>OZ016502.1:44470359-45130359 GCA_963966595.1 Physocephala rufipes | reverse complement strand
TATATATATATATATATATATATATATATATATATATATATATATATATATATATATATATATATATATATATATATATATATATATATATATATATATATATATATATATATATATATATATATATATATATATATATATATATATATATATATATATATATATATATATATATATATATATATATATATATATATATATATATATATATATATATATATATATATATATATATATTTCCGCAACTTTCACGCCTCTTTTAATGCGTTGCAAACGGAGGAAGAAACTTAACATATCCTAACACTTCGGGTGTAGGGTATTATAATTTATATAAGGAATCTATTTTGGTTCATAAATCAATCAGGAATTCAAATGTTTCTCTCAGTTTCTGTTAGACGCATTAGTGCCTTCTTGTTTAGTTGCCTTTCCTTTGTAATCCAAAGGCCATGAGGAGTCATTAAATAAGAACAAGAGCCATCAACTTTTCGCAATTTACTTCGAATTTGCAGACCGAAAAATGTATTGAGCAAATTTTTTGCAGTGCGAAAGAACGACTAGACTGGGTCAACAGTCAGGGGTGGGAGGAAGGTAACTGGAACGAATAGTGAGAATTATAGTTTGTTGATTTTATCAGCAATACGACATAAAAAATATGAATACGAATCTGTTGCCCTAACAGGCAAGCCATTGCGCTGACACGAGATCGAGATAAATTGAATTTCAAAATATTCATAATTTTAAGATTTTAATAAAGTTATGTTGATTTTGTGCCGAAGTGAAAGTCGATTCTCTTTCTGAAGAGATTTTTGAAAAAGTGAAAGAAATTTTCTGAAGAAGTCATTTGTGGTGCGATCGCCCGAAGCATTCTGGGTTAACTTTGACTCATTCATTTTAATAAAATTACTTTATTGATATAAAGAAATTTAAATTTTCAAATTATTTTTAGCTTC
Organism: Physocephala rufipes; assembly: GCA_963966595.1. Taxonomy (NCBI): domain Eukaryota; kingdom Metazoa; phylum Arthropoda; class Insecta; order Diptera; family Conopidae; genus Physocephala; species Physocephala rufipes. The sequence goes on along the minus strand of OZ016502.1, from coordinate 45,129,409 downwards.
CAATACTTTTAATATTTTTTTTTGTTTTTTGAGCTTTTCGATACTTTTTGAAATTTTCTTTTATTCGAGAAATTTTCTTTTATTTAACATTGATTTTTCTAGAACGTTATCCTTCTCATCATTTTGTTTTCCTACCGAATGTCTGGGGCTATAACTTATCAAATAGACGACTACTAGAATATGCTAAAGTTTTGAATACACTTAAAAATGTTTGCGATCCATAGGATGAAAATCCACAGCATCTGAGAGAGACCGAACGAAAGAGGCAGAATGACTGAAAATATTTGATTTATGAAAGAAATCTGAACGAGAATAAATGCGTTGCTGAATAAAATTTCAACTTTGGAACTTTAGAATCAATTTCAGTCAATTTCCCTTCGAATCCTGTGAACCTAATTGGTCATTCAGCAAAGTCAGTGGAAGACTATTAGATAGTTTTCGACAGACAAAATAACAATCGAAAAAGTAATGCAATTAAAGAGCTTTAAGAGAACTTTACTACGATAAATAAAGAAGTTTTCTTCGTTTGGCCAATTTTCCCTTCAGCCACCAATTTCGTTTAATTTGTAAAGAAAAATTTTAGAGCTCTTCATAAAATTATTTTATTGTTCTGACAATTTGCCAAATTTTAAAGCTCTAAAAAACAGAAGAAATTGTTGGTGTTGTCGAGTTTTTAACTGAATTTAAAATCATTTGAAATGGGTGTGGCTGTTAAAGTATTATAAAAGTGTGAGAATGAGACAGGACGTCAGGACGAGAGCAGACAAATAATTCAGTTTTAGTATGAGTTTATTTAGTAATTTAATTTTAGTACAAGTAATTAAATTAGAAAAAGGTTATTTAAAAAAATCCAATAAAATAGAAAAAATAAAATATTAATATAAAATAAAATAGAAAAAGTAAAATATTAAGATAAAATATAACAAATAAATAAAATAGATTGACGCTCATCTTTAATGAACTTTTCGTTTTTCATTAATTTATTATTTATTAATTTTTATCATACATTTCGTTAAAAACCTTTAACCTTTTTTAAATCCTGCAATTCAATTCCAATTGAGTCTGCAATTTTACACATTTATTAAATAAACATTAATCATTTCGACAGTCAATGACCATTGGTAATTTTTAATTATTTTTTAATTACGAGAAATCGTCTTTCAGCGCTCTGGTGGAGCTGTTGAAATCGGAATTGCCATTATTAAATTTTTACACCCTACACTCGAAAGGTGAGGAATATATCAACTTTGTTCTTCCGTTTGTAACGCATTCAAGGGTTCTTGTTATAGTTATAGAAAAGCACATATACTTTCACCGTCGGATTCGCCTCGTGACCCGATTTAGCCACGTCCCACAATTTGTCCATTTATTCGTCTATCTGTCACTCCATCTGTCCCGTCTTCTGCCCTATAGTGCAGACGATAGTGGTATCTCATAATTGGTTAAAACAAGATTTATATGTAGTGGTTTTAACAATGTTCTGGAAATTGAGGAAGAAAAAAAATTTGCAAAAACAAACGTGGTCCACTAATACACGAGGTTTTGAGATAATTAAATAAAATTTTATTCGAACTGTTATAACGTCATCCGGGAAATTGTGGAAAATGGGTATGCTTTGACCACTGGTTATAAGTGATATAAGGCTATAAATAGGCTATGAATAGACTATAAATATTCATTAAAAATGCTGAATATATAAGCTTCGGCCAGACCCAAGTTAGCGTTCTTACTCCGTTATCACATCTCACATTATAAAATTGTGTAAATCTGTTATAATTCAATTCATCAATTCATCGAATTTAATCCACTTTTGCAATGCTTTGCCAGAAGCTTTGCAAAAATATGCAATGAAATTATGCAATTGTAAATTGGCTTTAAAGTAGTTTTTTAGCGTTTCATTAAAATAGTGACCACTTCGGCTACTTCACAATAAAATGAAATAAATCGTATACGTAATTGTTCGGAGCTCAGGATGTCAAAATTGTTGGGTTTGTTTAAGTGTTTCACTATTGGAAATAAAAGCTTTGAAATAAGAAATTTTTTTGTCGAAATAAAAAATTGTTGCTTTTAAAGGCGTGGATTGGGCACGAGTGACCCAGGTGCCCATAGAGAGATAGAGTGCTATCATTAATAATTGTGATGCTGCTAACGTTACTGGAAAAGAAGACGAAAAGCTTTCTTTCTTAATTACATTTAATGTTGGTGACCTTTTCTTTTTAGCCAGCTGTTGCCTGGCACGATACTGAATAATAAATTGTATTAGTTCAACGGTGATGATGCTCTGACGGTTTGAATCACGTCTCAAACTGTTCATAATTATCTTGCACGCGGTGGTACCCGAATAAATTCCGGATAAAGATGCTTTCCTAGTAGTTTAGACGCAGATGTTGATTTTTCAAATGCGAAAAATGTCGATATCTCTTTAGAGCATAAAAGCAAAGAACCGATTTAATTCATAGAAAGCGTTAATTCAAAAATTTGAATGCGCGATAATTCGTTTCTTTTTGAGTTTAACTCGCTTTTCGATACTTTATTCGTTCCAGGTAAAAATGAAACTAAAGCCAATTGGAAATGATGGCCGTCATAAACGCAATAGCGAAAGGACTTAAATATGACGATGACAGCGAATTACAAGACGTGAAAAGAAAAAAAAAACTGCTGCAATGACGGTAGTGACAGTAAAATTCGGTAGAGTCACGGAAGCAGTAGATATAACGGTGTATATACGTAGTTGAGGATTAATTAAAATTGAAGAAAAATTATCAATAGCGTTTGACACGCACGCCGGAGTAGTAGCTCAGTTATTTTTTGAAATAAATACTCAAATGTCTCGCAATTAACGTGACAGGACACAGGAGAAAACGCATCACTAGTAAATGAAAAGCAATCACAAGTACGCTACCACACGTTCGAAGACGTAAATAAACCCTTTCGGCAACTCCTGTGGCAACAACAATAACAACAACAACAACTGAAAGGGAGCAATAAAGTTCGATATTATAAAATCTATAAAAGCACGCACCGATATTTGTTTAATTTATGCCCATATAAAGCGAAGAATTAAAGTCAAACATGTAAAAAGGCAGTTTGTTTAGAACTGAATAAAAATAAATGAAATTATTAACTATAATAATAACTTTATTTATTTATCGTCCTAATAGGAATGATAATTTAAAGAGCAGTCCATTCAAAACAGCAAGAAACTCGGCTGCAAGTGCTCTCTAAGTTCGCTAAAAAGGTTATCTAATTTCAAATTTTTCGTTTTTAGTATTTATTTAAAATTCACGTGGAGAACACTTGGGACTTCTAATAGAATTATCCTCTAGGCGACCTTGTAATCATTACAAGGTTCATTTCTCTCCGAGAATTTTGACTTTTCAAAGGGAAAACAAAACCGCTGTAAATCTTACCTAATAAAATATATGCCTGCCTTTATCCGAAAATTTATGACTCCTTCGTGTCAGATGTGTGTATATGAAAAAATCTATTATATGAAAAATATGAAAAATATATATTATCGAAATAAAATTTGAAATATTCTCAAAAGAACTTTTTAAATAGCCGGACAAGTTTTCGAAAGGAAGATTTCATCGCAGATCTCAAGAAGGCGATTTTATCGCTCAATGACTTAATTGTGTGACAATTTGGGTCACTTAATTTTGTGAGTGTTGTGTCTAGGAAGACTTAGAAGGGGTGAAGTGAGGAGGGGTTGAGGAGAGCGTGGGTAAGAATAAAGAGCTTGGTAGAGGTAATTAAGAAAGGGAGAAAGCAATAAAACAAGCAAGCCTCTTGGCAAAATTCCTACCCTTCTATTTCACCCTATTATTCTTAACTAAGTGCGTCATTAACCGAATATTCTTTTACTATCTACCCCTTACATTATTTACTATTGATACTTGGCCATCCATCAGACTTACACTTACCCTTACCCGTTCTTCAATCAGCTCTCAATATACCCGTCCTTCAATAAACCATTTCAATATTTCGAACGTTGGCATTTAAATAGAATTTTTATGGCTAAAAGAGTCTTTGTAGTTAGTCTTCGGGTCTGCACGTTGGTTATGGTTATATTTATCTACTTTAATTTTGTCTTAATACTTTTCGGTGTACTTTACAGAAGGAAACAGGTGAGAAGAGAGTTATTTCCGGCTTTGCAGAATTTGATATTCAAATGTCTCGCCTAAGCGAAAACCTTTTAGTCTACACGTGTGTCTATCGAAGCGACGATGGAAACTGGACGGCAGTGGGTTTATTTTCGAGGAGAAAATTTTTGGATCTATTGACTCATTCAATAAATTTGTTTATATGGGGTGGTGCAGGCATGACAACCATCTCAATTGTTGCGGGCCATATAACGTTTTGTATATTAAATTATGACACACAAAAGAAAGAATTTATATCGAATGCAGCGTAAAACTCGTAATGACGGATTTCTGATGCAGTTGTATGAAATTTTAACTGATTTTAAATTATAAAATAATCCTGGTAATTACTAGTTTGGACTTCAAGAAGCTTTTCATTCCAAACAGTTGTCGCAAGATTTACTGCGACCAAATGAAATAAATTAGTAAGTTTATCAACAATTGTAATAATTATTAATTTATCTAAAGAGTTTCGCAGTAATCAGTTTGTGTGCTCGGTTGTGGGAAGGCATTATATATGGTAAGGCGTTTTTATTTTATTATTAATCTAATTAAGAATTTATTAGGAATTAATTAGGAATTTTTTGGTATTAGTTATTTTAGGGCAAGGAATCCAAATCTTCCGTTTGAATGTGAAATAAATTGCGGTTTTAATTTTAAATTTTAGAATCGGGTTGGTATTATATATCACATTATTATATTATATTACTTTTACGACGGAAATAGCTTGTATTTCATTGAGGTATCTTCAAAATTCTATCTTTAATATATCAATCATCAGTATTGAGGTATTATGATATTCAGAATTTTGTAATTCAAGTTCAGATCATTTCAATTGAACTTAACGATAAAGGACTTTTCGACAATAATTTAGAGTGGTTGGTGTTTTAAAAAAAATACCTTCAACACGAAAGATAATCACATTCATGACACAAAAGTGGCACTGGAATGTCGATGTTATAAGTTCTGGCCATAAAGAGTCTTGGGCAGAGATTCCCAGACTTTTCTTCTCACCCTTTGGAATTTGGACCCTTTGCAGATACGACGTTCCCCAAGCTCGTCAAAAATATGAAAATTAGATCTAATTATGAAATTTTCATTAATTGATTATGATGAGTGTGAGCAAACCACATTCCCACAGAATCTCCCGTAAACCCCTGGGGGTCAGCTTGGATCGCTTTGGGAATTAAAGTTCTAGGGTAGAGCAGATTAGATAAATGTTTACTTGTCTTAGTTTGACAAATAGTTTTCGAGATATTCCATTCCTTTAAAGTGAAAAAATGTTTAATAATTACTTTTTAATTTGATACGAAATGAATCGCAGAATTCATTCATCGTTTGAGAATTAAAGGAAACTGAAGCTGAACTTCAGCAAAAATTAATTGTCATATTTTCATCAGCATCGTTGATTTCTTAAAAGTCAGCATACTCATGACTGTCTCAAACCTCAATGAACTATGAGTTCAGCATTTCTTTGGATTTTAAGGCATCAACTTAAATTGTTTCAATGCCATGAATAATATTTGATTGAGGTAGGAAAATGGCTCAAATGATACACCGCCCTCCATAAAGAGCTTTGGTTAGGGCAGCAATCAAACCAGAAATAAATTCGTAAATAATGCATATGTGTGTGTATGAAAACGGCAACAAGTAAAAAAAAAAACGCTCACCTACACACACTCACACACAGACACTCAGCCATCCGCGCGTTGAGCATTAATCCATTTCATAAAACCGTTTTATCGTTTAGACATACAAACATACAATCATACGTATAGGATTTTATCGAATTGTGATTGCTAAAGTCTTCACACATTAAGCACGAAAATAATAGCAATTCATTGGTGCTTGAATAAAGAAAGGTAAATGGAAAAACTTAAAGAGATTTATTGTATACGTTCTTGTTTATTAAGTATTTATTTTTCCACTCACTTCTGTTGAAAAAACGGAAATGGATAAAAAACCAGAGAGAGAGAGATAACAGAAAGTAAGTGCCAAACGATTGCTTGGAGAAGTGATAGTAAAAGTTTCAACACTTGAAAAATAATTTTTGTGTAGAATAATGTTTCGTTGCGTTTCTACTTCACTCACTTCAGCAAAATTAATATAAATGCATTACAAAACGGTAGAATAAAATTAACCAATAGTTTTCCGAGGTGAAGATGTTTTTGTTTCTTGAAGATGCTTTTATGTTTACCGAACTACGTGATACATTAATGCCAATTTATTTAACTAGAATGCCTGAAAGTATGCTTCGTAAATCTGGTGGTTTGTTTGTGTAAACTGGATACCGTCGAAAGAATTGTCAGCTTGAAAAGTTCTTTGAAATACAAAAGTTTGCCTTAGAAAGAATAATAAGAATTCGCTCAAACTGACGAAATACAAATACGCTCTCATTGTCGTAATGTCTTAAAAAGGTTTAGTCCTGTAAGGGAAATTGGGTGTTCTGTTCCTAGGGCGGTTAGGAGCTTTTGTCACTGTCAAATGTTCAATGTGTGACAGTGAACAAAGTGTTCACTGCCGAAAATATCGAATGGCGACGTTATTTATAAAAAAAATTTATAGATGGAAAAAATTTTATAGATGGAAAAAATAATAACCGAAGTAAATTTTCAAGATGTTTCCAAAAAAATACTTTTGGTTTTTTTAAAAGGATTCCGCAAAATATATTGGAGCCAAAAATCGAAAAATTAACGCTTTATTTATAATAAAAAAATGATATTTCGAATATTACGATGTTTTTCCGAATTTTTAAAGTGTGTGTGTGTGAGAGGCCAAATTCATCTCGTTTTTCCTCATATCATTCTTCAGAATATCTTCACAGTTACGACGAGGTTTCTTTGCATTCGTTCGATTTCTCTCTTAAAATATAAAAGTGTACAAAAGTTTAAAAAATTATTCAAGGTAGAAAACTGGTATAAGTGACGTGTAAAAATACTCTTTTCTGGTATTTCTGGAATTTCAAGACAATTTGGTATCTTATAACCGCTTTTCTACCCTCTAGGAAACGTAGGTGGCTTCGAAATTGAATCGAGTCGAAATATTTCTATAAAGGTCTCTTTGATTTTTTTGGCGAATAATTTCTTGTTTTTCCAACCGTACATTTGACAGCTTGTGACAGTTCTCAGAGATAATCAGCTGCATTTCATTTCAATTTAATTCAAGAGAGAATCAATTGCATCATTGCAATTTTTCTCAATTAATCCTAATACTTTGTTCAAATCTGAATATAAATTGTTTTGAATATAGAAATTCTTTTTATGTTTTTACGGTTTTATATAAATCTTTTGAGGTGTTTGTTATTTTGCATAAGTCCATTTTCCTTCGTTTTTTTTAAATTTAATTTTGTCTGCATTCAATGAATCGTTTTTTCCTTTTGGGTTTCATCAATTTGCGGTATATTCTGTTTCATTTTATCCAAATTCTTTTATTCCTCCAGTTAACTTTTATTATGATTTGTTTTTGTTTTTCATTCTTTACGCTCGATTGAATATTTCCGCTTCAGGTATTTTCGTGTTTGCTTTGTAGGTGGTGTCGATGATGATAAGCCACAAACAAAACAACTTGTTTTTTTGTATAATTTTTCGCTTTTCGGTTTTATCGTTATTTTCTATCCTGTCATTATCTATCTCTTTTTGTTTGTTAGATGGCTTGACCGATATTACTGCAGTTAATCGATAAATGAAATTCATACCACTTTAGTCTGTGTGTTGTCGGTTGTTGTTTTCTTGTTCTTGTTCTATTTATTTCTGATTGGTTTATGCTCGACTGACCCAATTTTTGTGTCGGCCTTTTTATGTTAAGAACGTTAAGAATGTAGTGCTCGATAAAACATAAATATTATACGAAAAGCGTGAAAATTGCGAGTGTGCAATAATGAAAAAATGTAATGAAATTTTTTCCTTCTAGGATTAGCTTTAGGGCAGAGTGAGATTCTTATTGAGTTTCATGGTATCGCGACTTCAGATTTATGACTAATAAATAGTAGTGAAATATTATTAAATAATATTTTCGATATCAAGAAAAAAGTAACGAATTATAATTGGCTATAAATGTTTTACGCGTTAGTGTTTATCGATTGGAAGCTTTTGGATGGCGTTGGGGTGTCGGTGTAGTTGGTTTTGGCTTGGTATACCTTTTTTATAAATACACAATTTTTTGCCGTTTGATTGTTTCGAGGTGGGGTTTATTGCACTTCTCCCCTTTATTGTTTTTTTTTCATTGTCGTTTATCATATATTGCGTCATCGATACTATTGTTTGCGAAGTTGTTGTTGTTATTTCTTTCAATACGTACAAAAAAATTAATGATGAGGGACCTTTTCTTAGGCACCTTTCTTACATTTGCAAAAGCTGTTTTTTGGGATCGAGGGTTTTAGTTCTTTCTCAAAAAATATATAAAATAAAGTTATTTCCATTTATCATTCCGAACACAGTGCAATAATTTCTAACATAATTTATGTTTCTTATAAAGAATTTTGAATATTTTATAAAATAATTTTTAGAATTAAGAATTTATTTTTTGAGAATGTTTTCATCGACAATATTCCCCAGAAGTCAAAGGGATAAACAAACCCCACTAGCAATTACAACACAAACGCGAACGCATCTCTTCCAACATTTCGCCGATTCATTAAAAACTGCCAATTAAGTAAGATTATCGACTCGTAATCGATTGCCATCGATGGCAATTTATTAATTGTTTAATTATTTGGTGGACACCTCCCTTCAATTCTGCTTGATGGGTGTTGATGATAATGATGGTGATGATGGGGATGATGCTAATTGCAAAATTAAAAATAAAATGAGAGTAATTAATTTTCCGCTATTAAAAAAAAAAACAACACGGAATATGTGAAAATGTTCTGAATGGGAATAATCATGTTGTTGATAGGGGTTGGTGGGAAGGGGTAGTCGCGAATGAAAGAGTAAAGATTGTTAGAAAAATACTTGTACGAAATTATTAACTTTGACGATACGCATGAATTCGATGAAGCCATTGGTTTTATTCCTCTTTCTTCTTCGGATGCATCCTCATATAAAGTTGGTAAGTGTTGTTGTTGTTGTTGTTGTCGTACGTGACATGATGATGATGGAGGTGATTGTGATAACGGCAGTTGTTGTTGGTTTTGGTTAAACACTGTAGATTGCTGCTGTCCAACGAGAGGTTGCTGTTGTTGTTGTTGTTGCTGTTGTTCTGGTTGTTGCTGCACGGGTTTTTGTCGCTGCTCCGGATGCGGAAGTTCTTGTTGTTGCTGTTCAGGTTGTTGTTCTTTGCATTGTTGTTGTTTGAATTGTTGTTGTTCTTCTGGTTGTTGTTGAGCTTGTTTTTGTTCTGGCTGTTTCTGAATTGTTTCTTGATTTTCTTGTTGTATTTGTTGCTGTCCTTGTTGTTGTTGCAGTTGTCCTGATTGATTTCCTTCCGATTGTTTTTGTTCTAATGGTTGATCTCGTTGATTTTCAAACACTTGACCGGACAACATTGTTGAAAAGAGCGTAACGCGTTTTTAAGGATTCGAAAGTGTAAGGGACGCACATTTAATATTCACATAAATAATCACAAAAACACTTAGCGACATATATTCTTTTTCAAAAATTTTATCACAAATTTTACTGCACTTTAATTTTATTTACTCTTTAAGTAAAATTAATTTATATTCACAGGATGTTCAACGAACACTGAATTTCCTTAAACTGTTAAAATTACTTAAAAATCGAATTATTAAATATTAAAATTCGTATTCGTTTTCTTATTGAAATTACTGTTATCTCTTCGTTACAGTCAGTGGCGTAGCGAGAGTGAAGGAACTCACCCGGGGTGGGAATGTTGTTTAAGCACTAGTTTCGGGGGGGTCGCCTCAGTGACGTGGCTAGAATACAGCTGTCATCCGGGGGTAGAAGTCGATCAATTTTACAATTTAAAGGCCGGCGTTTTTTTTTCTGTATGCCAGAAGTTCATTGTTGTTTAAGAACTCATTCTGGATTTGTTACGCAAACGCTTGTGTTAGATGTCATCCACTTGAATATTCATGCATGTTGACACTATGGGTATGGGTTGGGTTGGGTTGGGTATGTTGACAGTACTTTGATGCTCGAGTATCACCCCACCATTATTAAATTACTGAATGACGCTCCTGCACTAACTTTTCTTGAGGCTCATCTTTGTGGGGGCCGCGTACCTCGATTTCCAAATTAACTGCGTTGCCGATTTGCGGTTGTGTAGATTCCTCTATTTATTTATTTAATAATTTTTTTTTGAATTCTCTAATAGAGTTTTTGGTTTATTTATTGTTTTCGTAAATAATTGTTTTATCAAACATAATTTGTGTGATAAGGTTTTCATTGACATTTTCATAAAATTTCCCACAATGAATTCAAAAAAATTGCTTGATGGTTTACCAAATGAAATGACAAATAACTAACACAGGTCGATTTACGAATGTTTCTTTTCTCTCACACTTTTCAGCGCAATCTAAAATGTGGTTTAAATGATAATTAAACCACAATTAATATCACGATAAATTCTTTATGTAAAAATAGGGTCGCGGTTTTCATTTTTTTAGTCTTTGGATGTGTTGGAGTTATTTTATTAAAAAAAACTTAAAATTTGTTTGAGTTATTTTATTAAAAAAAAAAACTTAAAATTTGTTTGAGTTATTTTATTCTAAAATTATCTAGTCAAAAATAATCTGTAAATATAATTTATATGCGTGTCAAATAAATATTTATTGAGATGTCTAAATTTAAATTAACACGGACAGTTAACTCTGTCTCTCTGATGCGCCACACCCCACAACTAATTTATACAATCAATTTGATTAATACTCAAAATCTGTTTTCTCTTGTTCTAATTTGGAAAAAGGTTTCCAAAATTTAATAAAGCTCAATTATTTATTAATTTTGGAATTATAATAATTTAATGAAAACATTTTGTAAATAATGTTCGGTCTCTCGTAATAACGAAGAAACAATGGCAATGCCAACAACAACAATAACGATAACATTAACAAACTAATCTCATATAAATGCTGAAAAGTAAACTTCAAATTAATAAAATAGAAATGTCAATTATTCGGCAAAATTGGGCATGCCTTCCGGACATCTTTGGTGAGATATTTATGTCGTGGGATATTATATGCATATCAGTTATGTCCTACAAGCATTAGCTACTGTTTGTGGCGTTCAGGATGTGTGAACTGAAATACTTCGGCGTAAATTTGTGCGCTTTGTGAAATATTACCAATATATCCTTTTAGCCTTGTTAAAAGAAATTGAAAGTATTAATTGAAAAATATATTAAAAGATTATGAGGATTAAGGAATGAGCCCAATCAGCGAGGCGGCAAAACAAATATTCTATTGATGATTTGGACAATAAAAAATCTGGTCAGAACAATTTCTCAAAGACTAAAACGATTTAGACCAAAAATGAATTAATGATTAAATCTGAAATTTCTTTTTACACTTTTTCGATTTTTCCACATACAAATTATCCTTGACCCGTTTGATTGAAATCTCCGCCTCAGTTATTTTCAACTGATTAACTAATTTTTCCCAATCACATTTGGGTTTGGGTAAACAAAGTTGTTCAATTTCTATCCAAATCTCATGAGTATTAAATGATATTTTCGTCTTATCCTTAATCTATTTCTCTTTCTTCTATACACCATTCGTTTCAAAAAATCACTACGAACTTTTTGATGAATTTAATTTCATTTTGCCAACGCAGTGTCCATGCAAGGGTTTATATTTATCTGTGTGAGTGGGGGCGGCGAGGGTGGTGGTGGGTAGGTGAGCGAGTGAGCGAGACTGAATTTATTTATTTTTCTGATTCTTCGTTTATTTTATTAACTAATTTCTTTTAAGGGCTTCTTGAAGTTTATTTGCTTTTATGGCTTCTGGCTCTTCGAAACCGCAATCGTAGAACATTAACCACAAGAAAAGATATACCAACGAAGTATTCATTCGAAGGACAATTGAATAAAGTTGGACCTTTTCAAAGAAAAAACATTTCGAATCAAAGCAAAATTTGTCTCCCAGCAATTCGTTACGTTCGATTTAAAATAACGAATTGTTCGTCAGGAAATATTACTCCTGTGAACCTGAATAAGATTGTCTTGAAAGTTCTTTAGTTCCGGCAGTATTTGATCAATACTTTTATCAACGAAACGGATGGATGTTGAAGCAATGGAGGTTTAGTCCGTTCAATTACAAACAGCACGCATTGTATGAATAATTCCTACAGGCCCATGCGTTAAATTGTTACACACAATTACTGATTTTCAAGAATACTTTTAGGCACTGAATTATTTATTTTGTAGTAGCGACTTATGGTCGACCGTTGTTGCTCAAAAGTGGATTACGCCAGCGGTTTGCCTTTGTATTCTGTCGAACCAATATGTCATATTTACAAATTAGGGAGTGTGTGGGGACCACGTGTAAACTTACAATCGTAGTCGATTTCATATTTTATTTGCTCATTCTTGCTTTTTTCAAGTTATGAAATTTTATAACCACATTAGTATCGGTTGCTTCGCTGCCCTATGTAATTTGTAATTTCGTCACATATAAAGTAATGATGGGAATACCTTTCAATATGACCCACATAGTTTTTTTTTAAAAGCTAAACCTTTTTAATTTGCCTTCGTATGATGTATTAAGTCATTTATAAATATACGATTACTAAGAACCTCTTAAGCTTTTTAAAATAAATTTTCCTCCATTCCTAAATGAATGGAATAAAACCATTCATTGTAAATATGGGTCACAAATACCCTCATATTTGTTGGGGAGTATCTGCAACTCGATCATGCACAGCTTTTTGCACGACGTCATATTTAATCAATTCATTTAATATAATTGTTATTAGTATGACCGACCCACTGTTACTTCAAACGGGCACGGGTCCACCACTTCCGAAATTGCTTCAGCCTAATACACTACGATGGTACTCTCTCCCTCTCCTATAATTGTGATTTCCTGCTCGGTGGACATACAGTCAGATGGAAATTGACTAAGGTGTTGAATCCGATAGAGAATATCCGTTACATACCTTTTACTGTATAAACATTCTACAGCAGGAAGCAAAAGAAAGAAAAGAAGGAAAATTACGCCATTATCTGGTGTAAGTGTAGGATTAAAAAATGTCATTTATATCCACCGGCAATCATAGAAAGCGATGAAGCGAAAGCAGAGGAGCAGAAAAGGATACCAATTACTTATTTCCACTCAAGTGTATCACTCCCCCCCCCCCCCATGAAAGCTATTCCCAACATATACGAGTGTATATCACGCCTACCTCTTCAATTCCACCTACTCTCATTCCCATCATCTTCATATCTACAATTTAGCTACCCATAGCTATTCATTAGAGTATCGCACCAGGGCCCTTTCTTAACGTGATCGGTATACGTAATTCGTTTTACTCTACTTTACAAATTGAGAAACAACAAATTCGCTACGAGATAAGTTTCTCCTTCCGCTGCGGTGGAGCGAACAAACGTGGGAGTAAAATATAAAAGAAGTGACCAGAGCTATTTGCTATTGCATGAATCAAAGGTCTACAAAATAACAAATGTCGGGTAATTTATAAAAATTACTTAATCGGGAAAAAATTACCCAGATTTAGTTTGGAGGTACGAATTGTTTAAGAATGCTTTTATTTTATACTAAAATAAATAAATAATTAAATAAACACACAAAAGCTTTTTTATTTCTATTGTATTTATTTATTTATTTATTTTTTGGTTTAGGAACAAAATAGGGCAGGACAAAAAATGTAACAATTTATAATATTTTGAAATTTAAAATCAGTAAAAAAACTAATAAAAGCATAGCTCTAATAGCTCTCCTTTCACACAAAAATATAAACATCTGAAAAACAATACTAAAATGAACAATTTGGAAAAGTCTATTTATCATACGGAAGATACTTTCTGTTATTATTTTTGCTCTTATTATTGCTCTAAAATTTGGCCTTGTTTTCCTTCTGGGGCAGTATTGCGTTATCGCCTCTTTTTTCATTTGTACAATTTATCTCCGTACAAAAAATCAATCGATTATTATTTGTACTATATTAAAACTCATCTATATTAAAAAAAGCACCAATCAATGTGACTTTGACCAATATTTATATTCGACGATCCCATCGCCAAATGGTACCGTCATCGCATACACCAATTAAAATGCTGGCATCACGTGAGAACGATGTTTGACGCACAGCAGTTGTACATTTTGCATTATTTAGAATGCTCGCTCGAGTATTTGTTGGATCATTTGGATCTAGTTCCCACACAAACACTTTTCCATGTTGATTTCCGAGAGCAATGATCTTGTGCCAGGGATTAAAATCGAAGCGTACAAACCAAATTTCACATTCATCATAACAAAATTCATGAATAATCGTACATGAAGGATCATTTGGTTTGAGCTTTGTTTGATTCAACTGGCCTGGCTTCCAACAAACAATCGAATTCTCACACGATTTCGAAAGTACAAAGTCACCAAACCATTGCACACAATCAACATAATTACGATGTACGTCTCTGGTAGAGAAGTCTGGAAAATGTTGCATTATTGTGGGAAAGGGCAAATTCGATTTGCCCGGTACAAATGTGAGTGATTTTTCGATTTTCTCTTTAAATTCTTCTGTATCGATACGCCACAATTTTAATGAATGATCCATACCGCTTGACATGATTCGACTTCCATGTAAATCGAAATCAATACTCAATACCTCATCGCGATGCCCTTCAACACCGCCGAAAATAGCAATGCATACATCTGATTGTATATTCCACAAACGAATTGCATGATCCTTGCTGCCGGAGAGCAATAAATAGGGCCTTTTCGGATGAAATTTCAATTCGTTGATTGCTTGACCGTGACCAATGAAATTTTTCACAACTTCGTTTCGTTGTATGTCAATAATGCGCAAAACTCCACGAAAACCGGCAGTTGAAAGTAATGGTGATGATGTATTTATATCATATGACCAGGCGCAGGTATAGAAAATTTCTTCGGGCTAAAATAAAATTGAAAGGTGGTGTAATGTTGTTCGGTTCACAGAGGCCAAACTCACATCAGGATCAGCATAACACAATAGCAGCTTTATGCCGCCCTCTCGAGGACATTCATACACCGTACAGCGATTAGTTCCGGCTGTAGCGAATATCAACGGCTGATCTTTGCTGAGACAGCGATTGAATGAGACGCCGAAGATGGCTTGACCATGGTCCTCTTTTACATGACAACTGATCGAGTTAACAATAATTTAACTTCTGTTTGCCAGTTTTGCAAACACACTACAAAAACTTACTCATAGCGATATGTAGGGCGTATTACTTTGAGACCTTTCTTGCGACGTTTTCTCCCACGCACAGATTGACGTGAAGACGGCGACTTACTACGCGAAGTGGTGCTCGTGCTAATGCTCGCAGTCTCATCCTAAATTTTTGTTTTAATTGATGTTAGTAAATTGATGTTTGGACATTTCCCGGCCAACTTCTTAATTTCTTGACACTCACCGCAGCAGACTCGTCGGTGTTATCACCGTTTGCACTGCCATAGATCGAGTTTCGATCGGATTTCGCTTTGGACATTTAAATTATATGGTATTTTCTTTATTGCTCGCTTTTTTCACATTTATTTATTATTTAAACTTTACTATGACAAAAACTATTCACTTTACCTAAATTTGGCGGCTTCATTTCACTAATGTCTAAAATATTCGAACCATCGTCACAGCTGAGAGCTGTGCGATCACTTTTTGGTGTTGTTCAGAGGTGGATACATTTGAAGTAATAATGAACAATTCACAATAGACGAACGCGTTTTTTTACATTAACATGTAAAATCTCTTCACGTACTCATATTTTAAATAAAAAAATATGTGCCCAATTTTACGCAACAGTATAAGACACTAGGTTGCGTCCTCATGTGTGTTAATGCGTTAAATTTGTTCGCTGCGTTCCCTTGGCTGATGGCTATAAATTTATTATGAATTTTGTAAAGAAAAATATAGCGCAATGTCGTAGGAAATTTCGGCTATTGTGATGTCAGTGATATGCCCTAATCGCAGTATTATTATGCGTTATTTGTGAATAACACATAGATCTTGGAATTACAAAACATATAATCAAATGTGGATTACACATGCACCGTTTACATTAAGAGAGTCATGCTTTATTAATGTATTAGTAACACAAATATTTACAATAAGACTTAACTTATTTTGCATAGCAAGAAAAACACATGAACTTTTAAAAAACAATTCAAGCGATTTGAGAACGATTTTTGTATAGTACTCACACGCTTGAAACTTTATTTAAAGTTTATGCAAAGGGGAACAGATATCGATAATTGTGTATGCGGGATTGGGGGTAAATATTTACAATAGAAGAATTTTAGGTATAGTTTGAATAGATATAAACAAGTAGTGTTGTTGTTATTGAGAGAAAGGATAAATTTAGAAAAACCAAATAAAATAAAATGTACAAAATTAAATGCCATAATTAAAAAAATTATGAGATATATCACACTTTGAAAACTGTACGTTTTATTCGTCGACATAGATCTTGCCCAAACTGGTGTACGCAGGCGCCTCTGTCTCTGTACGGTTGCTTTATTACTATTACTACTACTTGCCACCGTAGATCTGTTACAATCGTAACCCCCGCTTCTGGTTACATTGGCACAACCTTGATTTTCGGAAGCAGTGTGAAATTCAGAAGTGGATTTCATGACCGGCACATTATCATTTGTATTTTGTTTCGTTCCCAAATCAGTTGTAGAGTCCGTGGAACCACTTCTATCTGGAGGTCCCGTGGGACCACTATGTGTTCTAGGGGCCAGCGAAACCCCCTTGGTACGGCTCTCAATAGCAGTTGTTTGACTGTGCAACGAGTAGTTATTTAGAGGCTTTTGTTCGTTAGGTTTTTTTGAACTATTGCATTTGCAATGATTGGTTTCATGACTCAATTGACTCCTTTGAGCACTACTATTGATAAGTTCACAATTTCCAATGACACGATTTAAATTTTTACAACTTTAGTTAATTGATTAAATGCGGGGGTGGGAATGTATGGGAAACCATATAATAAATTATTGTATGATTTTCATATTTTGACAGGCGGTAGTAGTAGTAGTAAATAATAGTAATGTGCAGGTGGAAGAGACATTTCGTAGGTTTCGATTAGATTTATTGTTTTCATAAAATTTTGAGAGCAGAAAAAGAAAGAAATAAAATAAAACGATTTATTAATTATGTAATTATAAGCTTATTGTTATAGCTTTTGATTATCCGTAAAATACACGATATCCTCTTGCTCTTTCACATAAGCTTTCCTTGTATTTTTCTTTTCTTTTGAAAGCTATACGGAGTGATATTTTAAGCTCAACACATTCGTCGTCGCATCACCCAATTCTGGTTATGCTTCCATGGGGGCACTGTCACCCAAAATCCGGGTGACGTTTTTTTTCAAGTTAATCGAGCTGTCTATGGTCTTAAAATAAGTATAGGTTATTTATAACAGCAAAATATAATTTGTTTCTTTGAATTTTGTAAATTAACTGTTTTCTGGGTTTCTCTTTGATAGAAATGAAAAATCAGAGAAGCAAATATCATCCATTCTACCTGTTTTTGAAGATATTTACAACGCTTGTTTCATTTTACATTCCTGTGGTTTGGCTTGAATGGCTTAAGAATTTAGCTGTTTTAAAAAATTTTAAAACTTTCAATGTTCTTTTCATACGATAGTTAAGTTACGGCCATTATGTGCAGAAGGTGCGTGAGAATAAGGCAAATGAGAATGAGAAATGAAATTAGTTTAGTACTACTGCTAAATATTGACGGATAAAAGTATAACAATTGTCTATTTCAGATATATTTATAACTATCCATTTCCTCGAAAATTATAAGGATGAAAAAAATTGGTGAATACTATTTTAATTAAGACGTTTTAATTAATTAAAACATATTTTAATTAATTTCAGATTTTTTTAAAATAAACCTTAAGAAATTAATTTCCTTTTGTATAAGATTTAATTATTACAGATGATATCGTTAAATCATAAAGAATATTTGCACACAATTTTATACGATTATAAATTTGAAGTCCTTTTTCATTTAAACACCTTTCGTACGGAATAAATTAAAAGCAATTAGAAAAGCCAATGGAAACAAATGGATAAAATTTAAGAAAAAATTATTTTTAAAATTAATCAATAAATTATTTAAAATTTATTTAAGCAAACCTTGCATATAAATCTCTATAAAATGCTAATAAATAATTATTTGGATAAAGTGATTGATGGTCACACATATTCGTTTTAATTAAGAGGAAGGAGAAGAGGAGTCTCCTTTCTTATTGAATATGATGACAAAAAGGTATTCGATAAAAAGTCGAGAATTTTGGCGAAGGAAAATGCTTTCTCTTAGTTTTTATAACATAAATAATTTTTTAAAATAAATGATTTTTTCCTTCAATAAAGGAAGCAAGTCCTTCATTTCTGCTCCATGAGATGAAATTAGTTAATCTTGGCTTTGTGAATCTTAACGAATACCCAATGAGACTTTTTGACCTTCATAGTAATGTATTCGTACAATTTTATTTACGACAGAGGTGTCAAATTCTGACAGAAACGTTAAATTAAAAAATTCGGACTTCAAGGTCTTTCTATTATTGCGCATATAGAAGATCTAAAAACGTCTAGCATAAAGTGCTTATAAATCCAGGCATCTGTATTAATATCCAAGAGTTACTTGATTACTATTTGAGTAATCTCAAAATAAAAAAAAAATTAGAAATAAGCCATTAATCATATTTTATAATTTTATTTAACACGCCTCACAGATGAGTCTGATAGAAGTTATCCTTTCCGGTCCTTTCATACGAAATTTTGATAGTGAGAATTTATGAGAAATTGTAAATATTTTTCTTATATAAAAGTAAGATGACAAATCGACTACATTAAATGGAATTCATAGTTGTTTGTGTTTGCTAAAAGAAAATAGAAATAATGTTATATTTGATCCTGTCCCTTGAAGTAAATACTATACATTTATATTCTAAGGATGTGCACATTATTTCGAATGTTTTCGTGGTGATTTCGAGAAGAGTATTAATAGATAGAATAAATGTGAAAAATGTTGAAAATGACGAATATAGTTTTGCTTTAATTGAAACGACAGTTGAAAAATTGTTGTACACAAAAAAATAGTTTTCGTTTATATAGCATAATAAAATTTGTTGTTGAGAAGGGAAATAGAGAGGAGGAGAGTTGGGTAACACGGTAATGGTCAAAAGCAAATAAAAATTATGTAACACAGAAGTGTAAGTGCACTTACTCTTCACAAACGACAGATGATGAGGACAAATTTCGCCTCAATTTTGATTTATTGAACGGACAGTTTCTGTAAATATTCACGTCAAAATAACTTAAAAAACCATTTTTTTGGGAATAATAATTAAAAGATTTAAAAAGAATGCATGAGTATTGGTATTTCGAAGTATTTTTAAATAAGCTTAACGAGCGGACAAACATTTATCGAGATTATTAATGGATTTTAAAAATTAAAAAGAATTGAAAGTGGGTTTTATATCTTTTGTAAAAGCTATCTTGTAAATGAGAATGATGTTGAAAAAATAGTGTATGCAAATGACTATACAAAATTTTAAGTATAATGAATAATGTCTGATGATAAAACAACTATTTCTTTATGGATAAATGTGCCGTTGTTTTATAAGCGTGGAATATACTTTGGCCTTCTTTGACTCCTTCGAGGTATGGAAAGCATTATAGAAGCCTTCAACTCCAACTCGCATTTTCACTTACTAAATTAAAGCATTAACTAATTCTCACCATTTTTAATCCAATTTGTTTTCGATGTTGTCTACTGTCAAATGTTTATAAATAAAAATAGATTTTTATATAAATTAAAGCGCTTAGCATTTTTTGATAATTTTTGAAATGGTTTGGCAACTACCTAGCTTTCGTTACGCTCGTGACATTGCGTTTACTTATGCTAAATTTTCTGCTAAATCAATTATAATTATTGCATCTTTTATTAAGAATGTATTTTCGAAAAAAAACCCAATAAACAGGACTTACTTTGTTTCGTCCAGGAAAACTGCTTCGAGAACGCGAGCCGCGTAATGAATATTTTTTTGTAAAATTTCGATTGATATTTCACCCGTATTTAAAAGCCGCAAGAGACACCGCAGTCTGTGAATAAAAAACATTTTATTAATTAAATATTTATTAATTAAGTTAACAATTTAATTAAATTAACAATTCATTATTGAAATATTTATTTATTTAAATATTTTAGATGAAATTTTATAATTTTCATAATTTATATAATTTTACAAAATTTCTAAAGGAAAATTTGACGCAAAGGTTATATACGGTTTGTTTTTTAAAAAAGCTTGATTTCGGTTTTGGAGATATCCGAGAAAAACCTGAATCTGAAAGAGCACGTTGCGAAATTCGTCATTTTTTCAAAATTTTCGATACAATTAAATGAAAAATAGCCGTGTCATGACCATTTTTTTAAATTTATATCTCGGAAACACCCTTAGGTATTTGGGTGACGCCTTTCCTCTTTCAATTCCTCTGTTGTTTAATTAAAAAAAACATCAACAACATAATTGAGCCCATTATAATTATTTAACAAATAAAATTGAATTTTATTTCGAATTTAAAATCGAATTATTGTGCTTACCTCACCGCCGCTTTGTCGCAGGCATCTGGCGTATCGACAGCTGGTAAATTTTCGGTTGCTAAATCTACTGGCATTGCCGTCGATGATGTGAATGACAGTGCATTCCCACCATCGTTTCCGCCGTCATCGTCGCGATCGCGATCGCGATTCTCCTCCTTGACCGCATCCATTTCCGGCGTTTCGCGCGTGGGAGTGTTTGCCGCGATAACCGTAGTTGGTGAGGATCTTTCATCACTAGTGATGTCACTGGAGTTGCTGTCAATGGAATTGCTGCTGATAGTGGTTGCAGTATTGCTCGCTGATGCGCCTGTTTGCATTCTTAACGTTGACGTTTCTGCTTTGGAGCAAACGGACGTGACGTTGGAAGTAGTGTAGCTGCTGTCTATTGTGGTTGGTGCCAAATCGTTTGAGCTGCGAGAATAATTATCTTGATTGTTGTTTGAAATTGTAGTTTGGTCTGTTGTTGACGCTAATGCGGTTTCTGCTACTTCAAAATTATTTCTAATAACATTCTGTAAAGATGTTTGGAGTGATGATGTGTTTGTTGTTGTTGTTGTTGTCGCAATTGTGGTTTCACTTGCTAAAGCCGATGATGATGCCAAGTTAGGAGAGAGAATTGTTTGTTCTGCATCAGATTGTGTACAATATCTGCGACTGTTGGATCGGCGTACAATCGTTAATGAACCGTGCTCTGAAAAAGAGAAGAAATCATTATATTTTAAATTTTATTAAGTATTTTCGAACTCTTTCTTTTTTATATCATTTCACATTTTCAATAATTCGTTTTAATAAAATCAGCATTTGTTTAGTCTTAACTTACTTGCAATTTGACCATTTATATTTTGTTCATGCGACAATTTGTCGCCCACGATTTTATTGGCATTACAACATTCACTTTCTCCGCACTTAGATTTAGTTTCCCATTCGGTGACTTTGTTGTGATTACACGGTAATTTCGCTGGACTGCACGAATGGCTGGAACGTTCTTTTACGCTGTGAATCGATGAACAGAAATTATTGCGATATGCATTTGGCGCTCGCTGCTCGGTTGTATTAGCGGCAACGGAAGTGGATGGGGCTATTGCTGAACCACAACTACCTCCAACGCTACCACTACTTCCGGTGAATTCGTCACGTGTGCTGCGATTATCCGGTGTACTGGCGACTGCAAAATGCAATAAATTTAAATTAAAAAATTAGCGTAAAACAGAAGTTAATGCGAAGCTTAATAATGTAGAATTTATTCCATTAGTTAATTTAGTTTGCCTGTAATCTTCGCTAATTGGTAGTTAATTATATATTGCTTCTTAATTCAAAAATGTTTTTTCAGGCTCAATTAAATTTGACTATCAATTAAGATTCACAAGTTAAATTTCATTCTCATGAATTTCCAGTGAGCATGTCCTCAAGTTGATGAAACTTTTGTTTACTTTGATTTAGGTTTTCTAACTACCGATGGCTGTTAAAAAACTAATAATGGCCAATCAAGCGATATAAACGGAAAACTCATCAACAATTGGACATCAAATTCTAAATAAACGTAAAGAAATAGGGTCAAAGATGGGGAGAAGGGGGGGGGGCGAACCACAAGACATCTTGATGGGCTTGAATTTGGCATGGCGATATTTTCGCGTTGATGCAGTGCGTTCATTTGATTTTGAATGAAGTTACGAGTTTCGTTGCTTGATTAGAAAGCACATTGAATGGATTGGACTTTTTCAAAGAATTTTGAATATGCGTTGAAGATATCTGAGCGTTTCATATTCAAGAAATTAACCCGTTAAGGGCTAGCACACTATTTTAAAATCTGAGAAACTTATAAAGTAATTAATGGCCTCTGATATCTCTCAATATAGTATAATATGGCGTGGAAGAAACCTATATAAACCTCAAATTCTAACTAACTTTAAACAACAAAATTTTTAAAAAGTTTAACCTGTTAACTATTCGCGCAAGCGGATATGTTGAAATATTTCGTAAAACACGAGTTACATCTGCGATGAGTATGACGTATTATTTTATCGTATGCGAAATGCTTGAGCATATATGCGTTTTAGTTATATGCAACCCCGCATATATTGTTATCTATCATATATAGTAAAATATTTGTGGAAATTAATAAAAGCAATAGATTAAAAATTATTATCTCTTGCTATTTAAGTTGTGATGATATCATTAATAATTCCGAAGAAGTATCTGTTGTGAAACCACGGGCTTAAGTCAAGCTTTTTTTGCCTTCCGAAGAGGTGAATCCTCTTATCACAAATGTTCCATCCTCTGCAATACCATCTTCATTCGTCGGTTTGGTCGTAGCTATTTGTGTAACGAATATTAGCCTTCACATTAATATACGAGTAAATACCGTTTTAGAGAGTAAGTCAAACATGTTTATCCAATAAACGAATGAACACAATGTCGTAGCTGATATGTAAGGGCAGGGGAAGAAATCGGAGTGAAATATTTTATCCTTAACTCTTTCAACATGTGAAATAAAATTGCGATCTTATGCCTTCCGTAATAGGCGTATGACAGATTGATACCCCAACCAACCATTTGTTGGATTGCGAAAATATTCTCACATTCATTTTGTAGATTTAATAACGATTTGTCATTTTCAATATTTGACATTTTCAATATTTGAAATTTTGCGTAGTTGCAAGTTATGAACTCTTCGTAGAAATTATTGAATACTTATTCGATTACTCGTGATCAGTAATCGAATATCTTCTCACATATCTTATAGCGAATTAATCCAAACTAATTTGTGGCTTATTTTTTTAATCTAATTAATTGGAACTTGATAGTAATGGCGCCAACCAAATGGAATGCGGAAGACAATAATATTTTAAGAGTAGTAAAGACGCGACTATTTATTGGTTCCTGGATGCATTTTATAAACCAATCTGACCAGTCTGAGAGAAATCAAGTTAATTAAAATTCTATTAGTTCTTTAAATTCCAAAATTAACTATTTGGAACTATTCTATACAATCGAAATATATGAGAAGAATATCAACGAATTAATATCTATAAAACCAGATTTATATGTTTAGCACTTTGTGCAATTTTCCATTTTCCCCCCGCTAAACAAATAAACCCGATTGAGACAATTAAAATAGTTTTAATAATTATTCAAATCAATCTATGCAACTCTCAACCTTGTTTCACCAAGATTTGAACATTGGTTAAAGACTAACTAATAATATTTTATTTATTAATCAAATCAAAAGCAAACATCGCACGAGTCTTTGTCGGTTGGAGCTAATAAAGCTAACAAATATATACGAAAAACAATAACAATAACAACAATATGGAAAAAGCAATAACAGCATTAATTCATCTAATCACACGACTATTGTTTTTATTTCCAATTTGATCATTTTTTTTGTTAAATTCATAACAAAAATTATTTAAAGATAGTTAACTTCTGAAATAATGTTCAGTATTTGGAACACTTTGGTGATTATTAGAAGCGTTCGAATTTGAGATAAGCTCGCAAATAGAATATTCCATAAAATTCATAAACAGAAATGAAGTTTCTTGCATTTACGTCCTTGCTGTTCGTCATCACTGTCATCGTTTTCCTTGATGCTGGATTCTTGCCAACAGCCGATGCGCAATTGTGTCCTTGCCCGCTTATTCTGGAGCCTGTTTGTGGTTCTGACGGTAAAACATACAGTAATCGTTGTTTGCTGAAATGCGAACAAAAACGTTTGCAACGTACGGGAAAAAGCTTGAGTTTGGTTAGCGAAGGCAAGTGCTAGAAATGGGAGTTGGGCGAAAGTTGTCAGCATACAGATTGTCAGAGAAATAAATCAAAAATTATTCCATTAGAGCAAACAAGCAAATTTATCAATGAATTATAATAAGAAAATTGTACTGAAAGAAATTCATTTCTTAAACGGTAGAAAATTGAATAAAGAACAATTAAAAAATATATAAATTCTGCGGATTTATTTAGAGGTTTTTTAACCCTTTTGACAGGAAATTGTTTTTGAAAAATCGTCTTACTAAAATAATCTCAATTTATTTGGTAGTTTATTTAGTGATTTTCCTGAGCGTTTTTGAATTGTTGAAAAATTAGTTTGTTACCGTTATTACCTTACTAATTAATAGAAATTAGCTTGTTTACGATTATTACCCTACTAATTAATATTCTAAAAACCACTACTGATTGATTTCGTAACGCTATTCTAGTGAAAAATTCATACTTTTTCCGATTTCTCACAACAGTATTGAACATCTCCTTTGTTTTCATGTTTTTGTAATTTCTTGCCGACGGCATTAAAATTATAATTTTAAATTATTCTTGACGGTTAAATTATATTCAGTATGAGAAATGCTTCGGTGAAAGCTGGCTAGCTTTTCACGAGATCTAATGCAAAAAATATAATAAGTAAAATTGAAAAAAACGAAGCATTGCAATGAAACCGTTTGCACTTATATCGCTGCTGGTTATCCAGCAGCTTATTACTTGTAGTACAGGAGCGTCATGTTTTTGTGCGAATATTTCGGATCCTGTTTGCGGAACTGATGGTGTCACTTATAGTAACCCATGCGAATTGGGGTGCAAACGGAAAATAAATAGGAAATTGGGTATTGACTATAAGGGACTTTGCTATAACCTTGATGGCATGGAAATATCGCCGACAAAGAAATTAAGTGGATTGCAGATTTAGTGATGAGTTTTCATAATTCCTTGTTCTGTCTTTAAATAGCATATATCGATTTAATTGGATCTGAACGAACAAGTACTATAAAGTACATTATATGACAAAAGGATAATTTATAGTAATTTTATACTGAAGGAATTTTTAAAAAAATTATGAATTTGATACTGAATCAATATCTTTTTGCTTAAATATATCTTTCAAGAATTGATTAATCTCCATTGGTTTTTAATTTATAGTTAACGTTAAAATTTCCAGCAGCATTTCACTTGGGTAAGTCACAAGTTTTACACCATCTAACCGCGAGAAATTTTTATACGACCGTAGATAAAGACCGCAAAATATTGATTTCACGGTTTTGGTGCCTTAACGTGTTGATATTATTAAATTTTATATATTCTAGGTTTTCTATAAATTGCATTTTTTTAAGAGTTAAGGATAGTTTCTCATTCTATTCTTGTTTCTGTTGGTTTGCATTCTTGCGATTAATTTTCAAAAATTAAAAAGGAATGAAAACTTATTATACGAGTCTTCCTCTATTGTTGATGGTCGTTATGGCGCTTGGTGAGGGCAGGTTTGATGATGGCGCGGAGCCGGATGATATCGGAAACGATGAGGATGGAGACTGGGATAATTGGGAGAGCTGCAATTGTACCAACGAATTCAAAGCAATTTGTGGATCTGATCAGAAATCTTATATAAATCGATGTTTTCTCAAATGTCGATCTGAGAAAATTAAAAGCTTTAATAAATCCAATCTATCCGTATTGCATGACGGACCATGCTCGCAAGATAAAGTGTACAATTTAATGGGATAAAGTTATTACAGGAAAAATGAAAAATATGTAACTAGTGCGCTTTGTTAAATAAATACAATATATTGACAAAAACTCAATTTTAATAAAAAAGTATATAAATCTTCTAAACAGTAGAGTAAGCTTTTTGTTGAAAATGGAATTACTTTTTAAATGAGAAATTCTTGCTCGGGAATGATGTAAACAATTTCAGATTAATTTTTCTGTTAAAATGCTAGAATATAAAAAAAAATTAGCAACAAAATTCCAACATATTGCAATCTCTTATTGTTATTATTTTTTGAATAATTAAAAAAAATTATCAATTAATACGAACTGTGAAGTTAACAAAAATTTTTGTTGCCATAATGTTTTATGGACACAAACCATTTTTTTCACTCATTTCAACGGCTAATTTTTTGAGTAATTCTGGAGGATTGGAAAATTTTTGAGTGGTAAATATGAGATAAAATAATTAGTTAGAAATTAAAATGCGAAAATTAGAAAACAAAATTTGAAAAAACATGAAACGGGGTGGGCAGATGGTGGTTAGTTCCACCAATGTCTTTGCAGAAATTGATAGGAAATATTCTAAAAATGATTTAGTACGTACTGTGGGTGTGGGTCATACTGGGTGATTTTTTCGTAAAATTTTTTTTCACAAATCGATGGGGAATGTCACAAAACGGATTTTGAATATAGTTAGCGATGGGTGTGGATCCTGCTTGCGATCATACAGGGTGACTTTTTCTTCAAAATTTTTTTTTCACAAATCGATAGGGAATGTCACAAAACGGATTTTAAATATAGTGAGCGATGGGTGTGGATCCCGCTTGTGGTCAAACAGGGTGACTTTTTCTTCAAAATTTTTTTCAGAAATCGATAGGAAATATCATAAAGCCGATATTAAATACAGTGAGCAATTGGTCTGGACCTCGCCAGCCGTCATACAGGGTGATTTTTTCGTCAAATTTTTTTCAAAAATAGATAGGTAGTGTCATTATCAGTAAGTCCGCCATTACTACTGAATCTTGCTTTTTTAGTGAATATAATGCATGTCTAACAAATGTATTTGTTCGAAAGATAAACGGAAATGCTTTTTCGGGCATGATGGAGCAATAGCGTGGCTGAATTTTATGAAATTCTCTGCATTTCGAAGGCAGATTCCTTCTATAGTTTAGAGGATATTGTCGAAAAAATCTGGAAATTATCAAAAAATAATAACTTCTAAACTATGGAGGAACCACCAGCCGAAATCTTTGAGAAAATGTCCAAAAGAAATTACCAAGCGAGAAATCGGTCAGCCCGTCGACATTACCACCGAATCTTGCTTTTTTAGTGAATATAATGCATGTCTAACAAATTTATTTGTTCGAAAGATAAACGGGAATGCATTTTCGGGCATGATGGAGCAGTAGCGTGGCTGAATTTTATGAAATTCTCTGCATTTCGAAGGCAGATTCCTTCTATAGTTTAGAGGATATTGTCGAAAAAATCTGGAAATTATCAAAAAATAATAACTTCTAAACTATGGAGGAACCACCAGCCGAAATCTTTGAGAAAATGTCCAAAAGAAATTACCAAGCGAGAAATCGGTCAGCCCGTCGACATTACCACCGAATCTTGCTTTTTTAGTGAATATAATGCATGTCTAACAAATTTATTTGTTCGAAAGATAAACGGGAATGCATTTTCGGGCATGATGGAGCAGTAGCGTGGCTGAATTTTATGAAATTCTCTGCATTTCGAAGGCAGATTCCTTCTATAGTTTAGAGGATATTGTCGAAAAAATCTGGAAATTATCAAAAAATAATAACTTCTAAACTATGGAGGAACCACCAGCCGAAATCTTTGAGAAAATGTCCAAAAGAAATTACCAAGCGAGAAATCGGTCAGCCCGTCGACATTACCACCGAATCTTGCTTTTTTAGTGAATATAATGCATGTCTAACAAATTTATTTGTTCGAAAGATAAACGGGAATGCATTTTCGGGCATGATGGAGCAGTAGCGTGGCTGAATTTTATGAAATTCTCTGCATTTCGAAGGCAGATTCCTTCTATAGTTTAGAGGATATTGTCGAAAAAATCTGGAAATTATCAAAAAATAATAACTTCTAAACTATGGAGGAACCACCAGCCGAAATCTTTGAGAAAATGTCCAAAAGAAATTACCAAGCGAGAAATCGGTCAGCCCGTCGACATTACCACCGAATCTTGCTTTTTTAGTGAATATAATGCATGTCTAACAAATTTATTTGTTCGAAAGATAAACGGGAATGCATTTTCGGGCATGATGGAGCAGTAGCGTGGCTGAATTTTATGAAATTCTCTGCATTTCGAAGGCAGATTCCTTCTATAGTTTAGAGGATATTGTCGAAAAAATCTGGAAATTATCAAAAAATAATAACTTCTAAACTATGGAGGAACCACCAGCCGAAATCTTTGAGAAAATGTCCAAAAGAAATTACCAAGCGAGAAATCGGTCAGCCCGTCGACATTACCACCGAATCTTGCTTTTTTAGTGAATATAATGCATGTCTAACAAATTTATTTGTTCGAAAGATAAACGGGAATGCATTTTCGGGCATGATGGAGCAGTAGCGTGGCTGAATTTTATGAAATTCTCTGCATTTCGAAGGCAGATTCCTTCTATAGTTTAGAGGATATTGTCGAAAAAATCTGGAAATTATCAAAAAATAATAACTTCTAAACTATGGAGGAACCACCAGCCGAAATCTTTGAGAAAATGTCCAAAAGAAATTACCAAGCGAGAAATCGGTCAGCCCGTCGACATTACCACCGAATCTTGCTTTTTCCAGGAAAATCGTGCAAGTCTAGCAAACGGATTCGCATACATAATACCAAAACGGTAGTGTTAACATTCTCTGAAATATACGGTCTAAAAGATACCGGATTGATATTTGGTAAAATCCATAGAATGGTAAACAAGGAAAATACCTTGCGTTCAAAATATCGCCAAATTTAATTTGGTACTTTATGATTAAGTCCAATTGCTTGCATTTTAACTCAAAATGTTATTACCGCAGCTTTTTTTGCTAAACATTTTGAAAAATTATGGACAACAAACTATTAATAAAATTTTATTTTTATGAATTTATTTTAAAAATGTATAAATCTTAAGTTGCAGAATTATGTAATAAAAGGTAATTTAAATGTTGGTCCAAGTGTTCGCTTTAAAAACGGATGTTTTTTTATGAGAGAGAACTGATCCCCTTAGTGACTGAAAAATAGATTGAAAACATGAGAAGAACCAAAAAAGAAAATTCCGAAAGGAATTAGGAAGGAAAAGTATCTACTACGTAGTATTCACGCAAAACAAATGCCTACTATACTTATCAATATTCTATATAAAAAATACAACAGTTTTTGATAGTAATAATATAACGAGGTTGTCTAACTACAAGATTTCGCTTACTTTTTAAGTAAGACCGCACTTCCGCAAACACCTGGAGCATTTGGAAAAATTCACCCACTTAACAGTTGGGCTCAAAAAGGTTATGAATAACTACTTTCTATATAAAAAGCTGTACTATTACCTACTACCTTCTAACTAATATTAGACAGTGCTACATAGTTTTTTCTACCCAGTATTGCAATCTATCTGCTCAATTGGTCTCTCAATAAATTAATAACATGGTAATAATAACTACTGGAAATATATAATTCTAATTA
This sequence comes from Physocephala rufipes, assembly GCA_963966595.1. Taxonomy (NCBI): domain Eukaryota; kingdom Metazoa; phylum Arthropoda; class Insecta; order Diptera; family Conopidae; genus Physocephala; species Physocephala rufipes. Next base: position 45,099,389 of record OZ016502.1, on the reverse strand, counting down.
TTACAGTAATTAGAGTTAATATGTAATTCTATTTATTCTAACTATGAAATAATATTGTTCTACGATAATTGAAAATATTATCTACAAAAATAAAGAAACTAAAAATATTAAATAAAAAGTTTTGTTAAATTGCGAAAGGCGTTAACCATAAATAATTTAATTATATAGTTGGACAATTACTAAAATTGTATTTTGTTAAAACTTCTGTTCTGATATAAAGAAGTAGAGGCTATAAATACAGATATATCCCTAACGATTGCAAATTCATTAAAAATTCTCTTTTAAAAATTTTGCGCAGAGCAGACAAATGAAACCTTGAGGATTTGCCTTTGCGCGATATTTAAATTTGCATTGAATGCAAACGTTTCTTTTGCAGAATTTGCATTCTAAGTCGCTTTCGGAAGGAGACAGACAATACACACATTTCCCAGACACTATATCTGAGCTTTCCAAAAGCGTCTTTTTAATTAATAGCCTCTTCGAAATACTACATTCTAAATTTAAAAGTGGTTCATCTCCAACCAATTTCTCCGCAAATGTTATTACATAAACGCCACAATTATAAGAATCACTTTGCATATCATGGTCCTTTTGAATAAATTTCCACTGATCTTTATCAAAATTTAAGGAAGAGTAAAACTCAGTGCTAAAAAAATTAACAAATGTATCGAAAAAACTTACATGCTCAGTGTAAATTTTCAAAGAATCAATTATGCTAAATTCTTTGTGAGTAAAATTAGCAAACAAAAGAAAAAAATGGCTTGCAATTAATATTGGCATTACAAGTTTCGACCGAATTGGCATTAATGCTTTCAAAAGATTGTTATTAGAAAATTTTTTTTTTAAAAATATTTCTTGCGTTTGCTGAACTTTAAAATAGCTCACATTGTGCGAATTTATGAAAGCTATAAATAAATACGAATCAATAACACTATCATAAAGCCAATTATTACTATTTAATGAGCACAGCTCTTGATAACTTAAATAATAGTAGCTTTCCTTAGGCGTATAATAATTTTGTAATATGTTCTTAAAACTACATACGTATATATTAGCTCCATCTATGTCCCCGGTGTAATAATTGTCATTCCTAACTAGATTATTTGAAAAAAATTCTAATTTAATTAAAGGTTTTGTTTTCCCTTTTAAAGATAATTCACTTTTTTTGAAGTTTAGAGAAATTGAATTTTGACAAACGTTCTGAAGAGTTTTGGTGTTCTTGCTTTTCCAAAACTCTTCTTCGTCTGAACTTATTTCTATTATATCTCCATATTTTATAGGAATAAGATCTCTCTCAATTTCTTTAGATTGGGTTGCGGCTCTTTTGCGAGGTATAATATTGGATCCGTCTCCAAACTCAAAAATTAAAGCCTCTGAGTAATCAATATAACATCTAAGGTACCTCTGTAATTGCATTGGCCGCAGCCCAATGTCCATACGTCCTCCTAAATAAATTTTTTTTAACTGTGCAAAGAAAGACTCGATATCATTATTAGACGGATTTGGATCAATATCGAAGCTTACTAAATTATTTACCACATTGGAAATGAGAGGTGTAAATGGTAAATAATTTCTTAGTAGGCCTTCGACCAATTTTTTAGAATAAAATTTATTGTTGGGTTGGCCTTTTGATATACTACATTTAGCTATAATTTCATTATATATTTCCTTAAAGTCTGCGTAATATTTATTATTTTCTAATTTAGTTTTTTGGATTAAGTCTTCGCAAATAAAATTTTGATTTGGATATTCATAATCGAAAATATCTTCACAATTGGGATCTAATATATCAAGAAAATTTTGAAGGCAATTTTGATATAAGGAGGACTGGAATTTGCACAACAAAAGGGAAAATAATACCTTTATATACTCTTTAAATAAATTATATGAATCTACGTTTATTAATAATTTAAAGAAATTGTATAATCTTGAACGAATAGCGTTTGATTTATAAACCTTATTAATGTCCTTATATAAATTTTTTATTACGTGAACTCTACACAGTTTGAAAATAATAATATTTTGCGGTATTTTAGCTTTTGTTACCGTATGATGATGGATTAAATTAATATAAGTTATTAAATCTACGTTATTGAACGCTAGCATTGACGATTTTATAATCGCAAAACTTTTGTCAGTTGTCCATTCCCGAAAGAATGGCCAACAGTTATTTTTTTGTGCTTTAGATTTTAGTTCATATAACCAATAATAAAGCTCGCCAAATTTGTTGGAAACCGATATTCTACTACTGACAGGGAAGAGTCTGTTCAAAATTCGGTTTCTAACAAGTGCAACTGCTATTAAGACATTTTTATTCTTTTCTTTGTGTAAAATACCTGAAGTTAAATCTATTTTCAAACTGTGTGAGTTTATTTTAAAAGCGCTACGTATGGATAAATCAGACATGAGTATAACCTCATCTGTTATTAAATCTAGCTTAAAAATAATTTGCCTCTCTATGGATTTTTTCTTATCTTCCTTAACCAAGAGAAGCAAATTATTTTGTTTTCCTGAAGTTTCATTTTGCTTCAAAGCTTCAGATCTAATTTTCCTGACAGTGTCTTCGGAGGGAAGAACAAAATCATTGCAGAACAAATTTTCATTTAATTTTTTTAGTCTCCAATTTGAAGCAAATTGAAACTTCACCTCTTCTTTCAATTTCTGACGGGAACTTCTATTAATGTATGGCGCTAATTTTTGTGTGGAATGATATTTTTCCCCATTCATTTCCAAACGAATTAAACATTTTTCAAATTCTTTGGGAATTCTCAAAACCTTAATTATATAGTTTCTTTTACATGTGTGGTGTCTACATTGGAAACGCATTGTAAAAAACACACTTTTGCTGGACTTCCCATAATTACTATTTACAATTTTTAAAACGCAATTAAAATCAATATCAAAATCAGAGGTGTTCGTCGAAACTAAATCCTTGAAGAATTCTCCACTCGCACGATTATTAAATTTATAATTTTGGAAAAACCTTGTTAAGCAAGACCCGTCTATAAAAAAATCATTTTTGGCCACATTCAAAACTTGTTCTTTTTTAAATTCAAAAGAAATAAATGGGGACGATTTCGACTTTCCACTTAAAGTACTTTCCAGGCAATTATCATTTTCTGTAAGGCAATTTTTTTCTTCTAATTTATTTATAATATTATCCTCAATATTTGAAGTATCTGAGGATGTAGTACCCAAACAATTGCTTTCGACGATATTGTCTGGAGAGTATTTACTTTTATCTATAACCTTTTGATCATTGCAAGCTTCTATATTATGCTCTTTTGCAAAATAATTAGAAATTTCGCGAAAGTTAACATAAATGAAACATTTAATTGCTCGGTTTACGTTTACCTTTTTTTTTTTTATTACGGCAAAAAATTTATTTTTTAATGGACAATTTGATACCACAAGCTTATAGACATCAATTTGCTTTAATTCTGAAAATGAAATTGCATAATCGGGAAAATGAAGAGCGAAAAGTGTTGCGAACTTATTTACGGTATTCATTTCAAGTTTGCACTAAACAAAATATTCGTGTAGATATGGTATTGAAAAAACTCTAATCAAATAATTAAATTAATTAAGCTAAAAATCAATTAAACAAATAATTCCCTTTTAACTAAAGGCAATGACTTAATATTGTTATAATAAACCTCACTTGTTTTAAGATAGATTATATCAACGAAATATGAACAAAACGTAATTTTAATGAAATACAAATAATCTGGTATTTTAAAAACAAGAAGTTTTCTAAAACAGAACAGAAATATTTGACAATTACAAAATTAGTAACTCACAATTCGTTAATTTTGATATTTTATAACTTTTTTTATTTGATTAACTCCCACAAATGTTTTGAAGTCTTCGCAATTCGCACAAAACTGAGCGGCTTTAAAAATTTTTATTGAAACCATGAAAAATGTACATTATTATAATCTATGAAAGCATCTAGTCATCATAGCAATGGTTTCGTGCGTATTTACAATTTACCTTAAAATTGCGCTGCAAAGAAACTTCAAAAAAGTCACTGCATACTTGATTATTTTGCGGACCATTACCAAATTTAATTCAAAAATTTCAGATATATTAAAAAGAAACAATTAAAAATGATTTTTTTCAGTATCTCAAAAGCGTATATAGATTTTTCTTAATATATTTGAAATTTTTTATCTAAAAAAATTTTTTAGGCCTTTTAGGGAAAATTTTCTTGGCCATTTCGCGGCCAAAATGAAAAACTCGACGTGCGTTATAAAGACTGGATAAATACCCAGGGGTGTTTTTTGATTTTTTCTTTTTCATGGCCCCGTTCGGTTTTTACAGGGTCATATACCTTTTTTCAAAATTTTCGGTCAAAATGCAAATTTCAATATAAAAGGTCACAGAATTGAAGTGGGTAAGCGAATCGGGTACCAGACTATAGCGTTGTATTCCCTAGGATATCTGCTTATAACGTATGGTATCACTCTTGAACAATATTGGTCAATAGATATATCAATCAGAAAAAACTCAATCAATAACGGTCAACAAAAATTTTTGTTGGGTCCTTTAGGGAAAATTTTCTTGGCCATTTCGCGGCCAAAATGAAAAACTCGACGTGCGTTATAAAGACTGGATAAATACCCAGGGGTGTTTTTTGATTTTTTCTTTTTCATGGCCCCGTTCGGTTTTTACAGGGTCATATACCTTTTTTCAAAATTTTCAGTCAAAATGCAAATTTCAATATAAAAGGTCACAGAATTGAAGTGGGTAAGCGAATCGGGTACCAGACTATAGCGTTGTATTCCCTAGGATATCTGCTTATAACGTATGGTATCACTCTTGAACAATATTGGTCAATAGATATATCAATCAGAAAAAACTCAATCAATAACGGTCAACAAAAATTTTTGTTGGGTCCTTTAGGGAAAATTTTCTTGGCCATTTCGCGGCCAAAATGAAAAACTCGACGTGCGTTATAAAGACTGGATAAATACCCAGGGGTGTTTTTTGATTTTTTCTTTTTCATGGCCCCGTTCGGTTTTTACAGGGTCATATACCTTTTTTCAAAATTTTCGGTCAAAATGCAAATTTCAATATAAAAGGTCACAGAATTGAAGTGGGTAAGCGAATCGGGTACCAGACTATAGCGTTGTATTCCCTAGGATATCTGCTTATAACGTATGGTATCACTCTTGAACAATATTGGTCAATAGATATATCAATCAGAAAAAACTCAATCAATAACGGTCAACAAAAATTTTTGTTGGGTCCTTTAGGGAAAATTTTCTTGGCCATTTCGCGGCCAAAATGAAAAACTCGACGTGCGTTATAAAGACTGGATAAATACCCAGGGGTGTTTTTTGATTTTTTCTTTTTCATGGCCCCGTTCGGTTTTTACAGGGTCATATACCTTTTTTCAAAATTTTCGGTCAAAATGCAAATTTCAATATAAAAGGTCACAGAATTGAAGTGGGTAAGCGAATCGGGTACCAGACTATAGCGTTGTATTCCCTAGGATATCTGCTTATAACGTATGGTATCACTCTTGAACAATATTGGTCAATAGATATATCAATCAGAAAAAACTCAATCAATAACGGTCAACAAAAATTTTTGTTGGGTCCTTTAGGGAAAATTTTCTTGGCCATTTCGCGGCCAAAATGAAAAACTCGACGTGCGTTATAAAGACTGGATAAATACCCAGGGGTGTTTTTTGATTTTTTCTTTTTCATGGCCCCGTTCGGTTTTTACAGGGTCATATACCTTTTTTCAAAATTTTCAGTCAAAATGCAAATTTCAATATAAAAGGTCACAGAATTGAAGTGGGTAAGCGAATCGGGTACCAGACTATAGCGTTGTATTCCCTAGGATATCTGCTTATAACGTATGGTATCACTCTTGAACAATATTGGTCAATAGATATATCAATCAGAAAAAACTCAATCAATAACGGTCAACAAAAATTTTTGTTGGGTCCTTTAGGGAAAATTTTCTTGGCCATTTCGCGGCCAAAATGAAAAACTCGACGTGCGTTATAAAGACTGGATAAATACCCAGGGGTGTTTTTTGATTTTTTCTTTTTCATGGCCCCGTTCGGTTTTTACAGGGTCATATACCTTTTTTCAAAATTTTCGGTCAAAATGCAAATTTCAATATAAAAGGTCACAGAATTGAAGTGGGTAAGCGAATCGGGTACCAGACTATAGCGTTGTATTCCCTAGGATATCTGCTTATAACGTATGGTATCACTCTTGAACAATATTGGTCAATAGATATATCAATCAGAAAAAACTCAATCAATAACGGTCAACAAAAATTTTTGTTGGGTCCTTTAGGGAAAATTTTCTTGGCCATTTCGCGGCCAAAATGAAAAACTCGACGTGCGTTATAAAGACTGGATAAATACCCAGGGGTGTTTTTTGATTTTTTTCTTTTTCATGGCCCCGTTCGGTTTTTACAGGGTCATATACCTTTTTTCAAAATTTTCAGTCAAAATGCAAATTTCAATATAAAAGGTCACAGAATTGAAGTGGGTAAGCGAATCGGGTACCAGACTATAGCGTTGTATTCCCTAGGATATCTGCTTATAACGTATGGTATCACTCTTGAACAATATTGGTCAATAGATATATCAATCAGAAAAAACTCAATCAATAACGGTCAACAAAAATTTTTGTTGGGTCCTTTAGGGAAAATTTTCTTGGCCATTTCGCGGCCAAAATGAAAAACTCGACGTGCGTTATAAAGACTGGATAAATACCCAGGGGTGTTTTTTGATTTTTTCTTTTTCATGGCCCCGTTCGGTTTTTACAGGGTCATATACCTTTTTTCAAAATTTTCAGTCAAAATGCAAATTTCAATATAAAAGGTCACAGAATTGAAGTGGGTAAGCGAATCGGGTACCAGACTATAGCGTTGTATTCCCTAGGATATCTGCTTATAACGTATGGTATCACTCTTGAACAATATTGGTCAATAGATATATCAATCAGAAAAAACTCAATCAATAACGGTCAACAAAAATTTTTGTTGGGTCCTTTAGGGAAAATTTTCTTGGCCATTTCGCGGCCAAAATGAAAAACTCGACGTGCGTTATAAAGACTGGATAAATACCCAGGGGTGTTTTTTGATTTTTTCTTTTTCATGGCCCCGTTCGGTTTTTACAGGGTCATATACCTTTTTTCAAAATTTTCGGTCAAAATGCAAATTTCAATATAAAAGGTCACAGAATTGAAGTGGGTAAGCGAATCGGGTACCAGACTATAGCGTTGTATTCCCTAGGATATCTGCTTATAACGTATGGTATCACTCTTGAACAATATTGGTCAATAGATATATCAATCAGAAAAAACTCAATCAATAACGGTCAACAAAAATTTTTGTTGGGTCCTTTAGGGAAAATTTTCTTGGCCATTTCGCGGCCAAAATGAAAAACTCGACGTGCGTTATAAAGACTGGATAAATACCCAGGGGTGTTTTTTGATTTTTTCTTTTTCATGGCCCCGTTCGGTTTTTACAGGGTCATATACCTTTTTTCAAAATTTTAGATAAAAACCCACTTTTTAAACAAAAAATACAGTAAAATCGAAGTCGGTCGACGGATCAGCCCCAACCTATACCGTTGTATTCTTTAGGATCTCTGCTTATAACAGGTAATTAAACCACTGGATGATATTACGCGAAAGATGTAGTAGGTGGCAATGACCCTGTCAATGCCGGTCATAAAAACTTCTGTTGGGTCTTTTAGGGAACATTTTCTTGGTCATTTCGCTGCCAAAATGAAAAACTTGACCTGCATTATAAAGTTTGGATAAATATCCAGGGGTGTTTTTGGATTTTTGTTTTTTCATGCCTCCGTTCGATTTTTACAGGGTCATAAACCTTTTTCCAAAATTTTCGGTCAAAATGCAAATTTCAATATAAAAGGTCGCAGAATTAAAGCGGACAAGCCGATCGTATTCGAAACTATGTCGTTGTGTATTCCAAGAGCTCTGGTTGTAAGGCCCGTTATCACTTTTAAACAGTATTGGTCAGTAGCACTTCCAATCGGAAGGAATTAGGTCAATAAAGGTCAACAAAAAATTTTGTTAAATCCTTTAGGGAAAATTTTCTTGGCCATTTCGCGGCCAAAATGAAAAAATCGACCTACGTTATAAAGTCTAGATAAATACCCAGGGGTGTTTTTCGATTTTTGTTTTTTCACGCCCCCCTTCGATTTTTACGGCGTCACAAATCTTTTTAGAATTTTGCGCTGAAAACGTAAACATAAATTCAAGGTGTTACAAAACTGCGCCGTATAGCTGATTCAGCTCCCAAGCACCGCAATATGATTCTGCCATGCATATTCTCCTAAACTAAGGTGCCCATTTTCAAAAATGGTTATAATTGCATTTGCAACAGGTGTTTCACTCAAGTAACTTCATTAAAAATAAAGTTTTTGTGAATGAATGATTTTATTTTTTGGGTTTAAGGAAGGGGAAACCTGCAAACAGTTATGAAATCGGAGAGTACCAACAAATATCTATTTTCACTTTTGATATTATGCACAAATGGTCAATATTTAATAATTTGTGGCGTTTTCAAAAATTAAACTACAAACAAATCCATCCTAGACACGAACCTTGAGTGTGAAGTTATCAAAAATTTTTGATAACTTCACGCTGCCCAATTAATATACAAGTTTCTATCATTCATCACTTCTTTGCTATTTCTGCCAATCGTCACGTCTTCGAACATTTTCAAAATGATAAATATTTTAAATGATTTTTAAAAAAAATTTAGATTTTAAACAAACACGCTTTATTTTGAATCTAATGACTAAAAGTAAATATATTTGAATCTGATGATTAAGAAAAATTTTGATAAATTTAGTAATGACGATAATTATTCGAATAAAATATATTGTACTAACAACTGGAAGTGACGACCTTTGGGCGGTAAGGCAATAAAGAGAAAGGTAAGAATTTGAATGTTAAAAAGCTATTGAAAGCTTTTATTGCTTTCGCATAATTATTACTTATTCATGATGACTTGAGTGCCAATATCTCAATAATTATATAAGAATAAGAGTCAGATACAATTAATGATTGCAAACATTCACATGATTACTGGATGATGACGTGGAAATATGGGGTGGTACCAGACGTCTACGTATTAATAATTTAGTTAAATATTTTTTGTGGCGCAATTATAACTTTTTTAAAATTTGCTACGCGCACTAAAGTCATCCAAAATGATTATATTTCAGAAAAAAATGAAAAAATGAAGAGTTGAGAAAATGAGAATAACTGAAAAAATGATAAAGGGTGTTCGGTCAGGAGAACAGGAGTATTCCTTAATGGTCATAAAAATATCGTTTTGCTTTAGTTTTCAGATTAATTTTTAACTCATTATAAATTTCTAAAATTATTTTCGAGGTCTTTGAAATTACGAACATAATATTTTTTTAAGATTTTCCAAAGAAGGGGTCCAAAAAGTGACCACTTGTGCTGACAGGCATAACACTGAAGGACTATATTATTTTAGTAATAACATTTTCAAAAAAAAAAAAAATGAAATATAGATTTGGGAAAAAGGAAGCAAAATAATGCACAGAATTTTAATATACATCAATAACGTCATATTCCAACGAAATTAAAATACGTACTATTTATTTCTAGCAGATCAAGCGATTAATTTCATGAATTATGAAATTTATATTGTCGTTTTATTTTCAGTTTGTTGATATCTTTTTTTTAAATTAAATAACATTTGCAACTAGTGGTCAATTATTTTGATTATGACAATTTCAATAAAATTTCAAATTACTTTGATTTGGTGGTATAATCTGTTTTTATTATTCTTAATAAAAATTCCGAACTTCGCGAACAGAAGCTATGGTGAAAATATTTTCTTGTCGAAATAATCGCTTTTTAAAAATTTGAGTAAACAATTTTTAAAACTGTTTTATCAGAGAGATTAAAAACGTTTAATTATAACTTACTGAGTCATGAAATTGGTCATGGCTTCCGTCGTACAAACATTTCATATGGTAAGGCATTAAAGGAATATTGTTTCTGTTTAATCAGTGGTTATCAGTGTAATCAGTGTGGATTAATAACAAAACGCTCGAATACTCTTCAGATTTATGGCTTATAAAATTATATAATGATCTCATCATGTAGTCCTATTTTATAACTTTTGTTGATTTTTAAAAGCAAATTATTGCATTAGAAATTAGTTTTACTTTACGAAAAGGTCCCCCACACCCTACACAATTTCATGGCAATAATAAGCAGTAGTTCGAGAACGAATTCTAATTAATTATCATGACTTTTAGCGCTCTAAATTAACAAGTATTCACAAAATTTCTGATGAATTTTATATTTAACTGTAAGTTTAACATCATATAATGGTATTATATAATGGTATGTATTTTAAAAAAATCTAGAACTTTACGCGAGCCGGATTTTGTACCGTTCATTTTTGAAACAGGCTGATATCTATCGCAACCATTAAATTTACTCAGGTCTGCACGAGACGTCAAAAAAGAGATCGAATTCACCATACACCGTGGGCAGAAGCTGACGCACATTTATTCTATTTAGCGGCGGGAAGTGATTGGCTCTTTTATCAGTTTCTGAATTATTGAGAAATGGTTAGAAATGAATTAGTTTACCGTTATTAATTTACTAATTTATATTCTAAAAACCACTACTGATTGATTTTGTAACGCTCTTCCCGTGAAAGATTCATATTTGTACCAATTTTTAACAACGGTATTAAACACCTTCTTTGTTTTCATGTTTTTGTAATTCCTTGCCGACGGCATTAAAACCATAGTTTTAAATTGTTGTTAATTGTTAAATTATATTCAGTATGAGAAATGCTTCGGTGAATGCTGGCTATGTTCTCGAGATTTGTTTAAAAAAATACTAAGTAAAACTGAAAAAACCAAAGCATTGAAATGAAACCCTTTGCAGTTATATCGCTGCTGGTTATCCAACATCTTATTACTTGTAGTACAGGATCGTCATGTTTTTGTGCGAATATTTCGGATCCTGTTTGCGGAACTGATGGTGTCACTTACAGTAACCTATGCGAATTGGGGTGCAAGCAAAAAATGAATAGCAAATTGCGTATTGGCCATAAGGGACCCTGCTTGAAACTCCACAGCTTGACAAAAGTATAATTTATAATAATTTTATACTGAAATAATTTTTTAAAAATTTATTAATTTGATACTGAATCAATATCTTTTTGCTTAAATATATCTTTCAAGAATTGATTAACCTCCATTGGTTTTTAATTAATAATTAACATATAAATTTTCAGCAGCATTTCATTTGGGGAGTCGTAAGTATTATACCATCTAATCACTTTTATATTACCGTAGATAAACCGTAAAAAATGATTTTTTCTTTAAAAATTGAAAAGGAATGAAAATGAAAAGGAAATTGGATCAATAACAAAACGCTTGAATACTCTTCAGATTTGTGGCCTATTAAATCATGTGGTATTCTTTTATAAGTCTTGTTGAGTTTTTTAAAAAAGTATTGCAGTATGAATTAGTTTTACTTTACAAAATATCAGAAGTTACAAATGAATCAGAATCAGAAGTGAAAAATCAGAAATAATCGGATGTGCGAGAACGTATTGGGGAATTCTTATTAATTATCATGATTATTAGCACTCAATTATGTTTAGTTTTCATAAAATTTCTTAAAAATTTTATATTTAATTAAAACCTTCGACTGAATGATATATATAAAATTCATTTATAAAAAAATTCTACAACTTTACGCGGGTCGAGTTTTGCAACGTTCGTTTTTGCATCAGGCTAAAATATACCGTGACCATCAAATTCACTCAGGTAGAGTTGGCAAAAAAGACCGAATTCAGCAAGCACAATGGGTAAAAGTTAACCCACATTTGTTCTGTTTAGCGGCGGGAAGCGATTATCAAAAATTCTGTTGAGAAATCGAAATCAGTGTTTTTTTAAATAATTCGTTTTAAACAAACAGATCAATTCGCTTTTAGTATAAAAATATTAAAACATTTTTCTATTATTTAGTTTTCCTAGCTATTTTTTCTTTAGGCGTGATTTACGTTTCTCATTCCTATCCAGTTTTATTGGGTTTTTAATAAGTCAGACCATTTTATTTGTCATTTGTTCTTGATCGGACGGTGTTTGATTTTATTATCTTTAAGCATTTATCTTCTCTTTCTTTAACTGATATTTACAGAATTAGTCATAGGCGATGTATTGCCAATTATTTCTTTAAAGCTTTCTTTTAAAGTTCTGAAAGTGATTGCAATTGACTGCGAGATTTGAGAAAACTCAGAGACTGATTTAGATGTAAAGAAACATTTAGGAACGGAGCTGAATAAGTAAATAAAAAACTTTAAATCGCTAAATTAAATGAAAACAAACAATGCGTAAAACCAAAGTTGCCAACTTTACACAAAATTATTAATAATCAAAGTTATATAAATAAGTTTTTTTTTCACGCAAATGAACTGAAAAGTTTTACGTTAAAAATAAACCAAAGATAAATTGTTTCCTTAATTTCCTGAATCAAACAAACCTGTCGGAGGGGGGCAGAACCCTTTTATAATTTTATTGCAGTATGAATATAATTTCATAATTTTATACAAGCAATAAGTTTTCTGTCTTCTACTTGGTTAAAGTTTGTAAAATGAGTTCACACTTTCTGAAGAATGGATGGATGCTTTTAAATTATATTCCACACATAACAATAAACTTGGCTTTTGAAGTAAGTTCGCATCCTATTCGTATCCTTTTTATTTATAAATTGCTTTTGTATAATATTTAAAAAGACTTCTACAGTCATAAAATGATTGTTTTTAATCTTTTGTATAAATTTGCGAAATTTTAGAATCATTCCTCTTCTGGTGGTTCTCCCTCGCACGTTCCGGGACGTAGCACCTCCAGCCTGCGTCCTTGCCTTTCCATTTCTCGGCGCCGACAATTATACTCGCAGTGATTAGCGTATGTGACTAAGTTGCTCGCACAAACAGGATCATAATTCCTCGGGCAGGGACAACCAAGGGCAGTGCCGAAAATGAAGCAAAGCGCAAGCGTTGCACAAAATAGCAAGAATTTCATATTATTTTTTAATTTTACCGTTAGATTTATTTTACCGGTACATAAGATTCAATTACGATAACTACCCGTGTTTTAGGGGTACCTGTTTGTTTAGTCCAAAGAGAAAAACTAAAGTAATGTTTTTCGAATTGTTGGTATATATAATCAAGTCTATTTATCTTATACTAAATAAAATTCTATGCATCTCTTTCCATCAACGTATATCTTCAACTACCTTTTGGTGACTTCTCTTTCTAACTCTTTGGAAGTTCCTTATCGACTTTTATTAATTTCAAAGTTAGGAAAGGGGATTTATTTTCCATATATTATTCCATTTCCTTATCTTATCAGTATTTGGGTATTTTTGCTTGGGCAATTTATTTCGATTCAGTGTTGAAAGAGGGAATTTTTTTTGAAAAATTAAATTGATTTTTAACCGAAAGTCAATACTTTTTTCTACTGCAGTAGCCTTTTTCATATTCGCACTTAATTTACGACTACAAGTTATAAGAAAAAAATTTTATATAATTGTTTCACATGTTGTGTCTTCTGTCAGAGGTTAATGCCATAAACATTTTCTTGGTAACCCATATTCCCCTAAGAGTCACATTCTCTACGCCATTGCTGTTTTAGACACCACCAAGTCAGATTGACAAAATAAGTTAGAATCAATTGTGTCGAAAACAGTGGCTGCCAATTAGTTTACGTTTCTAGGTCTTTTTTTAGTCAACAAAATAATGATATGAAGAAAACAATTAAAAGTGATAAAGGAAATAATACCGAACAAAACATTTATAATAAAATAAATACGGCAAAGCCGTATCAGTCGTCGTAAAGCGTTTATCAGTCGCTTTCAAATTAATTAGTCCTCTTCATTGACCTTCATAAATTTCAGTAGAAAAGATTATTTTCTCTCTTATCTTGTTAGGGTTGCTGTTGTTGTTTAACTTCGTATGTCGTTTTCTCTTCATTCATTTATTTATTTATTTATGCATTTAGATGTGTTGACTAATTAAAAAACTTATTTTGTTTTCAAAATTTCTTTTTTCGCATTGTATTCTTCGTCGGGTTTATTTCCCAGTTTTGCGAGTGTGATTTCTTACTCGTTTCACAGTAAGAACCAATATACCTAAGTGAGTGACAAGCCAGACTGGCTTTGAGAAACAGCAAAAAAAATGTGAGTTATAATACATACTCGCTAGTGCCTGACTTGAGCTGTCTCTCATTAGCAAAATCAGCCTCAATTACAGCTCTCTCTCTCTAACTTTCCCACTCTTTGATAATTTAGTTTAAACGTTGTTTTTATTGCGGAAAGTTCAGTAATTGTTTTGTAATTGCTTTCAAAGCGTTCTCAAAAACCTCGGAAAAGAAATTGTTCAATAAAATGAAATATCTTTCTTTATTTTCTGTTTTTCTCTTAATTACGGTAATGATAATGTCCGTGTTTGTTGATTATTCAGACGGAGCTTATTGTCCTTGCGACTTAACGAAGAAGGATCAAGTTTGTGGCTCGAACGGTGTCACCTATAAGAATCGTTGTGAATTTGAATGCACACAACGCGAGTACATGAAACTTGGAAGGAGGCTGGATGTCGCTAAGTCAGGGCCGTGCAATAGATTTTCATAAATATCAATCGGAAATGACGCCTTCGATGACATGAAAAATGCGGAATTATCAAATATTTTACAGAAGTAAAGAGAAGACAACACGTGTGAGAGCAGAATAAATAAGAAATTTTTGTTAAAGGAATAATCAAATATGTTCAATAAAATAGTAATTTTGTGACAGATATTCACTTCCTTTTCATAATTTCTTGCGTTTGATGTAATGTGTAAATTTCATATGCTTTTGTTCTTTCATTTAATGATATTTTTATTTCAAAATATCCCTTTTTTTAATTCAGTCATTCAATTTTTTATTCAGTTTTGTGAGATCAGGCCACAAACAGGAACACACATACATGTATGTGCGTTCGTATGTCAAGTTAATGCATGTATATTGCTCATATACCACGAAATGGAATATTCGTTTAATCAACACTAATTTGGTGTTAATTCAGGTGTGCGTTCATTTACAAAACATTCAAATCATTTTGCTCCGATCATTGTTTATGAAAAGGGAGAAGAAAAGAGTAAGGAAAGTAAGATAGGAAACGAACACGTAGATAATTCGAACAGGTAAAAAATGAATCAAACAATGACTAATAGTGAAATAATTAATTGAATAAACTAATAGGCCACCTATTTGAAAAGTGATGGGTGTAAACTTTTCCAAAAAAGGGATTTTGGACAGTTTGTATTTAAGTGCAAACTTTTTAAATTAACACATAATATTGATGTATGTGTTTAGTTACAACGGAATTATTGGCAATTATTCTGAAATAAAATTAATATTGCCACTAAATAAATTTGGCTTTGCGTTTCTTGTTCTTTTGCTTTTTTCTTATAATCTACAAAATTCATCAATATTTTCACGGATATGTCGATTAAATATATATACTTAATTTTGTCGTGTCTTTGTTTTATTCTGTCGTGTAATGGTGTAAAGATTTTAATATGTTCTATTTTTAAATTTAATGGGTGAGGTTAAGATTAATTTTAATTTTTAATCAAAAATGTGGCGAGATTTTTAATCCTCCGTAATACAATTCAATTCATTTGGAAGTAATTCAAATGCGTAAAATTTACCACTTCAGCACAATTACTGAATACTTTTAATTTTCTCAAAAAACGTCAACCGCACATTTACAACGCTTTTAAAACGAACTAACTAAATAATATTGCGCTGTTTTGTTGTTGCGGTTTTTAGTGATTTTATTATAGTTGAATATTAATGAGTCTGCTAATTAAGAAATTCTAGAACAGCAATAACAAAAGCTATTTTCAGGGAAACCAAGAAGAAGCTTGACGATTTTTTCTCTTTTTCATCAAAGTTTATTTAAATGATCTCTGAATGCTAAGAACATTATGGAGCAAAATTTATTTTAATTTAAAAGTGATTCAATCTTATTAAATATTTCATAAGATAGGCGGCTAAAATTATAGTCATCAACATTTCTCTATTCTAACAATCATCCGTTTTTCGCATTTTTTAAGGCCTCCGATTCACTGATTAGTAGATTTTTAAGAATTTCACTTTATTTCTCTTATATTTATCTATCCCCTTTATTGATTAGGTAGGTATAGTTTCATTAAAACCATGTGAAATCTACTGACTTGTTCATTTTGTTAAAGTGGTGTGGTTCTATTTTTTAGGTAGAAAAATATATGTATCCAAGTGACAAAAGACAAAGAGAATCATAAGTGCCGACGTGTGTATTTGAGGGTGCGAAATCAAGGAAAAATGTAATAAAGATGTAAGACAAGAAAAATCTGATAAGTTCCGTGATAATGGAATGACATACATAAAAATACCCTAAACATGAGCTGTCCTCCAGTAGAGCACATCATACTATGTATTGTGTGAAAATGTATTTATATAATCTACCCCGGTAATTCCAATCTAATCCTGTAATTGCTATAGGCATGTATTCTATATTTCCGCCTTGGGGTGTTTGGGTACATAGGGTGTTTACGCACCTGTATATGAACACACACACATACACACGAACACACACATGAACACATACACATGAACACACGAGTTTATCGATAATAACAAATATTTTGCTTTCAACATCCACGTCGAAATAGAGGGACACTTCGTTTTTCAAGTACGTCTTCTTTTGTCATTCAAGTCTTGGAATTTTCGCGGCTTGAAATGTTTGCGTAAATTCCGAAATATTTTCTAAGGAAACAATTCTAATGGATTTGTGACATTACAAAGCGAATGTGAATGGAAAAATACTAAGACTTTTTCTTCTTACTGTCTTCCACCCTCTCCTATGCCCTTTCTCCGTTCTAACGCTTAACGTGTTTAAACATACATTTAAGGAATGTTTTGCTTCGTTTGCTGAAGGAATATTTTTCTTTTTTTTCTTCACGTCACGGTTAAAAAAGAATTTTCTTGAGAAAGATTACAAAGGGCTTTTTTCAATCAATAAAATTCTTCCAATACCACCATTCTTTTATTAGTAGTTGAGATCCAATGGGTCGTAGTGAAAACTTACTTTTTTCATAATTGAAAAAAAAATTTGCTATGTATTTAAGATATGGGTTTATACAAAAAGTCATAGGAAAACCCCCCAGAAAATGTAATAATGATGAAAAGTCGTAGCATATAAAATTACCCACTATAATGTTAAAAATATAATTCCGCGAATACTTAAAACAAAAATAATTGCAGTTAACGGTAAAACAAACCAGCCCCAAGGAAGAGAAAACATTAACAACATTTTCCTTGAAGCATTAACAACGTTGGCAACATTTAAAAAGTTTCGGGTAAAACCCCTTGAAAATAGAAAACCAAATAATTCGCAACAATTTTCCTTGTATTTGTCATCATTATTCACTTTGACTTTTTAGCGGTGATGGATAGTGTGTTTTAAATTTTTTAAACGCCTTAAAAAAGAATTTTTTTAATTACGCTAACTAAAAATTGACTGCGGAATGAGGTCATAGTTGTTGTCGTTTTTGTTGTTGTTGTGGGTGAGTTATTAACATCCAGCATGAAATTCGAAAGCATTAGGAATATTAATTCAGCCGTTTGTTATTAAAGCGGACAAGTGGAATTTTTTGTTTCGAAATATTTACGAGTTTTTATTTTGAATGGAAAGCAATTCTTTTAGAGGATAAAATTCTGTTAAATGAACATTTCACAAATTTAAAAAAAATTCTAAAATTTTTCTAAAATTGTTAATGAAGATGAATTTCCTCAAACATACTACTAATATCAAAAGCTGATCTATAAATATCTCAATTTTTGTATTTGGCTGAATTGCTTCACTTTCATATTGAACGATTCAAAATTGTGTATTTTTTCGTTGTTGTTCGCTAGAGAAAAAGCACTAAAGAAGTTAAACGAATTTGCTAAACCCAACGCCTAAAGGTATGCCTAAAGGTATGCAACGGCATCTGCATGCACAATGAGCTTCTGAGCAATCCATTGAGAGGCTTGGGAATCGGAATAATTTTTTTTTGCTTTAAAATAAACCTTAAAAAGGATAGAAAGCACCACAACATTGCTGGGAATCTAATTTTTCATAAATCTTACTTTTATGTAATGAAGTCCCCACTTAATGACCTCTCTTTTAATTAGTTGAAATAGTTTGTGAATTATTAATAGAAAAAACCGAATTAGTTGAATCATAATTTTATTACAAAATTCCATTAATCTCATCTTTATTACAAAATTTTGAGTATTTTACAATTGTAATGCTATTGTAATCTCTTCTATGGATGGACAATTTCAATAGAAATTATTTATTTTTCGTGGACTTGACTTAAGCAAAGGTCACCGCTAAAACCCATGATTTATTTTATAATGAACCAAGAAAATATATTGCTTTTAGAAAATAAATTTTCATATAAACCTTTAATGGAGAACATAGTATCAGAACATAGTACATAGTAATATTTTTCACTAAAGAGTTTATTTCTTGTTTAATTTAGAGAATAGAGCGAAGAAAGACCGGAATGAGAGAGAGAGAGAGAAAGAAAGAGAGAGAGAGAGAGCGAGCAACGGCGACAGTACATATATTAATCCATTTCAGGAGGAATTATTTTCCTCCAATTTCGTTGATGATTTCAATTATAAGCAATAATGATAAGAAGATAATAATAAAATATTTCTGCTATATTTTCTACATGTACGAAAAATCTCTAACATCGTGTTTATTCGAACTTCAGATCAGTATCGTAATCGTATTCGAACTGCGTTATTTCCGACGGGATTAACACTTGACATAAAGTATTTGCGTTATATATTTTAATATATATATATATATATATATATATATATATATATATATATATATATATATATATATATATATATATATATATATATATATATATATATATATATATATATATATATATATATATATATATATATATATATATATATATATATATATATATATATATATATATATATATATATATATATATATATATATATATATATATATATATATATATATATATATATATATATATATATATATATATATATATATATATATATATATATATATATATATATATATATATATATATATATATATATATATATATATATATATATATATATATATATATATATATATATATATATATATATATATATATATATATATATATATATATATATATATATATATATATATATATATATATATATATATATATATATATATATATATATATATATATATATATATATATATATATATATATATATATATATATATATATATATATATATATATATATATATATATATATATATATATATATATATATATATATATATATATATATATATATATATATATATATATATATATATATATATATATATATATATATATATATATATATATATATATATATATATATATATATATATATATATATATATATATATATATATATATATATATATATATATATATATATATATATATATATATATATATATATATATATATATATATATATATATATATATATATATATATATATATATATATATATATATATATATATATATATATATATATATATATATATATATATATATATATATATATATATATATATATATATATATATATATATATATATATATATATATATATATATATATATATATATATATATATATATATATATATATATATATATATATATATATATATATATATATATATATATATATATATATATATATATATATATATATATATATATATATATATATATATACCATAAGGTTTTAATAATATATCAATATTATTGAATATAAATAAATGCTTGTGAAATTTTAATTAAATTAATTAAATTAAAATATTGATTAAAAACGTGAATGATTAAGAATAATAGAATGATCGATAAATACGGTCATTAAAACCAAGTACTAATGCACTTCTTTTTCGTTTCTTCATTGCATAGTTCTTAAAAGTTTTTAGTGCTGTTTAGGGGATAATATGAATAAATAATTCTTTTTTGTGCTGTTCATAATATATTAAAAATATATAATATATTAATATAAATACTTCGTGAAAGCAATAATACATTTTCAAAAGAATTAAATTATGAAAATTGGTGAAGAAGGGTGGCAGGGTGAAGGAGGAAAAATGTAGAAAGGGAAGAGGCGAAGCTGATCGTTGTTTTATTTTAAAAGATTATTTTTAATCTCGAAAATATTCGGTGTTTATTGCATGTCCGAGAGAGAAACTCAGCGACTAGTTACTTCTTAAGCGAGAGAAGGCGCATACAGATGCAGATAAATAAACAGCGAGAGAGGGAGAGTGATCGTATGAAGTGATATAGGATTTTAAGAAAATAAGTATTGAGATAAAGATGAGACTGATATTGAGATTTTAAATTAATGTTAATTGACACTCACTGTAATTATAACGTTCTCGTGACATTTTAATTATTTATGAAAATACAATGCCATCAAATTGAAAAAGTGAAAAGCAATTTAAAATTAATTTCAAAATCAGAAAATTAAATGATTGAGTTCTAAACTTTTTGAAGTGTTTAATAAAATCAGTTGCGGCTATTCATAACAAATTGATTGCATTTTCAATGAATGCACGTCTTTCAATTTTCAGTTGGATTTGCGTCATGGCTGCAACTGCAGGAATTACAGAACCTTCGGTGAATATCGATAACAATTGGTGGAAACATGCTGTTTTTTATCAAATCTATCCGCGCTCTTTCATGGACAGTAATGGCGATGGCATCGGTGATCTACGAGGTTAGCAATTTTAAAAGAAAAAGGAAAGAACTATAATCACATGATTTTCCAATTTTTTGCTTTTCAGGAATAATTTCAAAATTGGATCACTTGGTGGAAATGGGCGTTACAGCCACTTGGTTGAGTCCCATCTTTCAATCGCCTATGATGGATTTCGGTTACGATATCTCCGATTTTAAAACCATTCAAAGTGAATACGGCAATATGCAAGATTTCGAGGATTTAATAAAGGAAGCCAAACGACTCAGTTAAAACCACTTTAAAGAATAAAAGTAGAAATTCTTCAATTAAATTTCAATTTATTCAGATATAAAAATCATATTGGATTTCGTACCTAATCACACTTCGGATCAATGTGATTGGTTTCAGAAGTCTGTAAGACGTGTTAAGGGTTACGAAGATTTTTATGTGTGGGCTGACGGGAAAGAAAACGAAGCAGGAGAAAGAATACCACCAAATAATTGGGTAAGTAATCCTATTGTGTTTGTAACACCCTTTTTCACCCTGAAGAAAATCCAATTCGAGTTTGAAAAGTATTGACTGAGATTGAATCAATTATACAGCAATCCGTTTTCTATGGCTCGGCGTGGCAATGGAACGAGGAGCGCCAACAATATTACTTGCATCAATTTGTTGTTCAACAGCCCGACCTCAACTATCGCAATCCTAAAGTCATTGAAGCTATGGATGATATTTTACGTTTCTGGTTAGACAAAGGAGTGAGTGGATTTCGTGTGGATGCCGTTAACCATCTCTTCGAAACGGTGGACTTATTAGACGAGCCACTCACCGGTCAAACCAATGATACTAAATCGTATGAGTATACCAAACACGTCTACACGAAGGATTTGGTAAATCCTCAAACCCTTGCATTTTCCATTCAAAATCTGAATCCAATTACGTTCCTTTGTCTCCTTCCACTCCACCAATAGCCCGAGGTCCTCGATGTTCTGCACCATTGGCGCCAGCTACTACACGACTATACCGCTCGAAATGGTGGTGAAACGCGCATTATGGTGACCGAAGCATACGCTGATATTAAGCTACTCATGGACTACTATGAAAATGCGGAGGGTGAGAAAGGGGCACATTTTCCGTTTAATTTCCTTTTCATTGATAACCTCGGCCGCGAGTCGGATGCTCGTGACTTTGTATACAATATTCAGAAATGGTTGACCTATATGCCACGCGGTCATGTGGCGAACTGGGTACTTGGCAATCATGACAATGCCCGCTTAGCCTCGCGTTACGGCCCAGAAAGAGTAGACGCAATGAATATATTGGCCTTGATGTTGCCCGGTGTCGCCGTCACCTACAATGGCGAGGAAGTGGGCATGCAGGATTATCGTGACATCAGTTGGGAAGAGACGGTGGATCCACGAGCGCGCAATCTAAATCGTTTGGAATACAAACAATATTCTAGAGATCCCGAGCGTACACCATTCCAGTGGGATGATAGCAATAATGCTGGTATTAATAAACAGCCGGGTGTCTTTGAGTTCTTTCTTCTAAATGTTTATTTTCTTTTAGGGTTTTCCACGGCTAAGCGAACGTGGTTACCTGTTCATCCGAATTATAAAAAATTGAATTTAGCAAACCAGAAATCAGCGCCCAAGAGTCATTTTAAAGTATACCAGCGTCTTGTGCAATTGCGAAAAATTCCAACCGTTCGTGACGGGGGTTTCCGTGTGGAAGTTTTGAATCGTAACGTTTTTGCCTTTACAAGGTTTGGATATTTGATAAATAAATCGTTACTGTCTTTAATGAAATTATTCCTGTTATTCCCGTAGGCACCTCAAAGGGCACCCTACGGTGTTGGTGGTTATTAATTGTTCAAGTAAACAACAAAATGTCAATGTGGCAGAGTTGTTTGATTTGTCTTCAAAGTTGCAAATTTTGGTAGTTGGTACCGCATCCAGTCATGAAATCGGGTGAGTGCCAAGATGTTTTTATTCCATTGAAGAAAGGTCGGTAAAAATCGTATAACATTTTACGTTTTTAGTGATATTGCGTTTACAAATGACTTGCATTTGGCACCGTTTGAGGGTCTGGTTGGCATGAGCGAATGAACATTTCTTAACCGAATAATACGCTTCTTGGTGAAAAATTATTGCTCTTTAATAATTGCTTAAACTGATTAAATTAATGAGTCACAAAAAACGTCATTAAGGGAGCATTTGAAACTGGTTTTAATAAATTATGTCATGCATGAACGCAGAAAACTATGATTTCAATTTAATTTAATCCATCCATTTAAATCCAACGGTGCACTTGTTTACACCTGTCGCGCCTCCTTCAAGGCTTTGCCAGCAGAACAAAAAGTTAAATACAAGCCCACTTCCTCCTAGTGAGTGGTATATAATCATAATTTTAGGTAGCACAATATTTAAAAGGGTGATTCGCATAATTAAAATTTTTATAATAAAATCGTGTTCGAGCCACAACGTGCTCCTGCCACAGCTAACATCGCAATTAGTGACTTTACAACGAACGCCTTAATTACCCTCAATTTATTCTAATTTCTTAAGATTTTGAATATAAATTATTTGAATTTTTATTCATGAAAAATGCATTGACACAACTGCATCTTCAAGTAGTGCTTAATCTGTTTCTTTTTCAAGTGCTTGCTTTTCGTCTTGCAGTCAAAGCGTATTTCAGTTTCCTTTTCTATGAAATAATTTTTATAATAATTTTTATTCACAGCCACGCCCTCAACAGTACATCATTGAAGATACCGCCTAATGAATGTCTAGTCCTGCAAGGACGATTTACACTTGCAGAGTAAGTCTTACGAAATGATTTTCAGTTTGGGTTTTCCCATTTTTCCACTAAGCGAACTTTTTCTTTTCATATTCATCCTACTCCTTCATAGCGAAAGACGTGCTCTAATAAAGACAATCATCAAATCGGCTAATATAATTTTAGTTGGTCTTTTGGTCTACAAACTTTGGAATAATAAATGGTCCAAATTGAATTTAAACGATGATAAAATATTTTTAAGGGAAAGCAAAAAGAGATTATTCATTCAAAGAGGTTTACGATTTTAATTAAAGTTTAATTATTAAATGAACTTTCGTTAATTAATAAACATACGTTTTATTAAAAATTGTTTCTTGAAAACTATGGAAGTGGCTCGGAAATGATTCGAAGTTGTCGGCCTTGTCATTTTAAATCCATTCATTCTCGCTTGGCAAGCAACAAGTCTCCAATGGAATGGAATGAAATCTCAAATTATGAGAAAAGTTAATAAAATACAAAAACGTTCAAAAATTAAATAAAAAGATATTTATTAATAATTCTAAACCGAAAATTCGTCGATTGAATGAACAAAAGGAAAGGAAAGCAAAAGCGGAAGTGATAAAGAAGACTGAAATGCTATTCATGTCGACCATATTTGACACTGACAAGCTAATCCGTGCTCATGCTTAATTGTTTTTGCTGCCGTTTTATTTTCCTCTTCTCTTTCAACGTCCAAAACATGGTCTGTGAGTGACACAACCATAAAATATAATTTCGTACTTTCGGCATCAGTTTGGCTGTCATTTCCGTTAGTGAGTGACAAACCTGCCAACAAGAAAGATGTTCATGTTCTATGCCATTTCCTTCCTCCAACTCCCCAGCTATTTGACCTCTGCAGCAGAATTCACTTCCGACGATGTGGACGTCCCATCGAGAACTTTAGCGTCAGTGTTTGAGAAAATGTAAACGAATCACGCACGAAATTTCATTATTATAAATAAATTGAGTTGATAAGTTTTTCACAAAATCATTGATAACTATTTTATATAAACGTAATCAGATTGTCTCGAATAACGTAAAAATGAGATATTGCTGAATAGTACTACCTCTGCCTAAATCTATGCTAAAGCTTTCTTTAGAAATGCCAAAGTGTGGAAGGAATTGTCATAGATTTAGTAATAAATTTTATTATGAAACAGTCTGGCAGTTTTTTGGATGAAATTTTTGTAGTTAAGATCTTAGGCGTTCAAAAGCTTTCAACATCGATTTGTGAACAATTGTTGGTCAAGTTCAGATGAATGCATGCATGAATGCATGCATGAATGCATGCTTGCCTTATTTACTTTTTAGCAGTTAAACCCATGACGCTTTGTGATTAATGCGATTGTCAGACATCAATGATATATACGTTATTTTGAATTCCAAGCGGAACAGTAACGGAAAGGCATCTGGAAAGGACCCAAAATGAGTAATCCCTGTTTATAGACTTATAGTCTCGCGTATGGTGTACATTCTTCTTATGTATGTTCAAACAATAGAGAAAATTCACCAGTTTCTATTTGTCGAGAGCATAATACTTGTAAGCAAAATACACAGACGTAGCCAAACCCTGTACACTCTACACCCAAAGTTGCTGCAATTGTCATAGGAAATGCCCACACCAGCTTAATTTTTTTGAGAAAATTTTCACCACAGTGGAATGATTTTCTGATTGGGAGAAGGAAGCCTGAATTGGTGGTATCCTTTATTAAAAAATATGACACCCTGTGAGCGAACGAATAAGAGTGCCGACAATCGTTTTACATGTTCATTGACAGCGATTCTTGTAATCAGGGGTGAATCACGTCCAATATTTCGAGAATGTGCTTTTGTTTAGAGTGGTGGACCCAAAAAGTGAATTTAACTTTTTAACCTAAATCACAAAAAAGTAATATTTAGCCCATTTTCAATGTTAAACAATCGAGACAGACGGAGAATATTCGTGCCAAATGTCATGAGGATACCATTATTTTTTCACCATGTAATGTTTATTTCAAAATCCCAGTATTCCACTTCATTGGAGAGTAAGGGGGTGAGCAATTTAATTAATAATATTTAAAATGTTCGTTTAATAAACGGCTTTTATATGAATAGGACGCATTTAATTAGACAATAAACATTTTAACGTCAGGGTAGATTTGTAACAAAATCAGGAACGGTTTTTGACAAGCCCCTTCATTTACAAGATGATGACATAAAAGCATGCAATACTCGTTGAAGCAAACATCCTAGTTAGGCGTGATTATATATGCGGCGACCATTAAAATCCCTCACAAAATATCATCTACGTCTTAAAGCTGGCGTTATAAAAAATGAAGCACGCCACACAAGATGTCTTTTGCAGACCTCTAGTGTATGATTTGTTCAACTTAAGTCACGTTAAGCTAAAAGTCGCGTATCTGTCGTGAAAACGTACGCATTCCTTATTCTTGTAAACGAACCACGCTTGAGAAGTGCAGGAAGCGATTATTCTCTTCTTACTTTCAAATGTCGGTAAAGCGTTTAAATATTTCAAGGACTTCATACGATCCTTCCAGTAACAGAATGGAACACATTCGGAAGTAGCTGATGACTATGTGAAATGCGTTGAAGAGAATGCAAAGGGAGGACGAGTGTGACGACGGAGTTTATGGTTCTGTGCGTGACTTTATTCCCATGAGTTGCTTCAATAGATGCTGTATTTATTCGAAATTAAAATTTTCTATGCTCGAAAAGAAGTCGTTTCTTATCTTAATTATTTTCTTCGTTTTGGCATTTTTAGATTATTATTTTATTTTTTTTATACCCTACTCCCAAGGAATGTGGTATATTCATTTACTTCTTCCGTTTGCAACGCATTAAAGTCTGCCTGTCTGTCTGTGGAAATCTCGATCGTAGTCGAACGGTTTGACCGCAAAATAACGGAATTATTGTCCGTCGGCCTGAGATTTGGCACAATATTCATTGTAATCATCTATTGTTTGTGATTGAAAATAGGGTGGATCGTATTGGCGCCAAGCCTGCCTTTTATACAGAATCCTCTTTTAAAGGTAGATTTTTCAGTTTCTGTATAAGTTTTTAAGATAGAATTTTATAGCCGACGTGTTGGTATTAGATATCATCACTCCACAAAATGGGCGGGGATACGCCCCCTTTAAAATGCATGCACTTTTTTGACATAGGTTTTCTTGAAGATGAGTTAGTGTATACAAATTAATCAATAAAAGAGAAATGTTATATTAAAATGGGCGTGAGCCGCCCACTAATTACTTGTATTAGGATAAGACTAGAAATTTATATTATGTATATAGGGTATATAAGCTTCGGCTAGACCGAAGTTAGCGTTCTCACTTATTCTATTATTTTTTTTCTTTTGCAAAACTTTCCCGGGGAAATCTATTGTAAGTGTTCATAAACTTTTTCAGCTTTTTGTGCTTTTTACAAAAATTTGTCATTTGCTCTTACTTAAAATTTTTTTTCGCATTTTTTCTCTTTTACATTTAATATCTTCGGTGTTTATGAAAATTGGTTTATTTTTTCATTAAATTGACTTAAGTATAATTTGAAAGGTGGACGTGTTTGAAGTCAGGAGTTTTTTTTATTATTTTTCAATATAATTTTTTGTTGTTTTGCTTTTAAAATTACCGCCGAAGCTCGGAAGTTGAGCGAGAATGCATTTAATTTAATTTCGAAGAATTGTTACTAAACGTTTACGTTAAGTATTTAAGTCAATTTAAGTATAAAAGATTTTATGAAAAAGGTTGTGGTGGAAACCAAAAGCAGCAGAAAGACAAGAAAGACAAGTAAGAGGAAAAGAAGTAAAAGGCTGGAGCAGTGGAACAACTTCAAGGACTGCCTGTTTAATGCATAAGACCATAAAGTTGTTGATCACATTTTTGTTAATGTTTTTTTAATACTTCGATGGACTTACTCACTCCTTGCATTCAAAATCAAATAATTTCTTATAAAATACTTCGCACCTTCTTCCCTTTTTGTAATGGCGAAAATTGGTTTTCGTTTTGATTGCGCTAATTTCTCTCCATTTTATTATTTCTTTAGTGCCATTGCCCATGCATCATTGGTTATTCTCTTTTTATGTAATTTTTATTGCATATTCGATGTATTTGATTTTTGGGATTTACGTTTTACGAAATTTATTTCGCTTTTATTGAAGCGAAATTTTCCTTTTGTTTAACAGAATTTTACTTGTCTGATTTTTGGGTTTGGTATGCTTTGAATTATTGCAGTCATAAAATTGCGAGATCTTTTATTATTTTATGAGTAGTGAAGTGTTATATGCGTCTGGGTGATTTGTGGTATTTTTATGTGAAATAAATGGAAATGTTTGAATGCACGTGTACACTTATTCTTAAGAAGAAGTCTCGAGACATGCTGCATGGCATGATGAGAAATCAAATCCTTCCATGAACGATGCAGTATAGTGTGGAAGGAAATAATTATCACGGAAAAATCACGTGATCGTTTTTAACAGAGATCTAACACAAATTCCACAAATTCCGCAGGAGATCATTAAAGTAAGGATTGGTTAGTAAAAATATTGTTAATACTTTAGTATGATTGCTGGAGAAAGACCAAAAAAAACTGCGTTTTCGTTTCAAGATAATTTAACTTTTGTCAGAAACATTTTCCTTGCTTCTCGTTTTGTGAAAAACATTCTTATTAAATTCGCAATAAATTTTCGATATTCAATAAAAACTTCAATTCAGAATCAATTTGTTTTCAAGCAATTTGTGCTAAATAAATGTCATCATTTCAATTCTAACGTCATTCTAAACGTCTCAATTGCCGTAACCGTAGCAGTCTTTACAATTTTTGCAGAGATTATTAAAAGCGCAAGAACCTCAATGAAAGCGATGGACTGAGTAAAGGGATACCAACTAAAATAAACTGCATTAAAGATGAAATCAGAAGCAATAATATTACATTACATGGCAAAGTCTCTCCTACAGACTGGACCGGGCATTGACTAACGAAGACTCGAATCGAAAACAATAAAACTCTGAACCAAAAAGGTATCTAACTCAATTATTGGTTACCGAATATTGACATCAATTTTATTTAACGATATTATCGACCATTCTGATCTTTTCTATTTACAACTTCTTTCCGATTGTTTGCATCGTCTGTACATGTAATCTCTGCCTGTACGAAAAACAACAATTGATTTTTGGTATTTTTTGCAGTGTCGGATATTCTAATCGACATTATGATACCCTCATCCTTCTATCTTCGGTCCTGACATGCTTGCGGTTATTCACTTTGTTCATTTGTCCTTAGAGGATTTTCACACCATAGAGATGAAAAGTTAAGGCGAGTAAAGTATAAGCCAAAAGAAGAGACAATATGAATGAAGTGATTTTCTCAAAATAAAATTGATGAAACCGAAATTCGGAAATCGAAATTTTAACGACTCGAATGTGTTCAGTTCGAGTAGGTTGATATATCATCATCTACTGAAATCTTATCGTAACGATGACTTTCTTTATGATATTTCTTCGTTACAATTATTGCTCGCTTGAGGGTTAGCAAATACATGTTAGTATCAATAAATTGTGTCAACCAACTTTGTCCTTGTGTATTAAAATTTATCTACCCCTGCAATTGTTTCATTGGCTTGAGAAAGAAAGGAGAATTTTGATATTTATCGAATACACATGTCATTCTTTAAAATCTCCAGCAGGTCGATAACCTTTATTTTCGTGAATGGATGTACATTTTTTATTACCCTTTGTAACTAATGCAATGTCGCACAGCTTTGGGCTGACAACTAATGTATGAAAAGCGAGGATATTTTTGCTGACTAAGCATGGCATTGCTATCTTCTGAATTTATGCATGGCGTTGTTTAGTATACGCGAATTAATATTGTTTTTAGTGTTATTAATTTTCAATGATTTTATTAAAACCATTGATTTCAGATTTCAATTAGCCAAAATTGAATCCTTAGAGCTTGATACTACATCGCTTTTATTTACTCGTATTTATTAGATTTCCGGCATCATTAATATCTCGATTGTTTCAACAATCCCCAACGTCATAACGGCGTCATGGCAAGGTAATAACTGTCAAAGACATGTGAAAGACAGCTATGTGAACATCACAATCATGGCAGTGACACGTCAATTGTGTCAATGTCATGTCAAATGCGTCAACGATGCGTCAGCTGCGTCAAAGCTGAGTCAAATGAGTCAAAAGCACGTAATTTGTGTCAAGGTACTACGAGTGTAAAATTGTAAGTAAGGTATTAAATAAATCTTTATTTAAAAGAATTCTGTAGTCTGCACGTTTGCTAAAACACAGTCTGAGATCTTTTGTGGTTTTTATTTTAAATTAGTCGACTGCTTAATTTCTAAAATGTTGAGACTTAAAACAAAATCACTTTTAAAATTGGTCGTACTTTTTGTTTAAGAACTCCTAAAGCACGTCAACTCATATATTTGAAATTTATTTAAAAATTTACAAACATACTTAGATTTTATCGAAATAATTTATTAGACACTGATTGGGGTTCAGTTGGTTGCCGAGCATAAAGTTTCCAAGTGAAAGCGATGAAGTTTTCTTTCCAATTTAAAGTTTTCTTCCATTTTCTGTGAGAAGGACAATAACTTTTGCTGCCTCATCTTTTCAGTTATTGCTATCACGGTCTCGGAGGGAAAAACTGCGAAAGAAAAACTGAGTGAAATTTCGCTTTCATTCTTCTCTGTTCGTTAAACCTTGAAAATTAGGAACGCCGTCTTTCTTGACAGGAATAAGAATGAGCTTTGGTGACCCCCGCAGGTTAAGTTGCAGACGTTGTAATCAAGAGCTTAAGAAGGATCTTTTTACTTGAGTAAAGTCTTATTTTTGAACCAAAAGAAAATGCAAGGCAATCCAGCGAACGAACGATGTACGTAAAAGGAAAAAAACAAACCTTAAAGCAAAAGTCGGTAGCCGGATAATGAAGCACAATAAAAACATAAAAAAGGCTAGCCACAATACAATAAAAATACACAAAGAGCTCGACGTTGATGGAAAGACATTTTTGTGTCTCATAAAAAGGAACCGCAGAAACAATGATGGCACGATAGGAATGCGGTGCCGTCCCTTGTGTTTCGTTTTTATGACATACATTTTTGATTATGATCGCTCAGTTGACTATTCACCAAAAATCCATTCAGCTCTTGCATTTTACAAAAGACCGATTTACCAAAAAGGAAAAAAAAACCAAATAAATATCTGTGCGTCCAGAAAAAAGTTTATGAATTAATCGAGAAAAAAATCGAGGGTATCGATGTTTTTGTTTTACCTCTAGATATCTCTTTTAAGACTTTAGCTTAACTTTCCTTCAACTCTCTCTCTCTCTCTCTTCATCTTTAGTACTTACCGATTACGTACGAATAACCGTCCAATGTTAGGACGCATTTTCTAGTGGTCGCTCCGCATCCGATTGGATAACGTAAAGACCGTCCAGATAAGAATTTATTAGTGTTTTGACCGTTCGGGCTTATGTCCTCATAGTTTAGACTCTGTCGTCTTGAGGGACGGCTTTCGTTTGATGCTTTGTTGGCATTTTGGTGATGATAACCACTACCAGCACCAGATGTGACAGTAACTCCAACATTACTACTTGTTCCATTATCAGAAGAAAGATCCCATACTTTTGAACGCGCGACATCACTACCGGTATTACTAAGCGCGCGTATTTGTTGCGACGACGTGAAAGAGGTAGCGGTGGAGGAGGATGAGCAGCAAAGGGAAATCGAAGACGAGGAAGAGGATGAGATCAATTCGGAAGCGGAATTTAGTGTTCCTTGTGGGGCAGAGGGATTGTTGGATGAAGTAGTCGTGGTAATCGTGGTAATGGAGGAAGAGGAAGACGTTATAGAGTTACGAGGAAACGAAGTGATAAAAGAGCCATGACATGATGTATTTCGAAGATCTTTTTGTGATTCGATACCTTGCAGTGTTTGTGGTTTATAAGGTCGCGTCGCGTCGTGCGCATCGTTTGCTGACGATTTATCGCATGCATCGCTCATGATGAACCGATGACCATTAACAAACCGAAAAGTCACCTCAGATTAATTTAGTCCAATTGAATTTCTATCGATCGGACACACACGTACGAAGTTACGACCATGATTATCGATAATTTTGTTTTCATTTTATTTGTCGCGAATCTTAATAGTTTTCCTTTTTTTGAAGCTGTCGAATACGCCTGATGAAAACCGTTATGAGTTTTTCGATCCTCTTTAAGAGTTTCGATAGTTTTTTATTTTATAAATAGTTTATATTACAAAATTATTCATTATATTTAAGATTGTGCAGAAGTCATTAAATCGCTTAAGGTAATTTAATTTAAATCCAAAGAAATGGGGGCTACTTAAAGTTGATTTTAAGGAGACGAATTAAATTTAAATAAAGTCATAAAAAGTTTTCTATTTATTCAGAATCTGAATAATACGATTTACGAGATAAGTGAAATGGTTTATGAGTTCTCGTAAAGGAATTTGTGAAAATTTGAGTGGACAATAAAAGAAAAATCCATGAATAAAAATTAAATACAATTTCATTTAGTGCATAAATTTTAACTTTAATTGACAAAATAAAAGACCCCACACACACACCTTAATGGCTTGGTACAAACGTTTGTTAAATGTCGTTCCAAAATGAACGTAAGTTTAGGTTTGTTAACTTTACAGTAGATCGCTTTTTCCTAATCCGATAAAAATAAATGAAGGATTAGTCACAAAAAAACTAAAGTCGGTTGGTTAGTTCTTTCTTACGACGCCTCGGTATCTCAGCGATGGCAGGCCAGCATTTTCATCAAATATTTAATCTTGCGTTTTGCATAAAATCACAAATTCTTTTTTGTTTAGAAAGGTGGATTTTTTTAATTGGAAAGGTGGGTAAAGTCCTTTTCAAATGTTTAGAAATTCGTTGCCGTAAAAAATTCAAAATTTCATTGAATTATAAATCAGAAATCAGAAAGCATTAATTTCAAATCATAACAGTCAAATTTAGAAAGTTCTAGAAACCTCTTTAGTTTTAAATCAATGAAAGTCATTAAAAAGTCGGAGTCATGAATTCTAATTGACCCAACCTTTCTTATAGAAAATTTCAAAATAATAAAAAGCACAAAAATATCTCCTTAAAGTATATCAAATAATAATAAATTCTATCTCCGTTTTTTTATTACTGATTCTGTTTTCATCTCATCATTCAAAAATAATTGATTATTCGGAAATTTTTAATGGCTTTCACTGAAGACGTTTTTATTCAATATAATTGAATTTGAACAAATTGAAAGATTGACAGAAAAGCCAGAGAGAAAACTGTAAAGACACAAAAAATGCACAACTTTTTAAGTCTTTATAGATTTCGGTGGTAACGAACTTATGAAGTTTTACCATCAAGAAAATTGCACAAATTAAATTAAAAGTCCAAGGCGCAACAAAATTCTTGTGCGTACAAATAAATCAAAAGATTTTTCCATTTCCCTTGGGTATGCCATGTGTTTACATGTGGGCGTAGTATGACAAGAAGTAGAAGAAGAAAACAAGTTAAAATTATCATAATCAAAATATGGTCTTCGATTAATAATATAATCAATCATAATAACAAAACTTGTAAATTTGTTTTGATTTTTGAAGAAGTTTTACCACGTCCACGTCTTTACCAATTCAAAGATATTGAATTGAATCACCCAAGTTGGTAGTGAGTCAACTCTAAAATGTTTCGCCCTGGCGGCTCCGCAAACTTTCTTCTCTGCGTTTGTGCTCCTTTGCTTTTTTTTAGTTTGCTTTGAAAAAATTGATGATTTTCGAAAATATTATTTCACATTTTAATAATAAACGTTTTTATATTGTCAGTTTTATTGCTCTTCGTTGTTCCATTTCATTATTTTCATTAGTTTTGGTTTTTTCGCATTTTTTGCACTTTGGGTGGCGGGTGAGCATGACTAACGATAAGTAATTAATTATGATTTTTCAATTTCTTTTGCATGCTGCATTTCAGTTAACCTCAAAAAACAGCAAAAACTCTGTTACAACTTTTTGTTTTTATTTTGTAAATCAACGGAAAACCAATAAATAAGAAGAGTTATCGCTTGCATCGGCGCTATCGAGTGACGTCAGCAATGCTAGTAAGACAGACATGGCAAACTTGTTAATCATCGTGGGCAACGTTAAAAATTGTGTAAAGCGGATTGTAAAGAAAAAAAAGTTCAATGGTATAAAGCGTAGTTACATAACGTTCCATCCAGGGAACTCAAAACTATTCAAACTCATTCTGCTCAACCCCATTCATTCATTTCTCCATTCCATGAACATTTTTGAAGACTTTAAATAGCGTATAGTTATTTAAATAAAAAAGAAGGCGGTAAAGGGGAAAACCGCATCATAAATGGTGTTCCCGTTGCTGAGAACTGCAGTTAAAGTTTTCATGTTTAGTTGATTCTGTTAGAGAGCATGATGACCAAATCTTGGGGTAATATTCCTCAAACAGATTTCTTTAGCAGTCTTTTCATTCTCTTAAGGTTTGAATTGCGAAAATCTTCTTTTTCTTTTGTTTAAACCAAAACTTCCGCTAGTTATGATTCGGTCAGGGTTTTATTTTAGAATACGT
Organism: Physocephala rufipes; assembly: GCA_963966595.1. Taxonomy (NCBI): domain Eukaryota; kingdom Metazoa; phylum Arthropoda; class Insecta; order Diptera; family Conopidae; genus Physocephala; species Physocephala rufipes. The sequence goes on along the minus strand of OZ016502.1, from coordinate 45,065,071 downwards.
AAAAGTAAAATATACGGAATATAAAAGACAGTAAGTTGGCGGGTTACAAAAACTTTTAATGAGGGCCGCATATTCGACATGCCTGTTGGTAAGGAATTGCGTCATTTTTACATTAACGAATGCAACATTTTTTGGTATTTTGACAACAATTAGTTAGCTTTCTTCGTGTACGTCTCCGTCTTCCCCCGTCCCGCTCTCTCACTATATCTTGTTCCTCTTTTTTTTTCTTTTTGCATAATATTTTCTTTTCCTTCTTCCATTGGGGCCACCAACAGAATTCCTTCCTTCTTTCGAAACTATTTCAATGATTTATAAATCAGTCGGCGACGTCCTTAGCTCAAACGACGTCAGGTCAGTCAACGATGGCAATTTCATTAGCAACTGCGATAACAATGCATTTTCTGCACCGTTTCATTGAAGTCGGTTAATGTTGGTTATTGTTTGATGGTCTGTTTGTTGGCTTCATCACATTTTTAACTGTCATTTCAAAAGTTGGTTATGTAAATGTGAATTTCTTTTTTGTGGCCTACGTTGTGGCAAAGGAGCGAAAAATATTGCAACATGGTAAATATGCATTTTTGTTGCGGTCTTTCGTTCCGTTTAGCACAAAAAAGAAGTCACGGTGTGGTGATGATGATTTGCACAAACAACAACAACAACAACAACAAACAGCTACGCCCTGCGACGTCGAAACATATTCAACGGTATTGCCTGAGAAAATTGTTCTTCCTTTTGGTGTTTTCCTTTTTGGTAGTTGACTGCGGTTAGTTGGCAACGTAGGAAATGAAGGCAATTGCTTCGAAAACGGCGAAACAATAAAAGAGAACAGAAGGAGAAACGTGAGACAAGGAATATTGGGCCTTAAATAAATAAATGAATGACTATTTTGTAAATTTACGAGCTATTTTAAGTACGCGGTTTTATTCTTATGACCCGCTTTTGTTTATTTATCTTCTATTCGTGGCGTTTTTACTTTGTTTTGGTTATTCGTTTTTATTCAAAAAATTTCCATTTCGTTGAATTCTTGTACTCCTTTTTTTAGTTTCCGGCATTTTTTGAACGGAAATGCGCGTTCACCGCTTTTTTAAAATATTTCATTTACAGGCCGTAGAGCGATGATCTTTTGTTGCTTTGGTTGTTTTTGTTGCTTTCGTGTCAATGTTTAATTCTTTTGCCGCAATTTAAAACCAGAAACACTTAATCGTAGGATGTTTTTTAATCATAAACACGAATAAAAAGGAGTAAAACGTAAAGGAAATGAAAAAACGAATTGTATTTTACCCGAATGTAAAAAGTAAAAAAATGGCAAAATATTAAAATAAAACGTATGATGGATTTTAATTGTAATGGATTTAATTATTGCTTCTGATTATTTCGTTATCGACGTTGCAAAAGGATGAAGAAGTTATTTACAAAAAAAAAAGATACACACCCGTCATAACATATTCAGTATATTCCCAACAGATAACGGAATAGTGTGCGAATACTTTTATCTACAAAAAGGAATAAAAGCTTGGCAACAATCACGCCACGTTTATTCTAAAGAGCGCCACGTTGCCGCCACGTTTGCCTGTGGAAACGGTGTTGCATTCATTCCATTCTATTTAATTAAGAGTTCAAGCTGTGTCATTTGTTTGTTATAGTTGTTGGCGTTGTTGTTATTTGTTTGTTTAGTTTGGCATTTTGCATGGTTTCGGTTGGTAAGCGTACTTTACGCTTTTATGCGCGTGTGTGCATGACATTATGGAATTGCTGTCGAAGCGAATATTTTAACAGTTATATTTGTTTTCAAATTTATTGACACGAAAAAGCTACTTAAATCAGAGAAATGTTTAGAGGAGATGAAGAAATTATTTTTGAAAAAGGGATTTTATTTTGCTAAGAGTTTTCCTTTGATCAGAATGCGAATCCTAAAGCTAATTTCAAACAAATAAACAAATAATCACAAATAAACTTTTTATCGTCTTCCACTTTCTTTGCCAAGTCCTTACACGTTACTCGTAAATGGAAATCTTTCAGAAATACGAGTATTCAAACGGCACGAGTACGTTTCAGTAACGATTCGTTGGAGATTCGTTGCTTCTTCATTACTTATAAAATTTTTAGAAGTTCTAGAGGAGTTCAAAATCTATTATACAACCCGCAGAAGATACGTCTTCTGAAGTTGAGTTTGGTGGCTGTCTGTTTTTATTATATGTTCAAATTAAAACATAAAATGATAGCGAAACATAAAATTGAACTGGGTTTCAGTGCAGTGGAAAATTATTAAGTGGTTTGTGGTCGTGGTGACTCACTCTCGAAGTACATTTCCCGGATAGGTGGCGCTGGTGTAGCCTATAACGTGCTGTTGAGGTGTATTTTAGTGGGTGGCGTATGTGTGTGTCTGTGTATGAGTGTGTAGGTTATTCAGTATTCATTGCACTTTCTTAAAATGATTAAATTTATTACTTCGTTCTTTTTTTCTTTACCTTCTCCTCACTTTCCTTCTTTCATGTATTGCTTTTATTATTAGACCAACAAAAAAAATTTTAATTAACCTTTTTAATGAGTCGCTCTTATTTTTTAATGGGTTTTACTTCTGGGGCAGCTGCTCCTTCTTTCCCATTTGATTAAATAAATAGAAATCGTTCATTACGACCACTTAGAATTCAATCACTTACGACTCAATCATAAATGTGTAAATGGGTGGAATTAAATTGTACACATTATAGAAATCTGAAAGAAATTTGCTAATTTCAATGCAAATATAGTACAATTTTTCCTCAGCATTACAGCAATACATTCAGCGTTTATGCATATTGCTCATAATTTATAAAAGTTTTTAAATATCATAGCCCAAAATAGACTTATGCAAATGTGATATAGATTACCGTGGCGTGACCACACCATCTTCAGTAGACCCTCTCAGTCAGATTTATAATATAAACCAAATATAATCAAGTAAAATATTGAAATATTAGTACTGATCGAAATTATAATCTACTCATATTCTGTCAAAAAAGCTAGCAGAAAATGCATTTATAAAATGAATATATAATGAAATTATAGACGCTTTCAGCACTTAATGAAAGCGATTATCTGTACTGAATTTAAGACGACCTTTATGACGACGCCTCTATTCGTATCTATAATATTGCGACAGACATTACCAAATCGATTCAGGAGGATGACTAGTATGCCTTCCCCAATATGTTACAAGGAAGCCAAACACTTAGGAAGACAATTTTAAGCCAAACACTTAATAACATAAATTCAAAACAGTTTGAATTTGAATTCGAATTTTCGTTATTTCTTGTCAAGTTGAATCTGAACCAAATTTTAAATCATTTCTTAACTGTTTGTTAATGCTAAACATAAAATGAAGGACAGGATAAACGGGCTCTGGAGTTTGGCAAATATCTTTATTTAACATCCTTAAGGATGATTTTGACAGCCTTCCTTTTATTTTCAATTTGTGATGGTTCAAGTTATTTGATATCAGAGAAGCATTCTTTATTGCCACGGATTTTTGATGATATTACCGATGGTGAAAAACATCATATTCTTTTTTGTTAATTCGGTCGATGTTTGATTGAATTATTGCAAATATTTTGACACTTTGACATTGAATAATTTTTATACTTTTTTGGAATAATTTTTGTTTCTGCTTGATTCTCTGTTTGATTTTCTGTTTGAATAATATTCAGTCGGAAACAGCTGAATCAGAATGAATCACGGAATAAAATAAAACAATAAGGATGTCAGGCAATAAATGAATGAATGAATGAATGAATGAGTGATGTCTATTTAATTTGACGAAGAAGAATTTCAGTTTTAATTTCAACTAAACTTGTTCAAGATGTTTCTTTCACGTGGATTTTGTTCATTAATCATTAATACGCGTGGAATTAAAAACCACTTCGATCGGCAAACAAGAAATCGGTATATTTTGGTCATATTTAATGTTAAATAGCTTTTAAGGGAAAAGTGTTTTGAAAATTTTAAAGATTATTCTGTTTTAAGTATTGCATCTGATAATTATACGCTTTTATAATTTATACTTTAGTTAAGTAACTGAGTAGTCGTTAAGCAAATCCTTAATGGTTTTAAAGTGAATGCTTTTAATGGATCTTAACAAGTTTGGTTTGGATGTTTGAATTTATCTTTTGTTTAATGAAATAAAGTCCTAAAAAGTAAAGTTTTAAAATTTTTTACAAAGACTTTTTGATACCTTTTATGCATTTTTCACAAAAAGTTGTTTATGTGTGTGTGTACCTTTCTATACTATCTATTCCCCTTTTGAATTTTGTAAAAACACTCGGGAACAAGATAATTCTCTGCGAAAATTTCAAAAGTGAAAAATTACGGTATTTTTTTATGAGGTCTTTATTTACCGTGAAGTTTTCCGCTTGTAAACATCAAAGTAAATATTTATTTGTTTTATATAATGCATTTACAGCTCTCTCTCTCTCTCTCTCTCTCGCTCTCTTCCTACCATTTTTCTCTGTTCCTTCTAAGCATTTTACAATTTATTCCTTTTAGTTTTTATTTCTCTCGGGAAATCCGGTAGTCCTTTCGTCAAACTAAAAAAATATAAAATTGCGCTTGGGCTTGTATAGAGGTGTGTCTATAAAGGTGATTGTGTTCGTATGTGTATGTGAGTACACGGGAAAAAGGGCTGTGTTCCATATATTCTTATCGATGCTAGCTAACTGGTTAAGTAAAGGGTCCAGTATACAGATATACAGGATTCAATATAGCAGTTGAATCTTTTGTTCTTCGGCATCACCCTTTTAAAGAGAAACTAGATCATTCTATTCCCTTTTATTCACTTATTCATTATATTCAATCATTCATTCATGCATTCATTCATTCAATGTATTCTCCTCTTTCTCCCTTTCTCTTTTTCTATCTTCTTTCCAAGAATACCGCACCACGAAGAAGGCAGACCACAAAGGAATATTTAGATTTAAGTTTTTCGGCATTATGTCGCGTGCCGTGCAACAGTTAAAACACTCTGCCGATCACAACATCGTGTCTGCACTTTAGCCGTAGTCAGTTAGTCACCAGAGGTAGTTCACCGATCACCAGAACAGTGACGCTATACAGTCATAGTATGCTAGCCGGTAGCAGTACGCTTACAGGCCAAGAGCCCGGTGACGGACTGGGCGCGTAATTGCTTTTACGATAAGTTTATAATTACGCTGTATGATTCAAATCTAAGATTGCCACGATTAATCCTAAAGGAAATTATTTTTGTGATGGGTCCTAAATGTCGGGGTAAAATTATTGCATAATTTCATGGGTTTATTGCATATTATTATGTAATGAAATTATTGTATAATTTCACTTTTGTACAATTCGCCATATTTCCAAGTAACAAAATATCTCCTCTCATCATCGAGCTATCTCTGTTTATTTCTTTTCTAAACCAATTGAGGTTCCTTTATGACGAACGTGTTAAAAAAACTATCAATTCGAAATATTTACCTACAGTAACCTCAACGGGGCAGAACATAGTCATAGCCACATTTATTACCAACAACAGCAGCAAAAACAACAATAACAACAGCAGAAAGTAGCTTTAGCAATAGCTCTAGCAATAATCGATGCTTACCATGCAATTTGCAAGAATTTACATTCTCTTAACGATTGCATGACTTCTATTTTATACGATTCGTATTTCCTTTATCCCATTTCACTGCTTCCTTCACAGTCATTATTATTTTTGTTCCTGTTCCTGTTCCATGTTCCATGTTGCATCCGTAGCACATTCTGCAACGTGCAATTTATTCAAGCAACGATTTTAATGCATTTCAAAATCATCAGAAGAAATAAAATTTGCAATTGGTCGATGCTGCTGCATCTGTTGTTGATGATGACGATGATTGTATTGCCTTGATTTAGTAATTTTCACGTATTATCATCTCGAGTAAGTTGTGAATGTTTGGATGAGTTTATTTACACCAGAAGTCATCCAGATGCATTACAATCATTCGATTAACCTCGGCTGCAATTTAATGATTCTCTTAATGGTTTTCTTTTGAGCAACGATTTTTAAAATAAAGAAAACATTTCATTAAAGCTTTACACAAAGCTCGTTTTATTCGATTTCAACATCGACCCACTTCTGTTGAAACCCCTTTGTCAGCGTTGCGTCTAGACATGAGGGTTTCTCGGTCTAGACATATAAAGCCGGAGATAATAGTATTTATACTCGAATACGAAATAAATTCACAACTTTTAAGGTGGATGCTTTTTTACATTCTCAACAAGGTAACGCAAAGAAGGGCGTGGGTAAAGGCTAATAAATACTTCGCATGGATAACAAAACCTTAATAAAACCATCGAAGGCAATCGGTTTAGCTTGCGCCGAAAAAAAGATTTTTGAAGTTGTTTGCTTAGTATTTGTCAATAAGCCTCGACCTTTTTTAGACTTAATCAATCAATAGTAAAAAACGAATAAAACTAACGAAATTCAAATCTAAACAAAAAAATATAAAACAGACGAAAGAGGGAAAAGGGAGGGACAAAAACAATAACAAGTATATCTAAGGCTGCTGAAATTTGATTGTGAATACTTTCCTATTAATTAAGAAATTTGATTAAGAGGCAATTAAATTATTGATTATATAAAAATAAATATATAATAAAAAATGTCTCTGAGTATTTTTTCCATTTAGAGCACCATTCCATCCTAAAGACTCCTTTAAAATATGTGGTATTGACTATATGACTCTTCTGTATTTCAAGTTCTGAAAATGGAGCATGTTAACAATTCTTGAATAACGAACATGTTAGCAATATTTTTGTTTGTTCTTAACTTATGCTCCAGTTGCTCTACGTGCTCTCCTTCTAACTTTCAAATTCTTTCATATCTTTTGATTCCTTGAATTGTTAACCTTTTAACCTGATTTCGATTCTTTTCACTACAACTCTTGTTAAAAACAAACTTCCTGTACCCGAAACTATGTAAAGCAAATAGAACCCTCCCATTATGTAGTATTTGTTCAAGTTGGACGAGGTGTGGTTGTTTCTTGCTCTGTTTTTGCTCTGTCATTGCTGCTGTTGTTGCTTTTTTTATTGTTGTTGTTGTCTTTGTTAGAAATTTTGTGTACTGTACTGTGTTGTGCAAATATTATGGAGTCAAGCAATATCGACCATCCGCGTAAAGTTGTTGCAAAACAAACTTAGTTGATTTTTCTGTCTCCCAGTTGATTTTAAAGTTTTGCTCTTAAAGTTTTGGAATAACTAACATCTTCCGGTGGAATATGGTAATTGTTTGTATTTGTCTTTTGCTTTTCAACACAATGAAAATATAAAAAATTGTTTTCGTTAAAAACGCTAGTGAATCAGCTTATTTGAAAGCATTCAAAATATGAATGAATTCCCAAAAACACGCTGCATACTTTCAGGTGCCTGATATTTAAAGTTTTATAGTTTCGAGAAACGATTCAGAATTGAAAATCCAAAGCGACGGTCTATTGATCTAAGTTATTTGTACAAGGCTAAAAATTAGCTTCAGAGGTTTTTAGAATTTTAGTTAAGTCAGTTAAGTTAATTTTAAGTTAATTTCATTGAACCTTCAAAAGAATTGCCTTAAATTATTTACAAATATTTCATTTAATATAACCAGGAAGAACTTAAAACTATAAGCTATTATTTTAATGACTATTTTTGATGAAAAACATAATGTTCTTTGATTCAGAGTTTACTTTGAAAAAAAATAAATGTTAAAACGTGATCGAGGCACTATCATTAGCTAAGTCAGCTCTAATCTTAAATTTATTCAAATTGTTACTTTTACTCACGTTGCTTAACTTTATTATAAAAAAAGGCTCAATAAATTTTTCATTAATTTTTAGTTCTAATGCAATGATCCAATTTCGACTCGATCCCAAAAGTATGCACTAAATTTTAAATGTTCACTAACTTTTCTAGTTCAATATAATTTGTTGTAACAACAACCATTTTTTGTGTATAACCCGGCCCTAAAGAGCCCCGCCAATCCGGATATTCCGGTCTTATTCGCACCATAAATAAGTAATTTAGTTAATAGCGTTTCCGAAGCGGAAGATTGCTTAATTAATGGGAAAGCATTTAAAATGATATTGCTGCGTCATACGAAATTTGGACGACCATAATGTTGGTTTAATGGCCGCACAATATTATCATTATTATTTACTTGCTGTTTTTGATATTACATATTATTATTATTAGTTTCTGTAATACACACATATATATCTACATGTATGAATGTTTGTGTATCACATTTTTGTGGTCAAGTAGTGGAGATGCGCATGCCAGACTTATGGTTGTTTGTGTAAGTAATGAGCTATCTTACGATATACGTGACAATTACGACAAGTGGCATATGCTTCAGATTATTAATGTTTGTGTGCGCGTGATAATTATAAATGAAGCTATTGCTTTCCCAATCTTCTCTTTCATTTGACCCACTTTTGCTTGTTTCCATTAAGGGGGCATTTTTGTGGCCCTTAATGTTCTCGAACTGATGGGAATAAAAGTTTGATGTCCTAAATGCTTTGCTTAACGCGACGAAAGCTTAAGACGGCTTCTTGATCTAATTTATTTCACCAACACACTTTAAAAAATATTTTGGGAAATCTTTTCAAATTCTATCCAATTTTCAAAAATGTAAAATTATTGGGTTCAAACAATTTTTATGCTGCAAGGACTTGGTCCAGGGGTGGACGGGGTATTAATCACTGAATAGAAGAGAGGAAAATTAGAATCAAGGCGGTTTTGAGGACCCATCGACAAATTTATGGGAAACGACTTCTTTAATATATCTTCGATCTCATAAGGTTTTCAATTTCCGCTGGCTTTAGAAAGGTGTAAACAAGTGTCGGTCACAAATTGCATGATGATTAAAGAAAAAATTTATCCATTTCGAACCAGGGGAACAAATTTTCCTTTTTTTTCTTACTTAGTATTTATTACAGACAACGGTTAACGTTGTTGACGATTGGCTCACTTGGGTCAGTCTTTAAACCTAATTTTTGTAATGTGTCAGCCATTTATTGTTATTATTCTCCACAAAAATATAGAGCAAATGATGAAAAAGCATTCTTGAGAATGACTTGACCTTTTAGTTTTAATTAATTTTGCTACCCATTTTTTAAAGGCCTTGAAGGGTATTTTATTCAAAACCCATAATGTATTTATATAGTATTCTGTATAGCTATTATTTTAAATTTTAATTTAAGCCATATTAATTGATAAATTAATTGCTTTAAAAATTTTTGTTATGATAAAATAAATATGTTTTGATATTTTGCGGCAAAATAAGTTTTCAATTTTAAATAATTTTAAAAATAATAATTTCTAACAAATTGAATAATTTTGATAATTTCAATGAATTCACTGGCACTAAAATAATTTAATAATTAATTTTGTTTACTCTGATTTTGAAAGTAATTAATTTCTCATAATTCGGTTCGAACGGTTTTCGAACGAATGTATTTTTAACATCCTACACCCGAAAGCGTACAAATATCGAGTATATCAAGCTCATTCCTCCCGTTGGTAAAGGACGCATGATAGGTATGGAAAAGTATATATATTCTGTCTTTCTGTCCCTCTGCCTGGAAAAATCACGATTACAAGAGAACAAAAAGAGATACTATCATGAAATGTGCCAAATATATTCTCTCTTATAATCGATTGTCACAGTAGAACGAGTGGAGGTTTTGTCATGAAATATGCCACGAATATTCTCTATCGTTATTAACTATTTAGTGCTTAAATATTATGCCACGCTTACTTTTTTGTGAAATAAAACTGGAAAGGCCATTTTTCAGCGTCTGTTTAGATTTTTTAACTGACATTTTAGGGCGGTGGTTGTTAGAGCGATTGATAGGGAGGATGTAAATTAAGCAAGAATATAAAAACATCCAGTCTATTCCGAGAGTCGTCCCGGAAACGATAAATAAATATAACAATTTAATTATTGGTTTCATAATATCTCATTTATAACGTTCAATTAATTATAATACTGCTCGTAAATTTTGTATTTCAATATTTTTTATTAGAGCTGATAGTGGGGGTGGTGGTTATTTGCCGGCAAATGGACGATTACGATATATGTAAATGCTCTTCCCTCAGAAGGTACTGATAAGTGGAAAGAGCATAAATATTTACGATCGATAACACACATTTTGACTCAATAATATGTTAATATTTCCCAAAATTATCCCTTATTTTTTTAGCTCAATTGCTTCGTTTACATTCGAGAACCGAAATTCAAGGCTATTGAACGAGCCTAACGATTATGTGAAACTCTTAATTTTGGGAATGAACGTGAATACCGGTGTACTATAAAATATATGTAAACTCTTGTTGAGAAAAGGGTTATTATGCACCTAATTTATGGACTTATTTAACTTTTTCCAAGGCTCATAGGTAGCAATGAAGACGTAATCACTAATGCAGCAGTTGTGGCTGTAGAGTGAATAAGCTCCGAAGAGGCTGTTCGTAAGGGACTTATAATGCTTGAATTTATAATTAAATACTTTATGAAAATCTCTTCATTAGTATTTATTTCGCATGTTTTGAATTCAACCCAATAATGGTTTGAAAAATATCTGCAGATGAGCTTTGCGGTTTATGCGGTGAGATTGACATGAAAGAAAGAAGGTAAAATTTTATATTTTATTATGGCCTAGTATATCACAAGACTTTAGACTTAAGTTTTTTACTTAGTTTTAATACTTATTGGTACATTTTTGTTTGCTTCGAAATTGTGCGAATGATTTGCTAAGCGGTTGAAGCAGAAGCAAAAAACCGAAAGAATTTTAGGTTTAATGAAGGTTTCTTATAAAACCAGCACGTGCTAGTAGACCGAATACTACTTCATGGAGTGGTCTATAATAAAAATGTTAAGGCGTATGTTGAAGAATATGAAGTGAAGCTGTTCATTATGGTATACTGAATATTTTGAGTTAATACACATCAGAGTGCAAAAAAAAAGTACGTATGATTGTGCGTATGGTAGTAAAATTATGATATCTAAATTTAATTTTCATATTTAATATTTTTTTAAATTTTCTGTTGTTGTTTTCTGTTCTTATGTGGATTCATTCATAGTTTTTCTGAAAACAAAAAGCACTGGTTTTGGTTTACCGATGCTTCCTAAACAATTTTGCAGCCCTTTCCTTTCCTTTTATTGATTTGTAAATTATGTACTTAGTTTTTAGTAAGAAAAAGCGTCTTCGTTAAAAATATGTTCCAATTTGTTAAATAGAATTAAATAGAATTAAATATAATTATTTCTAATTATTCTTTATTTCAATCTTATCTTAATAATTTCGTATGATCTTCTAACGTGTCTCTTAAAGTTTGTGAGTCTCTAAAATGTAATTCTCCCTGCGTTAGATTCTCCTTTGTTTAATTTTTGAATTACTTTGATGCATTTCCCCCCGCAGATGTTTAACTACATTGCAGAATGCTATTTTTCGTAGCATCCTTATTTCGATTTAATAAAAAATTGTGATTAACAGAAATTTAAATAGTTTGGCAACCAACCAACAATAGCGTTTTTATTACATATTTTTATCGTCAATCAAGTGAAGGTTGGCGTAGTCACTTCTATCGATCATGTTAGTTAGTACTTTCATTTAATAGAATTGCTGTCTTTAGTAATTAAAAAATGTCATACATTGGCATAAAAAATATTTCGATTACCTCGAAGCTGTTCGTGAATTGGTAAAAAATTTGAACAATTTCGTGATATGCACCGAAGTGAGCGGCTCGTGAAATGGTTTTGTAAAAAATATCAATGTCATCCATCTTTTCGTCAAGAGGAATTCATCATTTTTCTCTCACACTTGCATGTTACATCTCCCCTTCCCTCCCCGTGGTTCGGTTTTCCCAACGCATTCATAAAAAATGTTGCAATAAATTCTTTTCATTGAAGCGTTTCAATAAATGCAATTCGATTGAACATGAAATTTTTAAAAATCGAAAGAGACCAAAAACGAAGCCTTTTTAATAATGAAGCTGTCTCGCGATGTCCAAAAAAATGTTCGGACTTTTTAAAGACCTTTTGAAGGTTTATGCTATATTGCCGATTTTTTACTTTGTTCGCTCTTAGTTAGACGTGCCGAAATGGTATTTTCTCTCTTTGAAAATGTATGTCTCTTTGTACGACTTACAGTCTGACGTACAAACAGCTGGATGCGCAAATTGGCGATACGCAGAGAAATCGAAGCAACGTGGAAGCGGAATAATATTAAAAGAAAATTGTTCAAAAGAAATATTTTTTATGGAATAATTTGTGAACATTAAAAGCAAAATTGTTTATATGTGGGTGCGTCATGTTTTATGAGCATAAACTGGTTCGGTTCTTGGATTTAATTCTCGGAATAATTTCACAACGGGGGCAACTATTTTGGAAGATTTTCTTGGACTCTTAAAACTATTTCTGGGTCGCTTCATTGGGTAGTGTATGAAATGGTTAAGATAAAAAAGTACCGAGCAATTTTATAGCGAAAGAGTTGTCTTGAATGAGCGAAGTAGAGGAGTGTATCATCTTTTAAGAGATATTTTAAACTATTCCCATTTAATTAAATATTTTTAAAAAAATGATGAAGAGTTATATACTTAAATCATCTGATTGTGTGCATTGTTAATTACTTAATTCACAGTAATTAATAATGCACACAATCAGCTGATTGTAAAGCTCATTGTAAAACGTTTATCATATATTTTTGTTTGCCAAAAATGAATTTCTTCGCCTTAAAATCGAAGTGGATTTTCAAAAGCTTTTGCACGCCAATTAAAGCCCTCACGAATGCTGACGTATTCTTCAGTTTATTGCGTTATTATTAAGATTTATAGGAAAAAAATTATAACAAAAAAAAAAAAAAAAACAACGCGAAAAAGATATACAATTAATTAATACAGTGGATTTACAAACGACGACGTCAAAGTCGCGATCTTCCGGTTCGAATATAAATAATAAACAAAATTTTTTTTGTATCTTGGAGATTTTTTTTATTTTTAATTCTTGTTATTGCTGCGAGAGCTTCGTGAGAAATTGATTTAATGGATTGCAACAGGTTCCAAAAAAGAAATTCAATCAAAAATTGATTAGTATTCGACAGATGTTAGAGTTAATTTTCTTGTTAATTTTAATTGTATTACAAAAAAAGGGAAGAATTTTACTAATTTCGTGTACTTTTAATTTATTGCGTCTTGTTTAATTGAAGAAATAAACAAGAAGAATAAGATGTTGGAGCGGGGGGAGGGGGGAACCACTTGACAGCTGACTGAGTGAGTGACTGGATACATCTGAACCCGTCGAAATTCGCGCTAACGTAAAGCCACAAAAAAACCCGCGAACTAACGAACATCTTTCGATACAACAAACCGATGCTGTTGTCGATGACGCTGTTGTTGGTGTTGATGTTTGACTAGCAAATGGAAAAGTCAAGCATAAAAAATGTGGAGGAATAAATAAATAAATTAATCGAAGATATGACGATAAGCCAGCGAACAACACCGGCTCTACTCAATGCGAAGAAAACGATGGATGAAAAAACAAACTGAAAAATGAAGAGAAAAAAAAGCTATAACTTCAAAACCACTAATAAGTTGTCTACCACCTGATTTCGCCTGAACCCCTTGAGGAATAAACGCCTCCAAATCGAGAGGTGTGTAGTATTGCTAAACAGCGAAAATCGCGACAATGGCAAAACACACAAATTACGAGATGCGTCGAGCTACAAACGAGTTGTTTTATTATTGTTGTTGCCGCTGCATGTGCGTGCATCCCGCAGGTACACATATTTTATTTGTTGTAAGCGTCATGTTCATCTCGTTAATGATTATATTTATCTCGTTGGTGATCATGTTCTTCAAAATGCTGTTGTACGTTTCGGTGCGCACTCGTTAATTGTGTTAGATTTTTTTCTGTTTGGACTCTTATGTTGTTCTTGTTGTTGTATTTTGATTTTGTTATTGCTTTCAAATATTTTCAGCAATTCCAATATTTTGCTGTTTGTTTGCTTTTCTTGTTATATTTTCAAAGAATTTTTATTTACGTACTTTCAACAAATATTTTTCTTACGAAATGTGCTTCATTCGTGTTCTCTTTTAATTCTCATGCTTTTGAATTCATTGAACCAGATATTTTTCTCTTGATTTTTATAAGTTTGTTTTAGCCATTTACATGCATTTACAGTTTACATACATACATATTTTGTTTACAAAAGCAACAACAATCAGCAATAATTATTTTGATTAATATTTGCTTCCCAAAATTTTATTGCGAACAATTTTATTGAAATACTGAGTGAGATGTAAAACCACGCAGTTTGAAAATATGAAATAAATTAGAAAGGGATAACTAATTTGATTTTTGCTCATTTGATTACAATTATTTGATTACAATTTTTTAGTCCATGTAACTAAAAAATTCTAGTAAGCCCTTTCTTTTGAAAGGTTATTGTCCTGACTAAAGGGGTTTAGGAAAATGTTTGGTTGAGCCACGGCTAATTTTTTTTTTAAATAGAAGATATGTATCGAAAGAGTTTAAGAGCTTATTCAGATTTTGTCTTGTCTTGACGGATTTGTCTGGCCTTAAAATCTTGTTTAGTATAATTATTTTAATTATGATTAACTTGAATTATTTAAAATGCTAAACGTAGTCTACTGCTGTGAAAAATCTTCACCTCCTCGGGGAATAGTCTCAAGGAAAGCAACTTTGCTTTCTACTCGATTTATATTCATTTGTTCCGTTGGAAAAAAATTGCTCCTGCGTTCGCATTGGTGCGCATAACTAATTATTGTATTAGCATAATTAATTCTTATTTCAATTTCAGTATTCTAATCCTTCTTTAATCCTTCTGACCCTCACTTCAAAAGGTTTTATGCTCATAGAAACCAAAAGCGCAAAACAGCAGAAGATTATTTAAACAAATGTACGCTAATTGCTTCGGGTGTGTGGTGTAAATTTTGTTTAAATTTTTAATTTCAGAATAAATCGAGATCAATATAATGCATTGTGATTTATTACTAAATAAATTGGGAATTTTTTAAAGAGCAAAATGTTCTGTAGAGTCCTTAAAATCTTTTTTTAAAACGAAGCGAATAACGAATTTGTTAACGAATAAATAATAACGAATTTATTTTAGATGAATTAATTTGAATCTGAATTAGATTAAACAGATTATATACGTTTGAATTTAAACAGATCAAAAGTAAAGGAAGATTATAAAGTTCAAATTTTAGAATTTTAAAAAGAACTAAACGTAAAAGGATTGAAAAAAACATTATAAACATAACTCATAAAAAAATTAATCTTTTCTATTGTCCATGCTTATATATATTCTAAAATTTTAATTGCATACAGTTTGTTTAACATTTGCAATTTACCAACAACTTCTGCATTATTATATATATTTTTGTTTTTTAACAATTCTTTATTTCGTCTTTTGAAAAACGTTATAAATTTTCCAATAATTCTGTTTTGAATTTTCAACAAATCAAAAAGAACGATACGTTTACCGCCGAAAATAACGAGAGAAACCGGAATAACGCGCCGGCACAACATCGACGACCGATTCGAAACAATTTGAATTAATCTGTTTGAGACTCGCAGAAGCGGTCAATGTCACTGGCGTTTCGCACATTTTCGCGCTCGAAATGGATCTTTAAACCACTTCAATTTCAAACAACCGACCCATTCCTTAATAATTGACGTTAATCCCCCCACATTGACGAATGAATTAGCTTCGTTCTAAAATCGCAGCGGCAATGCCAACCCACGACGTCCGAACATGCCGCCAGCTTGAGATAAACTGGATTTTTGGAGTTCCTCAAAATCACAAAAATGCGTACAACTGCCAATGGATAATATTTTTGTTGTTCTTTTGTTATTGTTGTTGTTGATGTTTGATCTGAAGTGGGTGAGGGAAAATTTGCAGACAAAAATAACAAAAGCAGATGATGTTTTGCGAAAGTTTTTTTGGATAAAATGCGAAGGATTGCATTCTCATTTGTTTAACAGAGAAAGAGAGAGAAAGTACAGAATACAGTACATAATGCAAGCAATCAAAAGAATCGAGAACCCCAATGAACCATTGGAGCTCTCTCTCACGTGAGGAGTGCACGAATATTTACACAAGAGATAAAAACATAGGACGCTCTAAATTCGCTGTTTCAAAATGCGGTCTGCCACCTAAAATTATTATAATGTTTTGGCAAGAGGCAAAGAGATAGGATACTCAATTCGTCGCAGTGATGTGTGGGTTCACGAACAATATGTATGAAATCTGTGATGTTGCTACGCCTTGTAGTCGTTTATTTGCAGTATTGTTGTTCAATATTTGATGCTTTTGCCTATTTGTAACTAAGTTCAATATTATATGAAGCGTAGGCGCCAACGAGAAATGTGAACCCCTTCATGAATTTGTAAATATATGGCCTCCAAATACACTTGTTAAAATATATTTTAACATACAAATAATGCTTAATTTTAAAGAATACATTTGTCATGATTTAAATTTAAGTATGCAATTTAAACGTTTCAAATGTTATCAAACATTTTAATTTCATGTATTAGCTGCTAACGCTTTGCAGAAGAGATTCTTCTGATTTAATGCAAACCGGCTCGATATGGTGCAGGATTTTCGGGCGAAGTATAGAATTTTTCGCCGAAATTCGATATTTTTGAGATTGAATTAGAAAATTGCAGGTGGATGTTTACAGAGTGTCAAGATTGATTCACACTACTAGTGCGCCGACTGACTGACCTTGGGAAGTGGAGAGATACACTGTAAAAAAGTTTAGAAATTTGTAGAGAAGAAAAACTGTTGTTGAGGGATACTAAAACAAATACTAAAAGAGGTTAGCTGCTCATGATGAACCACAGATAAAGAGATAGGACATTCTCAATTCGCCGCATCAAATATTGATTTGACGCTTACGTTTTATGACATTTTATAACAACTTGACCATACATAAGATTTACCATGTCGTTCATCTTTCTTCCGCTATTCACAATGTCATTGCACAATATTGTTCTTCTTGCCTTCTTGAAATTGAATGAGAAAGGCTGTATAAGGTGCGGATGGGGAATTTGAACCCCTCAATGTATTTGGAATGGGTTTGCTTCCAATTGCATTCATTAAACATATATTCCAATAAATGCATACGCAAAATATAGAAGTATACTTAGGTTATAATTGCGAAAAACTAAAGCATTTTTTAAGCAATACCAAAATTCTTATTTGCCTAAGTTATTTGTTTACGCTTCTATGAGAGCTCCCCGTTGACTCGATTCATACAGATTCGGGAGAGTACTTTGATTTTTTCTGCAATGTATTAGATTTTCGAACCAGTGTTGGTGAGTTGCATATATGTACATAGAGAGTGTTCTATCTCTTTAACTCTGAAATGAACAAGCAAATATGTACAAAAAGGCCCCAACAAATTCACTCTTCCTCTCTCTCATTCAGTAAGAAACTGAGTCCAAGTTATTACATTGTAATACTGTATACATTACAGTGCATGAAATGGCTCTGTTAACATTGAACTTTTGTTTTCATATTTCAGACGAAAATTTAATTGCATTAAGAGAATGTTATGGCCAGAATTGCTCCCGTATAGTACCCATAACGCAAAAAGTGTGGAAAAATGTAATTTCAAATGGATATGGTTTGGAATACTGCAATGAAATTAATTAGATTTCGTTAGAAAATATACAGTAAATTAAAAGGGGAGATATTTGAAAAGAAAAAAAATAAGGAAGTCCTAGCTATGACTTCCTACAATTTTAAAACTACAAATTAAGGACATTTTTATTTTTACAATTTAGCCTTCTTTAGGATGTATACCGCGTTAATATAATAAAAAAATGTTTACTATTTTCCGTTGGGTTATGCATTAGCTGTTCTCTGTTAAATATTCAAAGCATAGAAACTTCTTAACAGAGTTCACACTCAGTCTGTAATGAAAAGCTTTTTGCAAAAGACCTTGAACTTTTGAAAACCTTTAAAAGTTTTCCAATGTAAAAAGGAAAGATTTACAAAATGGATTTCCGGGGCTGAGCTT
Organism: Physocephala rufipes; assembly: GCA_963966595.1. NCBI lineage: Eukaryota > Metazoa > Arthropoda > Insecta > Diptera > Conopidae > Physocephala > Physocephala rufipes. Next base: position 45,047,014 of record OZ016502.1, on the reverse strand, counting down.
TTTATGGGAAGTAATTTTGTTATTTGTGGATATGTTGATTATTACATCCTAATCAACAAGTGGCGCTCATAATACAGTCACTCTCCCGTCTTTAAGAATTTGATTTATTGTTTGATAAAAACGTTGGAGCCGAGCAAGAATTTTTATTATAAATATGGAAAAATTATGTAAAATGATATTGCATTACTGATCTTACCTTCTTTAGCATTAGAAGTACTCATTAAGGTACGAATACGCTTAATTTATTAAGAGATAAATATCTTCCACTTTAGGAGCTTACCTGCGGAGAAAAGAGAAGAACAATATTAGATTAGATTTTAAAAAAATAATTGTTATTTTATTATATGCAATTCCATTTAAAAGTTAGGCGAATAATGCAATAAAAGTGTCTTTAAAGGTTTGGCTATCCTTTACCAAACTATAGTTATAATTATTAGAGAATAAATTTGGAGACAACCCTTCAGGAAACCTAATCATAATCATCGTCCTCAATATCATTTAATTTACCCCCACACACACATATCAAACCAATTTAAGTTCGTATTTGAGGTTATGTATTCAATATGCTTTACTTACGCTATACATCAATATTTCAAAACTAAAATCAATTTTATTTGCTCGTATGATTTGCGCAGCTTTGTACGCGTCCACAATCATTGCCTCTGAAAGCACAAAACTTGTGATTTTCGCTGCTCGCAGTACTAGCAAACAAATTTATAATTAACTTTCCTTTTACGAGTATTTCCCAAAATTTGATTAATGACTGAAAGCGGATGACGGGAATAACCAAGTGAGTGATGGCGTTGTAAGAGTTAGAGAAGCGCATGAAAAATTATTGATATTTTTATGTTTTGGGCATTGAATCGAAAAATATGCATGTGCATCACTTTCAATGGACGGAGGATGGAAACTAATTGATGATCGATGTCTACCGAGGCGAGTAAATAAAGAGAGACAAAGCAATATTGATTGATATATGGACAGTTAAAAATTATTACAAACCATAATTCAATTTCATTTAGACCGTTTACTTCGGAAATCGAATGAAAAATAGTAGTCAGTGGTGAGAAAACTTTTGTGTTGTTCATAATTTTTTACTTTTAATTAAATTTATTTACTCAGTGTCCTAAAAATCTCCAAAAAAGCCCCTAAACCAAATTTCCTTTTATAAAATTTAAGGAGAATCTCATTTAATAATTGATTACATTGCATAAATTATTCAAAGGTCTTAATGAATATTCGCGAAAGTTTTAATATTGATCCATTTACTAAAATTTCAACACGTGTAGTGGCCTAGAAATTAAATCCATCGACAGTTTGTGAGGGAAACATTTTAGGAGTTTTTGGCAAACAGCCCAGAAATGGTTGAAATGTCTTCGGTTGAAATGTTTCGGTGATAAATATTTATTCTAAGAAAAGTTATTTAAATATAAGTTTTACATCCTTTAAAATTTCTCTGTCTTGTTTGTCTACTACTTCAGACGAAATCCAAAATAAGTGCGAAGTTTTAAATGAATCCGTCAAAGTGTTCTTAATTCTTTTGAGCTATAACAAATTTTAATATCGGTTGACACATTAAATATTAAATTTTTTTCCTAAAGTGGTCGATATTTTATAAAGATTTAATTTTGCCGAAATTTAAAATTGCCGAAAAAGAAACCGAAATTTTTAAACATCTAAGGGAAGAGGTTTTATGTATATAGTATATAAAAACAATAAAAAATATCAACTTTTTATGGAAAAAAATTGAAGATTTTATGAGCCAAGCGAGATGAAAAAAATACATTTCTTTCTCACTGCTTTTGAAACAATATTGCACCTTGGACCCCTGGGGTGTTGGAAGTCTTCACATGGGGTGTGGTTGAATAATTTTTAAAAATTCCCATGAAATTTTTATGAACCTAGTCTCGAAAAAAATGTATTACAAGGATCGAATGAAATTCAATTAGAAGGATGGGAGGTCACTTGCCTTTTGTTTTAGATTAATTTTTCGAAACTCACAAAATTTCAAATCAAAAGAGAACTCTGAGGGGCATTTTTGGCAAGGTAATGATCGATACCATTCCTTTAAATTACATGAATTATTTAATAACTTTGCTAACTAAAAATTCTGCGATTATTGTCATTTTATTCTGTGAATACTCAGAATAACGAATCATTTTTGGAGAGATTTTTTGCGTGGCATTGAAATTTATTTTAAAAGTTTCTCTATAAATTTTAAGGAATAAACGGAAGGTAAAGAACAGATTGTGCTTTTTGATTCTGAGACGGAAGATGTATGTCAGCGATATAAATGTCCCCAAGAAAAAAATGTTATAACTCGGAAACTAGGATCTCTATTAAAACTTCATACAAATTTTATAATTTTTCTTTGAAAAAATTTTCCATTTAACAGAGATTTAAATTGATTAATTTAGAACTATGAAACAAATACTTTTGAAGTAGTCTCTGAAGAACTGAGTTTACTTTCAGAACGCAGTATCTGTGAAGAATACAGAGAGATATATTTTCGAATGACCCTAGATCATCTCTTCCATTTCGGGCAATAAAGAAATGGTTTCGGTGTTGTGTCGCCCACAGTGTCTCCTTTCGTCATCATCAGAAACTTCGAAAGAAACCATTGTCAAATGCATCAAAGCCAATCTACTCCTCATGTATTTTTCAACAAACGAACAAACCATTCATCGATCAAGGTTTCAATAAAACTGTCACAAAGTGGTCTGACAACATATTTTACTGTGGTTTGACATGATTGTTGTTGTTGTTTCGTGTTGAATATTGGCCCGAGATATAACCCAATACGTTTACACCATTCGATGTACTTACGAAATACTGCTCCTTTTTATTATCGTCTACTTTGAGAGATATGGTAACGTCTGAAAAATGCTTATACGCAAACATATAAAGGGTGTTCTGCATGAGCTGCGGTAAAGACTCATGACGAATAATTACGTTCAGAACAAGAAATGATTGTTTTCGACCGGCCTGTAAATCATTATAATTGCGCCTTCGTAAAACTTCGTACACATCGTTGCTTTTTTTGAAGCTCTAACTATTTGAAAAAAAGTAATCGAAGTGATGTATGTACAGAATTTTTTTTACTTCTCATACTCTTTTTAAAGGGTAGCAAATTGGGAGGAGGGAAAAATTAGTAGCACTTTCCCACCCTCCTTTCTTCCTTCGATCACTTTAATACAAATGAAGTAAAGGGTTGAAATTTTTGATCTATTTAAAAAATTCACAATTTTTAATTAGAATTTTTAATTATAATCTCATAAATTTATTATTTAATTATTATAATTAAAAAATTCCTTTTAATATAATTAAGAACATTGTCACAGTTTAATAAATAAATGCTAAATAATAAAGATGAAAGTAATTCTTTAATTAGAGAAACAATCTTCAAATTCTATATTTCTGCATTTTCTCCTTCCTCTGACTAACCCGCACACGCACATAGACTCCATCTATACGTAAGCTACTCACATAATAATGCCCTTAATTATGTGACGCTAACCAAAGTCACAATTTGACATTCATCATTTCACAAATGTCAACCGCAATGACAAGAATGCGTTCAAGCGTCATCACGAAGCTAATTCCAACAATGACGGCACCAGCATAATTAACATCATAATCATCATCATCTAACGTCAACCATTAGACTGTGATTGATGTGTGGCTATTTGCGCGTACGTATTATATAACTGTGTACATATGTGTTTGTATCATGTGTGTGTGCGTGCATGTGTGCATACTCTTAACTCTGATGTTTGAATTTTGTACGAATTGTTTGAATAATTATGAAATATTGATGAGAATCTTTTGGTTAATAAAGTTCTTGCATTTGGGAATATTTCGAGTGTTTAAAATGTTCATTTTGACACAAAGGCAGAATGTTGTTTGTATTCGAAGTGCGGTTCTTGTGCTTTAGTTAATGAGATGTAGGAATGGAATCGGAAGGATATATATGATGATATATTAGACGGCAAATGCATATGTCCAACTACAAAATTTATGTTATTAAGAATTTATGAAAATTAAATTATGGATATCGTAATAGAATCTACACTTCCATTACGCTCTCCTTGCGACCTGCTTGATGACGACATTTAGTTTGTTGGATTGTTGTTGTCATTAAGTTAATAGTCAAAGTGACTCAAAGTGACGAAGCGATTTTATCACTTTTTGTCTACCACAAAATTCAATTGGACTAAACCAAATATAACGGTACCACGGTACACGGTGAATGTGGCGATATTTTTGTGAACATTGTTTTGATTTTTGTTAAAAGGTCTAGCAAAAAGATCAGAAAGGATTATAAAAGCAATATTGGTACCTCAGATAAATGAAATGCTAGTATTTTTTGTGAATTATGAGTCTGCAGGAAATAACTGTCGGATAATTTGCATTGCATTAAGCACAAGTTTTTGGCATTTCTCTTCAGTATCTTTTCCTTTCAGAATTTCTTACATTAGTCTACAATTTTATAAAAATTCTGACGAAATTCTCAGATACGCCCACGCATTATAAACTGCGATTATATGATCATGAGCTCGTATAAAACACTATTTAATCAAACTAATTTTGAATGTGCGAGGTTAAAATCTTACATTAAGATACATCAGGATCGGGATTTCAGTCAAAACTGATCTTACCTCAGAAACAGTCCTTACTACAGAAATTCCAAATCCACCAAGTTCTATACATTTTCGAACACCCAACAAAATATTACAAAGAAACACTAGAAATTATTTTCTAAATTTTGTGTTTGCTGCCACCGCTTGTGGTGCTTTCAAACTGCTGAACCGCTCGAGCACTGAAATTACTTTGAGTGTGCTGGCGTTTGTCTGAGATTGTCATAGCCACAATTTTTTGATTCTAAGCTTAGCTGAAAATACCAAAGCTAGAGTGTTGTTGCTGTTTTTATCAGTATTGACGCAATTGTAGTAAATCCAGTCAAAGTTAAGATCTGCTTACTCTTGTGCTTAGTCCGTCGCGTCGGTCTGATAGGCCAGCCGCCGTTAGCCGTTAGTTGCCGGCAGCTGTGAAAATAATGAAAATAATTTGGTTTCATTTTTGACTCTATTTTCTTTTTTGTGGTTGATATTGCTGTTGTTGTTGTTGCTGCTGCTTGCCCCTGTTGAACACACCAAAATGTTTATTTTTAGTCTCCACTTGACAAACATTTTAAAAGTCGTTTTAAAACCACGGGCTATTCATTTTGTGGTCAAAAAAAATCCATTTTCCAAACGCAGTCTGCACGCAAGATTAATTGTCCGAATGGAAAAAAGGATTGAATAATAAATCAAAGATTTAGTTAAAAAACGGTAAGTCCCTCCCGGGAGTAATGGACTAAGGGGGTGAATTAACACGTTTTCACGAATTCCCGTAAAAACATTTGCCCTCGTTGGTTCTTTTTTTTTTGTACTTCATCTTCTTACTTCGAACAAAATAATTCCGGAGTTAAAAAATCTCTCGCTCGGTGTGTTTGCGGAAAGGAAACTACTAATTACAACAAATTTCGAAAAATCATGTCATACATATGCATCTGTGGGTAATACAACTACAACAAAACTACAATGTTGGTAATACTACAACAAAAAGAAGAAACAATATTCTGTATCAGTAAAACGGAGTAAAAACTATCGAATTGCAATTAGGGGAAAAAACATACACACGCACGACATTTACAAAAATCCATCAAACTCCGAAACAATAAATCATTAGCTGCGAAAATTGACAGATTCCTGAAATACGTAGCGACGCAACGCGTTGCTTTGGGGCAGTATGAACGCGTCAAGCCGCATCAGGCTTGTAACGCAGTGCATTAATTAGCACTTCATCCTGTCCGTTGGTGTTGTTGTTATTGGACGGCACAAAGAAGGTAAGCCGCTCAATTGGTTAACTCGTTTTGGTTGTATGTTGTTGTAATTTCTTGTGGGCAATTTTCAAGAAATGCTGTTATCATTATCATAAACCATTGTGAAAAAAGGATTGAAAGCTGTGATGCAGCGGGCTACTTCGGACGCCAAATGCATTGCAGTCTTCGCCTACTTTGTGAGTAAAGATTTATTCGTTTGTATTTGGTTTTAATTGTTGTTGTTGTTATTGTTGTTTGCCAGCATTTTTTGTTTACGTGCGTAACTAAGCTCTTGTTGGTTTCAATTCGAGAAGAAACTTGTTTGTTGTCTATCAATTACGATATTGATATTATTGTATTGTTGTTGTTGGTCATTGCGTGTGAATAATTTTTTTCCTAGTGTCTTAAAAATAATTAAACGGTTTTTTCTTTTAGAACGGTTTAAGAGTTATTGAAAATAGCTTCTAATTTAATATTCATAAAATTCGTTATTGATAAAATTCACGTGTGAGATTAATCGAATTGCATTTAATTAAGATAAAACGAAAAAATTTTGTTTGTACTATTTTTATATTTTATTTTTTCAATAACAATACCAAGAAACGCCGTCATATTCAACGAAATAATGTCGCATTTAACGCCATTGTTCTATCCGTTATTGTCGTTGCCCCTACGGTCCGTGCGATTTGTCTTACTCTAGACGAATTTTGTGGCGACCAATATGCGATAAAATCGCTTCGTCACATTAAGCAACTTGGACTATTAATTAATTGACAGCTACAATCCGCGTGAAGTGTCGTTACCTGGTAGTTCGTTACGAGAAGGAAAGACACATTTTTTCTTTTCTTGCAATCAATTTTAATTTGTATTCGTATACACATTTGCCTTAATTTCACTGCAGTTATTTTTTATCATTTATTCGTTCATTTATTTAGCAGTTGTCATAATCCATTATTTATATTGAGTTTATTAATATTAAGAATTTTTAAAATTTTTATATTAAGTATTATTGTAATGCTTGAGTAATTGGCTACGTATTAATTTATTCAGCTATTTTCTTAATATTAATTCATTCATTTAGATGTTTGGAACGATATTCCGTCATCCCTTGTCAAGTTTGTTTGATAGACAAACCGGTTTCGGCGCTATGTCATCACATCATATCAAAATATGTGTCTTCTGGCGTATTCATCAAAAGTAACTTTTTCGTTCTCCAAAGAGAAGTAACGTCACCGGCAATGCTCTGTCTACAAGCTAAACTTGTTAAGAGATGACTGAAAATCGTTCCATCTTACTCGATCTACCCTGTCGGAAAAAAATATGAAGAATTTACTAAATAATTAATAATTCAATTTACTTACTTATTTTTATATTTATTCGCTTTTTTATTGATTATTTAATATTTAATTTATTTTATAGTTAATTAATGAAACAATTAATAATTGGATACATTTCTTACATTACTTTAGTTTTTTATAAGATTTTTGTGTTAATAGTTGATAATTTTTTCTTAATTTGGTAATTTATTAAGTGGCTGATTTATATGTTTATATAGTTATTCATCAGTTTTATTCATCGTTTTACAGATTAATAAATATTTATTTTTATTTAAATTATTGTTTAATTAAATATTTATTAATTTGCTTAGGTATTTTTTATTGAATAACAAAAAAATATTATAACAGTTTACACCTTCATTCATTTAACTAATTTTTTGTATAATTAATTAATTCATTCGTTTATTATTTAAATAATAATCAACCAGTTTATATGTTTATATATTTATTCATTTATGTTTAGTTATTTAGTTTACGGATTTGTTTATTAATATATATATATATATATATATATATATATATATATATATATATATATATATATATATATATATATATATATATATATATATATATATATATATATATATATATATATATATATATATATATATATATATATATATATATATATATATATATATATATATATATATATATATATATATATATATATATATATATATATATATATATATATATATATATATATATATATATATATATATATATATATATATATATATATATATATATATATATATATATATATATATATATATATATATATATATATATATATATATATATATATATATATATATATATATATATATATATATATATATATATATATATATATATATATATATATATATATATATATATATATATATATATATATATATATATATATATATATATATATATATATATATATATATATATATATATATATATATATATATATATATATATATATATATATATATATATATATATATATATATATATATATATATATATATATATATATATATATATATATATATATATATATATATATATATATATATATATATATATATATATATATATATATATATATATATATATATATATATATATATATATATATATATATATATATATATATATATATATATATATATATATATATATATATATATATATATATATATATATATATATATATATATATATTTATTTATTTATTTATTTATTTATTTATTTATTTACATTTGTATCTGATTATTTATTATTAATTTATTTATACGCTTATTATATAATTATTTATTTACTTTTTTAAATATGTATTAATTCTTTTATTAATCTTTTTATGTATGTTATTTTTTAAATTATTTTTATTTTTAAATTAATAATTATTTATTAATTTATTATTTATTTATTTATGTTTGTACTTATTTATTTCTGTGTAAAGTTTGGCGTTTCCTTCGTTTTTCTGAATTTTCTGAAACGAATGAAAACGTCCCTAAGTTCAGTTATTTTACCCTTCGTTAAAGTTCGTTAAAGTCCATTTAACAGAAATGTGGTTCACGTAGAAAAGTTTTACCGCCAAGCTTTCTTAGAATACGATAGTGTCTAAGGTTTTGTAAATTTTAATAATGAAACTTTATTTCTTACAAAGTCTAAGACTTTATTTTGAACTTTTAGTTTGAAGCTCTACATGAACTTTAAAGCTTTTAGGGTATTCAGAGAAATATTATTGTTTGCTGATTCATTGAGTAATAATTTGAAGCTTTGTCACTAAATTTACTAAGCACTTTAAGCACTTTTGGTCTTATATGGAAAGCGCCGAAAAATTAGCTTCAAGATTTTGGATAAATTTATTACAAAAACTTTTTAAATGGGCGAGCAATAATAAAGCTAGAATTAATATTATAAAGCTTTTAAAAGCTCCCTTAAATTTCAATTGAATTTAATTCAAATTTGATAATAATCCTCGGTGCGGACTTGAACGAATTTTTTGAAGAAAATCGCTGGAAAATATTATCGAAAACCCATTGCATTTAATTTTTAATTGATTTGATTTCTTCAATGAAATTGAGGAAAAACATTGTGAATCCGTAATATACTTCAGCAAAAAATTGTTTCTTAAGAGAGAAAATCTTCACAGAGGCTCATTATATTCGAAAGAAATTCCAAGGAGACTTAAGTGGTTCAGAAACATGAATTATAGAAAAGTATTATGAAAGGAAATAAATAAAAAGTATTAAAAAATAGTACTTAATACGTTATAATTCATACGGTTTATTAGATCGTGAAATTTCAAAAATCTCTAATTAAAAATAATGATCTTTGTCTATATAAGATATAAAAAATCGTCAATGAATTCATTAATAAAATTAAAAAAAAATTATTCCAAGGTTACACCCAAGTCAAGTCATAATTATTGCCTTAAGTTTGTGTGTCCTTCATCTAATTCTGGGGAAATTAATATCGATGTTGGGTGGTTGGCGCTCACTTTTATAACTCTCACAGATAACAAAATAAAAATAGTGGATATACTCTACTATCTATATAACTTCTTCCTTAATAAACTCTTCCCTCTCTCTATCGAAAAGATTTCGGTTTATTTGTAACAACGTACACTTTTCACTCACACCAACACATCTTGTTAGTTGCTTTAAGTGTGCTGGCATCCGGCGTTTTTAGCTGAAGAACATCCCGTAGATTCTTCACTGAACGAAGTGTCGTTAAGCATCCACCATCTCTCTGAACTATGATAATATGAACGTATTCGTGTTCGCGTTTTTGTGCCAGTTTATGTCAGATCGTAACAGAATTACGCTGTTGGTAAAGGATAATGCTGCTGCTTCCGTCGCTGCTACAACGATAGTATCTATTTCTCTGTAACCTTTGAGGTCAAGTAGTTCATTTGTCCGGAATATCGCCAGCGAAAGGTGTTGCTAAGAATTAACATTCGCCCTTATACGTCCTTTATTAGTTTGCTCAAGATGGTTGCTATTGTTGTAATTGTTTTTTCTACTGTTGTTTTATATGTATCAAGTGTTGGTTTTATTTTATGAAACTTTATACGAAAGTCCATGCAAACGTTTTTATGAAGACTGAAAAAGTTTCAACGAACTTATTTCGAGATTTAGGAACTTCCTTCTCTCAAGTCCGTGCCGTAGCATCAGCAACAAAACGAACAACAAGAAAAGGGATTGCTACGTTATAAACAAAGCAATTATTGCTCGAATAAACAAAGCAATTATTGCAAAACCAATTTATAAGAACGAAAGTTTTCGTATTGATATTGAATGGCTAAATTAAAGTAGAATTAGTTAAACAAGTTTTAAGAGCTTTAATAGTTTTTGGTACTTTAAAAATAAATTATATACACAATTTAATAGGGAAGCTCTGTATCGATAGGTTGGGTCGAGAAACAGAGAATTATTGTAGAAAAATATTGCATGGGTGGGGTAGCATTTCGTCCTACTGATTAGGTTAAAATAACATTGCTATTGCAGCTAAGTCAGCTGATCTCAAATTTCACAGCGTGCACTTATTTAATGCTTTTTTATCTCTATGTTTTGAAATTTTAATTCAAAAAGAATTTAACACATTTAAGAGGTCGGTAACAAAATTGGTCCACACAGTACACTAATAAGCTCTCTGCGAACAACATGGATTTATGAGTTAATATGAGAAAAAATATTATAGCCTAAAAGACGACTAAAATTTATTTGAGGGAATTTATCGAGCTAAAATCTTTTTACACAACCTTTATATTTAAAAAGGGAATTATTATGAAGAGATAAAGAATATTTGATAGATGAATAGATGAATTATTATGATAGATAGATATATAATGCATTAGGGGATGTATACTTTGGTCCCTATTCATATATTAGAACATATTATAGAACATATTATATTATTATATATAATCTCCGTAACTTGTGCAATTCTCAAAAATATACTCCAAATATTTAACTCAATTTATTTTTAAACGTTCTATATATATATATATATATATATATATATATATATATATATATATATATATATATATATATATATATATATATATATATATATATATATATATATATATATATATATATATATATATATATATATATATATATATATATATATATATATATATATATATATATATATATATATATATATATATATATATATATATATATATATATATATATATATATATATATATATATATATATATATATATATATATATATATATATATATATATATATATATATATATATATATATATATATATATATATATATATATATATATATATATATATATATATATATATATATATATATATATATATATATATATATATATATATATATATGTATATATATATATATATATATATATATATATATATATATATATATATATATATATATATATATATATATATATATATATATATATATATATATATATATATATATATATATATATATATATATATATATATATATATATATATATATATATATATATATATATATATATATATATATATATATATATATATATATATATATATATATATATATATATATATATATATATATATATATATATATATATATATATATATATATATATATATATATATATATATATATATATATATATATATATATATATATATATATATATATATATATATATATATATATATATATATATATATATATATATATATATATATATATATATATATATATATATATATATATATATATATATATATATATATATATATATATATATATATATATATATATATATATATATATATATATATATATATATATATATATATATATATATATATATATATATTTGAGTTTCTTTAGCCCTGTGATGGTCATTTAAAAATAGGTATTTTATCCTAAGGATTCAATAAATCATACGGTATATTAAATCCTAAATTATGACTCTTTCTTTGTATTACTTTAACAATCTTTTTCTGCTCTTTTTTCTTTTCTTATCATTATTTTCTTCTCTTTAAATAAACTCTTTCACAGTTATCACCACAAAGAAGCAATGAAATGAATGACAGGATAGGAGAGGAAGAATAAGGTAAGGTAGAAGAGGAGGAAGAATAAGAGTACATATCGTATGACACTGCTTAATGTATTTATGACAATGAGAACCTTCGCTGCAGGATGTGCGTCATCGGTCGATGCAGTTTAATGGCGTTCATAGTATTAAAGACCATTGAAGCGAATAATCCAATTAATTCTTTAATTTTCTTTTAATGATCATCATTTCTTGTTAAGTTTCAGTCAACACGATAAAATCCCTCGCTTTTACTGCTTAGAGAAAGGATTATTTGATAAGAATGAAATAATATATAGTGACGTCATTCTTCAAGAGTCTTCGCGGTTAAGGCGGTAAATTAATCGGATGGTGTTGAATAATGAAATAAAAGATTTGTCTTCAGATGAAAATTCAATTTCAATTATTTCATGTATACTTTCCGTTTTGTTTTGTTTTAGTTTGAATAGATATTATTGATTTTACTATAATGTATTCGAAGTTATCTGTATAATTCATAATGAATTAGTGAATTTCTTTGGAATTTATTCGACCGTAATCGTTATTCAACCATAAAATTCGATTATAAAATTTAATTAGAAATTAAAAACTTTTGTACACGGCATAAAAAAAAATACAAATAAAATGAAAACTCATCTGTTTGCACACTTTTTATAGATTAAAAGTGTATGATCATACCTATCGTCATAGTTATTGAATTCATTATATTCACTCAATGATTGTGATGAAAATTATGATGATGGTGATAATAATTCTGTGCGGAAAATCCAATGGTTTCATTTCATATACCGTTGGTATCGAAGATGATAATGATAAGAATAATACAATATTATTGTACATAATCAAAATTATCATGCTATGATTTTGTATTGATTCTGAAAACAGCGATTTATTTGCCGGCTTATTCCTTCCGCGATAATTTATTCCTATCGGTGCGATGTGATTTGTGCAAATACAAAAATACGTTTAACAAAAGCGAATGGAAAAATATCTATCATAAATATTGAGTTCATTTATAATTGAAATTTTGTACTGCGTTTTTGTAATAAACGGGTCGCGAATGTCTAAAAGTGCTCAACTCAGAGTAAATTTTAATAGACTTCATACTGTACTGTACTGATTACTTCACGGTAATCGTAGTTTTCATTTATAATTATTCGCCCATTAAATTAATATAATAGTTCTTGAATATCTTGTATTTCAAGACAATAAAAATCCTCCATTTCCGATCATTGGCATGCCTATCTGAAAATTCCCGAAAGTCATTCCCGAAATGTTATTCCCGAAAATGTCTCCTTTTACTTGGTAAACAAATACTTTCAAACTTCTTGAAAATTTCGATTCGAAATTTTTAATCGAATTAACCCGAAAGTTGAAAAAATTTAATGAAACTCAAGATAGGAAAAATATTGTAATTGAGAACAAAGTGAACTCCGGGTAGAACCACATACATACACACTCAGTATATTACATTTATTTCAACATCTTCGTTATTCTTCTTATTCCGTCTTTTTCTTTTATTTAGTCTTTCTTCTATAATTTTATGCAGTAATTTTCTTTCAAAACTCGCCTTTAAAAAGACTTTTTTTTCATAATTACTAAGATAAAACCGAATTCTTGGATAAAGTTTTCACTTTATCTGATAAATAGATGACAACTTTCAACACCCGCCGCATTAATTTTATGCCTGAAAAAACGCAAGCGATGCGAAGTAATGAATACGAGCAATTTGCAGAGCTAGGCGATTGTCGGGGAAAGGGTTTTAAGGGGAAAGGTCACCTCATAAAATTGAAGAAGCTATGAGGGAGACACACACAGAGAGAGATAATACCAATTGCATATTTTAATAATTTTGCTAGTAATTACACAATGAAGTCAATTTAGGTAGATAACAAGACGGCGGAATAGACAGAGAGACATAGAGAAAGAGAGAGAGAGAGGGCATAGGGAGAAGAAAAGACCGAGATAGGGTAGAGCTGTCGAATCCAGAAGATTTCAACAAAGCACTTTTTAACATCTTCTATCATTTCCAACTTTTGTGAAGTAAGCGAGTAATAACGAGTAACAAACGACACAATCGAAACTGGAAGAAAAACTTTGAAAAGTAATTGGTTTGAAGCCAATTGAAAAGTTCGCAACAGGAAACCTCTGTCAAGCATTAATTAACAGAAAGTTGTATCTTCTCCCCAGAGAAATTACTCCGGGTTAAATTCTTTGGACAGTAAGAAGATTCTTAGCAATAAAATGGTCTAAAACAACTTTTGTCAATCTTTTTGAATCAAAAAACTTCAATCGTGACTTCTAAAACGACTTAATTGATTCTGACCCAAAATATATTGGATATACTCCTTTATGAGTAACTGTTTTGCTTGTTTTAAAGCATTGCAAATGACAGCGTTAAGTAATAGAATATACCTTCATCAATTTAGGGTATAGAATACAAAAATTTAGAAAAGGTATGCGCAAAATTTGAACCAAAGGAACGGAAGTATTTTCAAGATCAGTTTACGTAAATAAATTCAAAATTGATAGGATTTTATGATTTCAAAATTGAAATATGAGAATGTCAAATTCTGCGTCACTAAAATACTAAAAAAAATAAGACAACCAGTAGAGGAGTTTTAGCATCTATTCTATGATCTAAATTAATTTGAATTAAAGAGAATTTTTTCGACAAAATTTCGCAGAAAAGAAAAAACAATATCGAAGTAAATATTTAAGTGGAAAATATGAAATAAAGGTGCTTTAAAACGTAAAAGTATTTTAGACCGAACTCAACTAACTATCGTGTTATTAAAAGAACATATAGAGAAAAAAAATTTTCGATTACTGTATCAATTAAATTAGATATTACTGCAGGTGACATAGTGTATGTCTACGTGTGTGAAAATTTAATTGTTTAATACCAATTGCTAATTGCTCCACATAAATTAATTTAAGAGAGGACTAATAGAGTAGTTGAGAATGAAGTAAAAATTTTATATGAGAGTGTGTGTGCATGAGTGTGCCTGCATGTGTCTGCATGAGTGCACTGTTGATAGTGCTGCAGGCAAACCTTCTTTAGGAATTTAAAAAGGGTTCTTCCTCTTTCTCTTTTGAGGAAATTTCCATCGCGTTTATGTTAAAAATAATGGCAACACAATAATTTAAAAAAAGAAAAAACCATACAATTTAGGTTAAAAAAAGCAACAAGAAATAAATGAAACTCTAAGAAAATTTAACTATGCTTTACATAAATCAAAATGACAAAAAATAAAAAAACTAGATAAATTGCGAGCAAACGCAAAAAAAAACAAAAAATTAATTCAAAATGTCCAATAATTTGGGTTTTTCCTTTTTAAAAGCTCTTCGCTTAAAGTGAACAATATTGCGCTTAAAATATTACTTTCCACAACTAAAATTAATGAAATAAATAATGAAATAAATCCAAAAAATCGAGTGAAATAAATTTCCTAAAACATCTGGAACAGAATTAAAATTAATTAGATTCTTTAAATTCCGTTAGTAGTCAAGAACTTCAGCCTAAATTTCTTTAAAGGATCAATTGAACTTCGATGCTTTAGTAAAAATATCAAAATCTATAAAAACCATCATTAAACCATTTCCCTTCCTTTGTTTCACGCACTTTATTTATTTTCTATTTAATGAAATTAATACAGATTCACAAAAAACATGTTTTATTTAATCTTCAATCATGAAAGCCAATCATACGTAAATAATACCCAAAGAAAAACAAAAATATCCGGAACCAAAAGCGACAAAGAATTTTTTCGCATAAAAGTGCTCGACCGAATTTCGCATTAAAAGCAAATCTTTGGCAAATAAATCGACAAGATCTGATGAAAAGGGACACAAATATTAAAGCCAAAGCATTCCAGTTCGATTTCGCTCTGTATTCTTTCTCTTCCTCCTCTTCTCTTTTATTTTCTACAGATTTTTACCCCAAACAAAAAAGGTATGTTTTCTTCTTACAAAACTCTTTTTTCCCATCTGTATCAGCATTTCCTTTTGTCTTATTTCTATTAAAGTCCGGATTAGTATCTCCATCCGGCCTCCATCATAATCAACACCAATGATTTTCGCCGAACTACACAAAATCCATGGAAATCCTTCTCATTCGGTTTCATCATTTTAGCCAATTTATTTTTTGTTGTGATTGACAAACCGACTAATGCTTTGAAAGGATGGAGAGCATATGCATGGATAAATAAAATGTTTCGTTAACGGAAATAATGAAGGGGTTGCGAAAGAGAAAGAGTAAAATAAGGAAAATTCCGAGCAAACAAAGTGACTATTTATAACTCTTAGAAACAGAAATAACAAGATTTTTTGGGTTGCCAAAATCGTTTCGAATGAAGTGGTTCGAATTGATATTTATTCAAAGTTTCTAAGGGTGTGGTCATTTTGGATACGAATATGTCTGACTGGTGTTCGGGCATTTTTATTGAATTTGTTATTAGTTCGTTGACATCATATTTTGTGAGATAAAAGGAAAAGGATTTAGTTATTTGGGCAGCTTATTAAATGCGGATAAACATTACGAACATAAGGATTTAATATTGATTGACATTTTCTATAATAATCAGACCTTATCTATGATAAATAATTTGTGATGATGTCGGGAAAAATATAAAAATAGTATTTTGAAATGAAAAAAAACGTGTCAGACTTTTCAAACAAAACTACATAATTTTCTCTCGGATTAATTTTTGTTTTTAAAAGGCAATACTTTGAATTCGAAAGTTTAGGCTGTATACTATAATCGAGTGTAAATAAGGGGAGAATATACTTATATTCATAATTTCAATTCGCGAATCATTGGAAATATTTTCATGACTGTGACGTGAATATTTCCCCTTATTTAAATATTGGAGTTTTCAGAAGTGAGCAATATTGTAATCTTAATTATACACACAATAGTAATAAAAATATTTAGTAGAATGCGGTTGCAACAATTTTATCTCGCCACTTTAACTGTCATTTTGGTAAATACGATTGTTGGGAATATTCATTCAAACCAAATTTCAAATGCCTCGAATTGAACATACTTTTTTCACGATGAGTACATACATGTGGTATGAGTAACATATGATTATAATGTTGGAATAATTTTTTCTCTTCCTTCTCCCTATCCCCCCTTTACCCTGTTCACCAATTCTATCATTCTCTGTCCCATCTCCCCGAATCTCTCTCATTACCAAGGTAGTGCATTAATGCTATTTCAGTGCGAATGGGCACTGTATTTGCCTTAAGCTAATTCCGGTTCACTAAATTTAGCATACTCGCTGGGAAAATAATGCTATCGATTGTATTTCACACTTTTAGAAAAAAAATACATGAGAAGTGACACCAATAATTGAACTGAAGCATAAAATGATGTTTCAACTTTACTTTTGATGCGCATCATTATGATCATTTTAACAAATTAGCGATGATAACTACTATCGGTTTAAATTAATGAAATATAAAACTAAATAAAGAAAATTTAAACGAAAATTAAATTTTTCCTCCTATAAAATTATTTTTAAAATATCTGTCCGATAAGTAAGCGGCTTGAAGATTGAAGACATCTCATCTCGTTTCTTCGTTTTAAATTGTTTATTTTAAAAATCTATCATCGCAATAAAAAAATTGAAATGTCAGAAAAATATAGAAAAATTAAGAAGTTTTTGAAAGAAAATTATAGAAACCATACTAACAAACCAAATTGAAAATATTACCCATGGTGGCTTAAAAAAATTACTTCACTATCTTTTAGCTTTCATAAGTTTTGCAGATATTTAATGATTTCATGCCATGGTTGCATCGTCTCGTTATTTCATCAAAACGTGTTTAACTGCTTAAACATGTGTTTAAATCCAGGTTTCAGCAAGTTAAACATGTTTATCAGCGTGTTTGAAAATTATGCATCTTTCTAAATATCTAAAATACTGTTGGCAACTGTGGTAACGGTTAAAAGTGAACGTACGCGGCAGCAAAACAGCATCACGCTGTCAATTTGTGTCAAGTGAAAATATATGTTCAAATATATTCATAGCATACAACACAATCACAATTCATGCATTGTCGAATGTAAATATATTTGGTCATGTAAATGGTTGTGCTTATTGCTAAACATGTTTAGAGTTAAACAGACGGTGTAAATATTTTATTAATGAATAAAATATTTAAATATTTTAGTGATAAAAAGAAATGAATAAAAAAATCAAATAAATAAATAAATAAAATAAAAAAATTATATAATCAAAAAAGCTTTTCAGCTTTTTGAAGACATTGTGAATTATTCTTTTCCAAAGGAGACGTTCGTCGGGTTTAAATATTTTCAATTTTTAATGATCGTTCGATTGACGTGACTTAAGGGAAATGCGTAAATTTTTTCTCGCTTTTATCAATCAGCATACAATATTTTTTATTCTTATTTTATTTTGCCACTTAGTTCTTCAGTCACATTTTTTATTTCTACTTTCTATGCATTTCTAACGCTAACGAATGATGGTGCCTCCGAGTGTTTGGGGAGTGCAGGAAGTGCTTATGCCGCTTGTGCCGGAAGACCTCTGGATGGTCTTGTTTGTATGTGTGTGCGTGTGTGTATGGTTATGTTTATCTGTTTGTATGCAAATTGTGTTTATCACAAAAGATTTTTCTTCAATTGAATTTCTTCATGTTTTATTGCTTTCTAGCATACGCTGAAAACGAATTCCTGGATTTTATTTTATCATTCTATCAAACGCTCAGCCTTTGCCATCTATATGAACCATTTTCTCATTATTCTGTTCTTACACCTTCCTGACATTCTTATTCTTTTCCTTGTCGTCTACCGTTCAATCTTTTGGTTCCATAAATATAACCAATTTACTTTTTTACCAAGCTTTATTTTTCGTGCATTGACAATTCGATTTTACTGAGTCCCAAAGCATAACTGTGTTCTATCTTCTTTTATTATTTTCGAGGAGAGAAATGGTCGTAAATTTTTGCCCGATGGGAAGAAAAGAAAGAGCAAAAAATGGGGATAAATAAATTTTAATGTAAAAAGCTCTGAAATTTTCTTAACTCTCGCGTCAGTCTTTTAACATCGTTTTCGAGAGCAAATAAATATAATTTAAATTGATTCTTTGATATCGTTGCGAGTAGACTAGTTTGATACAAATATCTAGAGAAAAATTATAAAGGAGGATGATGCTTTCTTGAGGCTTAGGCGTTACAGGCTTAGGCGTCAGAAGTGTTTATCGAGAAAATTACCTGACGTGGTAAAATTGTGTCTTAAGCAGTTGTGGCAGTTTTCTTGTAGTATTGCGATCTTGAGTTGACTTGGATATACCCACGAAAATCAGCAAGAATTTTAAAATTCAAAACTAATTCTAATAAAAATAATAATACAAGATTGGATTATTTACTCTTCCTGGGGCTTAGAAATCCAATAATGCCAACAACACATTAGTATCCATGGCACTATCTTTCCCTATCACTTGTGAAAAGTAAAGGTTTCTTTTTAATATTCATCAAGTAATCTTCATTTTCAAAAGTAAAGGTCAAACAACTATTCCTCAACAATCCTTAACAATCAACATATTACTCCTTAAATTTTTAAAATGATGCACTAAAACAAAGTATACTATCATCTTTAAAAAGCGGTATAACACGTTGTTAGAGAAAACAGCGAGCAACGAGTAATATGAAAAATATTGTTGGAACAACGAGGACAAAAGAAAGTATCAAACGAGTCGTTTCACAGACACAAACAAGTTAATCCTTGTAATATCAAAATAGAACAATAAATAAAAGAAATATAAATGTAAACTAAAACAAATTAGAATGTTAAATATATGAATGAGTAAACTGTATCAAATTAGAATGTTAAAAATAAAAACGCCTTTAAGCGAAAACGAGAACGATAAAAACACCAAAAAAATACGCTAATTAAACCGAGCTTGAAGCAAAAATAGATTAAAGAATCTTATTATAAAAGAACAACACACGAAACGAAATGAAAAAGACTAGTTTTTCCAGATGGGTTTTGTTTAATTTCGAATGAGTTTGAAATTACTTTTTCTTCTCGTTCCAAAGTGCATTTTTATGGTCTTATTTGATGGTCTTCTCAAATTGTTGTTTTCGAAAGTGGCAGAGTAAATTTAATACAACAACAATTCAAAAGTATTTTGAATTTTATATAAATTTCAATCCGTGAAAGAATAATTTTCACAAAAGTTTATTTAATCTAGCAAAACTTCAAAAAGCATTTCGGATTTATTTCTCTCACAAACCGCTCCTATGCCTCGGAAAAATATATATCAATAATGACGAAGAATGATATCGAAGAAACAACTCAAATTTTGCTATCACAAACCTTAGAGGCACCAAAGGATTTTTAGGAAATTGAATACTGATACAGTGTCTTATATATTATAACTAGTATTGTTTGTAATATTGTTTGTATCAACCTTATTTCGGAACTAAACCTATAAATGACGTTGTGTCTATAGTTTTGTAAAATTGCAGATAATTTCGGATTTGGATCTTGATAAAAGTGTATCAATTCCTAATTTCTTATTAATCAGAAGAAAATCTAATTAACGCATACGTGTTAGTAATGCTACAACTGTATATGTATCTGTAATGCTACAAAAGGTCGCTTCCAGATCTTCACAGTTTCCCAACACACATGACTGCGTGTTTATTCAGTGTAAAATTTTTACAAATTTCCACGTCTGCCACTTTTGTTTTAAAAGGGAGAAAAAACAAATCTTTTTTGTTTCAAAATTATGATGCCAGTCACAAAATAAACGAAATACTTGATAAAGAAACCTATTCTGATCACGTATGACAACGCTTTGATTGGATATAATAATGTTTTTTAAGCACGTACGCTCGTGTGTGATATTCTTTATCATTTCGGTAAAAGGGTAAGTATTAAAACTGATTTTTGTCAGCAAACGTTTTAGTTGAACTAACTAAAAGATCGTAAAACAACAACTCATCAAAAGTTGTTTATGAGTTCTCGGTTCAATATTATTGATTTTGTTCTGTAATTGAAAAAAAATCGGTACTAAATTAAAAGAAAAATGCTGCTGGAATAAATAATTTTATTTACTATTGATTAATTGAATTAAATATACAAAAAGTTTAACATATTATTATTACTAATAATTTGAATATTATTGCTTTAGATTCGTGGGGGAGGCTATGAAGCAACTTGTTCGAAAGAGTTCAGAATTTGATACGATATCCAAGGGTGCCTATGAATCAATAATATTTACACCTTTCACTTGACTACCGGAATTTTCCTTTGTGTTTCATATCCTTTGCGTGAACTTGAGTGAGAATGAAAATTGATTAAATAAGTCTAAAGTTCGCCGTGCTAATGTCCAAATTCAGTTTTCTCATATCACAAAAAAGCAAAGTGTAATGAGTCTAATGAGTTTAATTTCCCGTCGTGAATCCTTTGGTCTTCCATAGAAATTGTAATTTAAGATTAAAATTTAGTTCGTTTTAGCAGAACTAAATTTTAAATGTATTACACTTCCCAAAAATACTCAACAATTTATTTAGCTTTAACTTGCTTATTTAATTAATTACCCAATTTAAGTTTATTTAAGTTTATTATTATTATTAATTAGTTTTCATATAATCGGAATAGTATACTTTATTGTATATTAAAACAAATCATAATTTGTATTGTATATTATAACAAATCATATTATGTACTATATCTAAAATGTGTGTAATAAAGTATTTAAAAGACGGTGTATTACAGATGTATAACAGATTTAAATTCTATAATTAAAAACTACCACAAAATTTTGCGGTTGCGTTGCTGCTTTGGGAAGTGTTGCATTTAGTTCTTGTAAGTTCTCTCAGTTTATTCATCTATGGGTTGTGGCACGTTCGTCGAAACACCGAAATTTGCATCTAGTTATGGCGTCAACACACGTAGATATAATATAGGTATGTATCTATGCATGTGTGCATGCAGTTTATGTAAATTATTTATTTAATTACGCTTTAATTAGGTATCCTCTGGCTTTCAGTGAAATATTTATTCTTCGTACAAAAACAAATATGAATTGATTAAAACCAATTTATTTGGCGATGAACTCTTTTCAATTACAATTACAATGTTTTAGGTGAACTGTGATAATATTAATATTGTGCAATAAATTAAAAATTTTATTATATCAAGTCAGAGAAATTGCACTAAATTTGAAAAGCTTGAAATTTAACAATATCAAAGTTTTGATAAATTATAATCAAACTTTTCAAAATAAATCACAATCAAATAAACAAATCTCATTTATTTATGAGTTATGTTTGGAATCATATATTCTGTCAATAAAAGCATTTTATTTAAAATTACGTAAATTTCTTGGAGCATCGAGTCATTTCTTATGGAAATATATCCTTTTTATTCTTTTTAAGTTTATTAAAGTTTTATTTCTCACAAATTATTTCACATGTATCGTTTATTGTTGTTTGTTTGGCTTCCAGCTTGTGCTATCGATTCCATTATTTATTGAATTATTAATAAAAGAAGAAACAAGTTTTACCAAAAATCTGTCAATATTGAAATTGGCTCAATATCCAGATTTTCCCCTTGGAGGGAGATATTGCAATATGTCTGAATTGCATAAGAAAAGAAATAGTGGACAAAGGTGTGAGTGGGAGTAACACAGTGAAGAGTGAGACAGTGAGAGAGGGAAGTACAAAAAGACAGAAACGACAAAGGGCAATCTAATAAAATCGAGAATCGAAAGCCACACGAAAACTAAACTGTGCAATAAGTTTTCGCCACATTTTGAAAGACATCAAATTTCTGATAAATTTTTTCGTTATTGTTTTAGTTATTTTCAATGTCAGAGTGCAGTAATAGCAATCTCTGAATAATCGCTATTGTTTTTCTTTTTCGTTTGGTACAATCATGAGTTGTTATGAAAAAATCGTTTTTGTTTTTTGTATAATTTACGAAATAATTAGATATAGAAAGAGTAAGAGGGTGGGAGAGTGAACGAGGCAGAAGGAGAAAGGCTCCATTATTACTTTATTTATCTGCAATGATTATCTTTTCAAAAACAATTTGCAAATTCTTAAGTTTTTCGATTGATTCTAAAGATGTTTCTTTCGGATCTTTTCGTAATCCTTTATTGATTTTCTTGTCAATTATTTCTACTTTTCTCGCTTTGCTTCTTTTCTCCTATTTCACTCTCACACTCTCTATTTAAATACATCTCTGATGAAGTATAGGATTTATCCACCCATTTGTAGTTTGAGAAATCCGCCCTTGGTGGAAATTCAAAACAAGCAAATTGTTTAGGTTGTCTATTCTAAATGAACACCAAGAGCAGGTTTTATCAACCACAGGTGGGTGTAGACATCACAACAGAAGGAATCAAGAAGGCAGAAGGATATATATATATATATATATATATATATATATATATATATATATATATATATATATATATATATATATATATATATATATATATATATATATATATATATATATATATATATATATATATATATATATATATATATATATATATATATATATATATATATATATATATATATATATATATATATATATATATATATATATATATATATATATATATATATATATATATATATATATATATATATATATATATATATATATATATATATATATATATATATATATATATATATATATATATATATATATATATATATATATATATATATATATATATATATATATATATATATATATATATATATATATATATATATATATATATATATATATATATATATATATATATATGTATATATATATATATATATATATATATATATATATATATATATATATATATATATATATATATATATATATATATATATATATATATATATATATATATATATATATATATATATATATATATATATATATATATATATATATATATATATATATATATATATATATATATATATATATATATATATATATATATATATATATATATATATATATATATATATATATATATATATATATATATATATATATATATATATATATATATATATATATATATATATATATATATATATATATATATATATATATATATATATATATATATATATATATATATATATATATATATATATATATATATATATATATATATATATATATATATATATATATATATATATATATATATATATATATATATATATATATATATATATATATATATATATATATATATATATATATATATATATATATATATATATATATATATATAAAGTGCGTTGACTTTTGCATGACCGATGTTTATACATCCTACGCCCTTAATGTCAATTTATAGTTTAATTTTGATGACCAGTAAGCAGCCCGCTTTTGAGAGTTAACATTTTCCTAGGTCGTGATTTCGAAAGTAAAATTTTAGCTAAATAAATTGAAAAACTGTGTTTCTTATCATTTATATCAAATGCTTTTCCTACGTGATCACTTTTGAATTAAATTATCGTAATTGATAAAAAGCCTGGGGTAAGTTGTCTGGCTTTCTGTCAGATAATTTTATCAATTCAATTTTCTTCCAGTTTCTCTTTAATTCGTTCACGACTAAAAGCCTTAGAACGTCATTGAGAAACCAACAAAACTATTCCTTTTGGAAAAGAGAGCTAAGCTGAGAGAGCTGTTCTACGGAACAGAAAGGAATTTCTACAACTACATCTAAAAATGTATGGATAACATTTCAGTGAAAACAACTTGCGATTTCCACAAGAGATTATTTTCTTTAATTAATTTCCAGATTCATAAAAGTGTATTACGGCATGTTTGATTTAGTCAGATATGGTCAGTTTTAAATTACCCTGGGATATTTAACGTCATGTCATTCAAGTAATAATAAAATATCTACATTTCTCTTAATTTATTTGCTAATTCTCGTAATCCGCAAACGCAATGCGAAACTTCGAATTAAAGCGTTGCCTTGAAATGCCCATCGCAATTACAAAACAATTCTCTGGAGTTTCTTTCTCTTTGAGTTTTCAAAGACCAGACCGCGATCAAGTTGAGCAAATTGCAAACGTGTATATGTATTTGTTTTTAAAGCAAGCTAACTTTATAATACTTTAATTTTCTGTTTAGTGCAAACCTCTTTGAGAACTCCCCCTTCTTTCTTAGATTTTTCGAATTTTCTGAAATTACTAAAACACTATTTAAAAAAATTTTGAATTTCGTAAATTTTATACTCATATTTATATTTTGCATTTTTATATATTTTTCATTGTTTTATGCATTTCACATTTTTATACATTTTTACTTATACTTTTTTATTTATTACATTTTTGTTTTCATTTCTTTCATATTTGTAACATTTCTACGACAAATGAATATACAACCATCTCGCTTATCTTCTGTGTTTACGGTACACGCGCCCACATGCAAACAATCTGCGATATATTCGACCTTCTTCAGAGGCGGCGGGTCAACATCAAGTAAACCGTCACCTTATCGTTTCAATTAATTAATCAAAATGAGTAAGAAAAGAAAATTAAATCTCCTTTTTACCATTTCACTTTTTACGCTTTTCTTTTCTTTTAGATCTTTTCTGTTTTCTTCTTTTGTTCATTAAAAAAAGGAACCATGTAGTACTTTTAAGTATTTTGCTTAATAAGGGAATTTTTGTCTCAATTTCAATCAGTTTCTTTCTTTTAAACGATATTTTCTGTTCAGTCATTTCATGCGTTTATCAGTTTCCCTCTCTCTCTCTCTCAAAGTTTCTTTCCCCTTTATGTAGTTAAGTCTAAATTCATAATTAATTAACGAAGCTAATTGAAACGTATCCGACCATATCGTTGCGTCGATAAATTAATTATAGAAAATGTTTCCTCTCCTCGTCCGGAGATTGTATCAACTTACTCCGGAGGAGTAACTCAACTTACACTCTTTCAAGGTTTTCATTTAGAAAACTGATCAATGTGTGATCAAACGCACGCGAGTATTTTATACGAGGAATGTTAGGACGAGAAATGATCGGTATTGTGCTTCGAATTGTGATTGATTGTTATCGATTGGCTCTCACGGACTTTTTGGATGATTATGATTGTTGTATTATCTGGTTTCTGGTTGTGATTTAAAGGATTTCAGATAGAAATATGTGTTTTTCCAACGAAGAACCCTTGATGAATTTTTTAAAGTGTTTGTACATGCTCTACCGTGTTTCCTGCAAGGACAAACTGTTGCGCATTGCGTTTTTAAACACATGGAGGCACAGTTACACAACCACATTGTTATCTAATTTTTTTCGTCCAATAATAATTCGCAGCTTCATTTTCATTTTCTTATTTCTCTCTTCTTTTGCATTTGAAACATAGAGGTCTCACAAAGAAACCGCATGCATGAAACAAGCTTTGCTTCATTTGAATGAACTCAGAAAAACGGTACGGCCATGTTGTTCACGAATATCATAAACACGGTACAGACACGGTACAGTGTCATACTTGGTACAGACACGGAATATTTGGTCGTAAATAGGATTTAAGAAGATATCCCTCAGCGCTTAACTCTCACGAATTACTTTATTTCAATTGCTTAATGTATTGCAAATAAACCGCACGAAGTTTCCTTCCTTCACACCGCAAAAGCTTCCTTGCTCTTCGTTTTATTCTGTTCACGTTTCACATTTTTTCATTTTTTTTTTGCTTCATCTCTTTTATTTAGGGTGCAAAAAGGCATCGACCGCGCAAAATGTATTCGTAACGTGATCATATCAGGACTTTTTTTGCACAACTCTAATACACTTTCGTACATCAGTGTGTTGGTAAATACTCGCGTAGATGGTTGTGTATACAATTACACACATATTGTGCATTTAATTTTGTGTGTGTGTGTCATTTTATTATCTCTTTTATCCCATCAGGAATTTGAGAGCGTCAAAACTTTTTCAATTCAAAGCCTACTTTTTTCTAGTTGTTGTTGGTGTTATTTTTTTATTGTCATTGCTGGTACTGTTATTGCTGCTTTGATTCAGTAGAGTAAAGTTACAAACACTTGCGAATAATTCGTTGGATGTGGGAGACGTATCTACTCGAATGGCACCGGAAGTAGTCTTGTTACGCTCAAATTAAATAACGTTACCGCTATTTGTTGTTATATTTGTTGTTGTAGATGTTGCGGTTTTTGTTACATTAATTATTGCTTTTGACGCTGTGCTTTTGTTGTTGTCTTTGCCGTTAGTTCGACTTTAGTTTGATGGCTGTTTAATACGCAAGATGAAGGAAGAGGAAAGGATGACGTTGTGGCAGGATGTGCTTGGGCATCGTTGAGGAAAATGGACATGAAGTGAACAAGAGAAATTAGATCGAAGACTTTTTATTGTTTCATTATCTGAGATTACGTTTGTCGGAATTTTTATTTTGCTCGAAATTAAAGACTAAATTAAAGTCAACAAAATTGACATTTCCCCGGGCAAAGGATGGGTCTCCGTCATTTTTTAATTAAATATTAAGACGAGTTAAAATTAAGACTCTCACAGAAATCAACTCATCGGGTTGTACCCTGGAGAGGTGGACCTTAGAGTGACCTTTAGGGAGGCTAGGAAAGACCTAAAGATTAGTCATTAAAAATTCTAGGTCTATGTAAAACCTTAGAAAAACATTTTTCAAGTAGTGCCTTTTTTATCATATTTTAATTTAAATCTTGAACGTTTGTTTAAATTTCCGCTTGATTCCCATTTTACTCCCTTACCATCTTTGAAATCCTTTGAGGTCATCGAAATATCTGCTGCCATCGGGCATCGATGAGTGGGGTGGCTGCTTGAGACGTATAAGAGCAATCAATTTTGATTTTGCTTAGCAGTTGACTTTCATTGACAACGGCCCTTTTATCAGACAACGGAATCGGTGCCGAAACATAAGCGCAAGGCTACATTTGAAATATTTATTTCTCAGTCGCAATCTCGTTCTTTCTTTACCATTATTGTTGTTGTTACCGGTATTGCTTAACCAATTCAGTTGGTTGTGATGGTGTAAAACAACATGGAATGAATGTCAAGTTCGCTTTTGCAGGGTTGTCAGCTTAAAAACCTTAAGATTCTTTTCTATTAAAACAACATTCAATGGAAAGACCAACCACTACACCTGCGTGTCACCAACGGCAACAATTGTGCTTTTGCTGTCTCCTATCGCCGGTCATTAGAAGTCAGTCGGTCTTCGGTCGTCAGAAAAGCTTAGGGCAACAATAACAAATCGTTATTTGTTTGAAATTCGTGCTTAAGTGCATTCGATTGCAGAGACAGAAACTTATTTTGATCTCATCTTTGTTCCTTTTGCAGATTACTACCCACATGAAGCCTTCCTTTTCCTCTCCACCTTCCCCAATTTATGCTCGACAAAATTGAACAAATAACTACCGATTGTGTAGGTGTTGCCCTCAAAGTTAGGCGTGGGTGGTTTACATTTGTTCAAGAATCTCGTAGCAAAATCCGTTGGTGAATTTTTTGTCGTCGGTGAATCGGCAGATGAAGTGCTCTTATTGTTGAGGTGGTCGGTAATGTTGTTCTTGTTAATACGTGGCAGGTTTGATTCAAGTAGTTGCTTCTGCTACTTCTGCTGACTTCGATAAGGTTGGTTCGTATGGCTTTTCTTCTCAAATTTCTATTTCATTACTACTACCCTACGATGACTTGTGTGCTAGTGGTTTCAGTTGTTGGTGCATGCAGTTGTTGTTGTTGTAGTTGTTCACCTACTGATAATGACACTTGATTCGTTTCTTGCTTTTTCTTGGGTTGGTTCTTCTGCTGCTTCTGATGTTGCGATATGTCCTCCTACCTTTTTAATGTACCGTTCGTGTGTTGTTGTTGTTGTTCTTGCATCAGTTGTTGTTGTTATTGCATCAGTTGTTGATGCGATAACTGCCATTACTCGCATTAAAGCATAACTTGGAACGAACACATAGTTACGATGCAAACGCGCTGTTGAAGGATTTTTTTATGTGAGGAAAATTTCCTTTTAGGGTTACGAGAATTTTAAAATTTTGTTCCCACTTTCAATTTTTTTTTGTTTAGTTTTATTCACCTTTCGATTTATTTTCAGGTTTAAATAATGAATAACCAAAATAATTATTTATAAAATCACCCAAAACTGTTAATAATAAGTTTGTTTTAAACACAATTCTGAATTAAATAATTACATTTTTAAAAACAATGTTTTTCACTAAGAAGTCGGTTTAAATTGTTCATTTGTTTTGTTTTTTATTTTACTTATTTTTTACCTATTATTTCCTTCTCAAATTTATTTGTTTTAGAAAGCATAAACGTTTTCATTGAAAATTGAAAATTCGACAACAAAATTCTATTCTAAACTTTTAATTACGATTTGAAAGCTCTTTGTATTTGACTCAAACGAAATGAACGAATAAAATGAAACCTTTACGTGCGCCCTAAAAAGCTCCGTAAATAATCATCAAATGCACATTATGACTATTCTTGTCAATGTGATGACAGTGATGGTGATGTGTGGAAGGTTGTAATACCTGTAATAACGTTCATGGTGCTGATGATAATGATCAATATAATGCCTTCAACTGTCATAATAATGCACGCAATGAGTCTGTAAATAATTCTGAAAAGAGCGATTTATTTGTTCGTTTATTCGTTCAGTGATATTTTTACCGATTGAATTCGGAACAACTGACTTGCATTGTTTTTTTCAATTGAAATCAATATTTACGAATTTATTTGCATTTGAATAATGTTTTGAACAAAAATAGCGTCTCTTAAAAGACTAAAGAGGTTTTTATAGAAATCATATCCTTCTCAGTAAAACTCTCTTAATTATTTGTAAAAGACTGAGAAACAATCACATTTTTTCAGACGTCAATTCATTGATGTGAATGAAAAAATTATGGTCCTTTTCACTCCGCATACCTGTCATAGACTGTCAGGCTTTTGTTTGTCATAAACAGATCATGCTTGATGGAATCCATTTATCAAATTTTGAATTATTTCTTTAAATGAGCGTCTCTAACGAAAACATTTTTCAAATCTACAATTCTATTTAATGATTTGGGAAAGAAGAAGTGTTTTTCTCGATTTAATATATTTTAGCATCCCAAGATACTTTTTGTAACAGTAAAATTAAGAAAAATTTTGTGTTCAGAAAAACTAATTGCAAGCTTTCATTGAAATATTCTCCCCTTATCCATACTTTCGTAACCTTTTAGTTTCTCAGCTAATTTTTCATTCATCCTCTTCTTCTACTCTTTTTCACGCCATGCATCTCCTTTATCATACAAGTTAATAATTAAACTAGTTAATAGTTAATAATTAAAATAATGCCCTTAGAATTTTAATTATTAACTACTTTATCGCTTTTATTTTTAAGGTTCCTTTCATTCTAATGTATTCACTCTGTTGGTGTTGAATGAATTGTTGGTTGCTGGTGTGAATTCTGAGGTAGTAAACAACTCCAACTACAACATCTTGTATGGAAGAAAAGAAGAAACGAATGAAAGCTATAATTTTCCTTTCAAAAAGTCGAAATATAATAAAAAAATACAAATATTCTCTGTCTCCGTGTCTCCTTCGTCCTGAAAATGGCCGACTCTGAACCAGTGCCGCCTATTTATAGAATAGTTTGGTATTTTTTCATATTATAATTTGAATTTATTTTATTATTTTTATTGTATTAAATATTGTAATAATTACTAAATTAATATTAACAAAATATTCAAACATATTCATAGAAAAGCAAAACTATATCAATCTAAAAACGAAAACCGAAAATATTAAACACTAAAAGCGCTGCAGGCAGCAATTAATTAACCCACGCGTTAGCGAAACCAGCAACCAGTAACTGCTGCATCGATTAAATTAAATTGTTATTACGTGTGTATTAGTGTGCATGTTAAAATTTTTTTAGAAATAATTGTTCATGGTTCCACAAGGGTTAATTACAGAGAGTCCTAATGAAGTCTTTCAGGAGGAAAAATGGTTTTATGCGAGTGTATGTTTGTGTGTGTGTAAGTATGTGTGTGTGCGTGACCGACTAGATGTTTTTAGGGCGGTGGTGGAGGTGGAGCGGTGACGGACATTCTAATCAAACTTTTCGTGCAAGTCTTCAACAAGTTTAAACCGAAAATAATTGCGGTGTAATTAAATTTTTAAAAAACAATTCGTAAAAACATATTCGTGAAAAGTCATTGCAATTTGCGTTAAAAAAATCCCAAAAGATTTACAAATATTGCGAACAACACGAACGAAAAATGGTAAAACTGAAAATGGTTCTATTTTTCACTGAAAAGTCATTTAAATTGCACAATATCGTGTCTACAATACTTAAAATAAAATGTTAAAAATTGAGTGAAATAAATTTTTAAAAAAATCTGGACAAATATTAAATTGAAATGGATAAACCTGACTTCAACAAAAAATAGAAAATTGTGATATGGGTTTATAAAAGCTAATCGAATTAATTTTATCAAATTCCATTGCATTAATAAAAATTTCAATATTGTAAAAATAATTTCTCTCTCTTCTTCGCATCACTTTAATTATTTCCCATTGAATGAAATCAACGCGAGCTCATAACAAACATGTTTCTATTGAATCGTTGAAATGAAATCCAAAAATTCCTAAGGATTATTTAAGGATAAACAGAAATAACCCGAACCAAAAATACAAAGAAAAATTTTTGGGAATTGAATTGACAAAATCTGAAGGATGGACACAGGACAAATGACGGCAAAAATATCTTAAGCTTCTTTCTTTATCCTTAAACTTAAGCTTCTTCCTTTATCCTTCTTATCATTCCTTCCCTTCCCTTTTTCCGCTATCATCAATTTCTACAACAAACAAACAGAAAACAGTGTAATGTTTGGTTGCAATAATGCCCTCTTCTCCGACTTAAACGTTTCCCTTTGAGCTATTTTTCTTAGAAAAGCCTTTCATGTCACGCGAATTCGTGAAAATCCTCTTCGTCTCATTTCGTCCCTCTAGAAAATTTATTAGTCAGTCTGATAGACAGACCGACTAATATCTGAAAAGGATAAGAAGCATATGCAGGCATAAATAAAATGTTAACACGTATGACGAACGACTTGCCCGAGGCAAAGGAATAAATCAGTGAGAATTTCAAGCCAACAAGGTGACTATTTATAATCTTTCGAAACGGGGGACGGAATGATGAAATGAGCAACTTATTGGTCGTTACGGAAACCATTTATGTGCGACCTATATTGTATGTGTTGGGACTGCTATTAATTTTTGGTGGGGAATGCCGTTGGCTACTCGTGTTTGTATTTTTATTTGTATTTGCTTATATATTTTTTCATATTTTGTAAAAAGAAAGAATATTTTCTATAATATTTCAACAGCTCACGAAGTTGGGATGCTCTCGCAGGTGAGGATAGCCGGTATAGTTTTATGGATTAATTATTGATTGACGCTTTTATAATTATTTGAGAAAGATGATTTCTGATAATATCGGACATATGAAAATATATCACAAATAAATATTAATTTTGAACTGAAATTGAAAAGAGATTTTTTTCAAAAATTTGAAAGAATTTATCAAAAATTTTGTAAAATAAATAAAATAAAATTACAAAATTGACCCCAAAACAAAAATAATAACTTTATACTATTTTAATGTTTATATAATTTGAATACGTGGATCTGCACGTAAATCTAGATCGTAGATATAACTACCATCGATGCCACTGCCATCCACCCTCCCAAATATTAAAACAGTCTATAAAAATCTTGCGTTAACACAAATGATCGTTTCCAATTTGACAGAGCACATTGTTTACCATTAACTGATTGGTGTGTGAATAGGCTGATAATTGCTTACGAAAAGAGGGTTGTTTATTTGTAAAAAATTAGTATACAATTATCCTCTCTTAATACGTTAAGGCAACGGATACATAAGTCGTTTAAAAGGCTTTCTAAAGGCAAGGAGAGAGAGAGAAGAGGAAGATTAAAGAAGTTGATGCTCAGTAAGAAGACAGACAGAAGAAAACAGAGAGAAGGAGGCAGATAGGAATAAAAAGAGGGGGGGGGAAAGAAAGGGAAAGAGGTCGCGTAGCATTTCTGGAATAAAATCCTTAGGGTAACATATTGATACAGTGTGCGAAATTGTAAAACCGTGAGCTCGTTACAAACTGTTATATCTCCTATAGGAAATTTTCTGCCTTAAGCTATTTTCTGTTCATTAAATTTTTAGCGCTCGGAGAAATTTTATTAAGACGCACATGAATATTAAAACAATTCGCTTTACTTCTATCAATGAAAAAGAAAATTTCAAAAATGAAATAATTGTAGAGATGGTCGGAAAAGATCGTTCTTAGTAAAAGATACCTGTCAGAGAAAATCCTTTATGGTAAAAATTACATAAAAGTAACCTAATTAAATTTAGCGGAAAATTTTAAATCTTATAAATATCTCATTTCTTTCTTTTAATTTATTATTAATAATAAATAATAATTTTAAATTAACAATTTATTTCTTTTACATTTCATTGTAAAGTACTCTTTGTAAAGATATATTCGGCAGATCAACATATTTACAATTTTGAATGATTGACAAATTGATGCGTTTTAGGCACTGCTTGAAGATTTTATTTTCTTCTTTCGCCCGTCTCACAATATTTACTTTTTATTATTCTCGCTTCTCTTTCCTAACGCTAATATCTTTTTCTTTCTGAATTGCTTCGCATTTTTGACAAACGATGCTTCTTTTCAGCTTTTACCGCTTTTCAACAAATGATTCCATGCAGCGCAGGACGAGCTTCTACCGGTTGTGCTCGTAGACCTCGGGAGAGTCTTGAGTGGGTAAGTGTGTTTGTTCGAAAAATCTATTTACTCCAAAATATTATTTTTCAAATTGAATTCCTTAATTTTTTTATTACATTTTTTTATGCACTGAGAAAAATTTTGATTGATTTTATCATTCTCTCCTGCCGGCGAAGGTTTTGTGTGTGAGGAGTAATCTTCTTTCATTTTCGATATTTATTCTCCTCCCAGAACTTGTTTTTGTTATCTTGTCTACTTTCATGTTTTTAGCTTCTACAAAATATATCCCACTTTTTTATTTTTTTATTTATTTCTCTACTTTTTGTAAAGCTTTTTCCTTCGTGCTATTAATCACCGATTTTTTTATATAAATATAATTTAGTTGTCAATTCTTAAACTTATATAAATATTTCGAAAAACTATATGGTCTCAAATTTTTATAAGTATAGTCTGATAATAAAAACGAAAAACGAAAATAGAAAGGAAGAAGAAGAAAAGGAAGGGGAACGGTAGATTCAGTTTATTGTAAAATGTATGATATTCTGGCACATACGCATTAGTCACCGTTTGCGACAGATAATAATCTCCAAAGTGTTTCTTTCATATCATTAGATGAGATTAAAGCAGAATCAAGGAGAAAAGTATGCGGGAGGAAAGCACTTCATCTCGTTTAAAGCGTGAGGGTTTAATTTATCGGAAAAATGGTCGAAAATAGTAAAATTACTTTTTTAAAAAAATCCTAATCTTTATAATGTTATGATTAAGATGACTCAAATGACTGAAATAATTGCCCAAAAATCACTAAGAATTTCAGCCATTCCTTTAGCTTTCACGCAAGATTTCCTTTACGCAAGATCGTGTAAAATTAAGTTTGATTGAAATTTAAAACAAAAGTCTGACACATTTCCTGAAATTCCCAAAATAAATAGTAAAAATAAAAAAGGTAGAAAAATTGCGTAAATTGACTCTACTTGACAAATATTGAATTACCTAAAAACTGATAAGATGTGATAAGTGCTGTCACGTATTGTTGTCATTCAATGGGTATTATAAAAATATTTTCTAACATTAGAACGAAATGTAAGAGGTATTACAAAAATTAATTACCTATTTTTCCTACGCTTTTCATATTGAGCTTTCCAGAAAACATATTGCTTTTTTATATTATGCTCCTCGTGGCAAATAACTTCCATAGAAAAAGAGAAAGGACAGGTGCTTCCTTCCCTCGCTTTGCAGAATTTTTAATGAGTATCCGATGGATACATTTTCAAAGAAGATACTCCCATATCTTATTAAGAGTCTAATTTGTTTTAAAGTTATTCTGATTTAATAAAAATCTTTACAAACGTGTTAAAATGCCATTACATTTGATCGCTCTTTTATATTCTTTTTGGGACTTTATCGGAACAATTTTATTCCTCGTAAAATTTTAATGGAACGCATGAAGATTAAGGTTGCTTTATTTTTATTTTCTTTAAATATCTTCAATAATATATAAGTCGTTTCATTAACAAGATTAATGCGCAAAATGAACCTTAAAATGCTTGGAAAATGTTCTGGATTAAATTGTATCGTAGCATATTTTTTCGGTCATGAAACGTGATAATTCCTCGACAAATTATTTGTGAGTTAATTAATTTTTTAATTATTGTTAACATTTTATTAATTATTTACTTCAAACATTATTTACAAATATTTACAACTGCAGCAATATTTCGTTGTTGTTCCACCTCTTTAGAAATTGTTGGATTTAGTTCTTGAAAGTGCCCAGAATTTACTCGTCTGTGCCTTGTTTCACGCTTGTCGAAATGTCGAAATTACTGCCACACACGCGCATGCATAATGTATGAATGGTCGGATATATATGCGTGTGTATGTATTCAGTGTATTTATTGAGTATTTTTGGCTTTCAGTGAAGTGTTTAATTTTCATACGAAAATAATTACGAAGTGATTAAAAGCAAATTATTTAAATACAAAAAATTTTCCACAAAGACCATAGCGTTTTAAGTGAAACGTAATAACATTAATACTGTACAATATTATAACATTTTAATACGCAAATACTGTCAGAGGCGCTTCTGTAAAATTTCGATAACATTTCATTTATGATAAATTAATTGTACAAAAAAAAATTGATTTTTGGAAAATAATAAAAGTTTCTTTCATTAACAAATAATTGTTTATTGAAGCATATTCTTTTTATTTTTTTTATTTTTATAATTCCGCACATACCCCTTTCTTTTGTTTGTTTGCCTTCCGGTTTGTGCAATCGTTTGCTTTATTTGTTGAATATTAACAAGAATACAAACATGTTGTACCAAAAAATTGTCAATATTGAAATTGGCTCGATATCCGTTATTCCACCCGAGAAAGGAGATTGCAATTTGTTCGAATTGAAAATGGAAAGCAGTAGGAGGATCGAGGGAATGAGTGAGTGAGTAAAAGGAAGATTGAAAACAGAAAAAGACAGACGCTGCGAAAAAGATATCGTAAGTTATTGAAAATCGAAAGCCACACGAGAAACAGTTCAAGGTTTTTGGTTAGAGCGAAGAAATGAGGAGTCTGAAGAGTAAGGATTGCTCTAGTTGCTTTCAATGTCAAAGTGCAGTGGCAGTCATTTTTCAAAGCTTGTTATTTCGAACTTGGTACTATTTTCATTACAATCTGTGTTTTTGATGTGATAACGTAATTTTTGCATAATTTGTTAAATAATTAGGTAAAGCAAGAGAGAGAGACAAATATTATATTACGATTTTATTACGCCACAATGATTGTCGTTTCAAATACTATATTTGTACATCTCACGTTCATCCGTTGCTTCTAATACCCCATTCTCGCTTTTTTTTGTTATTTGATAAAAGTAAATATATCAGAATTAACCATATAAGAATAGTTTTACATGCAGGGTCCGATAATTCATTATAAAATATTCACAAAAATTAAGCTAGGACGATTGGTGGACGCAAAATGTTTTCCTTTCTTCAAGGCAAGTACTGAAATATACTCTTTAATAAAATGCCTTTAATATGGACTCATTTATAAATCCGAAATCATCAACAAACCAACAAGACCTTTAGTTTTGGGAGAAACATACGAGGATTTCATGTGAGATAATTATTGTCTGCATTACAGACCGAACTTCTTCACCTACACTTAAAACTGGATTCTTTTTCAAATGACAATCAGACTGAAAACATTCTGTAAATTCTGCAAGATTTTTATTACATTTCGATCCATAAAATTCCTATTTAATTCAAAATTATTGCAATTATTCATCCAATATTAATTTTCAATTTAAGCATTTACTATATGTTGAAACAACCAAATATCATTTAGGAAGAAATCTTTTCATCAAATATTAAATGCTTGCACGCCTCCTGCGCTTTTTGTTGTTCGTCGCCTCATTCGTAACACTATAAAAAAATTATATAATATTTGAGGATTTGAGGATTTAAAGGAATATCCAGATCATGAACAGTTTCAATTTGTTGTGAAGAATTATATTTCTCTTTAGCCCAAACTGAGTCTAATAATACTCAAATTTTCTTAGAATAATCGGTTTCTTTTGTAATTTTATAAAAACTGCATTTATAATTCATAGTTTTGTAAAAGTAAACATTCGAGGTAATTCCGAATTTCTTCGGAAACTCATTGCGGAATTTTCGATGGTAGACAAGACTTGTCTAATCGGTGAATCAGGACGTGAATTGCTATTATTGTTGAGGCTGCTTCTAATCTTGTTATTGTTCATGCTTGACAGGTCTGACTGAGACTGCATCTTCTGCTGTTGCTGCTGCTGTTACGCAGATATTGGCTAAGTTGGTTGCTTTCCTTCACTCAGCTGTCTTCACTCTGCTACTTTCCTTCACTCTGCTACAACGCAGTCAGCACCAGATTGCTTGTGAGCCAGTGGTTCTTGCTGTCGGTGTAGCAGTTGTTGCTGTTACCGCTGCTCACTTGCTGTTAATGACATTTGGTCTGTTACCTGCTTCTCTTTCTTTTCATCCTTCTACTGACTTCTGACTTTCTGATATGCTTTTTGCGAAAATACTCAATGCACCGTTCATCGTTGTTGTTGTTGCAGGAGTTGCTCATATCAGTAATTGCATTAAAGCACAACCCGGTACTGCTTCATCATTACGATGCAATCGTGCAGTTGAAGACTGGCGTGATGGAGTAATTTTTGATATGGAATAAGTAGTTTTCCTTTTGAGTTAAAAAATTTTCAAATTTTATTTTTGTTTGCGATTTAGGTTTAATTTATTTTCATTCATTTTCTTGAATTTATTTTGAGATTTAAATAACAATCAACACAATTTACAAATTAGGTAAAGTCTTTCAAAAAAGTCTTTCAAAAAAGATCAACCAGAACCTTTTGGAAATTGCACAAATTTTACAAAAATTGTAAATTGTAAAAAATGTAAAATTGTCTACTTCAACGTTAACTGTTGTTGAAAGTCCCTACGCTTTAAATTTAATTTTGAATTAAGGTAATTGCAACAAGTTTTACGAAACCGTGATCTAATAATTTATGCAAATAAATGAATAACTATTACAACAACAATTAATATAACAACTAATAATAGGCTCTTAGCGTTGCCTCCACGAATTCGAAACAAAGCAGCGAATTGTCAACTTTTTTGTAAATGCATAGAAGTATGCAAAACAAGTGCCGGCTCGAATTGTTGAAGCGCGTAACATTTATTTGCAAAAGGCAACAACAATAACATCTAGAAGGAAGTAGTAGCATATCAATGTAAACGAAATTAATACAACCTCGTCACACTCTATTTCACGAGCGAAGGCTGTCGGTTGCCTGTTTCCGGTTATCAAAACTAGTCAAATCACGAAACACCGAAACCTAATGAAACGAGTGGCCAATTTTAACAAGCGAGAAAAGAGAGAAAATAATATACTGATTTTGGTGGAATGAGATTTAAATTACAGAATTGGTTTGCGCGCTGTTGTCTCTTCATTATCGCGAACTTAAATTAAATATTTCTATTCATTTGAAGACGTGAGAAAAGAGCTTGAGGAACTATATAAAATATTGCCTTTACATGTTTATCAGTGAATATAAAATTATAAAATGATACGGTATATTGAATCGTATTTAGCAATATCATTTTTTCAACTATTTAAATTGTCTTTATTTCGCTTTTCTCTCTGCTTTCTCTTTTACAACTACAATCTTAAATATATGACAGAGAGGAAAAAGAAAACGAGGATTATATATCTGCCACTGTATGCGTTTATGCCAATTAGACCCTTCACT
The DNA here is from genome assembly GCA_963966595.1 of Physocephala rufipes. NCBI lineage: Eukaryota > Metazoa > Arthropoda > Insecta > Diptera > Conopidae > Physocephala > Physocephala rufipes. Next base: position 45,007,629 of record OZ016502.1, on the reverse strand, counting down.
AAAGGAAGTGCGTCAATGCAGTTTAATCACATTCAGTGTATTAATGTTAATTGGGGTGAAAATTTCTTTTGAATGAAAATTCAAATTGAATTATTCAATTTATGTTTGTTATAACAAATGAAAGATTTTATTTAATCGAAATTATTCCTTTTCAGTAAGACCCTCTATGACAATTATTTCTAAACGACACAAAACAAAGACATCGTAAAATGTCAAACGTAGGTTGAAAAATGACACGTCCTTTCATTCGCATCATTCCTTTTGATCTGTCAGACCTGAATGTCATTAGTTTGCCGTGACCAGTTTCAGATCCACGAAATCCTTTAGTGCAACTCTTTCAATCAATTCTTTCAATACGAGATGAAAAGAATGGATGAAGGAAATTTAAAAGAAAACAATTTAATAATTATTAGCATACTATAGGATTTTTATGATGGTAAAACCAAAACGATCTTTACGAACTCATAAAAGCATATTAAATTATTTTACAAAAAAGTTAGTGTGGTCCACTTCCTAAGACCGCAGTTATGAGGAAGACCGCATTACAAGAGAATGTGTGGAGGTATTGTCATAAAGTGTGTCACTAATTTTCTCTATTATTATAAATATTTCGGTTTTGCAAATGGGAGTAATTGGTCTAGGGACACACTTATCCTCTGATAAAATGGAATTGCAAGGCTCAATTTTTCAGTCTCTTTTAAGTTTTTAAACTGAAACTTGATGATCCGAAGATATGTTAGTATATCTAAATCAACCGCGAAACCGCGTTGGTGTAGGGTAGGGTTAGAGTGTTGGGTACATAAGTTCTGAACAGACCGAAGTTAGCACCTTCACTTTTCTTCCCCTTTTTCTTACCCCCTAATAACTTTTTTCTTTTTCTTCTTCTCCGAAATGCATAATCTTAATAATTTATTTGCTGCTTTTCATTTTTTAAAGTTTGTATTGTTTTTTGTTTATTGGTTCATTGAATTTCGTTGTTAGTTTTATCATTCATAGTAGTTTCGATCGACAAAACGTTTAAGTGCAGAAATCCGCAGAAAATGGATAAAGTTTTTGCTAAAGTTAATTTCGTGCGATGATAACTTTTACGTTATTCTTGTTGCTGTTGTTTGTTGTATTGTAATGCAGAGTAATAACTGCATTTTACCGCACGTAAATCATGAATTTATTTGGTCGAATTCAAAAGTTCAATTCAGTTCAGAAAAGTTCAAACGAATAAGGGAATATTAAATAAAAAAGTCATAAAAACAGGACATAGGATGGTGGTGTGGGGGAAGGTGGGTGGGGGAGGTTATAATTCGTTTGGGAGAAGCTAAGCTATTCAATTATTTTAAAGTGAAATTTGATTGAGTTGAGTTTGTAGCTTAATTCGAAAAAGCGTTTCTGTTCAAATATTTTATTTATTTCGTAATCATTATTTGAGAATTTTTCCAATTACTGAAACTACTGAAATTTTTTCAATAACACTCATTAAAATATTTACAGACCAATGCGAAAATTTCTGCTCTAATGGTAATGAAAGTTACATTAACTCGAACTAATCGGTCTATATAGCAATACTTTGAGACAAGTCTACTTCCAGACGGGCACTTATAAAAATACATGCCATGGACAAGTTCATCAATTATTTGAGAGCCTTTGCCTTCATCATGTTCATCCATTGCAACCACATGATATCACGTTCAACACGAAGGAACGGAAAAAGGGCAATAATGATCATACCAATAACAAAAAATGCCGAGGAAGCAAATGCATTAAGCTGATGACAAACATATTTTTAAACGAAATGTGAAAAATATTACAAGTGTCCATCAGTTGCATATCCTATAATTCCAAAAATAAAAATTGAAAAAAAGATGAAGCGGATTGAATTTTTTCATTCTTTTGGCATTCAAACAAATTCTGTTCATTTTTACGAGTAACCAGCATCAATCCCACTAGTTGCGTTTTACTAACACTTCCACACTGTTCTACAACATGACCTTCCAGATAACTGTGGAATGTCTCTGTCAATCAATTGTAGCTCAGAATTGTAGGGGCTCAGAATAAATATTCAGAGAGCTGACTTTCTGTTCTAGCCAATACTTATTCCTAAGTTTTGTTATTTTCCGTTCAGTGATTGGAAGTGCAAGATTTGTGAGAGGGCTCAGATTTTCACCTCGTGCATTTCCAACATCTCCGATGGCTTGCTCCTGCAAATTTTGTATTTTCATTTCATTGCGTATCATTTTCAGCTCAAGAAAAAATCACACCTTTATAAAATTTATACTTCCACAGGCAATATTTTCTGTAGTGTTAGAGTATTGTACTATCGTTTAATAAAAACCATGTAAACCTTGTGGCAAAATTACCACGATAATCGATAAAATTATTCGATTGAACTTTATATGACGTGATAGTGATTCAGTAGAATTTCAGGTCGATGTTTTGTCTGTCATTCGAACCGTAATCGGGCAACATCCTTGGAATGTTGGAGCGAAATTAGCCCGAAGGTTGAAAATATTTTTCACTAAATGAAAAAATTTACAGAAACTCCCGATAAGCAAATTGCCATAACTAAAAATAAAGTAAACTGCTAAGCGCATTGGATAAATCATATTATATTTCTTCATTTGTTCTTCTAATTCTTTTTGTTCTTTTTATTCTTTTTTATCTTTTTATTTCTTCTATATATTTTTCTTTCTTTTATCACTTTATACAATCTTTTTTTTTCCATGAGCACGAAATAAGCAAATCCTTTAAGGAAATGCATTTTCATAATGATTAAGATATATCAGTTTTAAGATTATGATTTTAGTTCACCTTTGAGATAGATGGCAACCCTCAGCATCTGTCCCAAGGTGCTTATGGCTGAAAGGGAAGCACGCTTAGCAACGTAATGAATAAGAGCAGTTTACAGAGCATGGATTCCAGCGAAAAAAAGACGGCGAAGTAACGAAGAAGGGAGAAAGAGAGGGAGAGAGAGAAAGAGAGAGAGAGAGAGGAAGAGATCAAATTGCTGTAGAGCGTAGCACATTTATTTAAATTTGTTAGTATTTACTTCGTGTATACGATTCATAACGGGTGACTGGCAAATAGAAACACAGAGAAGGGGCGATCGCTGCTCCAGGAGAGTCTGAGAATCCAACGATTAATATTTGTTAAAATTTGAAATTATTTTATGTGTACGACAAATTAACATAATGTTCAAACGGAATCGTACACTTCGTAACAGGAAACCATTGACGTCACGTCAAAGATTAATTAGAAAGAATTTGAATATAAATTCTGGAAAGTCTTCTGCAGATAAATTACCTGAAAGGAACATTTTTAGAATAAAATACAGTAGTATAATTTTTGCAGTTTTTCCATAAAGTAAAAATCGTTGGCTGTTTCAGGCAATCTTTTTTGTGGAAACACAAAAGTTTTCAAAATTTTTCCGAATCTACATTGAAATACTTCATCTAATAGTGAAAATTTCTGAATATTACTTCTAAAAATTCGTCAAGTAAGCACCAAAAATTTGGGATTGATAATTATAAGAAAAACTTTGGAAATGGTTTAATTTTCGGATTTCAGTCAATTATTAGATATCAGGAAATTATAAAAGATGGTAGAAATTGCTTGAATTTAAATTGTTTTCTATAAGGATTTGTACTGGTACATGTAGTACTTAAATATCGCGCTAATAAACTGTGCTTCTTAAACAATAGCGAAGTTCGTGTGGTATGAAACTTTGCTAACCACTTTGGTAAGTTTGGTAAAATTTAAAAATGTAATGTAAGTAAGTGGATGTAATTTGTAATTTACAGTTTGGATGTAATTTGTACTATATGTGACCAAACTGCGCGTCTCCAGTGGTAGCGGTTTGTAGCTATTAGATCAGGCTATAGAACGGACGCCGAATGAAATAAATACAAGAAGAGATAGGTTAACCAGAAGCCTGAGTTCAGTTCAGAATTTTTGCCAAATCAGGATAAAATTATATCAAATCAGATTTTATAAATTATAAAATTAAAGGGAGGTCGACTACTCTATTCACTTTATTTGACTTTAATGATCTTCTATTGAATGAAACCAATATAAGCTCATAACAAAAGTATTTTTACTCAATCATTTGTTATAGAAGTAAAACATTCCCAAAAGGTATTCAAAGCCAAATAAAAATAACAACAAGTAGAAATACAAATAAATCGTTTTTCCTTCAAAATAAACGCTCTCGAATGGAATTTTGTATTGAAAGCAAATTTTGGATTGGCACAATCTGATGAAAATGGTACACAAGAACCAAAACAGAAAAGCGAAAAGTATGCTGCTTAATCACTTTTATTTATTCTCTTTTCTTCCTCTCCTTTTTCGTTTTCCGCGTTTTATTCCACAAACAAATAAGAAAAACTTTTCAAATCTTACTGCGAAAACTCTCGTGTGGTATTTGTTTTAGAAATATGCCATCATCACCCTCATCCTACTCTCATTATAATCAACACCAGCCATGAAAATCCTCTCCATCTCACACCATCCGTTTAAGCAATTTATTTGACAGGTTGACAGACACAACGACTAATATCCTAAAGATATAAAGACCATACGCATGACTAAGTGTTCAATTAATGGAAATAGCGAACGACTTTTAAAAAGGAAAGAATAAAACAGAGACAACAATCAAGCAAATAAAACGACTATTTATAAAACTCTTAGGAACAGAAGAAGGAAGTCGTCTCCCTTCAACACTTATTTGGGTTAAGCAGTGATGAAGTGAGCAGTTTATAGGTCGCTATTCAAACCTTTTAAGGGTGCTTCGTTTGGCATGCGTTGATACTGTTATTAAATTTGGGGAGGAAATGACTCTTGAGGTATTTTTATTATACTTGTTATCTTTTCGGTTAGCGTCACATTTTGTGAAACCAAAGGGGACATTTTTGTGGTATTTGGACAGCTCATGAAATGGGGATAACTTATGAGTCTTGAAATATTGTTTGACATTTTATATAATCAGATATTATCTGTGATAATTATGTGTGAACGGTAATTGCTGATAGTGTCGAAAAAATTTATAAACATTAACAAGAAATGTTAATTTGAAATTCTGAAATTAGAAAAATTTTTGCTTCCAAAAAATTATATTTACATTATTCCTTAAAGAAAAAGCAAACAATCAATTTTGAAAAATTGCCCAAAAGTAATTCTAAACTATTTGTCAAATCGCTTAAATGAAGTACTTAAATGAAGTAGGCACTCGACGATATGTCTGTACGTGTAGGCAAGGTACCGAAAGGAACACGTATGGGCATAGTCTCTAAAGTGAAATTTTCGCTTATTCAGTTTAGTAAAATAATAAGAGTAACTAATTAAAAATTATGTTCAATTAAAAAAATTAAAAACTGATTTCTTTCTGTTTCTCATTCATTTGTTCCGTTCTTCTTCTTTGTTTTCTTTTCGTTGTTAAGAACAATATTTATTTATTTATTTCAGAATTGTTATTTATTTGTGCTTTTCGTTTTGTATTTCCACGTACATTCGTAATCTTTCTGTAAAAACATTTTTCCTCACTTAAAGAGCTTTTCACAGCTTTCAAATGTAAGTTTCAAATCTCAAAGAAAAACTCCTAGTATTCCATTAGTAATATTTGACAAAATATTATATACAGCATGCATGATAAAACAACAACAACATCAGGCATATAAGGAACTACGTTAAGTTAAAGTTTTCAAATAAAATATCATTTTCGTTTTGAGTCAGTTTTCGCTTTCGTTAAAAGAAAATAATTGAAGGAACACTTTTTGATTAAGTTTAAAACGAGTTTAAAATCTGTTTAAAATAAATTTTTACATATCCTCAATTTTAATTCGGCTAGCGTCTATCATTTCATCTGAGGTGTTATCGATAACTACCTGTTTTTAATTTTTTGTTTTTAGTCATTTTTCGATTAGAGAGTGGGTGGCAGCAGCCTTTATCAATCGCTGCTACCTACTTTATATATGCGGTTGTAAAGAAAATTAGCATTTCTAAGACCGAATTTGTAAAGCGTCGATTTGAAGCTTTTCTACTTTCAAAAAATATCCCATTACAAATTTTTTTCACAGAAAATGCACACACGTCGTATGAGTAACTAATGATTATAATGCAAATTCATTTTTATTTCCTCCTTCCTATTGCTCTCGTCATTGTTTGTTACTCCCCGTTTCTCCACCACTGTCGAAGCAATATCTCTTTGCTATTTAAATAATAATTGACATTGGGTTCCACCCACACTGATAATTATATATCGCTCAGGCGGCCTTATGATATCAATGCAGAAAGACCCCAAACCGACTACATCAATTCTGTGGATAGAGAAGCCACAATGACACCCTAATCATTCGTTAAAAGGTTATCGAAAAGGCGAAGACAGATGTATAGAGAGAGGTAAAAGGAAAGAGATAGGGAGAGGGATGGAGCAACATTTCTGGATTTAATAGAATAACGAATTCTAAAGCCTAACACAATGTGAGAACTAGAAAATCTTTGAGCCTGTTACAAAGCGTGACGACGATGCATTAAGCCACTTCCGATTCATAAAATTTATCACGTTCGAAGATATTATATTATCACGTAGATGAGGGTAAAAGAAATAATTTATTTTCACTAGACTTTACCTCAAACAATGAAAAAGAATGATAATAAAATGAAAATAATTGCAATGATGCTCGTAAATGATTTTTCTTAAGTCGATCGGGAGAATTCGTTTTTGGAACAAATTGCATAAAAAATTACGCAATTAAGTTAATCTAACTAACGCGTATCGTAGCGCGTATTGGAAGGTAATATCGATCGTAATAACCATCACCGACCTAAGTGAAAGAAATTCAATACAAAAGCTTTTGCTTTAATTTACTGTTTTTAAAGTTTATTTTAAAAATATATCAACGCAATAAAATGTTTGCAACGTCACATAAAAAATACAGAAAAATATAAAGGCCTTTTCCAAAAAATTACAGAAGCCGCACCAACGAGCTTAATCAAAAATATTGCCCACAATCAATTAAATTGAAGAAATTACATTTTTTTACAAAAAAATATTAATATTTTACTTCCGTAATTTTTATAAATGTTTAAGTTGTTTTTTTAACAGTGTGAAAGTTAAAAAGTGATGAAAGAAATTAATATAAACAAACAATTTATTTATTCTTCAAGCCACTGCGAATTATTCTTTTATACAGAGAAAGTTCATCGGGCTTAAATATATTGTACATTGAATGATTGACCGATTGACGTGACTTAAGGAAAGTGTTTAAATTTACTTTTACCCTCTTGCAGTCATTCTAAAATGTTTCCCCTTTCTTATTCTATTTTCTCGTTCCCTTTTATTTACATTCACACCGTTTTTATTTTTATTTTCTTTTCTATTTTTAGAAAAACGAGCGTTGAAAGTTCTTATGTCGCTTGTGCTCGCGGAACTCCTGAATGTTCTTGTTTGTGTGTATACGTGTGTGTGTTTACATGATTGCATAAGAATTTTATTTATTATAAAAGGTCCTTTTTCAATTGAATTTCTCCGTTTTTTTTTGTATTCAAACATACACTGAGAAAATGTTCAGTTAGATATTTTCGCTTTAGTTTGAGTTATTCCATTTTTCATTTCTACACTTTTTCTCTTATTTGTTACCGGTTTTTTCTTTTGTTTATATTTTTTCTTATTTTTCTTGCTTCACTTTCCGTTTTAGTTTTGCAAAATATACTCCTCTTGTTCTTCTTTACAAGGCTTTTTATTCCATCCTATTGATCATTCGATTACGTTGAGTCCCAAGGAAAAATTCAGTTTTTTCTTCTTCTACTTCTGTATGTGTTTCGAAGAACTGGAATAGTCTTAAATTGTTATAAAAGTTAATGATAAAAAGGAAGAAAGTAAAAAGATAGTTGATCAATTTTCAAAGTCAAGGAACTAACTTCTTGGCACGAGTTTTGGAAGAAAATATATGGCAAAGTTTTTCTTTCATACTACTGAATTATATTGAATAAAACGCACTTTCTCGCAATTTAAGCATGGGATTTGATTTTCAGAAAATTGTCTAAAATTGTGAAATTATTTCCTATAAAAGTTTTTTAAGGAACTGAAATGTTGCTATCCAGAATTTACCAGATTTTGGCAAATTCGATTTGATCAAATTTAGGATCAAATTTAGAATTTGATTAAATTTTGTTTGTTCCAACAAAAGAATTATTAAAATATGTCCCGAAAATAAAAGAAGCTAGAGAGAAATGAAGGCGCTGTTTGAGAACTATTCCCGTCCAATAATTTCAGCATACATTTCTATAATTTTGAATATTTCCAACAAAACACAGATGAATAGAAAAAATAATATAAAATTTATTTTCCCATTCACCATACGATTTCCTTAGAAATCCATCAAAGTTAACCCCAGACGTATTAACATACAGTTACACAAAGTTAACACACAGTACGCACACATGAATCTGAATCTTTCCTACTTGCTCGAGAATATTTTGAATTTCGAATAAATTTTTCACCAGAATACTGTGAGAACTTTAAATAATCACCCACGCAAAAATCACTCTTCGAAACACACTACTAATTAAGAAGAATTAAATTAAAGAATGCATTAAAATTTGACCGCCACAAAAATCAGATATACAAAAGGTTATTTATCATACTATGTTACAATGGCTCTTAATATAGAATATAATAATTGCTTTCCTTAACTAAAACTATTTCCTTAATTTGGAAGCCAGAGCTCAAACCAACGAGAGTTGACAACGAGATGTTAAATTTTGACGAGTCTTTCGACCTGATGTCATACTACAGATAAAAAAGGACCAACGTCTAAGCAGTATGAGGTCTAGAAGTTCCAAAAATTATTCATTAAAAGTCACTGAGATATTTTTTGTTTGAAAATGTTACCATCTTCGATATGTGGTATAGATCAACTCCGTCACGTATGGAATGACTACTAACAATTAATTACATCTGTTTTATATTTCCTTATATATAATTCACAATTATATATAATAATTCATATACATCTTATACATAATTCACAATTTCCATATACATATTTTTTCTAATAATGTTTTTATCTGAAGTCCTTTTCGGCTTTACAAAATCAAAACGTTCTCAGCGGTAACAAAAGCGAAAAAAAATTACGAAATAATTGAAAGAAGAAAACTATTCACGTCACATACGACTACGTTTTGATTGGTCATAATGAAGTTTTATTAAAGTTATTTCCATTTCGATTTATAATTTCGTTTCCGTTGTCGAGTATTGGCTAATACTTGATTTTTGTCAATAAAATTTTCAGATCAAATAAATGAGAAAATCAAACAATAACCGCTTTGATTTATCCAATAATTTTATCAGTACCAGTTTATTTAATTTCTGCTTATTAATTTAATTGATTTAATATTCCAAATGGATACAAAAACGAATACTGAATTGAAACAATATTGAAAATAAAATATTGATACAAATACAATAATATTAAGTTATATTTCTTTTTGAATAAATTTGTTCAATTTATAAGTAATCAGCATTTTTATGGCTAATTTATTAATGCTCAATTCCATTTCTACTGCTTCAGATACTTAGACGAAAATAAGAAAATGCTCGCAGCAATTCAGAAAAGAATTGTATGATTGGCCTAAAGCGAATATTGAATCGGTCACATACAAAAGCTATACGAAGAATATATCGGTAAGTAAGAAAATGCCCAAAGCAATTCGAAATTTTATGACTGTGGAATCGTAAAGGTCGAATGCGGTTAAATCTGGGTTCGCGACTTCAACTTCGATATGGATATCCTAAGGCGTTTTCGGCAGTAATTTATTAAGCATAATTAAAAGAATAATGAAGAATATGAGGCCCAACTCAATTATGCCTGATGAGAACAGACTATAGCTCTTACTTTCCCTCGGTTTTCTGCTATTTTTTCTTAAAATACATATGAATTATAAACCCAGTGGGAAAGATGAAAATTAATATCTTTTAAAACCGACTGATGGTTTTCAGGTTCATATTCAATATTCAGTTATGCTTGTGCCCTCATGAAAGAAATTGTCAACTATAATCCATATAGTTGGCTTTTCGACCACCATCTCAACAACCTCTGGGAAATTGGAAATAATTTAGGATAAGAAAAATGTTGTGAGAACATTGAAGGAAAATTGATCCGGATATGTTGAAGATATATCTACATATATTGTGAATAGATAAAACCCTAACCTTTTTCATCAAAGAATTTCATATTTTATTTAATTTTTTGTTTTTTTTCTGTTAATAATTCTTTTAGGAATTATTGGATATTTTTTAGACATTTTTTGACATTTGTTCATTTCCCATTCGATCTAAAAAAGAATTGATTTTGGAATCCGTTATTTCGGGTGTCTATATAACTGTTTGCACAAAATTAATCACTTCAAAATATAATATAAAATACATAAAAATTAAAAATGTTATAAGTCCTAATTAAACATTTATGGTATTAATATTTAATTTAAGCTTTTCATTGCTTTTTACAAATTTTAATTTTAGAATTTTAGAACTTTGCAGAAAATAACTACCGCAATATTTTGTGGTTGTGTTAGTGCTTCGGAAAATGCTGGACTCAGTCTGTAAAGACTGAGTAATTTGTGGCTTTTTGCATGTTTATCAAAATAACGAACTTTTTATCTAGAAACCGCGTGTATAACCAAAGATACACGTATGTATGCATGTATTTAACGTATTTAATTTCACTGAATATCTCTGGCTTTCAGCAAAGTATTCAATTTCAAGTAAAGTATTCAATTTCAAGTATTCAAGTAAATTATTTCCATAGTATTTATGAACTTTTTAATTATTAAAGCAAGTTATTAGTAAACCCAATTCCATGACGGTGATAAAATTATTTTCTTCTATGTGAAATGCACTAAAACTAATATTAACAAAAATTGAATAATAATTTAAAAATTTAATAATTGAAGATATTATTATAAAATTTTCTCTTCGTATCCAAGATGTATATCAAGCATTTACAAAACAATAGCTAAACATTTTTGAACAATTAAGTAGCTATGGTACTCCATGGTACTATGGAGTAGTAGCTATGGTAACTAGCTGGTAACTAGATAACTATGGTAATTATGGTAACTAGATGGTAAGTAGCTATGGTACTACCTGGGCCAACCAGAACCAACTCAACCCAACCAACCAATACAAATTGATGTTAACTATATATCTTTATAATTTATATATATATATATATATATATATATATATATATATATATATATATATATATATATATATATATATATATATATATATATATATATATATATATATATATATATATATATATATATATATATATATATATATATATATATATATATATATATATATATATATATATATATATATATATATATATATATATATATATATATATATATATATATATATATATATATATATATATATATATATATATATATATATATATATATATATATATATATATATATATATATATATATATATATATATATATATATATATATATATATATATATATATATATATATATATATATATATATATATATATATATATATATATATATATATATATATATATATATATATATATATATATATATATATATATATATATATATATATATATATATATATATATATATATATATATATATATATATATATATATATATATATATATATATATATATATATATATATATATATATATATATATATATATATATATATATATATATTCGTTGTGAAGATTTGTAATTTTTTGCATTATTTTATAGTCATTTTTCCATAAAAACTTTCTATTATTATATTTGAAATTTTTAAAAATTCCTCTTTTTCAGAACTGTTATGCTATAAACACAACCTCGCGACAAGTTGTCGTACACCGCCGCGACTTGTCAAAAATACATGGAGTCTTATGGGAATTGAGAAAAAAACAAGACTGTCGCTCTGCTGACGCGTACGACAACGACAGTAGTAGAAAATTTTCTACTTTTTTTGTTGTCGCTCGTCTTGTTCTTCTTTTCTCCGTTTGTTTACTTTAAATGACATTAGAAATTAATAAAATTGTATTGAAATTACAGACATGTTCTCTGCTAACTTCATCGCCAGCAGAGTTTTGATTTGTCGACGCGACAACTGTCGCGAGGTTGTGTTTATAGCATTACGTAAAAAAGGAAATTCCAGAAACTTTTTCAAATATTCTTATCACGTTTTTATATATTCATATTGTTTATATTTGCCTTTTTGAATGTTTTTATATTTTAATTTCTTTATATATTTGGTTGTGCAAATATTTGTGAATTTATTTATACCTTTTTAGTTTATTAAAGTAAATGCTTACCTTTCCCTCTCCGTAATATTTTTAATTTTGAAATAAATCCACAATCATCCTCCTTAAGTGCTTAGTGGACGGTACACACACTCAAACATAATACGATGTATTAGATATTGTCCAACAATTAGGCGCCACCACCAACGAAATGCACATTTCTATCCTATTAATTTATCAAAACTCAGCAAAATGAAAATTGTTCGATCAAATTTGGTATTTTATCTTTATATTTCTTACAATTTTGTCCTTTATTAAATACAAAAATGTAATAAATAGTATTCTTTAGAATTTTGTTTGGTAAGCAAATTTTGCATTAATTTTATTCTGTGCTTTTTTAGAGTAAAATACTTCCTCCCTGTTCAGTCATTTTGGGCTTTTATCATTTATTGAAAAATATTTTATCTGTTAATTTTTACCAACCTTCTTTTCCTCCTCTCTCTCCTCCTCTAGCCCCTTAGTATCCCGTCTCTTTCATTTAGGGCACCCATACCACTAAGGATATGCCTATAAAATATACGCGATGGGTGGAAAAGTTCGCGGCCTTATCGGTTTAAAGCACTTTGTGGGGGGGTCGATACGCATTGAGTCGTAAATCCTAACAGAGAAACTATTTGATTCTCTTTTCGCAAACAGTTTTACTCTTTTACTCTCGCAGAATTTGACTTTAATTACTAAATGTTATTTTTTAAGATAAAAACTGATTTTCTAGTAATTTGTTCAGACATAGCTTCCTTGTCATTTCCTCTCTTTGACTCAATATGTTTTTTCTTTATAAAAAACCTCGTTCTGTTTAAGTTAAGGCGCGATTCAGTGATTCAGTGACATTTCACAGATTACGTTTTGACAGTTACGTTTTGACAGTTCGATAAAAGTGACAACTCATAATTAAACTTGTTTTTTTGTTATAAAATTTAAGATCCCAAAACTTAATACCCTCGCTCTTTGATGCCCAACGGCGATATTATTTATATTCTATTCTATTATAATCTATTAGGCAGAAAGAGAGGCCAAATGAAAATTTAAAATTTTAAAATTACTTTCAATTTTAAAAGAATATTTCTCCACGTGTTTTAGATTGAACCTCATTAAATATAATTTACTTCTTTGCTTAGAACTCAAGCACTAAAACAGAACTCAACTACGAAAGGACAGAACTCGCTGCAAACTACGCATGAAAAAACAAACATGAAATGACGCAAGAGAAAACATAAAAAGTCATTGACTGCGCCAGAAAAAAATCGCAAAGTAATCATCCCTAGATCTCAGAGCACACCTCTAATCAACAGCTACATGTCCGTGCTTTCGTAGGCGCTTTTTCATATGCGTAAATTTATGCTTATGCGTACTAATTTTGTACGCGTGCCTTTTTGTACCTTTTTATACCCTCCAGGGATTCAAAAGCGTAAAAACTTTTCAAACGTTTTCTTGTTATTAATGTTGTTGTTGTCACTGCTGGTGCGCTAACTGCTTTGCTTCGACAGAGCGTAGTTATAAACACTGCGAACAATTCATCCGTTTTACGCGATGACTCTACCCATTTCGCACCGGAAGTGGTCTTGTAAAATTAAATATCATGACGGTTGTTGTTGTTATTGCTTTTGATGTTGTTGCTATGGGAGTTACCATTGTTGTTGCTTTTCCTATTAGTTCAACTTGAGTTTGATGGCTATTGTTGTGTAGGGTGAAGTATGGCAGAGGATGAAATCAGCAGGATATACATACTTAAGTATCGTAGAACAATATGAATACAAAACGAACAAGACAAATTAAGACAAAGGCTTGTCATTGCTTTGTTGCCTGAGACTACGTTTGTTAGAATTTTTATTATTTGTAAAAACAAACATTTAATTAAGGCCCATAAATTTAAGAATTCTCTATGCAAAAAAAAACTCTTAACAACATAAGCAAAACTCTCTTCCCTTCGAATCCTTCGGAATTGAAATATGTGATCAAATCAAAATTAAGCCTCCCACATGATTCAATTCATCAAGATATATTCTATACAAAGAACCTTAGAGGTTTCTTTAGGAGCGCCAGTTATCACCTAAAGAGAATTTCTCAAAAGACTATGAAAATAAAATATATCGCGAGCGGAAAACACCGTTTTGCTGACATCCAGGTAGTAAGCTGCGATTAGTATAAAAACAAAACAAAACAAAAATAAAATAAAAAATTAATAATAAAAAACAATCAACCAATTTTGAACACAAAAATAAATATTCGTAACACTTTTCAATCTTTTCGAATTGATAAATTTTTCTCTGAATTTTACCACCGAGAATTCTTCAAAAAAGAACCGAATGAATCTTTTCAAACACTAAATTGATTCGGACAAGGGCGAAGTGGAAGGGACGGGGAAAATATCGCACTCAGTAACCTCAAATCCTCCAAAACCGACAGATGAAAAAATCATACTTTTATCATTGAACATTTCTGAAATTTTGTTTCGAGTTTAGTCTTGAAACCCTGTTTACCGTTAATTAAATTATTATTTTTTTTATTTGATTTCTGATATTTTACTTCACTGAAATCCTCGAAATACTTCGAACTCTTCGAGCTGCCCTTCGTCAATAGTTAGTATGTCAGTGCATGTTGTTTGAGAGATATAAGAGAAAATATTATTACTATTATTTTTTTTTTAATTTTTATTTTGCGGTTGATTTCGACTATCGATCAACTTGTCTGCTTGTCATAAAACCGCAACGATGTCAAAAACACAAGTGCAAGGTTACTTTTGAAACCTTCTATTACAGTCTCACCCCCGATCTTTCCTCTCATAAAATCCACAGATTCTTTTACCGCTTATTTCTACTCCTTACTCCACTCCTGTTATTATTGGTACTGATGAGAGAGCAGTGTTGGTGGTGTTGTTTTCTTTAAAAAGTTGCAATAAATAGTATTGAATGAATGTCAAGTTCGCTTCTGACATGTTAAATTATGAGACTTTGTTTGTTAAAGAATAGTTCAAGGATAATTTAATCCCTTGCCCTTCCATGTCATAAACAGCAATGTTTGATCATTTGCGGTCTACCATCATCGTCGTTCGAGAGAGGCCGACCCTTGGTGGTCAGAGAATCGTAAAGCAACAGTAATAAATCATTCTTGTCTATAATTCGTTTATTCGTGCTTAAGTGGATTCGAGGACTCTTGTCCTCGTCCTTGTTCTCCCTACTGACTGCTATTCAAATAAAAGTCTTCCATTCCTCTCCCGCTCCACCCATTCCCGACATTACTTTTGATGGTAATGAACGAATATTGACTATGTAGGTGAAGCCTTCAGCGCAGAACGTGTCTACTTGTCATTTATTCAAGAGTCTCGCAATAAAATCAATTTCTGAACTTTATATGCAAGACAATGCTCGAATAATCGATGAATCGGGAGATGAATTGGCATTATTGTTGAGTTTTTCACTAATGTTTTCATTGTTAACGCTTGTCAAGTTTTATGAAGCCCGCTGCTTTTGCTACTGCCGCCGCTGGCTATGATGAAGATGATTTGTTGCTTTCTCTTCATTAATTTCTGCCACATCACTACCACTGCAATATTGTTTGTGAATTAGTGATTTCTGTTGTTGTTTTATCATTTGTTTCTGCCGATAGCGCCTGCTGTGATTCACCTGCTGTAAATGACATTTGCCCCTGTCCGCTGCATCTTTTATTGCTTCTGATTTTCTGATGTTTTCTTTATTAACATGCGGTCTTCATGCTGTGTGTCGTTGGTTTTGTTGTTGTTAATTTAGATGGCATCAGTACGTCGTTCTGTTTATCAGTTTTCTTGGTGTATTATTGAATAATTCATTCATTTCATTCATTTTTTATGGGATTAAATTTTCTTTCTGATTTAAAAAGATTTTAATTTTACAAATTACGAGATTATTGTCCTATAATTTCTCTGAAATTTGCGCGTCTTCAAAAGTCTATTAGAATTACGAAGTAGACAAGAAAAAACAATTGCAATAGCTCAACAGACTTTATGAAGACGAGAGATAATAATTTATATCAAACAAAAAATTCACAAGTGAAAAATAATGACATCGTCGATTACAAACAACAGCAATAAATGATATGCTCTACATGTTCTCTCGTCTCGTTCGAAATAAAGTAACGAGCGAGCGAGCGATAAACAGCAGTTTTTTATGAGTGCCTAGAAGTATGCAAAACTAGAGCCAATTTTTTCATTTCAAACAAACAACAATTACAACGCCAACGAAAGAGAAGCATATTAATTTAAACGAATAGGACAACCTCATCATACCCTAGGTGTGAAACATATCAGCCACCTCTGCGGCATTTGTTTCCGGTCATTAAACCGGAATGAATACGCAGTTTTAACAAAAGAAAAAACGGAAAATGTATAAACGAGGAAAAATAAAAGAATTACTGTTTATTTTCAATTGTGACGACTAAAATTGATTAAAAAGATTTGGATAAGATAAAATCCCTTTGATTAAATAAAGCACTAAAGGAAAATAAAGGAAAAGATTCTAAAAGCCACGACTTATAAAACCGTAAAATAATTACTATGTAAATAAATAATAAGTTTAACGTTTTTGCAGTTATATTTGAAGGATTTTCTGGTATATATAAAACCGTGGTGTGCCAAATTCAAAATTACTTACAATTCTAAAATTTGGTACAATGAATATCGGTTTATTTATATAAAATATTCTGCTTATATGATTTTCCCAGGCATAATTACAGTTTTACGTTAAAATATTTTACATACAATTTGACCACTTAATTAATAACATGTTGATAACTTGCTTATCAAAGCATATCAAATGACTCACCAAGTCTTGCGGTTTGTTCGAAATTTTCAGATAAGACTTCACGCAATTTATTCTTAAACGGGCACTTAACCGTTATTAATTATATTCCTCTTAACACTTTAATTCTACGTAGAACGTGACGTAAACGTGGTCGTTTAAAAATGGATTCGGGTGCATTATCCCCAAAATTTAATAAACGGTCCTTTAATAAATTGTCCACTTTCCCCCTCTCTTTCTCTCTGCTTATCTTCGTCTTCTGTCACGTAGAAGCTACTTTTTACGACCATCACATTAAAAAACGATGAAGAAGAACTTTATTGCAGGATGTGCGTCAATGCAGTTTAATGGCTTCCAGTATATTAAAGTTCATTGAAGTCAATAATGGAATTAATTCCTTAACTTGTTTTTAAACGAGAATTAAGCATTTTTTCAGGAATATTTGATAAAAGTTTTCACTTTTATCACTTAGGGGAAGAAATATATAATAAAAATAATATATAATAACGAATATAAAATAAAACAATATAAAATAATATAAAATAATATAATAATAAAATAATATAAATAATATAATAATACAAAATAATATATAAAAATAATATATAATAATTTATCATTTTCATCATTCCATTCGGAAAATTCTATCTGGGAGACTTGAATGTTTTATCATGAACAGATTCACTTTCATGAAATTGTTTAATAAAATTCTAAATAATTCACTTCGCCAAACAATTATAATGAAACGAAATGTCAATGTAATTTGACAATAATAATATAATTTTCGACAACCTACAGAATTGTTTTTATCAGTGTAAAGTGAAGAAAATTGTTTTGGCAAAGAAAAAGCATTGCATAATTTTTTGCGCGCTTGTAACATTATCTCGACTCTCATTTGTTCTTAGTTGCTTCGGTAATATTTCTCTTCCTTCCTCTTTTTCTCATCAATCTTCTTCTTCTTCTAACTGAATGATTTCAGTAATTGAATTGATGATTTTTATTTTCTAAAGCTTGTTTTGCTCGAATGCATCCATTCTCTTGATGACTTTATCATTCTTAGCTGCTCCAATCAAAAACAATGATTACAAAAACAACTAGTGCTGATGCAATAACAGCGAGTTAACTGCAGGAATCAGTAGAAAAATGGAAAAGTTTTCCCCAAAGTTTTGCTTTCGCAATAGTTAAAGTTTTCAGCTGTTGTTGTTGTTGTTGTTGTTGACGTCGTAATAATAACTGCATTTGGTTACACGTGAATCATGAATTTATTTGTTCAAAACCAAAAGCTCAACTCAGTTCAATAAATTTGAAAGGTATTTTAAAAATTCATAAAACTCATTTAAAGTTTCGTCTCATGAAAACATTCAGAACAATTATTCGACATAATGATACATCCATTTCTTTGCATTCATTCACCCAAACTTCATCGTTTACATCCGTTAGAACTGCATGACTTCACGTTCGACATGAATGAGCAGAAAAAGGATAAAATAATGGTAATAAAAAGAATAAAAAATACCGATCTAAGCGAATGGATCGAGACAATGGCAAAAGTATCTTTTAATTAAAAAAAATGTAGAGAGCTGCCAAAATACGAACTCAAGGGACGCGACAGAGACAGATGGATTTTTGTCAGTTTTTTGTTTAGCTTTTTTAAAATTTAATTTTGTTTAGCTTTTTTAGGCAGAAAACTGCCTAGTCCGAATAAATGTAAAACATTTTGTAAAATGTAAAAAATGTAAAAAAATGTAAAATGTAAAAAAATGTAAAATGTAAAATGTAAAAAAATTTGTAAAATACAAAAAGATGTTTACAATTTCAATTGTAAAATTTATAATAAATATTAAAGGAATTAAAATAAATGGATAGTGGAATTTGGTTTTTGGAAGAAAAGCTTTAGCCCCTCTGGATATATCAGTCGAACTTCTCAATCAGCCAATCAGTAGAAGCGCTCATCACTACCTCCACCTTACCACCGTCGAAAATGCACTCCTCTAAGTGTTAAACTTTAACCGGTTTTGCTCATTAAGGTCTACGGAATACAAGATTTTAAATCAAAACTATACACCCAACGTTCGTAAATGTAGGATTTGCAGAGCTCAGTCTTCTGGCTTCGATCACTTTTCCGGAGATAATTTTATTTTTATTTGCGGAGATCATTTTTGTAGACGTTTTCTTGTTAATAAAACAAATCTATGTAGAAAACTTCTACACTAAATACGAAACTACGATGCCATTATTTTAAAAAGGTAAAACAAACTTAAATCATTATTAGACATTAATCAAAAAATTTCCCACGATAATCGATTAAATTCAGAGATTTAATTTTATATGGCATGACAGTGTTGAATTGAGCTTTAAGACCGGTATTCATGCGATCTCTTCCGACCGTAATCGTGCAGCATGTTTCAAATGCTCGAACGAAATTAACCCGAGGGTAGAAAATATATCTGCCAACCGAAATGAATTTGTCTCCTTACAAATATCTCGATATAAAAATTAAGGTAACACAAAAAAAATGAAACGAACACCAGAAGAGCTCCAGGCAAGGCTGTGCAGACTGTATCACCCTTCTTTCTTTCTTCTTCTTCTTTATTTCCTCTAGAGGTGTTTTTTATAGTGATTTTCTTCCCGGATCATAAAAAATAGCATACCTTGGAGAGTTTTATTTTCATAGAGTTTGGCAAAAAATGGCAAATCCAAATTTTAAGGTGAAATTATTTGGGCTCATCAGCTAAATAGATGGCAACCCTCAACACCTGCCACAATGTGTTTATGGCTGGAAGGAATGCACGCAATGCGATTTAATGAATAGGAATAATTTACAAAGCGAGATGCTTGTCGGAAAATGGTATTGAAAAGAAAAGGACACTCTCACAAAACAAAGAGAGAGAGAGAGAGAGAGGAAGAAAGGGAGGAAGTAGAGAGGGTAAGAGAGGGAGTGAGGAGATAGAAAGAGAGAAAATCGGGTTGAAGTTTTCAAAAAAAATTCTGGTAATTACGCTGCGAAGGCATTCTAAGAGTTTTAGAATTTCAGGTAAAAAGAGGGAATGACAAGGGGGCGGGAGGCGGGAAAATGAGGGAGGATGAAATGGTTGTCTTCAGGGAATTTTAATAAGACACCAGTTAGCATTTCTCAACATTTTTACATTTTTGTAAGTAAACGCGTAATAACAAAATAAACGATAAAACTGAAACTGAAAGGTAAATTTTCAAAAGAAATACGTTCGTAAAGCTCCGCAAGAGGAAACCTTAGCCAAACATTATTTAACGGATACTCGAATTCTTCCTCTAGCTAAATTGCGCTGAAGAAAAATTCGCCTTCTTCAAAGAAAAACAACCCAAGAGAGAAAAAGTAATATGATATATTTTCTAATTGTTCTTGAAACAATTGAAAAAATAAGTTATAAAAAAATAAAAGAATAAATTTTTGGCTCGTTTAGAAAAATTTTCTTTTATTTCACGCTTTAAACTCGATAAATAAATCGTTTGTCTTGCTTACCCAAACCCAAACCGTTTATCCACCTATCCCTTCACGCATTTGTACGTTTTTAAGTAGAATACCTTCCATTATAAATACTTTAATTAACCAAAACTGAATAAAAATAATTAGCAGAGAAAGAAAAATGGCATTTGTTAAGTCTATGATTAATATTTCTCAACATTTACATCTATTTCTTATTCTTGTTAGAAGTTGCGACCTTTTCCACTGAATGGTTTAAAAAAGACGAGCTTACAGCACATTCTGTATAATCAACAAAATTTATGAATGAAATTAATAAAAAAAGATACAATATGTAAGACTTCTTTCCGAGACATTCTTAATTGTTTTTATTAACGTTACTTACGGAACTTCTTAAGAATCAGTAAAAGCACAGTAAGGTTATTCGGTAAAAAAATGCCAGCAAAAAGCTCTATTTGAACCATAATTATTGTAAAATAAATAAACAAAATTTTATATCAATTATATTTTTTAATATTTATTTTTTTTAATCATTGAAAAGAAAACATAGGAAAAGTTGACAGAGAAGGAAAAATATATATATTCGGTACCAGAACTGTACCAGAACTTTACCAGAAATTTAATAAATGTAGATTAATTGAAATATGAAATAACACAGACGAAAATCGTGCCAATAAAATAAAAAGAAAAAGACGAAATCAAGGAAAGAGTTAATCTCTTTTTTAGTATCAAAAATTGGTTGAATTGGTAAGCGTTCCTCCAGCAAAATCTCGAATATTTTTCGAGATATCGCTTTTCTTTTCTACAAATATATTTGTAGAAAAGAAAAACGATATCTCGAAAACTGAACCACTAAAAGTGAGTAAAACTGAAAAAGGGAGGAGAGAGTTTTAAAAATAATATAATTGCAATTTGAAAAGTTTGTTTGAAAAATCGACAATAATTTACAAACAAAGCAAACAAGAAATATTGGAACTCGAAACTAGAAAAGTGTGTGAACTATTTTTGTGAGAGAATTCAGCAAATAAATTGCACAATGTCGTGCTTTTGGAAAATACTTTTCCTAGAAAATAATATAAAAGAAATAAATTAAAGGTGAAAACCAGGCAAATAAATTTTTTTAAATGTCTAAGGAAATATTAAAACTGAAATGTATAAACTTGAGTTCAATGAAAAACGAAAATAATTATTTCTTTCCCTTCGCTTTACTTTAATGAACTTAACTCAAAAACAATTCATAACAAAAGTGTTTTTATTTAATCGTGGAACTTAAAGCAAACTTCAAGACAAACAAAAAAAAACAAAAATACTCGACCGGAATTTTGTCCTGAAAGCAAAGCAATGGCAAAATAATTGGGAGAATTCGAGCAAAATTATGCTAGTTAAGATTTCTTTCCTGATTCGTATTTCTTCTCCTTCCTATTCGTCTTCTTCTTCTTCTTAAATTTCTATAACAACCAAATAAAAACCGAATACGCTTCTATTTTTATCTCCAAGAAACTTCAAGTCTCGTCTTTTTTTCCGTTCTCTTAGAAACGGCATTAGCCCATTCGTAACAAACCAGCACCAGCACCATCCTCGCCGTATCCATAGAAATCATTCTCACATCATTTCATTAATTTGGACGATTTATGTGTCGGTCTGATGGGCAGACCAACTAATATCTTGAAAGGATAGAGAGCACACGCATGAATAAATAAAATGTTCAGTTCTTGGAAATAATGAACGTGTTGCAAAAAGGAAAGGATAAAACAGAGAAATCTACAAGCAGACAAAATTATATTTTATAGCTTCGACAAACAGGAACAACAAGATATTTTAGGAGAAGCAACATTATTTCGGGTGAAACAGTCCGGAAGTGGACATTTTATTGGTTGTTCTCCAAAATGTCCATGAGAGTCTCAGGGGTCAGTGTCCGATAAATTTTTGGTAGGAAATGCTTTTGACCGCTTTTGGTTTTTTATGTATTTTTATTGTCTCGTTATTTGTTTTATTAATGTCATATTTTATAAAACGAAAGAAGATAGTCTGCGGTATTACGAACTCATACGAAACGGAGTCAACGCATCGTCCCAGTCAGGACTCGAGTGTTAAAAAATTATTGACATTTAATAGAAAAAAAATGTTCGAGATATCGATGGTGGACATTATGGGCAACTCCAATTGCGGAGTTTATGGGCGCGATATTCCCACTATTGTATTATTAACACAGGTTTGAACTTTTTCTGAGAAAGGTAGTGTTGAAAGTGAGTTGGTGGATTTAAGTTAACCAAGAGAATGGAAACGTATGACTGAAATGGTGAAATTCCGCCTCTGGATAAGGGTTAAAACCGCAAATATTTATACGACGGTAGAATGGTGTATGAGCTTCGAGAAGGCTACTACCTCTTTATTAACATCCACACCTCTATCTTTTGAATTTTTATTTCATTTTATTTTTCTTCTTCTTTTCAGCACTTTTGAGAAATTATGTTTACTTTCAGGTTCTTCTGCCTTATGTCGCATGAACGTATGACTTTATCTGTATGGGCGAATGTGTGTATGTATGTGTGTGATATGTTTGCTTGTATAACAATTGCATTTGTCATAGCAGACTCTCCTTTCAATTGAATTTCTTCATTTTTTTATTGAATTATGACATACACTGAGAAAAATTCCTTGAGTAGATAATTCTTCCAAACCGTTTGAGCTTTTTTGAGTTTGAGAGATTTATTCCTTTTCCCGTTTTCAAACCTCTTTCTCTTAATTGTTTTCACATTTTTGTATATATTTGTGCTTTTCATATTCTGTCTTCGCCACCTTTTCGTTTTTAGAATTTGCAAAATATATTCTTTTTATTTTTTTAAAAGAAGCTTTTACTTTGTAAGTTTGATTATTCGAATTCATCGACTCCTGAAGAACAATGTCGGTTGATCTTCCATCGATATTTTGGAGAAGAGAAATGGTCTGTTAGCCCGATAATGATAATGATAAAATAAAGCCCGATAATGATAAAATAAAAGAATGAGAAAGAAAAAGTGGGTACAGTAAATAAATTTTATTTCAAAACGTTAGTTTGGGCATGACATTCCATAACGTTCGCGTTGGTTTCTTGACACCCGTTTATGGGAGGATATATATTTTAAAGTGTTTCTTTTATACCAATAAATTATACTTAATAAAAAGCCAAAATACCTGCGAAGGAGAGAGACGCTTTCTCGCGGTTTTGGCGATGACCTAAATGACCTAAAGTAGCAAAATCCTTTCATAAAAGTAATGCCAGTTTTTATATAATGGACTGTTTTTTCGATATTACTCGTCGTCAATTTCATTTAACCTTAAAACAAAAATTGTTTACTACGTTGGCATTATTCTTAAAATAAATCGTGAAATTAAAAGGAGTTAGAATGAAATAAAAACGTCATTTGTCTCTGTTTGAAAACTCTCATTCAATTATCTCAAAATAATTGACAATACGTATTGTATTTTATTGTGTCAATACGCATTCTAATGATGTTAATCATTAAAACCAACGCAAGTGAGTTCAAAATAAAACTTGATTTATTTCTTCTTCCTACGCTTTTCTTGGAAAAGAAGGATAGAAAAAATTATATGAAATTAGAATGTTCAAAAACAAAAACGCCTACATGCAAAAACAAGAGAGATAAAAATAAAAAAAATTAATCAAAATGGACTAAAAGTAAAAATAAATAGAATATTTATAGCTCTGTTGTGACGTAGCAAAAGCACTTCAAAAAGAAAAGCACAAAAGCAAATAATATTATGAAAAACTAATTTTCCATTGGATTTATTTTGTTTAATTTTAGATGAATTTACTTATTCTTCTTGTTTTAAAAATATTTGTCGCTTTTTCATTGTCTCTTTAAACTATTGTTCCTGAAGATGGTTGAATCCATTCATGAAAGAATTCAGAAGCTTTGAATTTTATATAAATTGACCACCGAGTACACTGTGAGAAAATATAACTTTCACCGAAAAAGTTATTTAATCTCCCAAAAGTTTAAACAGAATTTTAGATTTGTTTGCTTCTCGAAAATTTCCCTGCAGTCTGAACCCCGATCCGTAGAGGAAAAGACACTGATGATAATTGAGAATAAAATCAAAAGTTAACCAAAACAGAATTGAAACAAACTTTGAGTAGGCGGAAGAACTTTTAGGATATGAAATAAAGATGAACCCTAATAGTCATCATAATTATTGTCTTTTATAAATTTCGTTCATTTGGGACCTACATAAAGTGGTCAGCCTAGCATCTTGCATGATTGCATGGAACTTCATACATTTTGAACGAAGAACAATTTGCACTTTTTTCTTGATCAGAATCGTTATATCTGAACCTGCCAACTCCTAATTATCATATACCATCATATATATAATAGTGCAATATAAACGTTTTTAAACTTAATTTTTCTGATATTTTTTTTTATATTTCTATTTCCAGACTTCAAAAAAAAAATAAAAACATCAGGGGCAACAAAAGCAAAAGAAAATCATTAAACTCTCGAACAAAGAAAATTATTCTGATCACGTGTGACTACTTTTTAATTAGGCATTATAAGGCTCTACTAGACATGCACGTACGTGCGTCTGTCCGTCATATTGTTTACTAACTCTGAGTATCAACTAATTCGTCTGAGTTTTGTCAATAAATGTTTCAGTTGTGTCAATAAATACTATTTTCTTTACAAATATATAAAAAAATCAAAAGCTAACAATGTCAATTTAACCAATTTTTTTAACAATCCTCAACTAATTATGTTTATTGTTATCAATATAATTAATTTCGCATTCTAATTGAATGAAAACAAATCAAAAATCAAATTGAATGGAATGAAAAATTCTGCTGAATTCAACAATTTTATTTATCTATAAATAATTTTATTTAATATACAAAAGAAACAAAGCATATCATTATTAATAATCACTTAATTTTGATCACTTTTAGATTTTAAATCAGAGGAGGCAGAGTCTCTGTGAGACTAAATGTTTGTGAGGTTTTTATTTGTGACAGAGTTTTTCCAAAAGAAAAAGTCGACCCAATCACACCAGGGTTTAAAGGGCCTTCAACTTTTGCACGAGCATTCTCTGAAGAGATTTGTTAATGATAATTAAAATATTTCCAAAAAATTTTCGAATTTGAATTTGAAAGCGAATTTGAAACGATATCCGAATGTGTCTTCAAACTAATTAAATTTCCAACTTTCGTTGGCTAAATCAAGTCGTCGGCGTGTCGTCGATGGAAAAATTCTCAGCTAAAATCGATATGATTGGCCTTTTGGGTATACTCTATGGATATAGTCTCCCAATAGTCCAATAGTCTTCCAGGAGAAAATAATAACCTAGGATTACACTAACACACTAACCCCTAGAGGACACAACGGCTTATTATTTTCGAACTAGACTTTCAAAAAGAATTTTATTCCGGACATCGGTAGTTTTTCAGCGACTATCTTTTGCTGAAGGACGATGTTTCAAAGCAAATGATATTAAATTACTTTCACGGAAGAATTGAAAGAACGACCAATAACCAATGTCTGCACTTTGAAAAAATAAACACTCGTAAACTTTGCTAAATTTATTGACAGTTCATTTTTTCACAAATTAATTTGGATTTAAGAAAAATCTTTATAAAACTTTTAAAAAACCGTATATATTAACTGCTATTTTATTCCACTTTTGAGACTAATTTACGCGAAGAGTTTTATTGCTCATAAAATTTGATAACATGCATAAAGATCAAAAAACCACTGCATACTTTCTCCTTTGCACGTCTTAAATATTTATAAGCTGCTTTCAAAAATATTTGCTTCCTTTAAACATCATTGAAAAACAAACAACGGGATTAATGCGCAAATTGAGCTTTAAAATGCTTTGGATGATATCGTTGTTAAGCTGAATTTTCTATTCAAAATTATGTTGCAACATATTTTTTTCCGTCATAAAGCTTGATAATCCTTTCATAAAAATGTGAAAGAGTTAAAGGGAAAATGACATAAACAGATGAAGGAGGAGAGAAAGGGGAAAAGCTCAAACGCTTAGAAATGTTCTCGTCAATGTGTTTTATGATGATTTTGATCGCTAGGATAATAATTTAGTTTTATGAAGTAATTTGCGATTCAAATATCTGTCAAGGTCTTTCGACGAAAAGTTAAAT
This sequence comes from Physocephala rufipes, assembly GCA_963966595.1. Taxonomy (NCBI): domain Eukaryota; kingdom Metazoa; phylum Arthropoda; class Insecta; order Diptera; family Conopidae; genus Physocephala; species Physocephala rufipes. The sequence continues at coordinate 44,980,900 of OZ016502.1, read as the reverse complement.
ATTTTGTTTTATATTTTATTTAAATTATTTAATATTTTATTTAAATCTCTTTTCTGTTAATCCTTATTCTGAAATTGGTAAGAATTAATTAATTTGTTCAAAAAAATAATTTAATTGTTTTTACAATAATTATTTTTAATTGATTTTTTCTTAACTTATTTTTAAAGAAATATTTCATATAATAAAAATAAAAATAAAAATAAATAGAACCATTAAAATAATCGGCACTTAATAACTATTAAAAATAACTTTTCTTTTAGGCAAATTTCTTTGAGAGTTTAAATATTTTATTTATGAATGAAATCGACTCCTTTTTGAATTCGCTAGGCCACTGATTGATGAAGAAGAAGCGTCTGCAGGAACTGGCACTTAGAACTGAATACTACACTTTTCTAAATATCATTAACGTGTAATTATCATTCATTAAATATTTAATTTCAGTTAGATTCTCATTTCAATGTTTACTACTTCAAAAATTACTCCTACAATATTTTGCAAGATATTCTGAATTTAGTCTTTAAAACTGCTCGAAATTTACCCATCTGTGTTTGGTTGAATGTTCGTCGAAAAATGAAAATTTGCATTTGGAGTTTACATGTATAATATTATATATGCATTATAGAGCTGCACAAGAAGGCACGGAGCAATAAAACGACAACATTATTGTCAAATTGGCAAATGTAATAAAAAATTCCTTCAAACATAACATTCCTTCAGACATAACGTGACGTCAAGAAATGCAAGGAGAGCAAAATAGAAAAGAATGAAACAAAATATATTCTCCTTTCCTCCATTCCATACGTCTTTCGAACCAGCAGCGCTTTTATATTTTTATAATTCCATTCATTGCTTTGTCGACATTTGAAGCAAGTACTGTAGGCAATGGCTAGAAAATTTATTCGGGTCTGAAATTGCATTCGTTGCCATTTTGTGCAGCTCTATAGCATGTCTGTTCTATCCAAGCGCAAGTTTGTAATGTATTTACGCATAATTGCAATTTAATCATGTGTTTCTGGCTTTCAGTAAAGTATTTAATTTCCATGCGAAAACAATTATGAATTGATTAAAAACAATTTATTTATTAATTAAATTATTTTCCATAACGCTCATACGTTTTCAGATGAAAGCCAACAGTATTAATATTGCAAAATATTTTAAAACTTTCAATAAATATTACCAGAACATTTTTTGAGTATTTGAAAAATTAGACTAAAAGACTAAAAGAAAAACGATTTTCTGGACCTTTTCACAAAATAAATTTCGAGCATTTAATCATGAATTATATTCAAAATAAATGTTTCTTTCAAAAAAAGGGTAATTTCATGAAAATAACAAATAAATTTCGTTAATCAACAAGTCAATATTTTAACCTTTTTTTAAATATATCCATTTTTTAAATGGATTTACCCCCCCCCCAAAAAAAAAAAATAGTTCCACGTGTTTCTGATTGTCTTTCCGTTCGTGCAATCGATTGCTTTATTTGTTAAATATTAATTTAAAAAACAACAAAGAAGTCATACCAAAAATCTGTCAATATTGAAATTGACTCAATATCCGATTTTTCACTTAAAAAAGGATATTGCAATTTGTCTGAATTGAAAATGAAAAGCAGTAGCACACAAAAGCAGCGAGTGATAGAGAGAGACAGGGATAGGGAAAGAATGAATGAGTGGGATAGGTTGACAACACAAAATGACAGAAAATACAAAACAAGGGAATCAAAGGAAATCGAAAATCGAAACAGTTCAAGGTTTTTGCTAGAGTGAGAGAGACATACATATGTCTGATGGATATTCTTGTTATTGTTTCTTTAGTACATTTCAATGTCAAAGTGCAGTAAGAGCAAATAATCAAGGCTTATTTCGATCTTGATATTATTTTCTTCACTATCTCTGTTTTTGGTTTGATAACGTAATCTTCTTTGAATTTTGCATAATTAATTAAATAATTCGGTTTAGCAAGAGAGGGATAGAGAGAGAGAGGCAAGTAATATACTATTCTATCGATCTGCAATGACTTTCTTTGACTGTCTTTTCATCACTTTTTTTATTTTGTTTGACTTCTGATTACCTGGCTCACTATCTCTCTCTTTCTCTATCTTAATCCCTCTAACGACCGTTTTGCTAAATTACAGAAAATCCTATGACATCCATAATTTGAAGAATTTGTCATTGAATTAAACTTGGAAATGGCATCATAAGTATTAATACGTTAAAAAGGAATATAAATAAATGTTTTACAGGTTTTACACGTTCCTACAATTTTAAATTCAACTTGTGCAGATTCAGGCTTTAATAATTCATAAAATTTAGTCAACAAAATTTTAAATCGTTTCTTATTTTTATACAAAAAGCTCTCACCCCCATGCGGGGAATTAATACCTTTAAAAAACTACGCCAAGAAAATGTTTTTCTGTACAGGATATTTCTTTCGAGGCAATTGTTAAAACATTTTTTCTAAAAAAAGTCTTTAATGTGAACTCGATCAACATCATGGAACGTCGTCAACAAGCCTTTCATGGTCGAATCGCTTCTTCTTAAAAGAATATTAGAATATCATTCGGCATAATCTTGTTCCGCATACTAGATCGAATTTTCTCCAACTTGGTCTGCATGTCAGATCTACTTTTGCAGAAGATTACTTTCACTAGGATTAGGATACCATTTCCCTCCCGTCAATCTCTCTCTTTCCTCCACCTTCCTAACATTCACTCTCTCTCTCTCTCCATACCAAGACCGAGAGCAATTTCAGTCCGTTGCGGACGATTATATTTACTTTTAGTATAAACTAAGTTTAATCTCCATAAAATGTTCCCGCCTTAAGTAATTCATAATTTTATGAAAATGTATTATTATTATTTTTACAATTTTTAGAAATTATTTTTAAGATTGTTACTGCTGGTTACAAAAAAATGAAATTTTGCTTAATATATTTTTTTAATTTATCGAGAATTATTCATTTTTACTATCCATTTATCATATTTCTGTTTTCCTATCCTTCCTTTCTTCTTGATAATATTTCTATTTTTAAATAAATATAAAGTTATCTTTTTTTATAGATTGTGTGTACAGAACACACACACACACACCCATACAAACGCACTAAGATGTATTAAATCTTCTTCAGCAGTGACGCGTCAACACCGTCGAATGAGACGCCTCTTTTTCGTTGTCAGCAATTTATCAAAATTCACCAGAAGAGAAAATCCCTTTAAATTTCATATTTTATCTTATTAATTCTTACGCTTTTCTCTTCTACAGAGTCCACATTCCTTTTACACGTTAAAGTAAAAGAAATAGTATATCTTGTTTAGTAAGATCCATTAATTTTATTGCGTTTCTTTTTTGAAATGGAAATGTTTTTTCATTCCGTCACTTTCAGCTTTTGCCATCATTTAACCCAATTCGCTTTTCGATTCATTTGTTCCCATGTTTTCTTTTCTCCCTCTCTCACTCTGTTTTTTCTTCTCTTCCTCTCTCCCTTTTCAGTTAGCGAGTAAGTATGTCTATGTCTATGCGTTGATATGCGTGGCCAATTAAAGTGTATGCGGCCTTATCGGGATAAATTAATTACAGACAACGTTTATCTTCCTCGTCAGTGGTTGGCCATTTAATTTAAAAGAATGAGGGATGGGCGGCTAAGTACTGGCAAGGAGTTTAGACGAGTAATGTTGCAAACTTACGAATAATGCTACAAATGGCCAAATGATGGATTTTTTTGCTTTGAATTGCAATGGAATAAACGTCGTTTGGCTCTAATGGGTATTTCTGATGATAGTCGTTTTAGTATTACATGATATTAATTGTGAATTTAAAATAAGTGTTATTGACAAGGCGTCCATTTGGATCAGCACTACACCTACTTTTTTATAAAAAACAAAAATTTTAATATTAAAAAAGATGTTGTATTGAAAGAGGTGTGAACCAAGTATAACAAATACAAGGTGCATAAACTCTGACTAGGTCGAAACTAGCGTTGTTACTTGCCTTCTTCTAACACTAAACCCCAACAAATTTCTGATGTTGTTGCATTTTTCTTCTTTTACAAATTGTTAATGCCAACTGCAGATTCGTTCATAAAAAAAGTTTTGCATGACTGCACCCAACAAGCTTTACAGCATTTGGTTTAACTCGCAACATGTCATTCATCTCGCTTAAATCAAGCAGTAAACGAGGCACGGTTCATGAGCACACATTATGCAATGTTGGTTCGTATTTAGTGGTAAATCGTGTTGAAAAATATTTCCCTCATATCGCTTAAATCTCTCGAAATGCTTTGTTTTAATTTTTGAATAAACCACACGACGTTATCTTCACAATAAAACATTACATTCCTTGTGGTTCCATCCATTGTATTTATAAGCTCACATTTCTCATTAATGAAAAAGTTCATTGTTTTAGATAAAAACTGTGGTGTGCAATCGTTTGTCACGGATGTTCGTAATTTGTCATAGATCACGCTTTGACAGTTTCACAAGATTTATTATGACATCTAAAATTTCTATCATTTGAATTTTAATCCTTTCAAAAGAAAAGGATTTTAATCCTTTCATCAGAAAACTGATGAAAATTTAAAGTTTAAATATTACCTTAGTTTTTAAAAGGAAATTTCTCCAAATCAAATAAAATTTCGCCATCACTTTATCTCTTTACATACAACTCAAGTAACGAGTGTACTAAATCTATGTAAATGGAATCGTTATGCACGAACACAAACAAAGACTGTTCTAAAAAAATTGTAACGTGATCATCATCGTCCTCTGCGAAGCTCTAATCAATTTCTCAGTGTCAGTGAATTAGTATTACCGTTCATGTTCGTGTTCGTGTATGTGTTTATGATTATGCATATCTTACACAGTTAATTGTGTGTGTCGTGTTTTTTTCAAAACGAGGATTTTGAAAGAGGAAACAATTGTGTTTAAAGCTTGCTCTTCTCTGTTATGTTTTTTCTTGTTGATGTTGTTGTTATTGTTGTCACATTTAGTACTGTTATTATTGTTTTGCTTTGTCATGCTGAAATTATAAGCACTGCGGGCTATTAAACCGATGTAGGCGACGACTCTACACAAATCACACCGGAAATGGCCTTGTTGTGCTTTAACTAAATATTATTACTGCCTACTGTTTTGTAAATTGTTGTTTTGTTTTTGCTGTAATTGTTTTTGTTGCTGCCTTGTTGTTGTTTATTCCACATCAGTTTAGATCTCGTTGCAGCATAAGATGAAAGATGGCGGCACAGGGATAAAGCAGCAGGATACACTTAGGCATTTTAGAACAAGATTAACAATGAGCAAACAAAAGAAACTAAGACAAAGAAGTTTTATTGTTTCATTTTCTGAGATTATCACTGTCGCAATATTTATTGTGTGGTGAAGTAAAAAGCAAAGCAAAGCCCAGAATTTTTGAAATTTCTCCAATGCAAAAAATTTCTCCCCAACACAAAGGCAAAAATATGAGCTTAAACGTCATAAACAAAACGCTTTCGGTCCTTATCGCTTCCTTCACTTATCATCCAAAGTGATGCGTTCCTTTCAAAATTTTCCTCATATTTACTTCCTTCATTTCCACTTCCAAACAATAATGTATTCATCGAGAATTTGGAATGCAACAGTAGTTAGGCTGACTTTAGAAGGAGCGAGTAATCATCTACATAATTCATTTGAAAACGACTACAACAAATTACTTCTGGAACCAATATTAAACCACTAAACAGAGCTTCAGGAGGGCTCAAATAATTTATGGCAATAAAAAATTGTCCCCTCGATTAATATGATTATAAAAAGAAACCTCAAGAGCAAAAGTCAATTCTATGAAGAACCTTCTTTTTAAACATAAAAATAAATATTCGAGGCAATTCTAAATTTGTCCCGTTAAGAATTCCACGAAGCTAAGAGAATCTTTTTATTCTTTATTACGGTAGGGGCCAAAAGTGATGAAAGCAAAAATATATCACAGTATAAATATCACAGTTAGAGAATTCAATTTATAATTCTGCTTTTTTTACATAATAATAATATTCTCCTTTTAATCTTATTTTGGTTTAAACGAAGCAGAAATTTCATTGAAATTTATTTTATCATCCTTTAGATTTTACGGTCCTTCTCAATTATTTTTTAATGTTTCTCTTTATTGAAGTTTTCGAAAATCACTTGAAATGACCCAACTGTCAAATACCAACTGTCAGTTTGTGAGTAGATGCTGCTTGAGACGTATAAGAGCAAATAATATTTTCTGTTTTTATGATTTTGTGGTTGACTTTGATGGTCGAACTATGGACAGTCTGCCTGTCATAGAATGACAATGATGTCAGTAACACACTTACACGCGTGCAACTACTTTTACCAACGGTGTTGTTATTGCTTTTGATTTAGTAGTAGTGTGGACGATGGTATTTTCTTTTCGAAGGTACCAAAGATAGGATTGAATGAATGTCAAGTTCGCTTTTAAGAGGTTGACAGTTCAAACGCTGAGAATTTACTTGACAACGAATATTCCAGGAATAAACCAAAACCCTAGCCAACAACAATATTTGTTGTCTGTCATTAGTCAGTACATAGAAGTGATCGTGGTCATCAGAACCTCTAGAGCAATTCACTCTTGCTCGTGCTTAAGTACATTCCATCGCAAAGGCAGAAATTTATCTTGTCACAGAAATCCCTTCTATTCCTCCCCACCTCCTCCAATTTGCTTTTGATAATATTGAACAAATACTTACCGATTGTGTAGGTGTTGCCTTCAACGCTGAGCGTCGCTGCTTTACATTTGTTTAAGAATCTTGTAGCGAAACTCATTGCTGAATTTTTGATGGTAGACGATACTCGTCTAATCGGTGAATCGGGACATGAAGTGCTATTATCGTAGAGGCTGCTATTAAGGTTGTTCTTGTTGACGGTTGGCAGATTTGATAGAAGGTGCTGCTTCAGTTGCTGCTGCTGATGACACTGTTGAAGTTGCCTTGGTGCTTTCTCTTCTGCAATTCCTGCTTCACCACTACTACCATATGATTGCTTGTGAACTAGTGGTTTCGGTTGTTGTTGTTGCTGGTGCAACAGTTGTTGTTGCTGGTGGTGGTGCTCGTGTTGCTGTCCTGATAATGACACTTGGTGGGTTTGTTGGTGTTGACTCTTCTGCTGCTTCTGACTTTGTGATATGTCCTTTGTTGAAATGTTTAAAGCAACGTTCGTTGTTGTTGTTGTTGTTGTTGTTGCGGTATTAGGCGTTGGTGGGATTACTTGCATTGAGGTACAAACTGGTATTTCACCATCGTTACAACGCAAACGCGTCGTTGCAATATTAAGTGATGTATTCATTTTTTATGCGAACCAAATTTTTGTTTGAGTTATAAGAATTTCAAAATTCTGGTTTTATTTTCAATTTGGTTTCATTTAATTTTATTCCCTTTTTCTATTTTCATTTAAACAGCAAACAATATTCTTTAGAATCACCAAAATTTTCTACAACAACGAATGGATTTTAAGAAGCAATTTATTTCAAATTTATTGTCTAAATCCGTTTAGTGAGAATATCAATTTTGCAATGAACTGAATTCCTAAATGACGTCCATTTCATTCGTATTGAACGATTAAATTTTCTATAAGATAGCAATTTAGCGAATGGAGGATTGTAGTGAAAAGCATATATCTTTATAAGATATATAAAATCGTTACTTAAGATTTTTTTTGCAAAAATTAAAGGCAAAGAAAAAGATGATAAGAAGACGAAGGAGAAAGAGAACAAAGGGAAAGGTAAAAAGTTAGAGATAATTCGTGCGACCCAAAAAGAGCTCGGTGAAGAGTTCGTTTCTTAAAACTCATAAATATTGCAAAAGAAAAGGGAATCGCGAGTGTGAGTGGAATCACCAAACTGTTATTCTTGAAACTCTTGAACACATTTTTTTTTGTTAAAACGTATTGACTCATGTTCCTACGAGTTTTATTATATTCGCGTCCTTTCGTCGCATCACAGTTTTATGGAATTATAGGATTGTGAATTATAAAAAACAAAACCAATTGAAATAATTCAACAAGCTTTATGAAAACCTAAGCTAATAATTTATGCGAAGCATAAGACTAATAAATGAATAATAATTGTACTTTTTATTGCAAACCGCAACAATAAAAAATAAGCTGTGTTCGTTGTTGCCACCGCGTCTTCGAATTAAAGTAACGAGCGAGCGATAAGCTGGAATTTTACTATGACTGCCTAAAAGTATGCAAAGCAGTTGGAGCCTGCTCCAACTCTCGCGACGCCTTATGTTTATATGATGAAGCAACAACAATAACATTTATATCAAAACAGAATATCCAGAGAATATTAACGCAAAGGAAGAAAAGACAACCCTCGTCAAACTTTTCTCTACGAAAGAAACCTGTCGGCCGCCTCCTGCTTCCGGTCGCCGCAACCGACCAAACTGTGAAATAATTAAACTCGACAGAACGACTGGCAGCAGAAACACTTTAATCAGAAAAGAGAAGAAAAAAGGTGTAAGCGTGGACAAATAAAACAAATATTGTTTATTTGTAGTCGTAGCGACTGAAATTCACAGAAATACGCGATTTAATAAAAGACGTTGGTTAAGGGATAAAAAGGTTTTGATAAGACAAGGGAGCCAGAGGGAAAGAGAATAAAAGGAATGCTTTATAAATTCATAAATTTAATACATAATATACGCGTTTTTTATTTTTGGTATATTCATTTCATGTAATTTGTTTGGGTCTACGTGGGATTATGGCGTATCCATTACAAATTGGTTATAAATTATAAAATTTGGCAAAAATAACATTTCCGATTTGGAAATTAAATTTTTATTCAAATTTTTATTCGATTTTATTCAATTTTTATATTTATTTCCATTTTGCTTTTTTTCTGGGAAATATTTCATATTTTGATTCCACTCTATTTGATCCCGTCCCATTTCCGAGAAAGCATTACCTGATTTAATTTTTATAAATTATCTCATACGCGAAACAGTTTTAACCTCATTTTCGAATTATGCCATAATATGATCGTTATAAGATACCACCCACCCACCCAAAAATGGTTTCTATTTACCCGTTAGTAAATTTCCGGCCGTAGGATAATTCTCAATGAATATTTAGACAATTTTAGATGTGATATTTTTGGAATGAAAAAAAAAATATACATTACTCACAGAAGACAACAAATTCAGAAGAACAGGATAAAACACAAACAAAAAAAAGGGGGGGGTAACCTCTTAATTAGTTCGTTTTGCCCTGACAGTTCAAAGCTTTACATTTGCCTGACCGATAATAATCTACGAATCTTGATCGCATTCCTCACCCGACGACCTGAATTCAAGAAAGTGATGCCCCTAGGAATGGCTATTACGACTTTGTGAACTTGCTGATGTCAAAACCTTCTTCCAGAAAAAAACTGCCTTTGAGTCAACAACCTCAAAGAGAAGGAAAAAGTATGTCTGGAAGAAGGACCTGCCTAAGCTTTTATAACAATGGATCACGAATGAAGATAAAGTAAGGTTGGCATCAATGTAAATTCAAAATTGTCCCATCTTAGGCTACCTACGGTCCGTTGAACTAGCCATTGACAGCTAGTACCACGGACTGTCGATATGGCGTCCTATCATCGAATACTAAAACCATTAACATAATTACGGGTTGTCAAACTACCATCAAAACATTAAACCCAAAATATAAATTGTGGCGATAAAATCTTGATAATTTCTAAATAAGCCACGCTATTCCCTGGAAGTGTAGGGCAAATAATATGGTAAAAACCTTGTCACGGCGCCATCGGGATGAAATATTCCGCAATTATTTCCAATTCAGTGAAAAATGTGATTCCAAGGAAAAAGTATAAAAAGTTTTAAATACTGCAGTTCCTCGAAAAATTCCAAAATTTTAGAATTTGTAAATTTTTAACGACCATAATCTTCTAATATTTAATTTTGCCGACCATATCTTCTAATAATAAAATTCTGATACCCCGATTGACGTTTTCATTCCTTTCAATTCCAGCGCTTTTTATTGACATTTTTATGTATTTTTTCATTTCAATAAATCAATTTTAATTTTATTTTATTTCCACAACAATTTCATTAATTTATTGATTTATTTATTTCCTGTAAACTTTTATTTCCAATAAATTTTTCAATAATTATATTGATTGCGCGACGAAACACTGAAATTCAACACTTTATCACTTCATCATTTCACCAAATGCCGTCGCGTAAATTTCTCAATTTGTTTGCAATGAAATATATTGTAAAATGATTAAACTCTTCCTTCCGGCATGCGAATTGTCAATAAACTACGAAGCAGGACGCTGCTTCTGAAGGAAGCTTTATCGAACGGAACTGAAGATGTTCAAATGAATGCACGCGCGCTTGTACAAACATGTAAAATATGCACAAGTACGCGTAATTGAGAGGAAGTCGGCAATGATTTCTATTGAAATGAACTGCCGCAACTACCGCAAACAACTTCCCTCCGAGTTCGTGCATCAACTAAATCAGCAAGGAAGCAGCTGATTTGTCCAGACGCATGAAGGATTAAATGTGAACACAGAAGGAGATAATGGAGGAATAGGTGAGAAGGGTGAAATGGTTTAGTCTCTCTTAAAATCTTTCCTTGCATGTTTTTTGTATGAAGCTTTTCAAAGAGTACTAAAACCGGATACAAACACACTGAAAGCTGATCAGCTGTTTTAAAATAAAAATAAGTTAAGATAAAGCAAAAAGATAAATAACGAAGTATGAATAAATAACAGAGTATGCTGTATTTTTAACTAATTTTTTCAGTGAAGTGAATTGCACTCAATTATTTTGAAAAATCCTTTCGGATTATGAGCAGTTTTTATTTTTCTTCTCCTAGTCTAAAATCAGCTGATTCCTTAGTAATGAAAAAACCTTGAAGTGAAATAAACACATACGATTTATTGTGAATGTATACCAATACCAAGAGAATGAACTTTCTCTTAATTATATACGACGGCATTCTTATCTCACTCGCATTTGAAAAGCTCTTTTCTTAACAGGGTGAACCTAAGCATTAAAAGACAGAATCAAGCCTTTTAAAATTGAAAAACCCAACGATCAGAGGAAACGTTCTTGATACCATCATTTATTAAATATATATTAATTAAATAAAACCAAACACTTAATTCTTTTCCATCATCAGACTTTTTGTTGATTTTATAACAAATTGCGCAAAAACATTGATATCTTTACTTGGAAAGCTTTTGCTTGCTTATTATTAGTACACGAAGAATGCATGAGGTATGGCACCCTTTGGCACGACACTTGAAGAGAGGTAGCCAGTACAGAGCTTTATGCTCTTCGAAAACTTATTTCATTCATAAAAGTTTATTCAACCGAAAACTTTAATGGAAGCTCAAAATATTTTTTTAATGCTTTCAAAACAAAACTCACCACAAATTAATACATTTTAGAGACTAACGGAAAAAATTAAATAATATTTATGAATGTAATCTAATTGATTTTAAAGAAATGAAGAAAGGCGATATTGTAAAAGTTTGAAATCGTGATGCAAATCATTGAGAAATGGTTGACTGTTGGTAACAATCGCTTATTCACATCTCGTGATAATTGTAAATTGTAAATGTTTATAAATTTGTTCGAAATGTTGAGAATATACCAAAGTTATGATAATATTAGATAACTACCTTAGCTTTCTTGTTGACCTTGGCATATGCGTGATAGACATTGATAACCCATCAGAAATTATTTGACTACTTATTAAAATATTCTCCTCGATTATCGTGATACTCTTTTTCGTAAAGGTGATTACATTTTAAAATGATTATATTCATTTCAACACATGGTCGGATATACTCGGGTATAATCACATGTCGATGCACAGAGCCATCTTGCAAAACCTTTTTATATTCAAAAATTAATTTTAATATTTTGATTTTGACCGAGCCACCCCTACCCCTAAGAAGAATCTTTTAGTTTTCACAAAGCAGCATTTGAATATTTCTCCCTTCGAGATACAATAAAATTGCCGAGATACACACTATGGCGCACAACTAGCACTCAATCATTATATGAGAATAAAATCTTTATCAATGAAATAATTTTAAGAACTTATGCTAAATTTTCTTAAGTAAATCTGTCGCCAAATCTATTTAAATTCAGTCCCTTCAGGGATTAAGGCCTATTACACAAACACACCCACTTGACAAATACACTAACACATTATATCTCAATTCATTTTAGGTCGGTTCACGTAGTCGGTTCGATGTAAAATCTACTGTGATTGATTCCATTCAGGCCTTGTGACATCATGTGGTGTCGTCAAAACTTAAAGATTTCTCCTTCTTGCACCTCGGGAATAAATTGTTCCCACGAACCAACGAATTCAATCAAAGTGAAGAAGCAACACATATTTTTCTTCTTTACGAATATGTAAATGTTGTCTAAATTATTTATAAATATGTATCATATTCAAACTCAAATAAAGCAAATTTTAGTCTTATTCTTAGATGGAAACCTATCCCAAATAAAACCCATAAGGGATGAAGTTTTTACTGTTCACAAATTCTCAATTAAAGTTTTGCCATATCCTCGTATCTAGAGAATATGCGAATACTTATGGATAGCAAAACTCGCATTCAAACATGAAGTTTGTTATATAAAATCTTTAATATCTGTATAAGCATTAAACATTTTTTAATATCAAGCAGCGCGAAAATTCTGAAATATTCGTAGATTTCACATTCGTTAATTTCACAATCTGCTATGGTTCTCTATTATCATAAAATCGTAAAAAATTGCATTATATTTTATGTAAAAAGATCCACAAAGTGTATCAGAAATTTGTTAATTCAAAAATTGAAGATTTTCTTTATCATTCAAAGATTTTCACTTAAAACTTTTAACCCATCTCTTCCCTAGCATGGTAATAATAATGAAGCAATACAGAGATGAAAGTAAGAGAGCCAATTAACTTAGCACCGCTAAAAAATTTAAAAGAGAGGAGTTATCATGTTAGCAATTAAGATTAATTCCCCTGCAGGGATAAACTGTTACCATTTGTCAAATTCTTAGAAATCTCTTAATTCCTTTCGTATTCCTTTTAATTCATTTCTTTCCTCTTCTCCCGTGTTACGTTTTCTAATTCTGAAACACTCTACACTTCCGTTATAACACAAATTGAGTTCATTTCAGCCACAAATGGCTCGGGGCAATTAGCTTGATTAGTGTCAAGATTATAGCTCTCCCGAGGAGAGTGTGCTCCGTAGTTAAGCAACAAATAAAGAGATGGCTAGAGTATGAAGCAAAAACATAAACAATTTGCACAACAAAAATCACAACAACCCAACTAATCGTCACCACAAAAAAAATTATAACACACAAAAGAGTAAAATAAAATCAAGAATAAATTTGCAAACGAAGGCAACAGAATGATCAAGTGAATTAACTAGTAGAATAATTGGTAATGATTGTAACGAGTAATGTTTTTCTTGTCTGCGTTAATTGCCTTTTTAAAATTCTATGAAAAAGGAGATCGCTGAAGGCAGTTTTCGAATGCGGAAACTAAATGGGATTTATCATCCAGGCGGGAGAAGAACTCTGAAGGAAAAGAAGAACTCTTAAGAAGAAGAATTTGATTTTTAAGGAAAACGAAATTTGAAAAAATTCAGACGTTTCGACATGAAAAATAGTCGAAATTCTATTTGTTAGAAATGATTAAATTTAATCAATTTCTCACCATTAGTATGAGTTAATAAAAATTCATTTATGATTTTTATTGCCTTTTCACATACATGTTTATTAATCGCCAACGTGGAAAAATGTTAACAGTTTTCATTTCCACACGATATATTTTCTTCGGATGTTTTCATTGATGCGATATTTTTGTGTTCTATATTTCTCCCTTTGTCTCAAACTAACTGTAGAAAACTGTAGATAAACAGTACTGTAAATAAACATTACAGAGTTTTGAAATCCAAACCAGAATTTTAAACTGCCGGAAACATGAATATTTCTGGTTTTGATTTAATTCCACAACAACAAATCCAAAGAATTTTATGATTTTGGCTTTAGTTTTAGTTTTGCCTCAAACCGCTGAAAACTGCTTTCAGGAAACGCCATATAAAAAACAATCTTTGCTTTGAATGACACACAAATCAGGCGTAAATTATTTCCGCGGATATTTCACAGATCTCGTAATTAAGTTTTTACACTCTTCTATGATAAAACCTATGATTAAAAGAAATTGACAGTAATAATTTTTTGAAGACTATTTTATTAGAGATAAGAAAATAACAATCAAAAAAATGTGTCGTATAAAAATTATTTCACAGCTTTTTCTTTCACAATCTTTTTTTATATTATAGCTTTCGAAGAATAAAATCTGCACATTAAAACTTAGTATCTATGAACACATTTGGTAATTTAGGAGATATTATCCTTAAAAAATGCGACATTACAGACTAAAAGAGAGAAAGATAAGGAGCCATGATTTGCCGCCTTCAATACCATTAATAATTTTTCTGAACGCTTTTTAATAAATTTAGGCAGCCGGTTGTAAATCTAGTGAGATTGAATTAAATGTTTAATGAATGATATAAACGAAATCTTGCAGAAACCATAAAAATATTCACAAAATTTGTAATTGTACAAAATATTCACAATATATTCAAAAATTTTTTCCTTTGGTAATTTCAGCCTGCGCACATTAATATATTTCCCAAATTGAATTTTTATTGCCTATCATTTGTACAATTTTACACTCTTTACGAGCTATTAAGGGAGGAAATAGGTTAATATTGCAAAATTATTATCTTTACAAAATTCACTTGAATCTGTACGTTGCCTGTAGAGCCTTCCATAATGACTTTTATTTCTAACCAGCACGGACCACCACTTTTCCACGCGCTTCTTGCTAAACCCTCTTCTCGTTCTTCAATCATCAAATAGATATTTCACGGAATATCCTTAATCATTGCATAATAAAAATTTTTGGCTTAGGTGTGCTCTATCTCCGCCCCCTCTTTCTTTCTCTTTCTATCTCTTTCTCTCTGTCAGTCTCTTTGCTTCGCTGATTTCACTTAGGTCCAATTGGTTTTTTCATTATTCTTTAACAACTTATTGTTTTTATTGTCCTTTCCGGCAATGAATACAAATTGCTTTATCATTCAATTTTATTAATTGAGATGATTAAATTAAAGCCTTAATCAATACGTGCAACACCCCAAAAGCTATGACTACTACTTTATCGTGTAAGATTTAATCTTTTTTTCGAAACTGATTAAAATCGGACGAGGTTAAATCTTTATTTTTTAATTTGACAAAAAAATTCAATGAATCAGTATCAGTATCAGAATCAGCAAGAACTAATTTTGAACCTTCTCAATTCATTACTGCGGCTTATCTCTTTAATTTAATTGAATCTGCGGCTTATCTCTTTAATATCTCTTTAATTGAATTTTGGGGAAATAATGGAGTGTGGTAGCTTTTATATCCATTCAAACAATTTAAAGAAATTCATGTAAAATTCAAATGAAAGTTGAAATCGTTAGAGGAAAGATTGCTAAAAAAGTGTGTCAATCTATTAAACAAATAATTGGCTTTAATGTTTTACTTCTCAAATATTTTTATATGAAATGACAAGATCGAACATTTACTCATATACGTTGATACTATATAAGCCTATACAAATTTATATAAATATTAGCATAATTTTCTCTCATTGTTACCAAAATTATACTGCATAAATTTGTTGCTTGTATCAAACATTTATCGTTTTAATAATAAAGTAAAGCTCGCTGTCACATTTCCTTTTACTATATGTTGTCTACGTTCCACATCCATTATACCCTTTATACCCCCCGCGTTTACTCTATACTCATGACAAAATTTATACTAAATCAGAAATTGCCACAAGTCAAATTAGCGTATTGATTTTTCATGAGCTCTATAGCCGTTTTGTGTTTGCCGGCTTCTACTTCTCTCCTTCTCCTCTTCCCTTTATTACATATACTCATTATTCTTTGACACAGAGTACTTTAAAATTCAGACCATTCCATTTTGGTATTTTTAGAAAACGTAACAAATTGCAAATTAAGCAATTTTTAGTCCATTAGAGTTAATGAAAATTTAATGGAGTGGATGGAAATTTTTTGATTAAAAATTAACAATTTTTCAAAAGACGTCAGTAGGTTTACTTACCTTAATTTAGCATTACGCAATAATTTTTAAAAGCTGAAGAAATGTCATGACAATCTGCAAAAAATAGAGATAAAAATTTTTTAAAAATCTATAAAAATCACTTACTTGAACTTAAAATTACTCAATTCGTACAAAATTAGAAACTCAATGCACAAAAATTAGAACTAAGGAATTCATTAAATCATAAATATTTTTTCATTAAAATTAAAATTAATTAAAATCTTTAATTTTGGTTAATTTAATTTGAGAAATTCGGTTCATTACATTTAAAATTAATCAATTGATTTAAATTACTAAAATCAAATTATTAAAATCAAGTTAATGAAATTAAGCTTGATCGATTAATCAAACTTATAAAAATTGGTTAATTAACCTTAAAACCAATCAAATCCGTATAGATGGCCATATGTGAGCTCGAAAAATGCTTACCTATAAAAGACCATACGAGTCTTGCTTCCTTCATCAGAGAGTATATGCAAAAAGATCTCAATTTCATTTCACAAGAATCTTTGAAATCTTCTAGAATCACTAATGGCTCTTAAGTTAAGGCATTGCATTTAGGTTATTATCGCAAACTATTTTTCTTTAGTTCGATAAAATTATAATAAATTATAGCAATAAATGGTTGCCATAAAAATTAATAACCTCTAGTTAATCTTGAGGAAAAATGAAAAGAGAAATTTCCCACAAAAAATTTTCTTTACCACAATAATGAAATCAAAGAAAAATTTTCACACCATTAATCGCTGTCGTTAACTATAAGACACAAACCATATCATTATCGTTTGGCTAAAATCGACAACCGAGGCCATCAGGAACTAACTTATCTTAATGATATTTCATTATCACAGCTCGGTAGTTTATAATATCACTGTCTTTTATTCCATTTGGTCATTAATTCAATACCGATCCTTTTCATCCTCTGCTACTTTGCATAATTCTTTCGAACACTGCATTAAATTAAATGCTAACAAAAGAAGAAGAAGAAGCAAATCGAAAAGCACAGGAAGGAAATTAACAGCAGAATGGTGAGAGAGAGAGAGGGGAGGGAGGGACAGTGGGAAAACGATTTTGTAGGATAATTTGCGGTTCATCAAACTCTGAATTGAAGCTTTTAATATCATTCTCTGGATTATAAAAGGTTTCCTTAAACACTCTCTTCCCCCACTCCCGCTCTCTATCTATCTATCCTCTCTCTCTTCCCGTTTAATTTATTTTTATTTTTATTTTTATGTAAATTTTTATATTTTCACGAAATTTATCGACAACGCTCAAGAATTCTGTTGAGGCGAAAAAAATTTCCCATCGCGTCGGCAACAAAATACCAAGACGTCTTGTCGTCATGACTTAAATTTCGTAATGTATTCTAACACTACTACTAACTTGTTTTTCAATTATTTCTCACGTCTTCGATATTGCCTGGAATTTAATTTTCCATACACGATAACTGTCAGCACGTGATCGTCAATTGTCGAATGCTTTGGCTTGCTGATAGAGCCGCCACCATCGTAAGGCCTGCGGTGTTTTTGGAATGCGAAGAGATTGAATAACTGACAAAGAAGCTACCCCGCTCAGGCTCATGACTTTCATTATGACATGATATGACTGCTAGCTATAAAACGGCATGCGTGTGTATCCTGACGGTGCCTGTTGTTACGATTCAAAATTTTGAATTCGATTGGAAAAGAGTTGGAAGGCAATACACACGAACACGCACACACACACACCGAAACAGAAATATTTAATATTGTCAATACTGTCAAATTGTCAATATTCTATTACTAGAAAATTATTGATCAGACGAAATTTTCATTCACCTCGACTTCGATTACTTTGGTGAGTTTTCGATAAAACTTTTAGCAATATCTCTTTCATATCATAATAATTACCATCATTATCACTTTCATTAACGTCATATAAGTATAATTTAAATTTTCAAATTTCCATCATTACCATCATTGGCATTCTCATCATCATGAATATCAACATTTTCATCGCTTCGGCCTTTTTGATTCGACTGAATCATGTTGTGTTTCTACACCCTACGAATCCTCTTAGCCAATTTATTTTGTCAACTTAATGGCGCTAACTGGATTTGCGATAGCTTCTAGCAAGCTCGTCATCAACGAACCATCACTTTGTTGATGAAATTTCATTATTTAATTGAACAAGTGCGAGAATAAATGAAACCATGCCTCCAGTCATTTCATCGAATTTCACTTCCTTCTGCCTGGAAACTAAATTAACGAATGGGTTACGAAAGATGGAAAGGTTGAAACGATGGGTAGGCACGCATGAAGCCAGATTCAGTAATGACGATGCCAACAAAATTATCTTACGATATTGCTTAAAAGCTTATGAAGTGGGCTGGTTGTCGTCTCTCTTTGTATGCGTGTTTGACTATGTGTGTAAACACGCGCGTGTGTGTATGAACGGAATCCAACGAATGCAGCGGATGCTCTTCAAAGTAACTTTATAAGTTTATGCAGCGGAGGTCTGTCCTTGTTAACCCGTTCACTCCCAATGTGCCACAAAGTGCATTTCAATTTCACTGGCAATGACGTGGAAATATTTCCACATATTTCATATAATAAATATTTATGTTCTCTTGATAAACTACACACGATTTCCATTTTGCGCTGCTTTTTTTAAAATTATCTTTTAAAAAAACAGAGATATCGACAAGTGAACCAACGGTATTGCTTTTAAAGCGTGTCCACAGAATTTCACAAATTGTTCGTGGCTCGTTTCAACCACTGGTTGAACCGCCGGACGAACCAACGGATTCTCATCGGTTATAAAATTTGAATATAAAAATAACTGCCATTCATAAAAATTATTACATTAAAATAAACTCGTAGCTATCGCTTTTAAAGGGAAAACATACGGAAATTTGTACTTTTAGAAATGTAAGCGATACGCACTTGAGAAGCTTCATTTCGAGGCTTTTAAAAGTATTAGAGGTTTTATCAGGGAAAGGCTTCTGAAACGGATGATTGAAAGGATTTATAGCAAAAAAGTTTCAATCGTTCTTAAAAATAGTTTTTATACATGAAAGTTTTTATTAAGATTTTCAGAAATTTCTTTTAAAATTTGAAGGTTTTCTCAATGGCTTCAAAATTTAGTTCTGATATTTTTAAAAGTTGGGGACCAACCGTCAGTTGTTATAGAAAATCATTTACACACCAATACAGACTCTCCCGAAAAATACATTTAAAAACATAATTTATTTGTTTGCTTAATTTAAAATCAATTTTATTCTAACTACTGGGGCTTGCCCCATATTTCAAAGATCGTAAGTAAAAAATTTCGATACTCATTTGAAAATTTAGATTTCATGGAATACTTGAATCCATTTATGGCCAATTGTTTCGTCAGGGCATCCATGCACATGTCTCTTCGTCCAAGTAGTCGAAATTTTGAATTTTGATTTATTATAATATATAGTTGTGTAACTCCCTATTGCGTTACAATCACCGATATAAAATGATATTTTATATTTTATGGTCTTTTTTTCAAATTTTACATTCGATTTCGGGAACAGATGGGAGTAAGAAGTTGAAACCTTTTAGAATTTAGGCCCATGATTTTATGGACTCTTATCTAAATGACTGTACCTTTTCGGGGACATATTTGTGCCTCTTTTCTTAAAGAATTTGTAGAATTCTGCGCAAAAAATAATTGACATGCATTAAAAATAGATGAGAGTTATTTTTAAAACGATCACTTCAATTTTCTATTTTCTTCAGTTTGAGGCTCTAAATTCTCAAAATTACTTCCAATTCCGCCCGGATGTTATGGAATATTATTCTATTAAGAGGATTCAGAAATTCAGAATTCTATTAAGAGGACTATTAATCTTAGGTTATTAATCTCGATTTATGATGCTTTCTTCTTCAATTTCTTTGTAGAAAGGAATACAAGCAAAGATATACAATATTAGTTATTCCATAAGATTTACTTCTCTATAAGGGTTACTAGAAGTAATTAATTATTGCAATATTTGTGTTATTTGTTAAACTACTACTACTGTTTCTACTACTTTTTACTACAATTTTTCATTTAACCTAAAATTATACTAATTTTATTAAAAAATTCTAGATTATCGTTTCCAATATATAAAACGGAAAGAATTACTTAAATTAATAGATTACTCTCAAAATCAAGCCACATAAAAAACATTAAATAAAAAAAATTATTTTCCCATCCTTAAATCTCCAGAGTTACCATCGTAAACCATCCATCATGCATTGTCATAAATGTTCCACAAGAGATAGCTTTTACACTCTGTAATCATAAAAGAATTATGTGCATATATTGCATACGTGCATTTTTATAGTTTTCAGCTTTAAAAAGGCTTCAGACTTAAGCGGAAGTAGGGAAGACTTGAGCGGATTGAAAACAATTGTAATAAAAATTATTACAAAAAATATTACCGAAGAAAAGAAAGATGAATATGAAATTGAAGAAAATGCATTCTGTGTTTTTTTTTTTTTTTTTTTTTTTTTTGAGCAAACTTTTTTATATTCAGGACGAAGGAGACGAAGCAACGCATAGAAAATTACCTCAATAAAAATCTGTAAACGAGAGATAAATCAAGTATGGCCATTTGCCAACTAACAACAAACAGACGGTTATTTATTTAAACAAATAATGCCTTACGATTTTATTGATTTTAACTATAGTACCCACAAGTTGTACTCTCGTGACCCAAACAATATCCATCAATGTCAGCAACCAACGGAAGTAGCTCTGCGTAAGTCCATTCACAGGATTCCTTCCACAAGGATTCATCGATCAATTATACAAATTTATTGACATAAAAAAACACAGTTTATTGCTTCATAGTTTACGATTTATCACAAGAAGCAGACAGAAGCCTTCACTTCAAAGACTTGGAAGCTGTTGTACTTTTTGCCAAGAGGAGAGTAAGAATTTACCGACTGTATTATTATTTTTCTATTTATGTTTCTTCCTTTTACTATAAACGATCAATTTAAATTCAAAATAAATATTGAAAAAAGGCTACAAATCAAAAGGAGCGTTAGTATATTTCGCTCGGAATTTTTCATGCACATTTTACCAAAATATTGCAGTCGTTTTTAAAAGGAATAGGGTGCCAAAGCAATACGAAGACGCACTACCACTACTATTACGGCGTAATGAAAGCACTATCACTATCGATTTCTGTTGAATAGAAATAAAAATTTAACTAGCCCAAAAAAATAGAACAAGTAGGGAGAATTGAAAGTAAAAAAAAATTCTCCAATTTTTTTTTTATTTTAAAATAATTTTGTCTATTTGTTTTCTGTTTTCCCCTTTCCAATTACACTTATTCCGAGAGCAGTTTTCTGGAAGATTAAACAATAAAAAATTTGCATAAATAGAAGAGAACATGGTTGCCATCACAAAGAAAAGTCTTGTAAACCTATTTCAAGTGACGAAACTCTAGGGAACTTTTTTTTTCTTCCTCTTATTCGTTAAACCATATACGCTATATTTTCGCATTTATTTTTGTAACGACAATTTTTAAAAGAGGAAAAAACTAAGCTGAATATAATAATAATAATAATAACAACAAGAACAAAAGTTGTTGGCATTCGCTTCTGATTATTTGTCTTGCCATAAACTTTACACTTCGTTGTGCCCAGCTCCGTCGTTTTTCATTCATATCAATGCGAAAAATTCTCTCTAAAAAAATGTAATAAAAACAAGGTTTAATAAAGCATTTATTTAGCTGCAGATGTGAGCATAATAATTTGAAATAAAAAAAATTATATAAAATATTAAATATATAAAAAAATTATATAAATTTTAACGATATTTTTATGATGCGTCGACATTTTTGTTCTTTTTTAAAAAAAGAATAACATTTTAATAAAATGTTCAGAGTGAACAATTTTACCCGCAATAAATTGTAAATAAAATTATATCTCAAACACATGACTACTTCTAATCTAATTAAAAAATTATTTAAGAAAGAAATTTCTAGAACTAGAAATTAGAATATAATATTAATGCCAAAACTGACTACCCCTCTAGTAGTCCAAATGTCAAAATATGTGCTATCCACGGGGGCAAAGTAGCCCTCAGTCACAATTCACCACGACCTAAATTAAATCTCAGGCATTTAAGCTTTCCCACTACTTTAAAAAAGGTAAATTTACTTCGGTTGTGCCATTTGTAAATTAAAATTCTGCCAAGCCTTTTGAACAATCCTTCCTTCGGCACAATTCCTTCCATACAAAAGAGAAAGCACAAACAAAAAATCCAAGTGTATTTAGGAAGTATAAAACTACTACAGGATGAAACTGTAATACAAAATTTTAGATTGCTCTGGAGCTTCAAGTAGGATAAATTATTCAAGACTAATTTTTCAAAAACAGGTCATTCAATTTTAATTGCACACTCAAATGCATGTACTGTGTACAAAGCTTTTATCCGCTAGGGGGCCAAATATGCCGTTTTATAATTGCTCAATAGAGGACAATGAGGCGACTCGTATGTTACGCTATTTACTTTTACTTCAAAGATTCGGTACAGGGTTCTATCGGTCACGTAAGATTTTGAAAAATCACCCCTTAAAGGGCGCTGTTAATATGCCAGAAGTGGGGACTGCGATGATTTCTATTGCAAAAATTTAATAAAAATACATTCGCAGCCAATAAAATACCTTTTTCTGTTTTATTTTTAATTCTTTGTAAGCATATGCTGAAAATCTTTCCCACTGAAGTGCGATGCTCGTTATTTAGTAGGGTATTATTTCGTTTCATATTCCAGACAGTTCCATACAGTCCACAAAATTATCCCAAGGAATGATTTAAAATCTTCTCGAGAATCCTATAAGCAATTACAGTAAATTTCTTAAAATAATATCGCGAGCAATAAAACATTGTAATGGTGCGTAAGAAGGATATGTCTATAAAATAAATGTTCTTCTTTTAATAAATATATATTAGAGATCATACTGCTTGCAGAAGCCTTTTAAGATTGTCAAATTTTTCCCATTTCTTCGGAGCATTCTTGCTCCAAATAAACGATCATTTACCACTATCATAATAGTTTTCTCCTAAAGATAAAATAAAACTAAAATCATGAGCACACCATATGCTCACGCATACACACACCCTCTCACACATGCACGCACAAACAATTTGCAATCGAAGCACAATTTTCAACACAGACCACACAAAACCATTTCCTACGAAACACTTTATTCGCAGCTGCTGCAAATGTTAGCAATCTTTAAACAGAACTCAAATGTCGGACATTTGATGGAATAAATTAATCATGATAGTACGAGTATATGTTGGTCAGAAGCAAAACCAACTTGACCAGAATAGAACCGAGTAAAAAAGAAAAGCAATTGCTTTTATGCAGGCTAATCTTTCTCTCTTTCTCTTTTCTTTTTGTGGAATAACCGAGAAACCATTTAACGGACTAAATAAAAGTTTTAAATAAGATTCAAACAAATAGCATGGAAGTAAAATGAAAAATGCATGGTGGTGCCAGCCAGAAACAACACATGTCCTTTTGCATCCTTTTAACGTCGAATGAAAAATCGTTCACAGAATTCGTTTATTTTTTTACTTGAATTTTTGATTTTTTAACTTTTCTCAAACACGACGTGCATTTGTTCGATATAATCCTGTATGTATGTTTGTGCATATATGTGTGAGTATAAGCATATGCTTTTAAAATTGTGTGTGTGTTTGTGTTCGTGTGTGCTTTTATTTATATCTTATTGCATGCCTGTTTGAGAAAACACATGATGTCATGTCTGTCTCTTTGCTTCAAGATTTCGATTAACTTCCTTTCATCGGATTCACTATAGAGAAATATCAAAAATTCTGACCAGAATCAGAGAGAAATATCGAAAATATATATATTTATCAGGTTAGAACCCCATACAATACATTAATCTAAGTATAGTATCTTCTCATCTTCCTAAAAACCTTTCTAAAAACAATAAGCATTAATTTGAAAAAAATTAGGAAGCAATCTTGAGAAGATAAAATACCAAGACATCCTGCTTGCATACGTGTATTCTTTTATTTCTTCTGCCATAGCCTTTATATAACTCCTTTAGAAACATTTATTCCAAATTTCAATAATGTTTAATCTCCTTTTCGTTTCATTTCCCGACAATAAAAGGACTTGACATACTAAAATGATTTAGATGATTTTACGAAATCACTTCAAAAACGTTAATTCAAAATTTGAAATATTTCGATGCTCTTTAATTTGATTTGCCCAAAAGGACTAAAAGATCTTGTAGATCCGAAGCAATTTATTAAACTGAAAATGTCAAATTGATTTTTTTTAAAAATGCGTAAATAAATACGAATTCATATTTAACTAAAAACTTATTACTTTGACCGAAAAAGAAACTTTGAATATAAAAAAGCAAAACTTTCTTTCAAATATTACGTTTTTATTTGGTCACGAGTTAAAAACCTTTGCAGATTTGGCAAAATCTTTCTAAATAAACAGCTTATAAAAACCAAATCGAAACTCCCAACACAGTTACACTGGTGGTATTAAAAACAACAACAATGAACTAGCGTAAAAGTAACAGCAAATAATTCGTTACTCCATAAATAAGTTTAATAATTAGTTTATAAACATAAGCAAAAGAAATCTTCTTTTGGTCTTTGTGTTCTCTTCTTAGTGTCTCATAATCGGATTAACACCAACACCACTACCAACAATAATAACGGCAACAAAAACCTCAAGCAACAACAGGTTGCGAAGCGAAAGAACGACAGCTCTGGATGAGGAGACTTTAATCGAAAAAGTAAAGCAATAAATGTCAAATTATTAAAATATATTTACAACTGTGTATGAGAGTGTGCGTGTTGAGTAGGAGGAATATTTGTATTCTCCTTTATATTTATTTTAATTTTATTTACGGATTTATTAATGTAAGCAAATGAAAATTCTTTATCTATTTCAATCGAAAATGAAAATGTATTCTTTAATTATTTTACTTGAAATTTCTTTTCCTTTTCTTCAATCATCCAAAGAAAAGCATCCGCTAAAAGAAAAGCAAAAAATGTGTCATATTATTGTCATTATCGTTTATCATTTCTCGCGACAAAATGCCGCACCCATTACTCTAACTATAAAAGTAATCAATTAAAAGTTTGTCACTTTGTCACTTCCAGTCTCTCTCTCCCTCCTTCCCTGTCTCTCTTTCTCCATTTGTTTGGCTTTCTGTCTCTCTTACGTTTCTCATTACATTACCCTCGGTCAATTGTCTTTCAATTATTTAAAAAAAAACAATAAACAGGAAAATTAGCCAGATCCTTAGCCGGAGTCTATATTTTGACAACTAAAGTGACATTTAAATTAGCGTGCCATTTAAAATAATGAATTACGAGATCGCTTACCAGATTGAAAACTATTATTGTTTTATGTTTTGTTGAAATATATTTGAAAATGGGTTTTTCAATTCAAACTCCGGAGCCAAGTGATCCAGCACAAATGATGGCATACATAAGATTCGCAAGACTCTAATCAAGTGACCAAGGTACCATTTTTCGCCTCAAAGTCAGTGGCGAGTATTTAAAACCTAACACTTATTAAAGCATTTTGAGCAGATTATTTATCATCTAAATCGATGTTTTTCAAAAAAGAGAGGAATTTTAGGGAACCTAATAAACGTTTCTGCCATTAATACTCACCGCGGGGAGTGGTGCAGAAACAATCACAGGAAATTAAATTTCCTCTACGATGAAGAACACATATATATGTGAAGATACACATATTGATGATTGATACACATAATATGTGAAGAACACATATTGATGAAGAACATAAATTGTGGATTAGTTTGATTTTAACAAAATGATATATCTTTCAAATCATCAATTTCGCGATTCCAGTGATTATCTTTGGTAATGAAAAAGGAAATTGATTTAATTTCGTAAAATCGGATAAATACTTTCTTCAGTCCAAGCAAAAAATCTGACAAAGGATATCTATCTACTTCAAAATATGGAATAAAATATTTATACGAAAGAAGCCAATGTTAAACCAAAATTTTAAAAAAATCAAATTCATTTTATTTTTCTTTATTTCTTGCCTATAGTGAAACTTATTTTAGCAAAATTTTGAGACAGAAGTAAAAAATATTAACTATGTAAATAATAAAAAAATTGTATTCCGAAAAAACTTAGTAGATTTCGGGCAGAATTTAAGAATTTCGATTCGAGAGTTATAGTTTTGTTTACAAAGATCATTAACACCACGGTCACCGTCCCCGGAATTAAGGATCTTTCTTTAGAGATTTTCGATGATATTTCAAACTTAAGCAGACAAGATTCAGACTGACAAGAATCGACGACAGAAATAAAAAACTCAGATTTCTGGCGAAATTTCAGTACTCTCAATCATTTCACATTACGCAACAATTTTCGCCGATGACAAATTCTAGGATATTTTTATTAATATATATATTCCAGTTATCAGATCGCAGTCAGATCACAATCAGTCAACTGTCATTCATTCTTATGAGTATTTCAGACTCTTTAATCTCTTCAAAGGAAAAATGTCAACGCTGTTTCAAATTCAACTGTCTGCCGTTTTTATCGACGTTCTTATTCATCGATTTTGCGTCTTTATTTTTTTACAGCCAGCGTAGATGATTGATGCATGAATGCATGATGCATGATTATGTCATGAATTATTTGCAATGAAAATGTTTCTCCTTGCAGTCAGTTGATGATTTTTAAATGAGGAATTAATGATGAGAATGTAAGCTGCAAATATATAGTATTATCTATTCTATAAACAAAACAATTCAACGTTTGTTTCTCAATAAATAAATCATTCATTTTTATTATCTACAAAATTATTGAGACACAATTCATTTTGCCGAGTCGAGTAAAGCATTGAGAAAATACAAATTTCGATTTAATCCTTTAATTATTTAGTGCACTTCAAAATTAGATGTTATCCAAAATGAAAATGGACTATATGAATCATATTTCAAAGACAATATTTATTAGTACACGTGACAAAATTGATTTCATAAACCATCACTCAATCTAGGTCATTCTTATAAATAATAAATATTAATATTAAACACGCTCGCACGTCACGAGGATCTGGTTTGTATCTGAAACCTTGATTGAATTCGATATTAGAGGACGACACCTAAGGACATTCACCAAACATGGTCGCATAAGAAATGAGGAAGAGGACAAAGAGGTCAAAGAGGATGAAACTTTCGTCGTTTTATTACGAAAAAGGGGAAGAACCTTTCGACGCATTCGATTCGAGGCAAGAAAGATTAATTATGTATTTTAGTGAGAAGCTAATAATGAAACAAAAATTTAATAATAAAAATAGACCCAAAAAAGAAGAAGATAAGTCACCGAGCAGGAGAAATGAATAATGACGGTGACACTAAATTGAACAATTTAAATTAATGTGTCCTAAAAGCAGACACGTAAAAACAAAGGAATTTTTTTGTCACTGTCATTTCATTGACACGTCATTACATACCACACTTTATACTCCCACAAATTTACATTCCCAAACAACGCCCAAGTCACGTCTTTCCTTTTTCACCCATCAATTGAAAATGTCGGCAAGCGTTTAATTAGAGGGTGTTAGGGATCTGCTTCAGCATGATATTTAACAAGCATCAGTCTGTCAAGAAAATTTAATCTATTCGAGAGGGAAAGTGATAACTAACAGCTCATACAAGCGGTCATTATCGAAATCATTATTAGCAAATTAACTGACAATAACATTTGAAAATGTTAAATAGGATTTAGATAGCATCCAACCCAAAACCTGAGGGTGGCTTCTTCCCCACACCGCGCCAACACAAACACATACACCCGAAACTTTCGTGTAAATACACAGTGTCTTTACAAAAACAGAATAAATGATCCGTGAAAAAATCTTCTCAATAAAATCCAAACTAATCTGTCAAATCTTTTCTATTCAGACAAAGCCTGCAGTCTGCGACAGAAGCTTTAGTTGTCAGCTTTATTTCAAACCATTTTTATGAAAGTGTGTCAAACAAAAACAAACCCACCAAATCAAAAAAACAAAAAAGGCTTTCTGATGTGACATCCAAAGGGCTGTTGTGTTTATTTTCGAAAAGTATTCTAAATCGTGTCAACGACAACGCGGCTAATCCAAACGCCATGAGTGGGGTTAGAGTTTTAACTGTCTAAACAGGCAGGAGAAGAGTGCTTTGCTTCGAAATTCTAAACTGTTCTTCAACAGCACTGACACAGCAGTTGACGTGGAAGGTTGTGGTGAAAATGAGGGTGGTGAGAAGGATTGAGACTACCAATTGAATTTTTTTCCAGTGGAGTAATTCTCAGAAGGAAGGATTATTTATTTTATTATTCTGTTATTTATTTCTACGAATATTTACATTCGATATAATTTTTATATATTATTTAAAATAAAATAAATTTTATATTTTTATCGGGGTTTGTTAGGCTTCAATTCTATTCCTCCTATATTTGCAACCCTTTTTCTTTTCCTTTTCTTTCTCTTATTATTTTTTTCTTTTTTTTCTTTTTTTTTTTTTTTTGCTTTGTTTTAAACAGCCTTCATTAAAAGAATTTTTGTGTTTGATAGTTTTTTTTTAAAAGGCTTAAGTTTTTTTTGCAAAATTTTGTGTAAGACTCTGTTCGTGCTTTGAGTGCATTTGCTGAGAAAACATGAAGCAAAACAATACTGTTTTTATCAAAAACAATTTCACAAAACCACGCTTAACTTGCATAGCGCACACAATCTCTCTATCTCTCTTACTCTCTCTCTCTCTCGCTTCCTCACTTCCCACCTATTTCTTTCTCACCTTACACACAAATACTTTACTTACGGATTACCATCATTGCACACAAGCAAGATCATTAAGATAATTAATATAGACCTTATTTTCTACGGGGCGATTGGCGTAGAAGGAGCTTATTAAAAATGAAAGGCATGCAAACATTTTTTGTTTCATTTTGTTTTCCTTTTGTTTAATTTTTCTTTTGCTCTCAGTCTCTCTCTTTCTTTCTCTCTCTCTCTACTTTACCTCGAAACAATTCGTTCACGTTTGATTTTATATCGTCATTAAAGTTATTGAAGGAAAAATTTTATAAATTATTCCAACACAAATATGAATCCTTGATTATCATTTTGCTTTGCTTGGACTAACTCACTTACTTTCAATGGCTTTTATTCTCTCTATCCAATTGGCAGTCTTAGTTTACTTTTTTTTCTTTCTCCTTTCGCGTCGGTATAATAAAGTCTTATCCCATTTTTCCACTCTCTTTAGTGGGTCGTGTTGTCTGTTCATCTATTTGTCATTTTTGTCCTTTATTATTTCTTAATTTATTACTACACGTCATATCTGCTGCATGAAGTTTTAATGATGGCGTTTATGACCGACCAACTGTTTCCGATGGATTACTAAATGAAAAATTGCCATTTTGCGTGACTCGAGACAAAAAAGCAATTATTCTTTGTGTAGAAAAGAAAGATAAAAATAAGAACAAAAATTACAGAAATATCTATATTTATCATCCATAAGTAGCCGCAAAATTTTCCTTACAAGATAAGTCTTTTTTTAAAATTACTTTAGAAACTGTTTCAATTTCGTACGATTTTAAAAGTGTACATTACAGCGCGATATCTTCTAAACTAAATGATAATGTGAAAGAATGGCATACTTATGGTCAGTTTAGAAGATATCAGCCGAAATATCAAACTATTTTGAAATCGCCTTCATAATATTTCGCGTATAAGTCTGTCATTTGAGAAGAAGTTATATCAAAACCAAACCATACGATCTAAGAAGGAGCTCTCACGATAATACTAATAGCTGCAGCCCAACGTACCCTACAGAGAATGTTTTTGCAATTGCGAAAGAAACAATTATTCTGTATATCTTACAAAATTCTATCAACCTAGTGATTGAGGGAAAAGCATCAAGACATAATGTTGCTTTCCTTGATACAAGCTAACTACTATAAAATTCTGATGAGTCGAGATTAAGGAAATGCTGGGAAATGTAGTGTGCATACACGATGCAAATTTGGAAACAAAAGTAAACTAAAATAACAAAAAAGAAGCTGAAAAATAGCAGTCCCGGAAATTTAGCAATCCCGAATATTTTTTTGGCGGAGTGTAGTGAAGAAAAGGGATGAAATGCATGCAACGGAAGAATTTAATATTAATGAATTTTTCAAATAAAATTACAGAAACGTAGAAAATGTTTCATGAATTAAACTCACCGATTTCGAGAAATTCTCTTGATTGCTTGGATAAGAACAACGCATTCTTAATTATGATCTGAACATAATGAAAAATTATATATATATTATTAAGACCATACGAAGAATCGTTTCCATTTCTTCCCCGAAACTTGAAGCAAATTTCTTCAAACCTACTTCGTACTTTCATTTTGATCTGATTTAAAATTTTATTCTTCTAATTTAAAATCTTCTTTAAAAATTGAAGGTTTCATTTATTTCGCTCACCAGGTTTATGCCCTCAGGGTTTAGCATGAAGGGCATCTTTATGACTTCAATTTTTTTAATAATTAATACCCAGGAGCGTACCGTGGAATTAACTCGAACTGAGCAATAAATCCAGAAACAAAAATAATCATATAAAACAAGCGTAACGAATTGTCTCATATAAATAAATATATTTTATGCTACTTTTGCCTCTTTATTAGTATTGGCAACTATCGAATAAAAACTATTGAATTATTCGATAGTTCTAAATAATTCATTTATTCGATAGTTTTTTGATAGTTTTTAGTAACTCAGAAATCATTCAACGAGTGAACCTGCTTCAGAATTATTAATTACTAGAAACTATCGAATAATTCAGTCATTCGCCAATTCTTAATAATTCAGAATTTCTTCAGCGAGTAAAGGCCGATACCCAATTAATCTACCAACGAGCAACGAATTAGTTGATTATCTTGTAACCACATAAGTTAAACTCGAATAGATCGAGTGAGTGGACAAATTAATGAATGAAGAACATCATTCGACAGTTAAAATCATTCAGTAACTAACTATCGATAATTGAAATCATTCGATAGTCCCCAACACTACTTTTTATATAATTTTTCTCTTCTACGTTCGAATTTTTCCTTAAACATTTTTAACATAATGTTTTTGTGTTTCTGATTCTCTAACTTTATTCATAATATTCATAATGTTTTTGTGTTTCTGATTCTCTAGCTTCTCTAACTCAACTGACTTTTTAATTTTTTAATTAATTTTATTCAATGCAAAGAAAATCTACGGACTTTCAACTGCTCTCGAGATGACCAACGCAATATAATTTATTATTCCCCAAAAAGTACCAGAGCCTAAAAGGAATTTATGAGAATTAGTGGAACTTATGAATGAGAGAAAACAAAATTAAATTATATTTGAAAAAATAACTAAACATAAGTAAAATCCTTTTTAGAGCGAAAACGTATTTTGTAAAGTTTCCACCAAACAAAATTTTTACAACCGAAAAAGAAATAAAATTCCTTGCCAATTTTCTTTAACCACCCTCATCCCCCCACCCTCTCTCCAACATCATAATTCGGCACTATTTCAGTCATTGACTTTTTTTTGTAATATAATTTTTTTATTGTTATTGAAGGGTGACGAATAAGAGTAAAATCGATTGCGGCATGAAACATATTTCGCCCTTGATAGGTTGCTATCATCAGCTTGAACAACAACAATAATAGGGATGGCGCAAACAACAACAACAACACACAACATAGTAAAAACGAAAAGTAGAAGAAAACCACACAAGAATCCGCAGGAAAGAGAAGGAGGAGAAAAGAATTATAGCACAAAAGTAAAACAATAAAAATCACGACCTTTGTCAAGGAAAATTGAAAAAGAAATCGAAACCAAAAACAAGACCATGAACTTTTTTTTAATACAGAAGCATTTTTATGCAGTTCAATACGAAAGAAATTCGTTTATGCGTGTGCAATTTTTTCAATATTTTATTATCGTACTTGAGCTAGAATTATTATTGAGTAATTATTTCTACTCTAATCAATAGACGAAACTTAAACATAATCAACCTCATAACATAGATACGTAGAGGACTTTATAAAATTGTTATCCTTGCTCGGAATGGATTCTAAATATTGCGATACACTTAAACGTATCCTTGGCTTTAATTATCCTTCAAATCTTCGAAAAAATTTAAATACAAAACTATCCAATAGATAGACCCCATTCAAAGATTGCGAAACGCATCATCTCTAAACTGAAGACAAATCGGGGCGAAGGTTACGGTTGGTGAAAGTGTCGAAGGTTTATTCATGATTACTATTATGGCCTACAGA
Source organism: Physocephala rufipes (assembly GCA_963966595.1). Classification (NCBI taxonomy): domain Eukaryota; kingdom Metazoa; phylum Arthropoda; class Insecta; order Diptera; family Conopidae; genus Physocephala; species Physocephala rufipes. The sequence goes on along the minus strand of OZ016502.1, from coordinate 44,948,391 downwards.
CAAATACTCTTACACGTACGCATACATGAATACGTAGATGGACTATGTAGATGTTTTACTAGAGAAAAGATTTTATACTTACAATCAGTAGATGCTGTTCCTAATATCGTTGTTGTTCTTGTTGGTGATGCTTCTGCTGCTTCTCTTATTCCTTCATTTCCTGTTCGCTTGGCCTCTCTTTTTCACTTCCGTTATATTTCTTAAAATTGTCTCTATAATCCTTTTGCTGAATTGAACATCAGGCAAAATCCGAAAGCGTCACTTAATATTCTTTGTTGGTTTCACTTCTTTCGATTTTCGGTCTGATTGCGATAATGATCAAAACGATTTTTGTGTCACTTTTCTTGTATTTCTTTCTATTGAAAAATTCTTTATCAAGCACTTTTACCCAAAGAGACAATTCAGCGTTTTTGTAACGATGATTGGGATGTTTTAAAGGACTGCAAATTATGCGTGCCTTATTTGGAAATATTTTTTTCCTTTTCTTTTTTTATTCGGTCTGCTTTTTCATATATTCACGAATTGTTTTGTACACTTTAGTAGTTATTTGTGAGTATTCAATAAATTTCTTTTTAAAAATATTTCTAACATTTTATTTTCGAAATATTTCATTTCGAATTCTTGGTAAAATTAAAAGTATATTAAAACAGCATAAAAATACAAAAAGGATACTTGAAATCACAGTTCCAAAAATATCATCTAATAATTATAATACTAATTTAATACTAAAAAATAATAATAATAAAATTGGTCATGGCAACGCCGTATAAAACCGTCACACAAAAAATCTGTACCGACCAGTTACCGAAAATGTTGCAGACTTTTAGGAAGTTTTAATAATAAAATAGAAACAAGTTTTAAAAGGCAATCAGCAAACGCAGATAAAGATTCACAAACTTATAACGCTCATATAGAAATTTTATTAGTACTGAAGAGCTAAATGGATTATTGGCGATAACAATATATTTCGTGAACGCATTACGATGGGAAATTATTTTAAAATCGCTCAAAAATCCGTTTGTAACATAAAATAACAATGATTGCTAGGAGGAAATACAAGGTTATTTTAAAAGGTTACAAAGGCTATTTTAAATTATTTAAATTAAAATTATAAATATTTGAAATCTCAACTATTTGAATGCATTTCTCTCACTAAATTCATAATATAGGTAAAATAACCCTGATTTTTATTGAAATATTGCTTTACTTTGGGAACAAATACGTTCCATAATAAACTATGGTCGTTACACTATCATTTACGAGGTACAGCACACTCTCATTTACGCCGTTGTCGGTCATAGCGGTTATAATTACACGAAGCAATAAAGGGCGAGGAGAAAGCAATAGAAGACACAATACAAAGCATTATAAACAACAATGAAAGTAGTAGTGACACCAGGGAGATCTCTAAAAACCGTCACGACACGTATATAACAGTGTTTTAGTATTCCAAAGGCTGCCACCCCAACAAAAAAAAAACAAAAAATAACTAAAACAAAATCAATTTTTATAGATGTATGAGGTAAAATGGAAACTGATTAATGCACCCCCTTCAGCACAAGTGAGAGCCGTTATTATCTGCGTCACCGAATTAAAAGCGGGTGATACAAAAATTAGAGAAGGCAATGAATCTGGTAACACTGAATTCCCTCAGAGGCATGATCTGAAAAGAGAATCCATATTTATAATTAACAACTTTTTTAGAAGCAGGAAACAAAACGGCATAAAAACCGTTATTGATTATTAGTTATTAACGAAGAAATGAACAAAGGCGACAAAAGCGGAACAGAAATGCTTCGATTTCACTGAAAATCAATAAAAGTCTTCATCCATTGGGACGTTAACGAATTCTGTTAACGAATACTACGGTACATTTCACTGCTGTACATATATATATATATATATATATATATATATATATATATATATATATATATATATATATATATATATATATATATATATATATATATATATATATATATATATATATATATATATATATATATATATATATATATATATATATATATATATATATATATATATATATATATATATATATATATATATATATATATATATATATATATATATATATATATATATATATATATATATATATATATATATATATATATATATATATATATATATATATATATATATATATATATATATATATATATATATATATATATATATATATATATATATATATATATATATATATATATATATATATATATATATATATATATATATATATATATATATATATATATATATATATATATATATATATATATATATATATATATATATATATATATATATATATATATATATATATATATATATATATATATATATATATATATATATATATATATATATATATATATATATATATATATATATATATATATATATATATATATATATATATATATATATATATATATATATATATATATATATATATATATATATATATATATATATATATATATATATATATATATATATATAATATATATATATATATATATATATATATATATATATATATATATATATATATATATATATATATATATATATATATATATATATATATATATATATATATATATATATATATATATATATATATATATATATATATATATATATATATATATATATATATATATATATATATATATATATATATATATATATATATATATATATATATATATATATATATATATATATATATATATATATATATATATATATATATATATATATATATATATATATATATATATATATATATATATATATATATATATATATATATATATATATATATATATATATATATATATATATATATATATATATATATATATATATATATATATATATATATATATATATATATATATATATATATATATATATATATATATATATATATATATATATATATATATATATATATATATATATATATATATATATATATATATATATATATATATATATATATATATATATATATATATATATATATATATATATATATATATATATATATATATATATATATATATATATATATATATATATATATATATATATATATATATATATATATATATATATATATATATATATATATATATATATATATATATATATATATATATATATATATATATATATATATATATATATATATATATATATATATATATATATATATATATATATATATATATATATATATATATATATATATATATATATATATATATATATATATATATATATATATATATATATATATATATATATATATATATATATATATATATATATATATATATATATATATATATATATATATATATATATATATATATATATATATATATATATATATATATATATATATATATATATATATATATATATATATATATATATATATATATATATATATATATATATATATATATATATATATATATATATATATATATATATATATATATATATATATATATATATATATATATATATATATATATATATATATATATATATATATATATATATATATATATATATATATATATATATATATATATATATATATATATATATATATATATATATATATATATATATATATATATATATATATATATATATATATATATATATATATATATATATATATATATATATATATATATATATATATATATATATATATATATATATATATATATATATATATATATATATATATATATATATATATATATATATATATATATATATATATATATATATATATATATATATATATATATATATATATATATATATATATATATATATATATATATATATATATATATATATATATATATATATATATATATATATATATATATATATATATATATATATATATATATATATATATATATATATATATATATATATATATATACTTAAATGAATTATCCCAATACTTCACTAATAAAATGCATGAACTTCAATCCCAGACTTACAAACGGAAGTTATTGAAGTTGGTTTTTGTTGATAAAATAAAAAAGCGTACTTATTTTTATTAACGATTTACGCGTTTAAGCACGAAGCACGCCCACCGGAATAGAATTCACTATATGGGGATGTTTCTCTAGATAATCGGTGCTAAAATTATATCATACGAACGTCTTGACTGCTTGCTAATGATCAAACATTTAAATCACAGCCGAAAATAGCATATATAACTGTAGGGTATATAAGCTTCGGTAAGAGCGAGTTTAGCCTTTTTGGTTGTTATTTATCATTCACTCTTAGTTCAATAAAGTTGAAATAAAACTTAAAATAATTATTGATTTCATAAATTGTTTTTTCCTCTTCTTTGGGTGATTTAATGCTAATAAAATTATCTTCGAACACGCAGAGCGAAATGAAGGGCAAACTTTGGAAATATATTACTATTACTAGGAGGAGGAGTAGTAGTAGCAGCAATAGTAGTAATAGTAGTAGTGTCAGTATTAGCAGTAGTAGTAATAATAATTGGTGTTGTAGTTGTTGTTGTTTTTCATAGGAACGGATAGGTAAGAGATAATCAATACGAAAGGGAAAGTGCTACAATTAATTACAATAGAATTGCGTGTAATCATTCTTTAATTTGCAAAAAAAACTCAATAAAATTGTAATTAAAATATAAATAAATAATAAATGTAAGGGATGAAATAATATATTAGTAAAACATTATCTATATAATTTTTTATATCATTAACAAAATTCTTCGAAAATTAATACCAAAGAAAAGAAATCAGAAGGAAATCATAAAATGCTTGCGATTTCTGTTTGAAATCCAAATTTCTAACAAATCCAAAGAATTCGATTACTTCAGAATTAATTGTTGTTTATGAAACCACATGTTCATGTTATTGAAGCATACCATCACTCTCTGTCTCCCTAGCACTCTTTCTCGGCCACCGTCTCATACTCTACCCATCCTACTCTTGAGAAGTGACAATTATGTTCTTTTTTTAATTTCAATAATTTCTCACAATTAATTATGACTCAGAAACTTTAAATCGATGCAATTGCACTCCAATAAAATCATCAAAAAAATCAATTCATTTTCACAAAATACTCAATCAATTCTATTTTATAGCTTTTTTAATAGCTCTGAATTTAATGGCTTTTAACTTACAGGCAATAATTCTTTTTCTTATGTCAGTTCTGGCGGTAAAACGTTCAATACAAATCAAATTCACAAAAATCCATAAATGCCAAATAATTTCACTCGCTTTATAAACGCGAGGAAAATAAACAAAGAAACCACACAATCAATCCCTAGCCACTGCTTTCACGGATATTTTTTAAAACTAATAAATCGTTTCGATATTTTTTAAAAATGCTTTACCAACGACTTCCGTTCCGAAGCAAGCGGATGATTCAATAGAACTAAACGATGCAAAAGATGGCGCCGAGTGAAGCGCGTGGTTACATTGGCACGCGTTCAGAATAATGCCGTAGTCATAACAAAACCAACAGTAGCAAGAACAGCAATGACGGCATTTTAATGGGAGTTGCCAATTCAATGATTTTATAGAATGCAATTACAACGTATAACTTCCTCGTCGAATTAGACGATTGTAACCAAAACGAGATTTTCCAAATTGAATTGAAACAAACTAAATTATTTTGACATTAAAACTTTACGAAAACCTTTAAGAAAATTGTCCTTTCGCACAAGGATTTCGCATAAGCTAAATTTGACATATAGACTTAAATGACTTAATAGTACAAAAAATAAATTATTAACTTTCTAAGACTAGCTGTTTTCGGTTATGTACGATAAATTAATGAACAGACGTATAAATACGTATTAGCATCACGACAATACTAGACAAAAATATTCAGAAATGATCAGAATAAATATATATTCTGTTGAAATCTGATTCTTACAATTTGTAATAATTATGGTAATGTAATATCTAGCAATATATTACTAGTAATACTGCAATGTAATAATACGTTTTTAATAAGTAGATAAGTACTCTAATCTTACCTCGCAAGAAAGTATATGTCCCTCAAATTTCAATATTTAAAGTAAAATCTATACATAAGTTCCATTTTTCCTCTCTTCTCGCCTCTCTCTCTTCCTCTACTCCTATCTTTCCCTCTCTGTCTTATCCATTGCTTTTCGGTAACCGAAATTTCTTTTACAATTTGCATCGTCACATTTTAGAAATATCAACAAATTGGCAGCTCCAATCTGGGGTCAATTTAAACTCATTGCAATACTGTTGTGAGCAGGTATGAAGCCCACCAAATGGTATGAAGCTTTTCCAATAGCGAAATGTTCGAGTTGCAACGAAAGTGTTATTGGCTAGACTTTTCATCTAGCTTTAACAAATCGTTAACTGCAGTAAAACTGAAGAGGGTTATCTTCTGTAAATAAATTCCACTAAAGCGGAAGTGAAAATGTCTGATTACAACAATTGTAATGATGGTAATGATGATGAAGATGGTATGAACAGATAGTTAGTGTAAGAATATCAGGCGGACTATGTAAACTAAACAACGATAACGTTAGTTAAGTCTATATCTTTGTTAGCCGATGTTAGGCAATTTTTGCTGCATGTGCGTTATTTTCCTGCAACATGACCTAATGGCAAAAAGGAAATGTGAGAAGAAGGAAGGATAAACAAAAAGGAAGTTTGAATTTTTCCACATCATAACGTTGTCTGGATATGATTTTGTATGGGTGTGTGTGCCATATATGTGTGTGTCTAATGGTTGAATTGAATTCTTGCTGATGAAACTGAGTAAAATTAATGGCAACCCTTCTAATTTCTGTCATCAGCCCAGTTACCAACCCGAGACTCGGCGATAATTATTCAAAGTCAGAAAATGCTTTCACATTCAATTCAATTTTAAAAAGCAATTCCTGAAAAAGGTATTCCTTTTATTTTTACTTTATCGTAGGTGGCGACCCTAAATAATATTTGCTTCTAAATGACGGTCAAAATATTTTAGGATCATTTTGTTCGTGCTGAAGATTGTAAGTTGATTTATGTTTTACAATTAAATTAAAATTAAGCTAGATGTCTAGGTGGGCCATCTCCACCTAGACATCTAGCTTAATTTTAATTTAATTGTAAAACATAAATTGATCACATTTTGAACGTGAAAAAGCTGAGTTTTTGTTAGAATATTCCTGTAGATATTTGTGGCAATATTTGCGCTAAATATCATGAGAATATCCCTTTTTTCTTCCTCAATCGTCATTTCAACAGACGGACAGAGAAACCCAACTCAAATGATAAATCGACTGAGGAGATGACATAAATTTTGACTCATTTTCAACATGGAAGTATTATTCCCATATTTGCACGAATATTCGTTTCTGGTTTCAAGACGACCCTTCTGATCATTCTTCTGTAATTGTAAGTTTTATCGCCAATAATCGGTTGGTGCTAAATTTTTCACATTTACCACGCTTCTTTAAGTGCGTTACAAATCCACGAAATTATAGCCTCATCTCTTCGATAGTAAGATACAAAAGTGAGGTGTAAGGGATGGCGTATAAAGTCATATCGTCGCATCGTTTATATCACAGCTTCCTTCAACCTATTCACCATTTTATCCTTGAACAATTTATTTCCAATCGTGTCATAGACGATTACTAAATAAACGAATAAGTATAAAGAGCGTGAAGTGATATAAAAACAATCAATTGTTCTCAAGCGATTCATATTTTCAGCGATTTCATTATTCAACTCAGCAAAACAAATAAAGCCAAGGGACATTGTAATGGGATCCATTGTACCACCAACAAACAAACAAAAAGAAGGAAATCGAAGTACTCACGTGAGTGCTGGTCGCCGCCCTTTATTCATGCAAAAATAATTTATATGATAATAGTCTCAATTCAATCCGCCGAAACACTAGAAAACAAATTGAAAAAGGGATATCAACTATTTTCATTGTTTTAACAGGTAAGGTGAATTCATTCATTCATTTTAAGGTGAGTACCAAAACAAAAATTGCAATACGTAAAAATATAAATTTAAGAGAAAAATGACGCATCCAGCGATTATGACTCCATTTTTCAGTTTAGTAAAGGATGTTAATCTTTGCGAAAACTTCTTTCTCTGTTTAATTAATTTTAAAAAATTGTTTGACAAAGGTAAATGAAGTTTTATTAAAGAGAAAAGAAAATTCACAAATGCACTATTTCTGGGCATAAAAAGAATAAAAAGAAAGAATGCACTCATTACAAGAATGTATCAGAATTTTTTTACGAATAAATTCGTTTACTCACCAATGACCCGATTCTTGAAGCGTCATACGCTATTCCGCTGATTGTAATAATAAACTAAAAAAAAGAAAAAAATTAAAAGGCATAAACTCCGAAGAAAAAACATCATTTTTACCTGAAGAAAACTCAATTTTGAATTTTCAAAGGAAATTTCTGATTTATGTTTAGATGCATTTATTCATTGAAATAATACGCCCAGATGTTCGCGTGTATTCACAATGAAATAAAAACAAATTACCGGAAATTAAAAAATTTAGCTGTTGCTTCTTTATTTAAAAATTTCTTCTATGATCTCGAAAAATGCAAGAAAGCGAAAAATATTAAAAAAATACTCGAGCAGATAAATTAAGCGCTTAAAATAAATAAACGAAATCGACAATGAAAAAATCATTGTGCGCGCATTAAAACCGCATTCAAAACAAATAAAATGTATTTCTATGAATTTTGTTGTTTATTAAAACTGAATGGATAGAAGGGCACGATCTATGACGCGAAGGCGTTGTATGGATCGCGGAGCGAGAGTATTAGAAAAGTGTTTGAAGAGATCACCAAGGTGTTTATCAATAAAAGGCTATAAAAAATACCTCTAAAATAAATTGAAGGCCTTTTACATTTCATTTGTTATGTTTATTTAATTATCCATAGTTATCACAAAGTAGAAAGCATATTTACCAAAAAACGATATAAGTCGTATATTGAAGGCAATTCAATGTATACTCGGTACTTCGCGGATTTTTCAAAGTCCTCTGAAAATATCTTTTTTTCAACATTTGCTATGTCAGTCACTCTAACGGTTGAGAATACGTTGCACATCCTTTTTTACTTTGCGATATTTCAGAAATGAACCGGAAATATTTCCTAGATTTCAAATATAAACTAATAAGCCAATAGTTTGTGAAATTTGCGAAAAATAAGCACAAGAATTGGTGAAAATTTATTATTTATTGATTTTTTTTTAGATTTTAATAACTTTTAAAAAGTAAACCTAACAACAAACCAACAACCAAAAACGTAACAATTTCCCAACTTATAAAGCCCTTTACTTCTGCCTAGAAATACGTACATCAAATAAAAACAATTTCTATAGAACCAAAAGGATTAAAAATGCATCTCTTTCTTCATAATATTGTGCTATTTCCTTTTCTTTTATTGTCTTTTGTCACGGAAAACTTTCCGATAAAGTATAACTTTTTTACTTCTTTGTTTCGCTTCGCTTCTCCGTCTGTTTCGTTGCCAAAAGCAAAGTTCAAAAGTTCAAACGAACTGAACGAACTGCAGCACAATCTTCGGAAGTAGTAAAAACTAAATTAGATTCAAGGCAAAATTGACTACTGAGTCATATTCATTGTCACTACAATCTGTCATTTTCATTGCCGCTCCTTTTCTATCTTCGCAATTTCAAGAAAATGTTCGTTAAAAAAGGGTTAAGGAAATCCTTTATGATGATTGGGAGGGGTTGAGAGGGAGTGGAATTTCTGTTCAAACGCTTAAGGTATCACCGCCAGAAATTCACTTAACTCGAACTGCGGGTAAGGTAATTGCGCCAATAAAATATTATTTACCTGAAAGTTAAAAACTCAAGAGAACCAACGAATATCCGAACGAATACCCGAATTGTTCGCCTAAGGCAAAATTTTGAAAACCTTTGAGAAGATTTGGAAAGAGTATCGAAGAAAACCCGCTCGTGCATCACATACTTTTAAGTTTCATTTGATTACATTGCCAGTAATTCTGCTTGAAAATTTTCGTGCTATTTTGTATGCGCTATGGCCTCGGAGAGATGTGAAGCTCATCTGGAAAAGGAAAATGTTCACGAAAAAATTTTATATAATAGAAAAACATTTCATCTGTCAGCCCTTTTGGAATCGAATACATTTTAGAGTAATGTAGAAATATTTTGCAATTAAGAAATATTTTACAGCATTATTATCTTTATTTTTTATTATTATTTATTTCGTTTAAGTCTGAGTTTAATTTCAAATATAAAACTTGTAAAGTATTGAGCTCTGTCTTTTAGATAAATAGCAATAAAGTTTTCTTTATTTTTTCTTTATCTTTTGAAATTATTTTTGTAGTAAATAAGTATGCTCAAAAAATAGAAACACTTAGGTTAAATGCGGAAGACTAAGAAACAAAGAAACCAGGACGAAAAATACTGCAGTTGGCACATCGCCGAAACCGGTTTGTCCGCAAACCAAATTTCACCAGGCGTAATGGAAAATCACTTCAATTACCTAAATCTTCTAAACATATCTATCTCCCTCTCTCCCTCTCTCTACCACTTCTAAACGAAAATGAATAATAAAAAGGACGAATAAATTTAACCCATCATAGTCTTTGCGTGCAACGGACTTTGAGATCAAAGGAAAACCAAGTGATCTGAAAAAAGGGCTAAAAATTAAATTAAATTAAATTGAACAGCTTTAAAACGGTTTTAGAAGACTTTCTGGAGAACAATCCACACATACTTTCTTGTTATTTCTCGTTATTTCATCGAGTTTCTATGACTTTTATGAAGAAACAAATATTTCCATTATAAAATTGCCTTTAATTTTAAATGCTTGAACTTTTACATGAACTAGCACATACATACATACACGAACATAAACAGAATAAATTCTAGTTCAGAAGTTTCCAAATTCAAGTTTGGACGCACATGTTAAAGATTTAATAGATGTGAACTTAAGACAAACGATTTCAACGTCTCCTGCGAGTCCTTTGCTTGACACTTCGACTTTTGCCCGTTACAACCTTTCGCATCTTCTTTTTGGGCGGCGACTTCCAACCTCTCTTCACCGAGAACAATTTGCCTCTACGTCCGACGTTGACTTTCTTTTGGACGCTCATGATTGATTCACTTGATGCCAAACTCGGCGATCGGCCATCTTCAAATTCATCATCATCATCATCATCGTCTTCATCTTCATCCTCATCTTCATCCTCATCGGGACTGTCAGGCGATGGTGCTCGCTTGCGTTTACGTCCACCATATTTCGATATATTCTCCTTTCTCTTCTCCAGACGCGCATAATAAGCGGCTTCGATATAACGCACTTTCTTCTCTTTGGGTAAAGCCTTCCAGGCAGCTATACCACGTCTCTCGGCTTCATTTGCGTTCAGTTTAGGATTTTGTTTACAGAACTCCGAGTAAAAATTGAGAAAAGGATCCCTATTTCCAGAATCCATCGTACCCAACGCATTTGCGGCTTCCACTTTTGTGCCATTTCTTAACGTCATTGGATGATCTGGTTGAGGATTGGGACTCTTCTCCATTGACGACCGATTGAATATGTGCAAAAATGCAAAAATGTTTCACGTACAAATGTTTGTCCTAAGTGTGATGAAAAGGAATTTTTCTTTATTGAAAAACGTTAAGGAAAAATTTGAAAATTTTCACACGAAAATAGTTTCACACGAAAATTTATAAAAGCTTTTTTTCAAACAAATTTATTCGAGAGCAAAAATTGATAGAAAAATCAACTTGCTTTAATCAAAAGTATTTTTGATAGAATTCAACACTAGTTTATTTTTGGTCAAATAAAGAGAAGTTGACGGTGTTCTTGGGTGTTGAAATTGAAATAAAAAATATACCTCTTTACAAATGTACTGTATTTAATCATGTCTTATAACGTCCCCTCGCCTCGAAGTCAGCGCCTTCAATTCATCAACATCTTGATGATGACACCCTCTTGGCTCACACCCAGTCATTCTCTTTGCCTTCTTAATGTATTTTTCATACAACACAGTATTTTCCAACAACACAATTTTAATTGCAATTTCAGGGCTATCTTCGTATCAATTAGGATTTTTTTTTGTTCGAACTCCACCCCAGGATTTTATTCCATTCAATAACAGTCCATTTAAGAAGGTCGACGATGGGATTTCTTACACTCACCGCATTATCTCATTCTTTATGCATGCCTTCGCTGAACGAATATTAAAATTGAATGTTTCTATTAAAATTTTAATGTGATGCCAATAAAATTTGCGATCTTGTTGAAGGCATGGTCTTCATCTTAGTAAGTGCATGGAATTACGTCACGTGTGATGGAAGAGACGGACGAAGATGATGAAGAAGTTCAAAAAAAGGTCAAGGAAAATTACGAAAATTATCGCTAACATCAAATTATTTTGATGTCTGAGGAAATTTTCATGTTTTAATTATTGGATGCTGTTCTGGATGGTTTGCAGCATTTATTTTACAGAAACAAAGAAATTTCTCTCGTGGCAAGTACTCACCCTCCTGTATTCTCTTTTCTCTTCGTACTACCATAATTTCTTCATTTTTTTTGGAAAATAATTTTTTGTTTAATAAAGTAAATTTTATATATCCTGAATTTTATGCATTTTTAATAAAACGCCCTTTAAAATAAAAACACACAATTTAATAAACGAATAATTTTATAAATTTTAACTTAACTTTTAATAAGTTTTAATTAAAAAACGCTTCAAAATATAAATAAAGTGAAAATGCTTTCAAGGCGAAATAAAATTTAGTGCAATTACTCCAAAGACACACCGACACACACACTCCTATACCCAAGAAACTCACCCATTACTTCAATTAACTTCTTTTGTCCTTTCAAACAAGCTCTGGATTAACAAAAACAATTGTATTTTGTTTTCTGTTTATTCTGAAAATACCGCGATATTTACGAACAAAATAAAACAAAGAAAATTTACGACCAACAACAGTAAAAGTCTGCTTTAACTGAAATCCTGAATTAAATTTTAACTGCGTTAATCCTGAACATATCCTGTAACTGCGTTTTGCCGAAGAAATACAAAAAATATGGATATGGTGCATAAGAGGACATTAAGGATGTCCCAAATATATGCTAGTGGAAAACCCGTAATAATCAATTTCAGGACTGCAAGAAAAGGTAATCAAACGAAATATACACAAATGTATCCCGAAACTAATATCACATTGCCTCTCTATCGCCGCCCCTTCCCGGGTGACCAAACATCCTGAATTATCGAATATTTATTTTGCATGGATTTTTAGTTGATAAAAAATTTTGCGAGTTCCAAAAAGTATACATAGTAATACAAAGTATATACAAAGCATAGTAATACATAGTATACAAGTAAAATACGTCCTTCTTTCCTACCTTCACAGCTCTGCGAAGCGTATTTGCGTCCATCTACCAACTCTTTGACTTTTGCTCTCATGTAATCTGACGAATTCATATACCACGAGTTTCATCGATATTCAGCCAAAAGTAGATCACATGTTGACAAATCGGGAAGATCAACTTACAATAAAAGCATCGACAGCAGAAGCAGCTGCAGAAAAACAGCAACAACAAACAAAGAGGCGTGAAGTGAACAAAGTGTCCAATGAAATTGATATCTCTTACGTAAGAAATCGCAATGAGCCTAAAGTATCACCAACGAAACAACTTCATATTCTAGAGATGGCCATAAAAGCGAATGAGCGAACGAGAGGGAGTGAGAAAGAGGATAAAAGAGATAAAAATATATGCACGAGACGAGGCCATTCATTAATGCTGAATGATTTATAGAGCTAAACGAATTTTCACGTCGTTGTTCATTCATTAATTTATTCATTACGTTTAATGATAATTTTTCCGAAAAAGACCTTTCAATTATTAATGAAACGAAAAGGATTTAAATAAAAGCGGTCAGTTTGCCTTTAGCTTATTTAATAAGATTTAATTTTAAACTAAATTTTAAACTAAACTAATTAAACTGAAGGCAAAATAATATTCTATATTTCGATATATATCCGTTCACACCCAAAATATCAGTAATTCACTTTTCATTCACTGTTTTCGCATTGCTACCACCACTACTGCCACTAACACGATGCTTGACCAGCACACGTCTTTTTTAACTTCTATGCGACCAACACGTAAATCTTAGATCTTTAAGGTCGCTTTGGTAACTCAATATTCGAAGTTTTGAAAGTCTTGTAAAGAAAAGAAAAATATTTGATAATATGATATCGAAAATCTTATGTCAACTCATTCAAGAGACTCGAGCAGCTTATTAGTATAAAAGCCATCACCACCGAACGACCAGCATCAGTCAATCATCATTCAGTATTCTTACAGTATACAATTCTTACAGCGTCTACATTAATATAAAGGATTAAAAAACCTGAATCGTATCTCTTTTACTATTCGAATTTTATTAATTACAAAAACAAATCAAATTGAGATACATTTTTAAAAGACTTCCTTCATCCTCGTCGGTGTTCAAGTTTAGTGTTCATCTTCTTCTTCTGGGTAGACTCTGTGATTAAAATTATCCTGCTTTTACCTGTCTCTTCTAAAATGAAACAGGTATGAATTGGAAGTAAAAGATAAGTGAATTAAGTGAAAAAATTTGCTCAAAGGATGCGAGAAAGATAGTTCGAGAGAGAGAGACAAAAATAATAGTTCCAAAATTATATTTGTGGACAATTTAAGAAATCAAGAATATATTTATTTCGTCTGAATGCAGACGAGAGTACGGGACCGCTTTTAAGCGGAAGATCTGTCGCTTTAAAATCGATAAAATAAAAAAGTGATGAAAAATATATTGAATAAATCATTTTTATTCTAAAAATAATATAGAAGTCGGTCTTAGGGTGAAATTTACAGCAAAATTCAGAAAAAGTGCTTCAATAATAAGCCGTAAGATGAAGGCTCTTTTCTACTGGCCAACTCATTTAATGGTTACATTTTCGAAATTACGGATACGTAATACCTTTATAGTATTCGTTATATTTCCTCTACTACTAATTTTCTAGTGGGTTTTGCCCACGACAAACGTTTATTGCTGTGTCGAATTTTAATTGAATTGTTTCACCGTAAAGGCTTTAAACAGACAGAAGCCAATCGAATCCAAATTTTGGACTGCATGATAACTGACCAATTCTTTTCAGACTTGGTATTGTCTAAATCACGACTACCAATGACTGAATAATAGACTACTAAGACCTCAAGCATAGTATCGAAAATCGCATTCACAAATCGCTTCAACGGTTATCCTCGATTATCATATGAATACAGTACTACCTTTTCGCCTTATGAATTCTTAATAATTGTAAAATAGTTATTTGAATCTTATCGATGAGCACTAAATTGATAGCGAAATATTATATTAAAAATTTCGGTAGACTTTAAATAACATTTCACTTTTATACGTCTGGAGCTTGATCTCGCCATTAATGGGAGTTAACGTAGAATCCGGCCATTAATTAGATTCAATTTTTGTACTCGCATAATTTAAAATCACTTTAAAATCAATCGATCCTCGACGAAAACTTTGACTACGTTTATTCAAATTCATCAATCATAATAATCCAATATGAAATATTTTGACAATTGTGATTTTCTAATAATTCAAATGCTTCCAATGTATCGACAATTTTTATTAATTTCGTTTCTTTTACTTCTTCCTCCTCCTTCAGTCTAGAGGCTTCCCAACAAATCCATAACTAATACCACAATTATTTTAAATCTTTGACATATCATACGCTGTTTCCGCTTAACACCAACAAATAGCAGTCGTTTTCTCGACATCAATCACGTCAGAAAATGTCAATCCATCGAATACGATAAAAGTTATCCATTAAAGCTTATGCCTCTTTTGGTGCTCATCTCGAATTCAATCAATATTGTATTGTTACGAGTATTGTATGATAAAACGGGGGAGGGTGGGGGACAGATAGTTGACGGAAGTAGGGGATGAATGATTTTTTTATGATGTTCAATATTTATGACGGGGTCGATGTCACCGCATTTGAAATGATTGCGAATTGTATAATAATAAAAATTTCATAACAAATCGAAAATTGAACATTGATTTATTTTTCGTTGCTTTAGTTAATCCTTAAATAAATATTTTTATTTTTTCGATTAATTTCACTGAAATCAGTTTTTTATACGAATGACGCAAATCAAATATCGATTGAATATTTTTATAATAAAGGACATTTTTTGATAATTTTTTTGACAATTGGATCCTCCCTCATTCCGTCTCTTCTTCATCTTCAGTTGTGTCTACTTTTGACTCTCTTCGCTCTCACCCGCCACGCGAATTCCTTCAATGTATTGCACAGTTTACTGACTCCGCAGACGCAGACTTCGGTGGATTCAATCGGAAATGGCAACGGAAATGGTTTGGAATCGGTTTCGGTTTCCACTTCCGAGGACTACGATGCTCATCCGCAGTACAGTTTTGCATACGATGTGCAGGACGCCCTGACGGGAGACGAGAAACAACAGGAGGAATTACGCGATGGCGATTTAGTTCAAGGACAGGTGAGTCCAGTGGGTTTGAGTGGGTCGTGAGGGGAAGGGAGGGGGAATGATTACTGGATAAATGGTTGCATGTTTGCACATCATTCTTTTATATCTTTATCTTGTATCATTTTCTTTTTCTCTTCTTTGTCGGAACCGACAGTATTCAGTTGTCGAACCCGATGGCACTCGACGAGTCGTCGATTACACCGCCGACGATATTAATGGCTTCAACGCCGTCGTCTCTAAGCAACTCATCGACGAACGTCAACGCTCTCGTTCCTCACCAACCGCAAACACGCGTTACAACAGCTTCGAAGCATATCAAGCGCAAATCCAAGCACAAGCTCTGGCCGATGGACAGGCTCAGTCGAACGCTTATGCCCAGGCTCAGGCTCTAGCTGAAGCAGAGCTACAGGCGCAAACCAATACGATGCAACGTGACGACACACAAGCGCGCCTTCAAGCCGATGCACAGGCTCGTTTACGAGGACAAACATTGCCGGAGCAATTACAGCAACAATACCGCCAGCAGCAGCAACAACAACAACCGCAACAACAGCAACAACCATTGCCCGAGAGTACACCGCAGCAACGGCAACAATTGCAGCAGCAACTTAATGTCGCCCGAGTAGCTGCCCAGCAAGCTCATGGTCGAATAAGCAGCGAAACAGGTCTGTTGCTCTCACAGACGCTCCCTTTGAAGAGCCTCGGTCATTCTGTGCACGCCACTCTTGTCTCGCATCCACCCACCATCGTCACACACCCACCGACGGCAACTGTTTTACATGATCTCTCGGGATTGACCAGTCCGGCAGCACGCATCACTATCGAACGTACCGCGCAACCGCACATAGTGATCTCCCAACCGGCTAGCGCTACAGTACAGGCACATATCTTGCATTCACCCCTAGTGCAATCTCCGCTCGAAGTTGGTATTCTTAGTGCTGGGCGAGCAGGTCTGGCAGCGGTCAGTTCGAACGACAATCGTTTGACATCATCCCAAGTAAGTCGTCTCGGCTCAGCGACATATCAAACGCAACAGCGTCAGCAACTCGTAAGCGGTGGCAACGGCGGTGGTAACGGTGGTCTGGACGGTAGCGATTCCTTGCGATTGCTGAACGGAAATGGCAACGGAAACGGAAACGGAAATGGTAACAATGGCGATGGCAATGGTAGCAATGGCAATGGTAGAGGAATTGCTAGTGGTATTCGAAGAGGCTACAACGGTGAGAACAGCCAGCAGGCTAGCCTTTTAGGTGGCATCGGAAACGGTGGCAATGGTGGAAGAAGCGACAACGGAAATGATAATGGTGGCAGACGTTTGCAAGGAATCTTTCCCGGCAGTGCCGCTGGTAATGGAAAATCATCGTGGTAGATGAAACCAAATATTTGAGGAAACTCTCGCGCAACACGAAACAACACACGAAATGGACGAAAAGCGACAACGATCTTATAGCCTATTAAGTCAGCGATACAATTACAACGATTTTTTTAAAGACGACTAAGAGCAACAACACCAACAACAACAGCAACAATAACGATAATAACCGAACGCAATTCGACGAAGGATAACGATTTTGTTTAAATGTTTTCTTTTTATTAAACTTTTTAGTATGAGAAATTTCTCTTAAGTATCATAACACAAGCGTATAAGTATTACTACTAGATATTTTCTCTTCTTCTTCATCATCATATCTTCTTCTTCTTCTTGTTTCAGAACTTCATTTCGAATTTTGAAATAATAGTACTTACATTCATCTACATCAACACCAAGAGGGATCTACGGTACACAATCTATCACTCACACTCTTATACACAATTATATGTTTTACTCATACTAATATTCATATGAACTGTTATTTATCCTAATACAACAATAACAGCAACAACAACGCGAAATCGATATCGAGAGTTACAAAAGAAAGGGAAAGAACCAGGAGTATGTTCCTCTCTATTTAGTTTTCTTTATTTTTGACAGCTTTGGCCAAAATAAAATCATTAAAAGAATATCACTAAAATACATATATATACGCCCATATATATTTCTTATATACACATATTTATATAACTCTTAATGTTCACCCTCATAAACGAATTTCAAAATATGTCTGTGTTAATTTATTTATTTGTTTAATAAATTTATTATCTGTATTAATATTTGCATGTTTGTATATGTTTAGATAATTCCTATTAAAAATATAAAAAACTAATACTACTACTACTACTACTACTACTACTATTACTACAATTACTCCTAATAATCCTACTACTGTTTCAACTACTATTATTTATCCTTATGAGATTGCATTGTTTATTCTCCTGTAAGCAATACTAAGTATTAAGTACATAATCGTATGAAAAAATGTATTAATAAAATGTACACCAAAAAAAGTTAATAAATATCTTTAATAAAATTATAAAAGCAATTAAAATTCGTTGTTTTTATTCTAGAATTGTTCTCATTGTTCTCGAATTTTTCGTTTACAATTTTAGACATTTTGATAACTTAAAAGTTCTTTGAGTTCATTCAAAAAAACTGAAGATATATTTATTTATATAAAATTTTAATTTCTAGATTTGATTTTATCATTTGTTTATTATACCAAAATAACTTTTTGTTCAAGACCATGCAGATTAATTCATAAAATGAAAACCTATGAAAAAGATTTTAAACTAGTTTTTCATTTAATATAAATTTATTATATTGTATTAATCTTTCTAAAAATGTTTATTAAATTATTCTTTAATTTATTCTTTAATTATTCTTAAATTATTCTTTAATTATCCTTTAATTATTCTTGAATTATTCTTTAGGTAATACCAGCTCACACTATTTCGAAAAACAATGCTTCTAGGTAAAGAAGTAAAAACTCTTAAAGGACAATTTTATGCAATATACAATTGTGGTGGTAACCAACGGTATTGCAATTCTTCTCTTTTCTTTCTTTTAAGATTTAAAATCAGTAAGAGCAAAAGTCACTCGTAAACCTAAAAGGTCACCGCTATAAATCGCCGAGTATAAACCGACCAATTTTCTCAAGTATTAATTTTACGAACTCGCTAGTTTTTTGAACACCTCCTCCTGCTTTACTTCCTCTTCTTTTTCTACGTATTTGCTTCCTGGGATTTCTTCAAAGCTTCCACATCCCGCAGATTAAGGAGCACATTTTTAATTGAAGTTTAATTATTTTGTCAACAAAGAAAAGGATTTAATCCGGTAGTAAAGCAACAATATTGACAAAAACCGCCTTTATTACTAACTAAACAGTACCGTTTCAGCTTTGCTCACAAATTTGTGTAAGAAATTTTCAACCGATTTGGGGCTCATATGACTTCACCATTGAAGATGAGGTTGAGCTTCGATAGCATTTTTTAGCTAATGATGCGAATTTAAATATTGCATTAAGGAAAAATGTATCTATTAAATTCGCGCGAAATTTGTAACTTTTAATTTTACATGTTTTGGATTAATCAGGTCAAACAGGCGCCTCCACCTTCTCTGAGCTTTAATTTTGTTCTCTGACCTGTGGTCATTATAAAGTGTCATAATATCGACTAAACCCCTTTCCCTCTTAGTGTTAAAGACTAGCAAACGATGTTCATAATATTCAATTCGATTATTATTATTCCGCCATCGAACAACACCCCAGATGGTATCCCTGTCGAAAGAAGCAACAACAACAAGCAACCACAACAACAACTACTTGTATAAAAGAAGCATGTATTTTAAAGAACGATGGAATTCATAAGATTTGAAAGCATTGGTCGGGCAACGTTAAATGACGGAAAAATTATTGTCGCATCGTTTTGGGGGAAAAGTGAAGAACCCTTAAATAAAATTAAATAAAAAACGAAAAAATTACAAGAAATTATAAGTACAAAAAAACAGTTAAAAAATGACAGTAAAAAAATGACACACAGGTAAAATGACAGACAGAAAAAAAATCATCAATAAAAAATCAAAAAAAGGATAAGAAATAACAGACGAAAAAACGTAATTTACGATATTTTATTTCATTAAAATAATTCAATTAAATGACAATAATTTATATATTAATAAAAATAATTGTAATTCTCTCTGAATATTTCCTCTCCTTTTATTTTCTTCTCTTTCAATTTTAAACGGCTTGAATGAATTTCAACTTTTTCCTTTGGAGAATTTTTCTACAAAAAAACAAAAAAATGCCTGAATTTTTAACTCAATTTTTGCCAATTTCAACTTACAGTCATACACAAAATTTATTTAGAAATAATTATTTTTGTATGAAACCGCATCATTTTTTATTGTTTTTTATTAAACGGATAAAACAACTGCGATAAAATGTCTTCACACGTTCGAACAAAAACCCATACAATGGCAAGATTCATGCAGTATCTTCTTCAAAACCTACCCCTGAATCCTTGCCAAAGGAAGCGATGGCAGAAGCTACTTTGGCGAAAAAACATTTCTGGCGGTGGCGGCAATAACGATGGTGGCGGTGGCAAAAAAGCCGGTGATGCCAGTGATGGCGGTGGTTCCAAACCTGCGAAACGGAATAATGCGAGCGATTCTGCAAAACGTAATACCACCAACAACGACGGCAACACTCCTAAAAAACGTAACGCCGCGACAGAGAAAAAATCACCAAATATTTTCAATACGCCACATCCCCCAAAGGATCCACCGGCAGATGGTACTTACGAGCCAGAGGAAGTCAATCATACAGCATTTCAAGCACCCGATTTTCTACCTTGCAAAATTTTCCGTCCTTTCACCCATTGCACCGAGCAGCTCGGTCCATGTGCCTCCAAGCATGCGGTCTATAAAAATCCCGAATACTATGCATATCATCGTTATTCGTTTGCTGAGACGCAGCAGAATGCTATGAGGTTGCGACAGGAGCGTCTTTGTGACGATGACGCTCGTTGCATTTTGGACGAAGATATCGAAGATTCTTGCGACAGTGCCGACGAACAAGAGAGTTGCACCGAGGATAGCCAGGAAACATCCACTTGTGTGGAGAAATCTCAGAACGGCGAAGCTAGGAAAATGGATGAAGTAAAATGCGAATCCGCTGCAGACGAAGAAGAAGAAGATGATGATGATATAGAAGAAGACCAAGAAGAAGAAGAAGTAGAAAAAAAGCAAGGAAAAGGAGAACAAACAAAAAGTAAATCCGAAAAATGTCCAACAATGGTAGACACCGATGAACACTATATGTGATGATGCTGATGGCGAAGTGGGCGGAATAACAAAGTGGGCGTATACTGGAAAATGTAGACGATTCAAATCTATTTTCGTGAACATTTTAAATTATTTATATAAAAGTAATAACAATTGCCAAAACGATGGCTTTTTTCATTCATAATAAGTCGTTCACCTCATGATGATAATGACGACATTGATTTATAAGAGGTTTTTTCTAAATTTAATCATAGAGTAAGAAATAACAAGAGTCCGAATCTGGTACAAGCAAATTTTTCTTCGTGCGATCCAATAACAGATACCATTTTCACTCATTAGTGAGTGCTTTCATTTGCTATTCTCTTCTCATCCATTTATTTCATTGTTCATAGTGTTTCTCAGAGACTTCGTTTCGTACTGCTGTTGTTTTGTTCTTGTAGCGGCAAATATTCGACAAGGATGACAATGTGTGAGCATGTGTCGTGTGTTTGTACATTCTCTGTTTTGTTAGAGAAAAAAGATGCCTTATCTGCATGCGATTTTCGTAAACAATGAATGTGATTTTGCATGCATATGTAGTGTGTTTGGATATCCTTTGTACATTATCAATTCCATTCTGAATTGTTTTTGTAACAATTCGATAGGATTTGATATTCGGCAAGGCCATTCAAGACGACTATTATAGAAATAAAAATAGAAGATATTTTCGCGATAGAAATTTCGAAAAATTTGAACCAATATAAATATAAGCAATAATATTAAAAACCATAATATTAAAAAACAGTAGTTTGGGTGTAGTTTAATTGCAAATTTTAATTAATATTAAATTATAATCTATATTAAAAAATAAGTTCAGGTTCTTTAAATTTTTAGTTAATTGATTTTACCATTTTATAAAATTGAGAAATTGAGAAATCGCGAAAGAAATTTAGAAAATATATAACAATATACCTAAATATAGGCAATAATATTAAAAACCATAATATTAAAAAACAGTATTTTGGGTGTAGTTAAACTGCATATTTTAATTAATATTTAATTATAATTTAAATATTAATAGCAATTGAAAAACCTAACAAATATATGTAGTAGTAAGGAATAACAAACATCCAAAAATATTAAAATATTAAAAGCAAAAATAAAATAAAACAATCTAAGCCATTGTAGTGGATAAGTGTAACCCCATATGTCTTCTGCTTTTAAAGGTATGAGGAATAAGTCACTCTACATTTTTTTAACTACAAAAAGCGGCGCTGCTCGCTCCATAGCATACTTTCGCGACGTCTTGTGCCTTGCGATTCCTCGTTCATACGGAAAAAATCAAAATTCAGAATTTATTTTGCAAATTATTTTCGCAATCGCGCAGATGAGCGAGAATGTTGTTGTATGTATTATTGCCATTTATTTCATGCAGAAAGAGTGAAATGGCCGTTCCATATGTACTTTTCACACAACAAGAAGCATTCACAATGCGTAATTCACACACACAAGTATAATTTGTCCATCTATTAATAATATAATAAGCAAAATAATAACAAACGAGAAACAAGAAAGTGAAACGAAGAGCACACGAAGAAAAAACTGCTCTTGTTTGGTAACGAAGAATTTGTTTTGTAAATTCCTCTCTCACCCGCATTCTAGAAATATTGTTTTACGCATTATGACCATTTATTTGATGCAGACAAAGTGAGAAAGCGATAACATTTTCCACCGTCAAAAGGCATTCGCTCACGCGTAATTCATACGCACACAAGCATAAATCGTCCATCTAATAACAATCTGATAATCAAAGCAATAACAAACAAGTAATAATAAAGTGAATACAAAGAGCGCCACGAAGAAATAAATTCGGCCGTCTCGTTTGGCAGTCGTATTTTTACTCAATTCTTACTTCGTTCAGCATCCCGACCGACCGCATCATTTTGACCAATAAAGCGATATTAAGTGATTCAGACTCTTGCTATTTCTTACTCTATGATTTAATTCAATTTTCTGCCTGGCGATAATCAATTTTTCTCATTATTCAATTCTTGCAAACTTTCATTTTTCCTTTTAGAATTTTTTTTTTTTTTTTTTGCTTCATTGGCTTGGAATTAGCCGATAAAAACTGAATCGGTGAGAAAACATTTTAAGAATAAGGATATGCTCAATTTCACTTAACAAAGTTTTTCGATCCATAACGAATTTTGTTCTGCACGAATTCCTTTACTTGACCTTGAAGTGATTTATTTTGTTTTCCATTCTTTTTCTTCCATACTTCCATACTAAAAGTCTCGGTGTTCAGCCTGCATATTACATTTTTCACTCGCTTAGCCGCCACTTTTTTAAGCAGCCGTTAGTTGAGCAGATGATGAAGTTGGCCAACTCCTAGAGAATATCAATATTCAACAATGTTCTCTTCAATTAATCTTGCTATTTATTTCGTAAATTTTTATTTTATTTACTTAAAAATTAAGCACTTTATTTCTATTATTATAAATTATATATATTAAAAAATTTGAAACGCATATGATGTGGTAATTTTTTCAAAACATAAGTCCCAGACGAACGCTATTAAGAACATCTAATTAACAAAACCACATTTCATTTACGTTTACGCTAAATTTCCTTAGAATATAAAACAAGTGCCTTTTTCAAAAGATGTATCTACACACACTGAAAATTTCCACCACAAAATTTTTCTCAGTGTATTTTCGTTACCACATGGCATATAATAATGGTTCAGATTTAGTTAATTTTCAATAGAGGGCGCATGCTTAGTTTAAACACAATTTAGTACTTGGACATTTTAGCTAAGTCATAAACCACAAATTTCTACAACAGAGCGCAGACAGAAACCAATTAGAAATATTTTTAGTACACAATTTCAGAGGCTCACAAATTCAATAGGATTACCGATGGTAAAGAAAATTTATCTTAACAATTTTCAATTTTTCAAAAGTTTTTAATTTTTTTTAATAAAAATTTCCAAAATAACTTCGGAATTTCTGCTCAGACGGTACCAGTCAAAACAGTAAATCAGTAAAAACTGAAACTGAAATATATTCGAATTGTTATGATAGATCCAAAGGCTTTCCCAAATGCGAGTCAAAGAATTCTTTTTGTGAACAAAGTTAATTTAAAGGAATTAACGCACAGTAAATTTTCAAAACAAAATTATATTGTAACAATTTATTGCTTGTTTTGGGTTTGGTTTTTGGAAAAACAACGCAATAAAATATAAAATTAAATCATCTAAAAAATGTGATCTATCCCATATTTCATATTAAAAAAATTAAATGACACCCGAACGGCCTCTTTATGAATGAAGAAACCCATTTTCTGTTAAAGTTCTGGTAGAGTTTATAGAATTTGTTGACATTATTATAATTATTACAATTTTTTGAAATTATAATTATTATTATAAGAACAAATCTAAAATTAGAAAGACACGTCAAACAGAACTTAAAACGGCAAGAACAATTAGGGACGCTCGCTCACGTATTCGCCATTGGTTTATTCTATCAAATTTACTGACCTTGTTCAAAAGACGAAAGTTTAGCCATTTATTGAATGAACAAATTTTACCTTTAAAGGTCAGTTTATTTTAAATAAATAATAAATACTAATTTGAAAAGCATGCCCACATTTCAATAACAAACATAAATCGAAGTCAATAGATTTCGGGTTAAATCAATTCACCTCGCTTCAAATTGAATTGCATACAATTTTGGTTCATACGGTTCATAAATTAATAATATTAATTTTTATATCAAATATGATAATATAACGTTACTGCTAGTTAGTCAGTACTGTTTAAAACTTTTCTATTCTGTGTCAGCGTTCAGTTGCAATGAATTTTATATGACTGTGTTCAATTCCTTTTCGTTTAAACGCTACAATTTAATTATATTCTTCGGTACAGTCTAAAAAGTAGTATTACACCTTAACCATACGTGATCTCCGTCCTCTACCCATTCCAGTCTTCAAACTTTCACACCCCATCCTCCTTGTACTCGCCTCTTGTTTTATAAACAGAATGAGTATTCAATTTTTTTTATTTTGCAGACTGGCTGGTCATTCTAAAATTTCATTCAACCGCAAATCCGTTTCCAGTAGAAGAATTATTCTTGATTGTTTTGCTACCGCCATTGTTATTACACTTTTTGTTGTTGTTGCTTCTATCATTATTATTTTTTATTGTCTTACTTTTAGTGTCTGCAACAATCAAAAATGAAATCCATTAAATGTATTCGTAAAAGATAGAAGTGCTGCGCATTTCGAAAAGTTAATTTCTAAAAGTTTAGGTTTTCCTCTATTCGATCGTATAGTGTAGTAAATATTTTCTTCTACATATTTTCAAAATTCAATTCAGAAATTTAGAGTGTTTTAAAATTGTTTGATTGCAAATCGGAGAAGATAAATGCAATTCAGAAAGTGTTAACTGTTAATCAAAATAGTCAAAGTCAATCTATAAAGCTCTTTTTATAAAGGTAACTCAGAGTGCAACTGAAGAATACAGACCAGGAAGCATAAAAACAGAATAATAGTAGTAGCAATAGTGGTGGTAATAGCGCAATTCAGAAAGAATTCAGAACACACAAAGGCAATTCAGAAATGAATAAATAAATAAATAAAAATAGTCAAATTCAATCCAGAAAGCATCAATTGTAAATAAAAATAGTCTATTGCAATTTACAAGCCGTCAATTGTAAATCCAAAGACACAAATATAATTCGAAAGTCATAAATTGTGAATTCAAATAGTCAAATGAAGTTCAGAAATTGACAATTACAAATCGGAAGGATTATATTCAATTACACGCGAAAGTTGAAAATAATAATGTTTCCAATAAATTTGTAAATATTTACAAGTCACAGAAGTAATTCTGCACTTCTGTAAATTTATTATTATATGGATTTTATTTTAAATCACAATTATTTTTAACTATCGTCTGTAATTTAATTTAACTCTCGTAATTTATAATTGGCAGTTCTTGAATTACATTTGACTATGTACAATTTACAATTTCAATTTACAGCTTATTACTTCTCAGAGTTATAACTCTCTAACTTCTCAAGAAGTTACAGAAATATATTCAAACGATTGAATGTTTTTTGAGGCCGATTATGGGATTATGGGTGACTCTGATTGACACAAAAGAAAGAAATGTTCTATTAAGAAGAAGGGGAGGGTCATTCACCAGAGTTGGTCACCTTATTTGTAGTATTTCATACGCAACAACTAAACGGACAGATTGAGTTTGACGCTTCTAATTTCCTTCAGTTAAATAATTTCAATTTTAATCAAAATATTATCATTTCTTATCGAATTTTTACAATGTAAGCCCTCAAACAGTTACTCCCATAGCCCTCCCGATTTTATTTTCAAATTCAGAAAAACTGAAACGATTAATTGTTGAAAATGATAAATGACTTGTTAGTGTTTTTCCGTTCCTTTTGTTTTGGGCGGTCATAAATTAAAAGAAAATTTATCGCATTTACAAGTTTTATCATCTAATGATGTTACGATAAATAATTTTCCACACTGATGGTGGCCTGCTACATTTTCTTGTATATTGACCATCATTCGATCATTTCTTCAATTTTTTCATATTAACGAATGTAATTACAAGATATAAAAAGAAAATTTAAAAATACCTTTCCTTTTTATTGGAGCACTTCAATCAAACGAACCAACGAAAGAATTTCTGTTTCGGGGCAATCGTCTTCAGTAAAGGATGAAAACCGTTAAAACGTTCATTGGAATTTTAATTAGAAAAAAGGTGCGAGAGAATAATAACGAGTAATAACAATGAAGAAAACAGAGCAGTACAGTTTTATTTCGTACCAACCGATTTTTCATTACCTTCGGGTTTTCGACCTTCAACGGTTTAAGAGATTATCATAATTAATAAATTTACTGCAGAGTTTAAATCATAAATATTTAAAAATTATTAAACTTGTGTCTATGTCTTTGTGAAATTATTCTGAAACGTTGCTCTCGATGGACTCTAATTAAAATGCTTTTACAGCGTGCTAGCATTGCAAAAGTAAACCATAATTTCAGTTACAAAAAACTTGTAGAAAAATTATCACCAATTCAACATCCAGAATGAGGTTTTTTCTATCAAAAAATGCACGTACAAATTAGAGGTAGTTAGAAATTTATTTAATTCTTATTTGCTTGGTAGTTCATTGCCTTGTTAGGAATGTAAGTTCGTCTTACTTAACAAATTTCTTTCAGCTATTCATTATTGATTGGAAAATTTCAATTTGCAGAAAATCCTGTCTCCATCTGTCAGTGGTAGGGCCCTAAACAAACCAGGATGAGCAGAACATGAACAAGATTTTTATGAAATATATCTTGAACTATATCGTACATCCGACAACGATTTTAAACAAGGTTGTCTGTGGTAAAAATATAATACTAACCTAATTAAGAAAACACGAAATTTCTATTCGAAAAACCCGTAATTTATTTGGAGTAACTTTAGAAAACCCATAAACCTTTTTGGGATCATCACGTTTTCGAATTCCTTAACGTTTTATTAAGTTAGAAATTGTAAACATTTTAATTTGAATTCTACGACTTCTGCTGGAATTTCTTTATTACTTCTAAATTTTTGAATTATATCTTAATAGTTACAAATTCTTATTGCTTCTAAATAACATTTCTCCATGTATGCATTTCCAAAAATTCAACTTTTCGATTTGTTTTATTTGTTGAAAAGATTTATTTCAATTAATTTTTGTTTGTTTTTTTTCCCTTTTATCTGCTTAACCGTGTTATGACAATTAAGTTGCCAATAAAATAATAAAATTTGATAAATGTTAATAAATTCTTCTTCAATCTCTCAGTCTGTCTCCCTCTCATACTTTCTTACTTAATCATACCAGTATTTTTGTTCCACTGGAGAAGGATCCTTTCACCCCCATCACTCACTTTCTCTACAGCTTCTGCAAAGATTGTCTTACTTCAGCCCTTACGACTGTTAAATAACGTTTTCGTGGTCCGGCGAAAATTTTTAGTTCCGCCTGAAGGCGTCAAGCGCTGAAGATATTGGTGAAATTCCTGCACGCTGGAGGGGGGGGGACGAGGAAGCACACCATCAGATGTTTTTCTCATACCCTTTCATCGAGTTTTTTCTCCTCTAAGGAAAAATACGGTTGTGCAACAAGCTTAACACAAAACCATCAAACGCTGACGATGACAAAACGGATAAAAGGTGACCAGATGTACATAATATTTATCATATCATTCCCTAGAACTTCGTAAAACATTCAACAACAATAACAATAAAAAACAAAAACCAACAACTGGAATGTGGTTGTAGAAACAAGAGAAGAAGAAGAAGGAAGGAGGGAGAGAAGAAAAAAGCGAAAGATGCAGAGAAAACGCCTACTTTGCATCCAGTTAGAAAATATGTTAAGATGTTTATCATTAGGAACAACCGATGTCAGTTTGGTTCGTCGCCGGATTGAGATGGCTTTATTATAACGTTCGTCGTCGTCATCGTTTTTGTCGTTTATTCGAGCGATGGTTTGCTTGAGAAATTAAACGGAAAAGCGCTACGAGAACCGTCACAGGTGCATTTCTGCTTTTGCAAAAAAAAAGGAAATTTCTTAAAAATATTCACACACGATTGCACTGATTTTACTTTTACAATGCCCCTCACACGCCCCCGCCCAGTATCAGTCATTATTCTTCCTCTACACACACACTACCTCTTCATAGTTTTTATTTTTGCTCGTTGTTTTGCTGATGCTTCCTCTGCTTTCTCAGATTATGTTATCTCTCTTCTTTTTTTCTTGCTTTTTTTTAATGATCTTTAAGGTTTGATTCAATGGGGTTCCCAGCATGCCATCGCAGCTACCGATAGTAACAGATTAGAAGGCGTTTTTTGCCGCATTTCAAATCAGCTCACTAAATGCTTGTTCTTCTGGTGACGGCTGCAGCACACATTCAGAGCGAGAAGGAAGTGACTGACGCCACTGCCACCGTTATCATCGACTTCACACCGTTACAGCGGTTACCAGTTGCCGTTGCAAATCGCTATCGCTACCACTGTCTTGTCGAAACTACCTTCGCCGAGGAAGTCTTCTTCTCAGTGCCTTTGCAGCAACATACTTTTTTTCTTGTTTCTTCTTGTTTCTTCGATTCAATTTGAAAGAATGAAATTTTCATTGTGAAATTCTCAGGAAAGCATCGTAATCGTCACTACATGTCAACATCAAATACATCATCGTGAACATTTGTATCATCGTTATTATCAACGTAATTATCATTATACTTACGTTGCAACCCTTGAGGGCAAAACAAAAATTATCTCATTTGCAAAGTTTGATCAAACATAAAATCATAAAAACAGAAAAAGAAAACGGACATAAAATAAAGGGCAAAAGTGATGAATACCATACGATTTTTCGCTCTGTTTTATTTCACGTTCAAAAAAGATTTGGCGCAATGTTGAAAAAATTTTCCAAAATATAAATATTTTTTTTTGCTGTTTTTCTTTCCATTAAGGCCCGACGTCATTCATCATTCATAAAGCGGAGGCCGGAAACGGAAACTTCACTGAAAGGCGTTTGTTAAGGCGCAGAACAGGTTTCACTTTAGAGGGCCCCCAATGATTCATTTGCCCACGCCGACAAACAATACGTCGGCATACATTACTCCCATTTTGTTCTTCCAATTTTTCGTTCACGCTCAATTTGCATAATTTGCCTTTTCCTTTTCTTTTTGCGTTGTTCGAACATACAGATCGAGCAGGTAGATAGACAGACAAACGGACGGGCAACGTGTCCGTCTGACCAAAACTTAAGGATTAACTGACTGATAGACTGAACAACACGTGGAGAATGACTGTCATGCTGCGTCCCAGCGAAAGAAGACTGCATAAGGCTCAGGCTAAAAACGTGGTGGGGAAACTCTTTCGGATAAATCCTAGAATTGAGGATAGCTAAGCGGCGTGACGGGAATAAATGGGATGGAAGGCAAAATCACGAGGAAGGCACGGTTGAGATAGAAGAGATGGATGAAAATGAAGGCATGAATAGAATGAAAGGCATAAATGGGATGGAATGGAGGAGATGTTTGGGGTATGGATGGATGCGATGGCATGGCATGAAATGCTGCACCGCCGATTAACTTGATTGAATTAAGACAACAAAATTACTGCAGCTTAAACGGTGATCCAAAAGTGGGAAACATCGTTGGAGGTGATCGATATGAAAAGTATCGGACGGATACTACACGATATCGGACGACTTAACTGGATTGTTGATAATGAACCGTCGATGAAAGATGGCGAAAACCAATACGATAAAATTTGACGAAGATATAAAACAGAATAACGAGATAAATGATAAATCGTACGATGTTAAACCAAAATATGTATCCATACCAATGAATCCCGATTGAGAAACGACACAGACAATTTCTACAAATTATTTGAAGGGGGGAAAACCATTTATCTGCGCGGGCGCAATAGCAATAACATTCAATTTCCTCTTTTGGTTTTACCAAGACACCACCCATTCTCTTTTCTCTCCTTCAGTTTCTCCCTCTCTCCCCGTCTCCTGAACATTTTCTATTTTGATCAAGTGGAGATTTTTCAAATTATTTTCCATAGAAATTATTGCGGTTCGACTTTACCCTGTTGTGTTTACACCGACAATACCTAAGGATAGTAATCAATTATCTTGACATTGCTAACCAACCCATTTACACAAGTCTTTTCCAACTCCCACTCCTCACGCCCCACGCTCTCACTCCCCTTCCGCTCTCCTATAGACATTTCAATGTATTTGAAATCCTTTGAGGAACTTCCTAACGACTTACTTAGTAATCCGAATGACTGCGGCGCTCCTTCTCGCTTTCCAAAAATGAAACAAAACATGAGCGAAAATATGTAAGAACAACACCAACAACAACAACAACAGCAGAAGCAACTTCAGCGCCAACACCAACCACTAAACGGGCTAGCCATAAACGAAACCATATAATGGATGATTGTTGTCGCAGCAGCAACACCACCACGTATACAGAACAAAAAACGACAGCAGCTGTCAAATCTTCAACACTAACAAACACAACAACACCAATAACAACAAGACCAAATGACCAAAAATAACAAAATTCCAATCATATGAAGTCCAAATTGGCCGTAATGCGTTAAAATGCTTAAGGACCAACAAACAAATCGTACCACGAATAATCGGCTCCATGAATAGATGAATACTTGAATAGTACTCTACAAAAACAAAAATACAGGGGGAGAAAAAGGTGGAATATAACCGATGCAGCGCACGACACATTCAACGAGGTGCTTTTCGGATTTCGATCCGGATTAGGATTCAGAGACTGTTGCCAACCGCGAGTTAAGCTAGCAAAGGTTTTTATTAGTTTTCCTTTCGTTTCTTTTCTTGTTCAATAATAAAAAACGCCTCAAACTGTCGAATTTTAATAATTCTTTGTGGCCCAAACAGCGCTCCACAAGCTTGCAAATGTACAATTTTTCAATAAAGAAATTCAATTAGAACCTTTTCCTTTTAACATTCCTTCCAAGGCATGAACAGATTGTCGCCCACTGGATGGTGTTCGCTCCTAACGAATGCGCACGCGCGCTTTTTCCGAACGAAATGCATGATTGCTGCATTTCGTCGCGCAATTACTTCTTATGCGGCTTGCTTCTGTCGCGTCGCCATAATCTTTGCGCGGTTATACGGTTAATGTTGTTGTTACTGTTGCTGCTGTTGCTGTTATGGTAAACTACCAACCGACACCGACAGTGCTAAGCATCCAATTTAAGCAATTCCTTAAACCAATTACCAATTTGAGTAACGCATACGGTAAATTATCAGGCAGCCCGTTCGCAACTTAGAGCGCAAATAGAGCCACAGACAAAGCGATTGCTGCCACTGATATTGTTGTTGTTGATGTTGTTGTTGTTGTTGTTTCCTTGCAGTTTTGCAGTTACGTCGTCTCGGTATTGCCAGCAACGATAATGATGATGCTGCGTTGCCGGTATCGAGTGCCGACGTTATTACTCTCGCAGCAGTTATTTTCCTATTGCATTTGCTCTAGTTGTTTATTATGCTTTTTGACCAAAAAAGGAGCTTGAGGCCGATAAGTTGGCTCAGCCCGTTGGCCGAGTAGCGCGATGAGGATTCGTAGTAACGGAACGTCGCGTTTGCCAATTGAAAACATTATTTACCCATTTTTTTCTCGTTGTTCTTTTTAATTCTTGTTTATTTTTTCAAAGTTCTTTTGGGTTAGTTTTCAATGTTTGCCTCCGGACTTTTGAGAGCCCGCTGATGCATCTTTTCCTTTCAATTGGCACTACGGTTTTCCTTTTATTTTATTAGTATTATAATAGGTTTTGGTAGATGTTGTTGTTGTTAATTTTTATTCAGTTATTTGTTTTGAGAAGTCATTGCATGTAAAATAAATATAAACACACTACAAAGTATTTCAGGCGTTATTTGTTGTTGGTGCTGTTGTTGTTCTTTTTTTGGTGTTTCTGTCATCAGTCTCCCAAAAGCACTCCACGTAATCTTCTTAACCACCGCCATCTTCTGGAACTGGGTTCCCTTCTGCGCCAAATTTCTTGCGAACGCTTGGCAACTCTTTGTCATCGCTCGACTGTTGACTTTCTTTAATGGATTTACTTAAGTAAAGTAAAATTAAAGAATGTCTAAGAATAAATCAGTGTGTCTCTATCTATCCCTATTATTTCTTTAGGAGAAATATGAAGAAAAAAAAACACACTAAAAGCCACTTTAAAATTTTGCTGTTAAGAAGTCACGACGAAATATTAAATACTTAATATTGCTAAATTTATTTTTCCCGATTTTTACATTAAAATTTACTTTTTTTTACAAAATTAATTACAATTTTTAGCCTAAAGTAAATGAATAGAGTTAATTATAAAAATGAAAGTTTTGAATAAAATTTAAACAAATTTTACAAACAATACTAAGTATTATAATACAATAATCTCTAAAGACAATTCTAATTATCTCTTCATATAATTAAAATCTCTCTCTTCCTTCCACCTAAATCTTCTCCTCTTTCTCACCCTCTCTCTCACTCTCTTCTCCTATGCTTCTTCTGCTTCGTTCTTTTTTTATGATTTTATTTAATTTGTTCCTTGGGAACTTCTGCAATTTTCGCAGTGAATAGATAATCTCCTCCTCCCAGAAATTCCTCATTTAATTTTATATACCCCCCTCGCTACCACCCTTCCTTCAATCAATCAATTCGCTTTTGAGCACTTCGGAGCGCTTCTTCCCACACGCTTAACGAACGATTCAATTTGAAAATTTCCCAGCCATTAGCTCTGCTCAAGCCGATGGTGTTGTTGTTGTTGTTAGTGCGATTACGTCAGACAGTTGGCCAGCAATTGGCTATTGGGAGGAACTGCAGCAAATCGCTGAGAGAGAAAGAGAGAAAAACAAAAGGATAAACAACAACAACAACAATGACAACAACGATGACTGACAGCAACAACAACAGAAATAACTCCGTCCGACTTTATCACGGAGCGTGCCTTAAATTTTCACATAATTTCCTCTTTCTGGCGCGATTCAACGCAATCGACGAAATGAATTTTGCAATACGAACTGCTCCAAATTGTTGTAGTTAAGAAAAAAAAATAACATCAACAAAGTTAACCGCGGTAACAGCAAGAGCAACAGCAATAGGCTCCGAAGGCTCCGACTTCGACTCTGGGATACTTTGATAACTTTAGTATTTGATGTAAACTACTTTGAATTGCCATGATTTTGTTTGGCCATTAAAATACTGGAGGGACTCATCGATGGCTGGTTGAAGTCCACTCCACACTTTTCTTCTACTCCTAATTTTAGTCTCCGGTGCCTCTAATGCAATTGGTCGGCCCATGACCAATTTCAACTGTCGTCTAAGGGACACAAAACTCAGAAATTGCAGTAATCTCGAATTCGTTCTTCAGTCTGGAGAACATCGTGAACAATAAAATTTCGCAATGTAACAATTTTCTCGTTTGATATTGTTGTTGTTGGTGTTTTGATGTTTGATTGTGGGTGATTGTACGTACTGTGCGTATTTTATTGCTCGATTCCCAGCAAACGGTAACGGTTTGCCTGAAACCAATTTTTACTAAATGGCATCATTTGCTTGCTTGCTAACAGCCTTTTTTCTTTTGCTTAATTTTTCTTCGTAACTGTTTAGCTTATTTGGCTAATGGAGCATTTTATTTTCATCTTCTTCTTCTCCTTCGTTATCTTTCACTACTCCTTGAAGCGGGTATTAGTGTTATTATCATTTTACAGTTCGAATTTATATTTTCGGCTTTGCAGAAGTTTTGCAATTCATTTTTGTTGTTCTTTTTTTTCTTTGGTGCAATTTTCCGTAATTTCTGAGGCTTTTTATATTCGGAAAAATTAAATTCTCGCAAACATGTTGCAATTCTAGGAGAACAGAAACGGTATCTTAACTTACTGAAAATTTAACTAAAAAGTTGCGAACACTTTTAGTATGGTCTAATAAAATGTATTTTGAATTAATTTTTTTTAAAAATAATTTAGGATTATTTTAATTTTTGAAAGAAAATTAAATGGAAAAATTAAACCCTTTTAAAATAAAATATTTTGCAAAAAGCTTCGTCATCCTAGCAAATATTTTTAAAGAATTTTAGATTTTAATACTTAATTATTTAATTTAATTTTTTATTTTTGCTTAATTTAGTTTCTTTTATATTAGATCTGAAAACCCTTTTTCTGTGATAACTTTCTATAGTAGTAAGAACGTGTTCTTTAAACATTTTTGCTCATCTCGAACGATTATAGCATTTTTCATCAATAAATAAAACATATATTAAAATTACTCAGCTCTTTATCAAAAATTTTCAATCGATAAATGTTGTTTTTATGTATATTGATGCCTTATTATCTAAAATTGATTATTTGTTTAAAAAATATCTCCATCTTCTCAATTCCTGATATTTTCTCCTTGACCACTGGAAGTAATCTGACGGACTTATCATCCATCAACATCTGACGGCAATTAAATTTCCTGACGATCGGATTGACTAAAAACACTTTGTGGCTTTTAAAATTTTTCACTCTGTAGCTTGAAGACATATCTCCCGGTAAGTGACCTCACAATTACATTTTACCATTAATGCTAAGAAATTCAAATAAAACTGCTGGAAAAAACCGCAACCTGTGCAATAATTAAAAACCAAAATAAAGAATCTCCTTTAAAAAATTTCAAAGAAGTCATATTTTCTATAAACGATCCTGGAGCAATATTTACGATTATATTTTCGTTCAACAAATACCAACGAACGGTATTATGACTTGATACGAGACCGCATCAAGTGAATTTTAGAAGGCCCCTTGCGCAGAAGCGTAGGCAATAGCACTTGCTGAAGCGAAGCAAAGCAAATAAATATGTAATATCAATTACTCGTTCTCTGAAACGCTCTCTCACACACGTTGATAGTTATCAATCGTTCGCTAGTACATTGCTATTTCGTTCATTCGTTCACTCGCTTGCGTTACCAACAATAGGAGATTATTAATAAATCTTCTATAGCGCATACTTACTCGTTGCTCGTTCCCCACTCAAGACAGGAAGGCGGAAAGCAAAGACACGCTGACGTAAATAAAACACTTGATGTTCATAAATCTTTTCGCGACTCCTCAAAAGATACGAAATACTAACGAAATACGAGTGTAATTAATTCCAACAACTCGGCAAAATTCAGAAAAAAAATTGGTAAACACGCAAGAACCGGAGGAAAAAACGAATTAACGCGAACACAAAGACGGGATCGTTAAGAATCTTTCTAAAGTATGTTGAACTTAAAGAAGTTAAATTAAACGAAGCGAAGCGGAGTTTCTGATTTTTTTTTTTTGCTTTGTATTTTATGATAGTTAACACAAAAGATTTAGGGTAGAAACTTGGCTAAAGTATGACCGTGGCTAATTACGAAAGGCCTAAGAGCCCAAAAGTCATTCTACCAAAACCGGCTACCAATTCATGAGCTGCTCGAAAATTGAAATATGATAAAAAATAATGGCAGGAAAAAGAAGGAAAAACAAAGAAAAATATCATTGACTCTGAAAGGTATAAAAGGAAGAAGAAAAAGAAGAAACATAAGAAACTGGAAGCTATAAAAAACATGAAAAATGATATCATCAGATTGACGGACAAAATATTACCTATAATCCAAAAAAATCCAATAAAAGTCATTTTTATTTAATAAATATTTGCAAAGTATTATATTATATATTCCTACAAACTGGTTTTAGTTTATGCTTGAAATAATTCAGGTATGTAAATATTTTGGTTTACCACAAAAATTTAAAAAAAACAACAAAAAGTAAACAACATAGAAATGCAATATTTTATAGCAAAACAAAAAACATCAAACAGGAAGCCTCAAATTAATATTAGTTAGAATTGTTGTTAAAAAATTATCTAGACTTTGTTGTGTCGTTGTTGTTGCTGCTTCTGGTGTTCTTATGCCAATAATAAAATTGCCATCAGCTTTTTTTAACGTTAACTAATGATGAAAAGTATAAAAATAAACAAATCCAGCCTTCTTTGCCAGTTGTCAGACGTTATCGTTGTTATTATTATTATTACTATTATTATCATTGTTATTGTCATCGTTGTTGTTGCTTTTATTGTTGTTGTTGTTGTTGTTGGCGTCATTATTGTTCCCATTTTAATTCTTTTGTT
Source organism: Physocephala rufipes (assembly GCA_963966595.1). Classification (NCBI taxonomy): domain Eukaryota; kingdom Metazoa; phylum Arthropoda; class Insecta; order Diptera; family Conopidae; genus Physocephala; species Physocephala rufipes. Next base: position 44,910,899 of record OZ016502.1, on the reverse strand, counting down.
CTTGATATTTGCTCGCGACTTTGGGTTTGGCTTTTAAAAAAAACACAAGTAAAATTATTTGATACGTAATTTAGACAATGGAGGGACTTAATAGCTTAAGGTAAATAAATAGACCTTTACCTTCTATCCTTAAAATTCTTTCTTTTCCTCTTTCTTTGCCTCTTTCCTCTTCCTCTTCTTATTGTTCTTTTATCAGTTATGACATTACTTGCGTAATTTTGCTGACTAATAAAATGTTAATTAAGTTCTTTCTGTTCTTCCAAGAAATGGAACAGACATTGTTGGTGTTGTTATTGTTTTATTAATGTTATTGTTGTTGTTGTTGTTGTTAGTAGTAGTGTTGAAAAAGGCAATGTTAGCCGTCTGTATTATCGCCATGATATCTTTCAGTTCTAACATTTCATTCGAATTTTGATTTAATCTTTTCATTTGCTGTTAATTTTTTTCAATCTAAGCTACCGCGAGCTAAAACTGAAACCAAAAATTGTACAAAAATTAACATTTATTTCAAAAGGTTGATTTTTATCTTCAGAATTTTTATTTTTATTAATTTTTTTTTAAGTATTGTTAGTCCCTTGTATGGAGTAAAGGAAGTATTGTGTTTGCGAAAAACTCCGATATCGACCGTAAATCAGATTTTGACGGCGGGCGAATCTACCTCGATTCGTCGTGATATCCGCATGTTCGCGTGTACTAGATGTTATTCGGATCTAATTAAATTTTTAATATTACTTTTAAAATATTCACACAAATTTCCTGCCATAGTAGCAGTAATATTACATGTTATTTGGAAAAAACCTATCGCAAGATAATTATAATATATACATAAGTATACGGCCCCGCTCAACACATTCCCGAATGACAAAATCCCAATCACTTAGTATCCTTTTAATCCTCAGTAAGTACTGATCGCCTTTGGTTCATTGCTAACAGTATGATAAATCAGCCTTTGGCGGCTTTCGGCCGCAAAAATTGTTGCAACTCTCCATAAGCAAATTCTATCTTACCAGTCGACCAACCAACTGTATTCTTATATATAGTATTTTGCATAATGAGTATATTTAGCAAAACATTGAATATTAACTCGGAATTCTGTCGTTACGAGATTTTGTCGTTAAAGCATTTTGCCATTCAGGCTCCCCAAAAATCTCGTCGCTAAGAATTTTGTCGTTTAGAAAAGTACGTGGTGGATGCAGATTTCGAAAAGAGCGAGTATATTTTGATGGCCACAACAAATTTTTATAGGTTAGATCTTTGCAAAGCTTTCTAAGAGAACTACTCGTTAATTTTAAAGTGACTAAAACCGCTACTGGCTGTTGACACATCACCGCGAAGTTGTTTGTCACGTATTTATAAACTCATCTTGCGCTAAAGCGACTAACAGTCTTTGTGATTTTACCGTTTATTTTTCTTTTGATTCATTATTATCAATTATTTATATATTTAAAATTTTTTTTTATTAAATATAGGTCTCAAAGGTAGCATGAAATTGTTTGGAATAACTCAAAAACTTTTAAAGTGTTTTAAAGAATTTATTAAATATAATGAAGTAACGATTTACATTTGCAACTATTACCACTACTATAACCATCACTGTCAACACCATCATGATCACAATTAACATTGTCATCATTACTGCTGTTAACGTTATCAATACCATTTCCATTGCATTGAAAAACAGAGGGAGATGTGGAAGATTTAAACCACACAAAGTCACACAAAGAGTGATGAAGTTCTCGTTCACACGAGCATATTCGTGAGGAAGGAATTGATTTAAGATTTTCTGTAAGCCATAGTCTTGCCAACACAATGTTAATTTCCGAATTAGCGATAACGATGACCGCAATTACAATTGTTTAAGATTTATTTTTGTTTTCGTATCTGTTACTGTTTTATTTGTTGTTTTCATACCTTACACCCGAAGGGTTGGGAAGGTATTAACTTTGTTCTTCTGTATGTCACGCATTAAAGGAGTCGTAGCACGTATAGAAAAGTATAAACATATATTCCTTCTTGGAATCGCCTCCTGAGTTTATTTTACCATATCCGTCCTACAATTGGTCTGTCGTTTTATCTGTCTGTCTGATTGCCCGTCTGTCCAACTGTCCGTCCGTCTGTGTAAGGTTACAGGATTTAAACCAATTTGCATCTATTACGAGTGTAGGGTATAAAAGCTTCGGTTAGGCCGAAGTAAGCGTTTTTACCTGTTAGACATTTCGTATTGTTTTCACTTTGTTTTTGTTGTTTTACAGCCGGCACCATAGATGCCACTAAGAGAACACGGGAGGATTTTTTATACTCAAATCCCGTGAATTCTTCCAGTGCCATTAACTGTGCCAGCGGCGCTACTTTTAACTTCACACAAAAACCATCAACATCATCGTCATTACTATCATCGTCAACAAATTCCCGCCATCCAACGTAAGAACATTAAAAATTTACACCAGTCTTCCGTTTTAACACTTCAGTCGCAACGTCATTGGGCGATGACTGTTGAGGGGAGGGAGGGGATCTCTGCACATACCCGATTCCCCTACTTCACCTACCTCCCCACAAAACCACTGCTTCTACTTACCGACAAATATTTGCGGAATTTTCCCTACGAGTTCAAGCAACTTTTGAGCAGCTGTCGCGTACTCGGATCATCATCATCTCCATCGTCATCGTCACCGTCAATGCAATTTTTCACTCACTGGAATTTATTTATTTCTGTTTTTTCCTGCAATGATTGTTCTTATTGTTGTTGCGATTGTTCACGTAGTAGTGTTGTTGTTGTTGTTGTCGCTTTTATTACGAGAAGTTTGATTATTTAAATATTCATAGGTACTCACTTGTGAATGCAATTACGTGGCAGTGAACGTCTCACGATTTAATCAAACAAAAACCATAAGAAACCCAACGCAACGCAGTAAAGCAGTTGTTGTTTTTTTCTCTCCCTTCTGTTTCCTTTGCTTTTTTTCTAATCCATTGTATTGCATATTTAACTTTTTTTTGCGCAAAACGTCACGAGTAAAGAAAATCATCTCTATAGTGTTGTTTCTGTTATTGATGGTGTTGTTGGTGTTACGACTGCTTCGAACAATTGTGTAGCGAAGATCAGACGACATGCGTGGGAACATTGCCATGATATATGAATAGTTCATTATTCGCACAAGAGGCAATATTGCTACTCCTGGGCAATCTTATTCTTTTTTCCTTTTAGCGCAGCATTATCGCATGTTTTGTGGTTTCTTTTGTTGTTTTCGTTGTTCTTGTAATATTTTTATACACCGGTTATTTGTTGTTCTAGCGCTTCGTTGTTATACCAACAATTTGTTTTAGTTGTTGCTGTTGCGTTTGTTTCCAACATCGCGTGTATTTGTTCGTTGCTTTCTCGAGTCGAACTAATTTTAAAACGAAAGAAAACAATCCATTAGATAAATTATAGATAAAAATGTTCAAAAAACTATCATAAATATCAAAACTATCATAATAATTGACAGAAAAATATTACAGAAAAATATTATTATTAGAAAAATATTAGTCTATAAATGAATACATTTGAGCTTAGTAAAACAATTCTCGATGACAAAATCCTTAACAACGAAAAGTCGAACAAAAAATCGATACAAATCGTCAGAAGCTCCAAAGCCAGAGATAAAATGCAAAGCCTTGAAGCGACAAAGGACCGAAACAACAAAAGGCAAACGCGACTAAATGTCGTGCCAACAGGCAAACGCGACTAAATGTCGTGTTATTGTAAATGTCTTGTTACAGCCGACAAAATGTCGACACTACAAGACGCCGAATATATTTCTTAGCCGAAATGAAAGAAATCAGACTAATCAGAAATGCAAGGAAAATAAAGTGTATAATTTTAATGAAAGAATGAAGTTTACAATATTGTAAAGCTTCTCAAAAGACAAGAGAATATTAAAATAACAATTGCAATGAAACGTTTAAAATGGTAAGCAAATAAATGGTTAGCATAAAATGTTATGAAATGTTTACAATAATTTTTTAATTATATTAAATATAAAAATATTTTATAATTTTTATTAAAAAAATGTTATTTATAAAAATATAAAAAATATATATAAAAACGACAAATCGAACATATTTTATAAAGCTTTTAAATTTTTTTTAAAATTGATACATTTTTAATTACATTAAAATATGTATCGTAGACATTTCTGAAACATCAAATATATTCTTTTCAATAATTTCACATTAAAAAGATTATTTAATGAAGTGTCAAATTGATTTCCATAATCTACAAAGTCCAAATAAAAAAGAATAAAATACACATAAAATCAAGGAATTATTTCAAATTTTATGGCTGTCGTTATTGGTTTTGCCGTTATTGTTTTTTCGTTTATAATTACTTTTTAATTAGAATTATCGATATTTTGTATATATTTGACTTTTTATTATCTCCACTATACATAATTTTTATCGCGTCATTAAAAGATTGTTTTCAAATTCTTAAATATAAAAATTGTATAAACAGAAAATATAAAAAGCATTATTTATATATCTCAAATTTTCTGCAGATTCCCCAAAAGATATTTTATCTTATTTAACTGTCTTTTCAAATTTAAGTTTTTTCTCTAAATTAAAAGAAACTTAATTGCTCTTTTTTATAGTTTTACTTATTTATTTCTTCTTATTTTTCCTTTAGTGTTCATTGTTGAATATATATATAATTCCTTTATATTGCATCTCTTCATCTTCTTCATCTTCTTTCCATTCTTCATTACTTTCAGTAGAATGCTCGAGGTTTTAATTGCGCAATGGTTTTTTAATAACCATAACAAAAACAACAACAACGACGACAACAATAACGGTTTTGGGATATGTCAAATTCTGTTAAACATTTAAAAACATATTCCAACGAATCTGCTAATAGCAAAAACAGCAACAACATTAGCAGCAAGAGATATTCGCCACTACGTGTGTGTTCTTTGACCACGGAAATCCTTTGAAAAAAATAATAAATTTTTGTTTTAATGTAACGAATTGGTTTTCAGTCTGTCTAACATTATTTTTACATTTACAACTCTCGTAAGACCTCCGGACGGGGAGAGGGAGATAAGGGGGTCACCACTTGTGACTTCCTTAAGTTTTACGCTCGAAAGCTTTTTGTCGTTCGATTGTTATTTCTGATTCCATTTCACAATTAACAGTTATTTTCGTTAATTTCACAACAATTGTCAAATTTTTACGGACCATCTTTTTCTGCTTTTGCTTTGCGATAATGCATAACGTCTTTCTTCTCGGAGCCCGCAAAATCCTGGAGAGAACTAAAAAGTGGTCAAAGCCACGAAATAAGATTAATTTGCACAAAAAAGCCATTCTTTAAGCAATGAAATAATGTTTCACTTAAGCAGAGCCCAAACAAAATCCAACAAGCAAGGAGGAGGTCAACCCAATCTTACTTACGAACTAACTGATGCAACATTCTTAGAGTTTATGGCTAAGAAAAAATGGTTTCTGAATTTCTCAGTTGATAAGAAAGAATAAACATCAGAATGATGGAAGAGGATGAGGCGAATGATGTATGCGAAATTGGTGATATTTTCGAACGGTCTGATGGACCGAAAGATGGACAGATATTTCGACTGGGATGTATGACCGTTTTGCATAAGACGTCTCCGGTCAAATGAGCAAAACAGAAAAATATATATATAGCAGTAACAGCATCATGAATCGTGTGTGGCACTAACAAAACGAGCAACAACAACAAATAACAACAACAACAACGGCAACAGTAGCTCACGTAGAGGAAGTGATGGTAGCGACCACAAAAATCTTACGGTCGTAAAATGCTACGGCATAATCGTAGAAAAAGCAGCAGCAACGACAACAAGTAGTGGCTGCGGCAGCGGCAACGGCAACAGTATCAGCAAGAGCGGCCGCAATGACAACGGCAATGGCAACGGTTCGATTTCAGACTTTTTTCTTCGTTCTTCTGATTTTTGTTGGTTTTGTTTGTTAATTATTTGTTTGTATGTTTGTTTGTATGTTGCTCGCTTGTTTGCACTTTAAAAGCAGCATAAAATTTATACATGCTTTGCTTTATTTATTTTTTGCAATACATCTCTTCGTTTTCTGCCTTTCGGACTCTTTTTTCGTTTCCATCCTTTTTTTGCTATTTTAATTCTTTTATTTTGTTTTGTTATCTTCTAAATGGATTTCTGACTTCTGGAGTGATGAAGTTTTTATGATTGCAAGTACAAGCAATGAACCAAGCAAGAATGTTGCAATAAGGAAAAAAGAGATTAATGGTTTAAACGTTCAAAAAAGTTCAATTAGAAAGTCTAAATTGGAAACAAAAATAAATTGTAGCAAACACCAATAAAATTGTATGAACAGCAACTAATATAAAAAACCACAAAACACCAGCAGTAGCAACACTTGATTGATTTAAATTGTAAAAAAGCTCGTAAAAAACACTTTTTCTTCTTTCAATATTTCTATTCGATTTATTCGACCCAATTCGTTAAGATTTTTTTTTCATGCGATCCAATTCAATTCAACGCAGTTTTAAAATAATTCCTCACTTCTCTGTAAAGCCTCTCCAGATAAACTTATATCTCTTTCCTTCACTCCCTCTCTCTACATCTTTACATATAATTTCATTAACCGATAGCTTTGAAAAAGCTGCTGCTGAGGTTTAACATTCTCGCTAAACTCTCGAGAATGTAAATATGCTAAACGACACTTTGGATCATTACGCCATTAGATTAATTTTTAAGGGAAAGCCTAAAAAAATAAGGAAATGCATGTTACCAAAGCTCCAATCAATCGCGGATTAAACAGTTTTTCTCGATCTCGAATTTCTCGCTATTAATCTTCTACTGAGTTTTATTTCTTGTCGAGAATAAGAATTTATTGGTCCTGAGAGTTTCCTGTTTTTCCGTTTTGTTCATCGAAGCAATAGTAATAAAGAACGAAGGGCATAGAAAAGGCACAATAAATCACTAGAAGCGAGACAACTGAATTTGTCATGTTTATAATCTTAGCAATTAATGAGAATAGAATGATAAAAAAATTGCAAAACTCGGAGAAAAACGAGAAGTAAAGAAGAAGTAACCGTCTACAGAATAAACAACAACGAAATCAGCAACTCTAACCCTCAAAAACAATAAAATTTTCTGTTACTACTACATCTACTGCGTTGCTAACAATAATTTTAACAGATTATATTTAATAACCCATAATTTGTTTTGATTGCTGTTGTTGTTGTTTTCATTGTTTTGGTTGTTCTCGTCGTTATTTTCATTATTATTGTGTTCTGTTAGGTAGCCTTTTTTCTACTACGATTAGTTGTCATGAATTACTTACGATTATATTTAAGTTGTTGTAGTTGTTACGCTTGCTGTGATAGTTGTTAATATTTCGATCCTCATTATTTGCTTATTAGTCGTTGAACTGTCTGCAGTTTTTGTCTTTTTCGTCCATTCCCACTGAATTGAATCGTATTGTTTGCATGACTATTTAAAACCTAGAGAATATTCAAATTGTTTAAAATCGATATAAACCTGGCTATAACTGCGTGGAGTCTATTTATCCAACGCGATATACTTTGAACAAATATAAAACAAATAAGAGCAACACAAAAACTCAAACATACAAACGAAAATATACTAAATAAATCAAGAAAAATAAGCAAATAAACAAACAAATAAAAACCATTAAACAAACAAACAAACAAATGGACGAAAATTAACAAAATAAATGAATAAACAAATAAACAATGGATAAACAAACAAATAGAAACATAAACAAAAGAATAAATCAAATTAAACGAATCGATGAAACAAATCAAAAAGACAAACAAAGAAACAAACAAGTAAATATGTAAGCAAACAACCAAACAATTAACCAAAGAAGCACAAACAAAATACAAACAAACTCATTTATTGATTCATTCTGTCTTTAGTTATCATAAAAAAATTAAAGCAACAACTGCATTCAATTTCATCGCGCTTTCTTTTTTGTAATGTTTTTTAGGAACGAGATATTGCGAACGACAGTGAAGGAAATTGATAACAAGAAAATATATACAATAAGGCTTCAACCAAAATTACTGTCATTAGATTTGTTGCGTGTTGTAATTAGACTCTTTGGGTTATTACTGTCGATTTGTGTTATTGTTGTTAATACGTATGTTGTTGCTGTTTGTTGTTAAAAATAGCAATGTTGTTTCTTCTCATCTATGGAAATAAAAACAATTTCATCTTAATTACGCATTTACTGTTTATCAAAACTATGTTTACAAACACCAAATAGAATTTCAAGACTCTAATCCTTTTGAGCGATAAAAATTGAAATGAACGTAGCCTATTCCATTCCAAAAAAATGATAGAAATATTAGAAAATTATAATCAAACAGAAAATTTAATTGCGCATTGTTCCTGCTGTGGGACGAAATTGACAAAAAAGATGTTTACACAACGCCTCAAAGCCTGGCACAAGAATCATCATTCCTCACATTTCTAGGATGCAATAAATCAAATGAAGAAGCCATTAAAGCCATAAAATTTCATATTTGATATTTTTCATTGAATGGAAGAGTGGAATCGCAGGTTGGTGAAGAATTTGGATGGCGTAGCAATGGTATTGAATGAGGAGGACGATACGCGACGATACGAGAACGACGATGAAAGAAAAACAGCATGTGTATTCCATGGTATATAAACTTTACCATGTAGGGAAAACTTTTACAATGGCGCCACTTCCTTTCGATCCGTCAAGGCAACAACAACATTAGCAGAAGCATTGACGGAAATCTCAACGCACTTCAAAAAAGCATTGATGTATCCTCCGCCTCGCACTGGCGCTTTGGCATGCTTCATCTTGCCATTACTGCAAGAATACCAATCGAAGGCATTCAGAGAATGCTGAGGCGTTTAATATTTTCTTCATAATACTTTATCTTTCATCTAAAACTTTTATCCACTGCAAATATAAGAATAATTAGATAAAATCAACAAAGTAAGAAAGAAAAAGAAGACACCTTTATTGTGACTAATAATCTACCATTTGTTAACGCTCACAAAATGACAAAGAAATGATGTATTTAGTATTGCTGTTGTTGTCGTATCTATTCCTGTTATTGGACTTACTGTTGCCGCTCTGTTTGCTTGCGATATTGTGAATGAACAACAATAGCTGGTTGTTGCAATCATTGTAACTAAGTCGTACCATAAACGATGACACTAATGACATGAACAGATTGAGCATAAGAGAAAGAAGTGAAAGAAGTAAAGTGTAAAAATAGTATCAAAAATAATCAGTAAAGATCATGCGCGAAACAAACGAACGGCTGTTTCATGCAGTCAAACAATAATAAATGGCACAAGTGCCACTAGCATCATCAGCACAAAAGCAAAACAACGTAAGTGAAATATTTTTATTGTTACCTTATTTAAAACGGTATATAATGCTACTCCAAATGTCAATTAAATTGACAGTTATAATGACTTTATTGGTTGACAGACAATTGACACTCAATCGAAAGACTTCAAAAATCATCAGACCTGTCTATTTATTTATCTACTTTGCTATAAAACCCGTAAAGACACAATTTTTTCATAATGACAAATCTAATGACTCTAAAAAAGAGCAATTTTAAAATAGTTATATGTTTTTGGGTGTATAATTTCTTTTAGTCACTTGTTTCGTGTCTTGCTAATCTTTGGTTACTTATTAAAAGAAATTCGTTTGTAAATGACTTAAGTTAAGAACCAACTTAGAGTCCTTTAACTGACAAAATTCCACCTCCTTTCAAATACAAGTTATCAGAATTAGTTCCCGTTATTTTGCAACTAGAAAGACTTAGACACTAAACTAGCTAGCCATCCCTTTTATAGGACAAAAGACTTAAGTGACGAACCAAGTTACAGTTTTCTGCAAGGAGAAAGACTTGAGCAACGAACTGCATTGCTCTCAATTGCACCAAGCAAAAGATTTAAGTAGCAAACTAAAGACAGAGAAAAAGACTTAAGTAACGAACCAGATCGCATTCTACTACAACGACCAAAAAACTTAAGCAACTTGCAGTCATTTCTATCGAGATTTACGTAATTAACTAAATGTTAGATATATAGAGCGAGCATCAGAATTAAGTAAGAAGCTAGAAATGTCCTTTCCGCAAAGCAGAACTATTAATAGTTCATTGTTAAATGAACTAAGCTGCAGTTGTTTGCACCCTGCGAAAAAGTAGGTGAATGCATTTTTGATACCTTCTCCACCGACAACCTTGATCTTGATCAATCTGTTGTTCCTTTAACATCAACGAAAGAAAGAACATTTTCTACGACCCGCTGATACTCGCATTTCTTCACACCCGACCGCAGACCTTCACACCCGCAACAAATTCATTTTAATAATCGTTTTTAAATAAATGACGTAATGAATCTTACATTTCCTTGTGTCCATTTTATTATCAATACGAACATTAAACAGAATCAAGAACACAAACATACAGCCTCCGTCGAAACGATACAAGAACCAGGTGACCAAGTTCTGACGCTCATAATGCTGTTGTTCTGCCATCATTCAGTCTATCTCCTGATATTTAAATTTTTTTAACACTGATACATCGCAATATCTCCACTATGGATATATTCCATCTTGTAATTTTAACGGTCTCTCTAGAAACTTAAGCCATGACAAATTATATATTCATATCACGCAACTGACCGGCACGTTTTTATGATAACTTCAGTCAATGTTGTTACTACGCATTTGTGCATCATTCGATCACTTTGGAAAGTGACTCGCATTAATGATGATTACGATGATGATGATACGTACCTGCTATAAAAATCTGCTACCCAGGAGCCCGACAGCACTCTGCGAAAATGACAATAACTCGAGAGCACGAGTCCTCTTTTTGAATCATTGCTTGTCGAGCGCAGTTATTCATCAACCGTATTTGTACTTTCCTGTCATTGATTGCCTCGCGAGTGCTGATGATCACTTGCTTTCGCGAGTCGCTTTGGCTCCTCCAAGTAACTCTAACTGGACTGCTCGACACAATGCTGGTTCGGCGATCCCTTTATCCATCTCTAGAGAAGTAACTTCTAGATACTGCTCGTATATTTCATTGTTGTTGATGCTATTGGTTTATCGGTACGACCGCGTTCAATTGAACAATAATTATGCTGATGATGTGCATTGAATTCTTAATGTGAATTCTTCTTTTCATTTCTACATTATTACATTCACAATCTTTAACAAACCAGAACTCAGACTCTGAAAATTCCAGAACTCAGTCAGACATTCAATTCAGAAAATCGATCCAGAAACATTCTTCATACTTGTTTTATGTTTTCTGTTTTTATTTCTTTTTTTTAATCGTAAATCGTATTGTGATCGTATCGTCCATTCATTGATGATTTTATTTTGTATTAATTTTCATTATTTTTTTAAGTGTTAATTTTATTCTCCATTATTTTTTTTGTTCTTGATTTCACTTGTGCGTTGTACGTGGCTGGTGTATGTCGTTTTATTTCAAGGTATATATTACATTTGGCCATAAAAATCACTACAAATTATCATATTTGGGTGATAAGAAGTGTTTTTATTGATTTAAAGTCATCGAAAAATTGTCTACCTTTAATTGTTTTTAACTATGACATGAATATCAATTCTTCACTTAGTGAAAGCGTAACAATCAACCGAAAAAAATAAGTCTCAGTCAAAAAAATTAAAAACAGAAAATAGTTAATTGACGACGTCATTGAGAAGATTTCATAAAATATTTTTAAAAAGTTCACGAGTCTTCTAAATAATCATTCAATATATAATTAAATGACTATTGCAAAAGACCATTTGAAATATTATTTATTTATTTGTTCTCAAAACATCAAAAAAGTTCATCAATTTAGAGTCGTAGAACTTCCTGAGAACAAATCCATTCAAAAACCATTGATTAATCCATTCTTTCTTTAAGAAAGTTTCTTTAAGAAAAATTTATTTTAAGGTTTATGAACTAAACAATTGCTAATCAATCATTACTAATCAATCATTATTCTAATTCTACTGACAAGTACATTATGAGCTAAATATAAAAAAAAAAGCAACAAATAGAAACCATTCAAAAAAAGCCGATAATAAAAGATTTGCTTTTGCATTATTGCTATTCATAAATTTTCTAAAGCTTCGAGTTTCACGCTATTGATTTTTTTATTGTTGCTGTTACGATAGTGTAACTAACACGTGTTAGTAATTAACCTTCCTATTCGATGTAATTAAACAATCGTTTTACAATCGAAATTTCAAAGATAAACATTTGAGCAACTGAAGGTCTTCAACGAATTCAAGTTTTCTTTAACTCTGAAAGCTTAGAAATTAAACAGCTCACGTCTGTGAAGTTTTCATAAATTCAACTTTATCTTATTGCGTTTGTAAGTTGCTGCCTCTATTGGAGCAACGCTCCTTCGTTGCCTCCTTAACAATATTCATCATAAAGAGAAAACAATCATGTGAGAACAAATTAATCGACTATTTTAGGTTTGCAATTTTTTTATTAAATTCAAAGAAACAAATATATAAGAAAATCCGTGAAAGTCCCTCCAATATTTTTTTGATATCGTTCTTGAAATACTCGCGAATTTTCTTCAAAACATCCTTCAATACATTATTCCAGATATTGAAATGCTTTTGAGTAATCCTATAATCATATAAGCATTCCATTTTCTAAATTATTAATTTTTAAGCTTTAATTAATTAATTGTATATAACTAATTTTATTGGTTTATTAACTTTTTAATTATTTTTTTCCACAAACGATTTCTATTTTTAATCACGTTTAACCAAAACAACTGGCACAGTTTCTGAAGCGAGACGTTTATTTCAAATAAGCATTAACTTCAGAGAAGTTACAATAATTAGATATGATGTTTTTTTCGTTCTTACATGATTACACGCAATTATTTGATAAACCGTTAATGGTAATAACTGTAAAAATAACAGCTACAGTTAGCGAGAACTGACGAAAAACGCTATTTCGTTTTGCTTCGTTGATCAACGATCACCAGATCGCCTGCTTTAATAAATTTTTAGAGCATAAATAATTTCTAAAAAACGGTTAATTTTTATTCGATTCGGCTTGATTTAATTGCATTTGTTTTTTACTTTGTTGACTCACGTAAAAGCAATCACTTGCCAATTAATTTTTTACTTGAGCACTTAATGCAAATTATAAATATTCTGGGGAAAATTTTCACGCCATCAATATGGATTTCTCTTAGGAATTTGATTTCGTTTCTTTATTGAATTTTTATTTAATTTTTTTTTGTAAACACTCGTAAAAGATTTTTATTTGAATTTCTGCCATGTGCTGGTGATTCGTCATCGGGTCACACGCTCCACAAGCACCACAATTACATCCGGTAATTTTATGTAATTTTATATTTTTCAATCTGGCTTTTGATTGCCATTCTGTTCGAGAGTATTGCCTGATATGTCTAGTCGAAAAGCTGTTTTCCAAAACCCATTGAATAAACCCTCTATCTCTCTGTTGGTCGTTTTACGAAAGAGAATCCCAAGAGTGTGTGTGTGTTTGTGGTTGCGTGTGTTTATAATTGTGTTCGTGTTTGTGTGGATAATCAAGCGCTTTTATCATCATGTATAGACCCTGATGGTAATTACTGACCAGTTAGTACCTGATGGCAAAGTGAAGGGAACTTTCAAGAGAATTCATTGGGAATTAACTTTTATGGTTCTTCTGACTCTTTAAATGAAAATCTCCAAAGTACACAACTTTTTCTTATTCATTTTTATCTTTACTTCTTAACAAATTTAAGAAATAAATCAAAAGAGGATAATTGAAAAATAAATCAATCATTAATTGCATCTCTTTGATAAATAGAGGTATATTATCTATCGACATTAACTTTTCTGAAATGATTTGATTCTTGCACCAAACAACGCCAACAATACCTACATATTGCTAACAGCAGGATCCTATTTTCGTTGTTTCAAACTTTACAACTTCAACAAATCGAAGATTCAGATCAGCCAAACAGTTAATCTCTTGTACAGTTTACTACTATTTCAATTTCGTAGCCAATTTGATTTTATGACTTCAATTTAAAACACTTTTTATTTTTCGAAGGAACAAATAAAAAACTGCTAGCGTTCGTACGTGGAAGGGAGAAGAGTTAACGAGGAAATCTAATCAGGAAGTAAAATAAAAATATAATTAGTTTGTCTTTTTTCTTTACAGGAAAGCAATAATAAATAATTTATTTTCATCTACTTACATCTGCTTCAATTTCACCATTAATACTCAACTCATTTATTTTTCCAAATAAATGTTTAAAAAGTCTAAACAAACGTAAAAAATTATTCAAAAAAAACTTGATTTTGCCGTTCAATATCAGAGATTTAAGAAACAAACTGAGTCTCTAGAACAAGAAACGAACAGGTTCGTAGTCGCTGAAAAACTCACAACCAGTTCGTTCCTTAAGTCTTTCGGTTTAATAGGGGAGCATGAATTAGTGATAGTTGGTCTTTGTTGGTTGAAACAATAAATTTAATTATTTGTGTTTTGAATGAATAAATAAAAAATGCCACACGAAATTGTTTGCTTTAGAAGTTCAAATGGATTTTTTTAAGATAATTTATTAGAGGGCACTTTTTTAAGACGAAACGTTCAATTGCATCCTAAATTATACATGAAAAATTGATGAACACTGATACCACTGACCACTAAAATTCTACCTATAGCAAAATCCACAATTGCTTCAAAATCAAAAGTGAATAAACTTATTAAAGCATGACTGATAATCATAATTAATTGGACAGAGTGCGAGTTAAATATTGCAGGTTAGAGAACGAGTGGAGTTTCCCAGGAGCGTTTCCTAGAGCAATTTATGAACGTTTCTGAAAACTAAGACTTCTCAAAACTGCCCCTTTGAAAATTTTTATTAAGAAAATTATCCTTTTCCAAATTTTCATAAAGTATTAAAAGCACATAAAGCAATTTATTCATGATATGTACCAAAGGAAAACATTAATGTTCGATATATTGTTACCGCATGAGAATAATCAAGAAAATCTAACGATCAGAAAAGAAATGATCTGACACTTTTCAAAATAAAATGCCATTGAGAAGCGCACCGGAAATGATAGACTATAAGAAATAACTTACCACTGACGTTTTCCGCAAGTTTTTCTGCAAATATTATCTTCTCCGGCACTCTTGCAGATCTAGCGGCTGATGAACTGACTGACTGCAGTGACAGAAATCGTCTATCGTTGAGAAGCAGTGGCATTGCGTATCGATTCCTTGCACTACTTTAAATCGTCGTTGTTTCCGTTGTCTTTGTTGTTGCTGTTCAAATGCATTGTACCCGATTTCAAAGCCCCACTCGTTCCTCCTACTATAAGTCCATCCAATTCTGGAATGACAAGGGCGCGTGTTTAAAAAATGTTGCATTCTTTTTATTGGCACTTTTATCGATTGCTTCTGTTCTGGATTGCGTACGCCAATCGACCGCCTGCTGGGGTCCTGAAACAGGTGGCTCCAACAATCCGAATGGGATTAAAAAGTTCTGCAATAAAAGGATAGATATCAAGCGTCATTTTCATTTCCAATTTCATTGTTTTTTAATAGTTAAAAATTAACGTAATTAAATTTGATTTGTTTTCTATTTAGTTTTTATTTTCTTTAGAATCAAACTTCTTTTATAAAATTTCAAAGACTTTGTAACGATGATCGTAACCTGATGAAAACATTTTTTATTTTAAAATTTTCTGGATAATTATGAAGATTAAATAATTTCATTTCCCAATAGGGTGAAAAACATCAATAACCTCATTATTAAAGACAAAGAGATTTTAATAACCTGAATCGCTGAACGAGTCGATTTTGTACGTTCCGAGTAATAAAATTAATAATCTCGGAAATAATCAAGAATACGATACGATATGATTTCGATATCATCAAATCAAATGAGTGGAGTTAACTTGCTTCCATTAACTTCACGTTAAACATGATTAAATGCATGTTCTCGATATGCAAAACATTTAACGACGCACACCGCTCAACCAACGACAGTTGTTAGCCGGAGTTTGTACGAAGTAGTTACCACGCATTTGTCATTGCCGTCTTCGCGGGCGCTTGCATCTGCTTATCCATTCATTCTGTGGATGTCTTTATTTATTTCTCCGTTCTTTCGTCCGGTCGCGATCATTAACTCATGCGTCGGTTGGTTGTGATATTCTGCCACTTCACGCATTGCATCGCACCACGTCTTCCACCGACATCGACGTCACAGTCTTCGTACGATCGAGGTGTGAGATGTTATCCATAGCGATTAATATGTAAGTTGCGACTTTAATGAATTTCATGCGTACGCATAAAATTAATGCAAATACGATGCGATACGACACAATACATTACGATGCGAGGCTTTACGAGCGAAAAAAAGCAAAGAGCAAGAAAACATTTGCCACTGATCGAAATGGCGAGACCGCGTATCTCGACGTGCCAAAAACAAAGAGTAAAACTTGCAAAAACGGAATTGGTTTGGAGTGTGGCTAACTTGGTTAGAAGTGGTGGAAAACCAGATGCAGGGATTCACTCAGCGCATATGTTTGTCCATGTTTTGTGTGTCCGTGTGTGTTGGTTTGTTATCGGCATACGTTTAAAGTCAAGTGGTTATTGTTGATGGCAACTCTGTCTGTGACGATGGTCATTACTTTTGCTGCTTGCTGACCAACAGCTGCATTTCCTGATGTTTTAATCAGCAGGCAGCATTCAACAATTTTGTTCGGCTTCTTTACATCATGTTATCGCTGTTATTTTTGTTATTAATTTTACAACAGAGCTTTATGCGTCATGTGAAATTAATTAATAACTAAACACGTTTTATGCTTCATAGCAGACAGACAAAGACTAATATGGACGTATCCTTTATAACAAGATTTATTAGTTAAATTTTTATAAAGGTTTTTGAGGAGAATTTCATTTGGCAATTGTGTTCGATTTTCCATATATAAAGCTAAGTACTTGCTGATTAGGCGTCCCTAAATTATGCACCGAGATAATTGTTTGGTATGATCTTCAATACCTTAAAGATAATTTGAAATGGTTTTTTTCAGAAGTTCGATTAAAATCCGATAAAAATTCGGTAACAGCGATTTTTTGTTTTGTATTTGGAAAGACAAAATTATCAGGAAGAATAGAAAAAAATTAAGTAGACTTTTACTTGGACAAATATAAATCCATCAATTCCAATCCATTAGATCAGCGCCTTGTTAGATCTCATTGAATATTTATATCTTATTATTTGGAGGAACGATGCTCTACAGGTATCAAATTATCATTGCCTTCGGGAGAAAAAATTATTTAAGAGTCATCCTGAAGTCTTTTATATTTCTCCGCACACTTTCCTGTCTGTTTTATTGATCTTGGTAAATTACTGTTTTTATAACCGGTCGAAAGACGAAGACATACGGTCTTTTGTTTTTTCTCTCGCTCTCTCTCTCTCTCTACCTTTCTTTCTTTTTAGCTTATTCATTATTTTGCGTTCGAAAGAATTGCAGCTGTGCATTTACATTTGGCAGCAACATCAGCATCAATAGAATTAGCAACAAAAGCATTAACCGAAGCAGTAGCAGCGCCATCAGCAATATCATGATCGAGCTTCTATTCTGCCTCAGACTTCAATTTGAAATTATTACAGAAATTCACTTTCTCGTCTCTGTCTCTCACCCTCATTCTCTCTCAGTCCTACATCTCCACCTCCCTTCCTCACCACCTTCCACTCGTCAAGATCCATAATTACCGCATGCCTATTCTGTCAGTCAAAGTCAGTATTGTCACATTGTCAGTTGCTCATGTTTTGATTTTGATTGATTAAATTTATTCGTTTGTTTAATCTGTCTTTCAATTTCCTATAGGTTGAATAAAAATAAGAAAGAGAAGCCTTAGAAAGAACTATACTCCAGTTTTCTACCCGGCGCATTTTTCTTTGTGCTTCCTTAGTTTCATTTTGTTGTCGTTTTACTTTGTTGCTTGTTTTTTTTTTTTTTTTGCAATTTCTTTGTTATATATGAGCCTCCGAGCAACAGCTATTCAGTATGTGTCCGTCCTATTATTTTCCTTTGTTTTTGTAAAATGGTAGCAACACAACTATCTTATTTCTCTCTCTCTCTCTTCTTTCCGTACATTTTCTGCAGCAAAAGGATTTAATTGCGTAAACATTATTATTATTCAAAAATTCTTCATCGTTGCTCGTTGATTCACTTAATTGTCACTCGTCGATTCAATTAAAATCTCGTTGGAATGTCTGCAACTACTAGTTAGTTGTCTTTGGTAGCAGCGTCATGTAATTTAATTATTGAAATTTGTCAATGATTTTTTTTATAAAAAACCCTTGCAATTTACGTTATGGAAATTATGATAATAAAATTTTATAGGTATTTCATATTATATTTTATTCTCCTTTAACTATAATTTTTTCGTTAATATTTAATTATTATTTTGTAACAAAATTTTTGTTATTTTATTAATTTTTTCATTTTATTTTATTTGCATTTTATTGAAATTTTTAAAGGAAAATCACTTTAACTCAAACATTAGAAGGATTTGTTTATTCCCAAGATTAATAAAAATTTTACTTGAAGGTTTATTTCGTAAATTGTTTTAAACCTTTTTTAAAACCTCTTTTAACAGAAAGACCTTTGTCAACATCCCAGTTTCTCGATATCGTTATCTCTCTATCCCTATCTCTCTCTCTCTCTCTCTCTATATATATATATATATATATATATATATATATATATATATATATATATATATATATATATATATATATATATATATATATATATATATATATATATATATATATATATATATATATATATATATATATATATATATATATATATATATATATATATATATATATATATATATATATATATATATATATATATATATATATATATATATATATATATATATATATATATATATATATATATATATATATATATATATATATATATATATATATATATATATATATATATATATATATATATATATATATATATATATATATATATATATATATATATATATATATATATATATATATATATATATATATATATATATATATATATATATATATATATATATATATATATATATATATATATATATATATATATATATATATATATATATATATATATATATATATATATATATATATATATATATATATATATATATATATATATATATATATATATATATATATATATATATATATATATATATATATATATATATATATATATATATATATATATATATATATATATATATATATATATATATATATATATATATATATATATATATATATATATATATATATATATATATATATATATATATATATATATATATATATATATATATATATATATATATATATATATATATATATATATATATATATATATATATATATATATATATATATATATATATATATATATATATATATATATATATATATATATATATATATATATATATATATATATATATATATATATATATATATATATATATATATATATATATATATATATATATATATATATATATATATATATATATATATATATATATATATATATATATATATATATATATATATATATATATATATATATATATATATATATATATATATATATATATATATATATATATATATATATATATATATATATATATATATATATATATATATATATATATATATATATATATATATATATATATATATATATATATATATATATATATATATATATATATATATATATATATATATATATATATATATATATATATATATATATATATATATATATATATATATATATATATATATATATATATATATATATATATATATATATATATATATATATATATATATATATATATATATATATATATATATATATATATTCCTGCAATAAATAATAAAAGTCAGTCTATCTTAATTCAATCCTAGCCACTTCACAGTTAAGAATCAGTATGCTTCGACATACGATACCGAAAAAAAGCGAATAAAAAAATTCTAAAGGCATTGAATTGCTACAACTCCATTACAAGAAAACATCGAAAAAAAGAACCAGCAATATCAAAATGAAAGAGTTAGAGTGTCTGATTTCAATTCTATTGTTGTTGTGGTCTGGTTGTTGTTTTTTCTTCTCGTTTTTATCTTGTTGTCTGCCCTTTTCTTTAGTAGTCTACGATTTTATTATTGATAATGTCTGGAAGAGTGACGAGAAACTTTTGTCTTCATGAGGTTTTTTCTCGATCTTATTAAAATTTTTTTCTTTACCTATTTTTTTCTCTTCTTCTTTATCTTATTTCTTTTTCTATAATTAGTTTAAGCGTCTGGTTGTCGCTTTTGTTTTCATCTTTGTTTTGTGCCTTTCTGTCTTTTCTTATATTTTAATTTTAGTAAACCGCAAATCATATGATTTTATTGCTTAAGAAACGAGAGTATCTAGAGAATTTATTGTTTCCGAATACAACAACAACAACAACATAAAACAAGATAATGATGGGAATTGACGAGAATAGTTTTAGTTCACACGCTTTTGCTATTTCTATGCAAACTTGTCTCAAACCGTCCGGATTGGAAAACATTTTGTTGTTTTATTGATAAATAAACCCGGTTAAATCGTCAGATTGTGCGTCGTGTGTATGTGTGTGTGTGTAAAAATTCCTTCCTTCTAATTCCTAACATTTCTGTTTCGATCCCTTTCGATCAAGAATTTTAATTGATCAAATTATTCGATATCGCATTTAGTTTTTAGGTTTTATAATTCAAAGCAAGAAAAAAAAACAAGTGATGAAATAGTTTGCAACATTCGTGTGGTAATTTTAATGAACACCTTATTTGTTGCATCCTAACTAGAAGAACACCTGCCACACACACGGCTGCTTAATCCCTGAAGGATTACCATCACTATATCTTCCATGAATATCTCACATTCCGCGCCACCCCATCGCGTTGTTTTCAATAAACCAGAACATCGGCCACAACCATTCCCTGGATCACAGACAGTCGACAATTCATCTGGGCCAATTTCCCTCCCTTGTACTTTCTTGTGTCTCGTTCCTCTTAATGCGTCTCCCTGTGATATCATTAAGAACTTAGCGCGGTGGTCTTTGAAGCCGAACTACTAATGCTGTCCTGTTACCCATTCTTTTTTTCATCCGTAGCTTTGATAAGATTCGAGCATCATCTACTCTGCCTTAAGAATGAAGCCTGGTTCGTAAGTCAGATCGTAAGAAGTCCACAACTTTAAGGGCGTTCATTATGTTCACGGAAAATATTACATGACTTCTGCACTGAAATCCCTAACGTTTAGTGTCGGCAGGAATGAATTTGACGATAATGTCAGGTTTCATCTTATAGGTGTTGCCAAGATCTTTGCCTTTAGACTCTTCTTCTGCCGCTGTTGTGCTTCTGCTGCAGTTGCTGCTGATGTCGCTATCATTGACGATAAGATGCTTTAGTTCATTAATTTTCGTTTCGGCTACTTGTTCTGGACGAAGGCTATTAAAACTCTTCTGGACCCGATGGGAATTCAATAGGTTTCTAATGAAAAATACTTCACCCAATTCCCAATGACGATGTTTAATATGATGTCACAATTATGTTCTCTTGTTCATTGCCACTCAAAGGCATGTCAATGGCAAAACTACATACGGATGAGTCTCAAAATACGAGACAGAAAAAAGATCACTTTAATGGGAATAAATAATCATCATAAATTGAGATAACAAATGGATGTGTTTTCTTTGATCTATTGGAAATTCCTCTGCTTTTCAATATTTTTGAAAACTACCCATTTTAAATAAAATCAGCAAGAGCTTTTAAAAAATGGAAAGGGACTTCAAGAGCTTCAATAATTACCGTCCTTTAGTTTGTTCCGCTACGAAAACTAACGAAAGCAGATAGCTAAAAGTCAAGCAATTAGTTATAAATAATAATCGAGTAAATAATTGAGTAAACTAATAACCAATGAGCATGAACAATAAACGGGTCTCGCAAACATAAAAACAAATAAAGCAACTTATTATAACTAACGAACAAATAGAAGAACTATAGAGCAGAACTAACAAGTACGATCAGAAACAACATTTACTAGCGAGTATAGTGAATAATAAAAAAGCAACAAATAAAATAGTAATAAAATGTTGGAATAAATAATAAGGAATAAACCAATAATAACCAACAAAAATTTCAAATGACTTCAACACTATATGTCATAACAAACGGGTACAGTATGAGATAGGACACTCACACTACTGCATACACATTTTTGGCATACATTCATAAATTGATACACTTTTCTTATCTATTAACCTTTGGTATACACAAAATATCAAAGTAAATAAATAAAAAATTGTATGACACAACTAACGAGTAGAGCCAACAATCGAAAAACTGAAAATAATAAATACCAGCAAGTATTACAAATAAGAATTGAAAAGTAAATAATAAGAAACACAAATAAAAACCAAAAGGCAAACAATAAAATAGCTACAGTTAGTGAGAAATAAGAACAACAAATCCTCAAAGAATGCGTATAATGACTACACACAGTGAAATAAGTACCGAGACGGTGTACCCCAAATAACGAACAAAAAGTGATCAATGTTTGCTCAGAAAATAACCAAATTACATCAAATGAAAACCAACGAGCAAATAAAACTGCATGGCACAAGTAACGAATGGAGTAATTTGCTGAAACTGATAGCATTTTGAAAAAAAATTCTATGCATATTCGATAATAGAGTGATAATACCGAACTAAGAAATACGCGATCTTCCTTTTAGATCAAATTTAGTTTAGTTGGATCAAATTTTTTGTGACTAAATTTTTTGGACTATCTTTCAAAACAAATACAGATCTCGTTCTTAATAAAAAAGGGATATAATTTCGAAACCGAACAACGAAGAAGCATGTCACATATCTTGGTCTAAAAGATTCTCTTCAGCAGTAGAAAAAATAATACATTAAATGAAAACTAATAATTCATAGATCACTTGGTCATATAGTGGACAATTTATCCATAAAAGGAATATTTTTAAAACTTCCCTGCAGATGGAAAAAAAACCAAAATTATTTTGCTGAAATTAATAATAAATAAAAAAATAAACTTTATTTTCGTAATAAACTTTTATCAATTTTAAATTGAATTTGCTTTAATAATTTCTTCTTAGTTTTAAAATATTTACAATGATAATAAATTTAAATAATTCCATATAAATATAAGTGAAATAATCTTAAAATTATGTGGTTCCCTTGATAACAATATTTATCTTCTATATTAAGTTTTATATTTTGCAAAACGGGTTTAGTTAGCTTAGGTCGCTTTTCTGGTACATGCTAATTATCTTTTATTATAGAGTGGCTCTGTCAATATCGCTGCCAATACTAAGCTTCATCAACAAAAATAACCACTACACACCTTTCAACTTTACCGAACAGATTTTCTTATACATTAAAATATTCTCATAACGTCTCCTGGTTGTACAGTAGCTTCCTTGCCCACCCTTACACTCCTTCACCCATCATTGACTACCCCACCCTGGATGATCCAACCTTTTTTTTCGTCTTAAAAAAAGCTCCAAATTCCCCAAGGCCACTTACTCGAGCTCTTGTTCTGAGTGAGTCAGTATGCTTGAGTGGGTAAGCACTTTTGACAATGCGTTTTGACTTAAAACTATTGAAAACAGGTTTATTGGCGTTTTTTATTGCTTTTATTGTTCAGTAATTATACCAAACAGTGTGTGATGCTTAGTGTTTGTATGAGTGTGGAGTATATTTGTATGGTATATGGCTACATATGTGCTCGTCGGTGTGTAGACACCAATGTTTTGGTAGCTTTCGATATTAATTTTGTTTATTTAACGAAAGCTTTTCGAAATTTTTGTTTTTGTTACAAGAAAATTTTTGCGGCAAATTGTTCGCACCTTTTCACTTTTTAATTGTTGCTAATATAATTATCCTTACCGAATAACACCCTCCATCCCACAAATACCAAAAGAAATTATAGCAAAAATGAACATAAAAAGATTTTAATTTTTTTGAGAATTATCTCCTCCGACTTATTTTTAAATCTGATCCAATAAAATCAACCCACTATGAAATCATCTCTCACTTCACTTTCGATAAACCATTTCAAATTTCGAAATTAAATGGAATTAATGGAAGATTTATAATTTTCAATCCAGCTCTTTTAACAAGAAAGCTGCCTAGATTTCTTGAAAATCTTAAAGCGATCTTTTTGATCGTTAAAAGAGTGTTCCGACCTTTTGTCGCCTTATCTCTTTTTACTTTCAATTTTAATTTTTAAAACCAACAAAACCATTTCTTCAACGACTTCTCACGTTTCCACCTTGTGGCAACCCTTCACGTAAATTTGTTAACACAACCTTTTGCTTCCATTGCTGTCACAAACAACAACCACATTTTCTACAAAAAACACCATCTGCGGAGTTACCAAATGCTAACAAAAATGGCTAACAAAAAAATTCAACCCCAAAAAGAACCCCAAAAAGAACGACAAAGTAATAAACTAAAAATACAAAATAACGTTAAAATAGATTTTATTAAAAAATGAAGAATTTATTAAAAATTACAAAAAACTTCAGAAAAGTTCGAGGAAGGTTTAGAAATGGTGTCATCTGAGATTTTGTTCAAACAAGCGACACCGTCATGACTTAGTTTGCGATTTCAATTATTGTTGCTTCTACGATGAGGTCAACGTAAAGAAAACACAAAATAGAGCAAACACCCGAAAAATAATAATCAGAAAATACCTAAATAACAACAAACCAACCAACGTAATAACGGACCAGACAACGAGCCCACCAACAGACCAAACCATCAACAATCCCACCAACCAACGACTCAACATACCAATCAACAAGACTCTAACAAACTCATCAGCGTCGGTGAAACCCGTCTACACATCGAAGTGTGCCAACGAAATACGAAAATAACGAAAAAAAAGGAGATGCGAAAAAGGCTTTAAAGGAATTTTTTTAAAAGTGTGATGAACAAACAAACAAATAAATAAACACATACACAGGCATATACATGCACTTGTAAACATTACGTGGGCGTTGCGACGTGTCATACGTTTGCCTATACGAGTATGTGTGTCACGCCATATGTGAGTGTTTGACGATATATGTTTGCATTGTATTTGCATGAATCGGGTGTGGGTGCGCTTTAGGCATATAAATTGTTTCCTTTCGCGGCGGCGCTCTTTTATTATAACGACTATTCTAACGAGCAAACGACTCAGAAGAAATTTTTCTTTTACTCGAAAACTAACGATTAATGATCGCACACAAGACGAACGACAAAGAAACAAGTCAAAAGGAACCACCCGCAGAAAAACAAAATCAAATATTAGAAACCACCACCAGTTTTATGGACTTTTCATATTATTCGTGGCTATTAATTAGGCAATGCTCGGTTATTCGCAGCATTCTGGCCCAATTAAAATATTCATCACCACCTCGAAATGCTTTCAAATGTTTATGAAAAAGTGTATCTTTCGGGTTAATTAATTACATTAATTAAGCAAATTGTGTTCTTCCTCTGTGGGGGCGATCTCTTTTAGCAATTAATAGCCAGCAATATTTTAACTTAACACCAACCTCTTAATGTAAAATGTTCATTGATTTTCAACAGTATATGTATAATTTTTAAGATTTTATCATGGCTTTTTGTGATTGATTCTTTTTTGCGAGTTTTAAATTAATTGTTGATTTCATCCATCATCGTTTGAAATCGTTGACTATCAAAATATTCTGGCGTTAAATTTATTGCAAAAAAATATGCCCAGGAGCCCTTTCTTTCGGTAGGAGACGTAATTTTATGGTATGAAAAACACGACCTTACGGATAATTTTAAACTATTTTGAAGCCTAAGTTACTTTAAGATTTAAAGAAATTAATCAATTAATTAAATTTGAATAGAAATAAACAGTTAGAGGTAAGTTAGAGCTCAGAATTTACGACTTTCAAACATATTATTTCAATTTAAGTTTGATGCTAGGATAAGTTTTGAATCCAACTTCTTATACACCTGAAATTAATCTCCGAGTTTCGAATCATTCATTTAAGAAATGTTTACACGGAAGATAACTTTAAAATCGATGCTTTGCAGAGGTCTTGCAGAATTCAGTGGATGAATTTTTTTTGTTCGCTCTAACGACTTTGAATCTTTAATTGATTGATTTGCAGTTATTGAACTCTCACTAATTTTCTTAGTCGATTTGATTTGATTGCTCGATTGGTTGTTTGACTGTTCGCTAATTTGAATTTTCTCATTGTCGTGACCAGTTTCAATCTTTTCCTCGTTAGACTTATACTCGTTGCTGTTGTTAGTTTTTTTATAATTGGCGGCATTGGCGTTCAATCGTGGACATTTTATCTCCGCAGACAATTGGCAACTAAGCAATTCAACAATTTGTTTTGAATTTAAATTTGACTTTCTCAGTTTTATCTCGTTTCTTAGGTTTGAAATAAAACCGCGGAAGTTGTTAAAATGGTTACGGACTGGCAGGACTTTGGCTTTTAACGATATTGCAATTGAACTCAATAGGAGCAAAAAATTTTTTGAAGTAAATTTGGGAAAATTCCTCTTTCACTTTCTTCTGGAACTCAAAAAAAAACTAAAACTTTTTCTATTTTCCCAATATTTTAGCTTTGATTAATTTCTTAAAAAAGTTAAAAAAAACATTCGCTTTTTTTTCACCCACTCTTTTCACTTTTCGAGGAGCAGGAACTACTTAAAACCTTATGGAGCTGAGAAGACTCTCCATGTGTCATCCACCCTCACCCTCAACCATCACTCTGACGTTTGAGCCTTGCAATCCATCCGTTCGAATAAACGTCAGTCGTCACTGACAGTGACGGATTTACAACGATTCAACCTTCAACAGCACTAAAAACTATCGGGCCTTTTCCGCCAAACGCTTTTCTCTTTGTTCTTCGCTCGCAGCCGACAGCCGAAGTTAATTGCCACGTAACTCAAACTCGTGACCGCCAGTAATTATTAACAGACACCGCTGACATCACACTATCCAACTTCAGCTTGCTCCACCGATTACTTCAGATTATATTATATATATATTTTCCACGACGAAGCTTCTTCACCACTCATTCACTCACGCTCACTCTCACTGAGTCGCGTCAGAGGTTGCCCGGCGTGCAAACAAGTTTAAGTCTTTCGTGCTGCGAATGATGATGTTGTTACTGACAGGAGTGTTAGTGATAATCACAATGATGGTTCCTGCTTTCGGTTGGTAACCGTTGGATATTCTAAATCTATTACTAATAAAAAGTGACCAATATGACTTTAGAGGTTTCTGATTTTAATTCTGCACTTCTGATGACTACATCTGCCCATAAGCAACACATCACAACCAAAAGCATCAACAACGCAACAACTAATTGCACGTTAATGCCATGCGGCAACACGACGCATTGATTGCTAAAAGAAAAGAGGAGAAGAAGATGAAGAATCATGACGTAGAGAGAATTAAGCAGATTAAGCCGAACATAATTTTTAGCTGTCATAACTGCAAAATACACAACAGCCACAACGGCCACTACAACAACAACAGGCAGATAAATAACGGCAAACAAATAACACCAAACCTTACCGCACACGATCGAAGGGAGATCGTGAAAACGCGTTATAAAAATTATGACAATACCGATGGTCACAATGATGATAATTATGATAGTAATGATGATGATGCGCTCATATTTTCGTAGCCAATAAAATCTTAAAAACCATTAAAATAGCCAGACGCATAGAAAAAATAGGCACACAATCATATTGAACGACGGAACGGTTGACCGTAGAAAAAAAGCAAAACCAAAATCATCGCAATCAAATGAATTGAAACTGATTATCAAAAATCATTTTCCCCGCGAAAAAAAGATAAAAATTATTTTTGATCTCTGAAATTCTACAATGGAGCACCTCAGTCATAACGGCCTCGTGTTTTTGATGATTGGTTGGTTTATTGATTTAAGTATCGGTCGATAGTTCGTCAGAGGCTTGGGAAAGGGTTCACGGGAGAAAGAAAACCACCACGACTTTCAGCCATGCCAAAGACCAATTGGTTTCGAGTGGAAACATTTTATTTGGATTATGTTCGAAATCTTTATCCTTTTTTTGCTTGGTTGCAAATTTCGAGAAAGCGCCACCAACCACCAAACATGTCCTACACTACGCCACTGCACTCTTGGAGATTTTCTATTAAATAGAACTGCCAATATTTGAGCTTGATGATTCATTTGAAAAGATCGTAGTTTCTCTTCTATTTATGTTTTTAACATCGCCATTATTTCTTGTTCTTTTATTGCCCTCTTGATTAATTTCTATCGTTCTTATCATTATTTTTATCTTTCTTCTTTTGTGACTGTTTTTTTCCTTTATATTTTCGTGTTTTTTAACGAAATTTATACTTTTCGAAGCAACTTTAAACACGCAGAATGATTGCCTAGTCGCCTTTCCTTACTCTCGATATGATCGAATATTTCCGACCCTGCCCCCCCCCCCCCCCGCTCCTTTCCTATACTACTCATTCTTCGATATTTCAAAAGGTTACTTTGTTGTTGATTTTGTTGTTGATTTTGTTGTTGATTTGTTGTAGAAGTTAATAATACAAAAAGCAATTATTTTATTTAACTTGAAAGGTTTTTTCTGTAATTTTATTTTTGCTTAGTCAATTTTAAGTTAGTTGTTGCTGAGCTTTTATTTAGTTGATGAATTGTCACTAAAATTATTGACTTATGTGTTTTTGGTATCTACACGTATTGCTAGCTTAAAACAACAACAGCAAAAAATACGATAAAACAACAGAGAGCAAAATCTGAAAATAATAATTTTAAATGTTTTAAAAGTTTAAATGTTGTTTTTTTGCATGTTTTGTTAAAACCCAAATACGGATGAAATGGATAAGATTGGAGGAGACGTGATGAGGTTGTAGAAAATTGCTTTGTCATTTAAAAACGAAAAATAGCGGAAAAATAATAATAAAAAATGATTATAAAGATAAGAAAACTAGGTACCCTTTCGTAGGCAGGGCCCATTTTAATAAAAATACAATAAATATATACGAACGGCCTGCACTAATATATCGTTGAAGCAAACATATTAATTATCATTAATATATAATTAGACACAATAAAGCCAAACACAAAAACGACATTTGAAAAATTTTTAGAGTCCGGAAATTTGCTTATCCTTTTCTACCTTTTTGTGTTGAATAATGGCAAAAATGCTATTGCAGAAATTCTGAAATGAACAATTTCAATGGAGACAACAAATCTCGAGTATTTGAGATCTTGTAGTTTTGTTTAAAAAATCCGAAATTAACGCGAACCGTTTTGATTAACAATTTTTCATTTCACCCCCTCTCCTACCAAATTCCGTTGGTTCAACGGCTAGAATTTAATGACCCTCGAAACATTAAAATTCCACATCTGTTGATGCATTGGCTACTTCTAAAATCGGACCCTTCCGCAACCGGTCACCGATGCCACTCCGTGAATCAACTTTATGTTCTCTTCACGTACATTTACTTGTCAAACGTATGAGAATTTGTTTGGTCCGTCTGCCTCAAAATAGCCCATAGCGACACCGAGTCGAAGTAAGGAATGCATGGTCGCATCATCATCAACATAACAATTCAACAGACTCTACCGCAGTTAATCAACCGACAAACCAACGCACTAACAATTCGTCCATCTATCCTTGCAATCATTACTCTATCCATCCATTTATTCAGTCATTCATCCAACCATTCAGTCATCCATCCATTCATTCATTTATCCATTTATCCATCCCCATCCAGCCAGCCGTCCATCCTTCCATCCATTTACTCATCCACTTACCATCCGTTCATCCATTCATCCGTTCATCAATCCAACCATATGTCCTTCCACCAACTACTGCAACTCAAACAATTGTGGCTACAGCCACAATACAACACAATCCTCCATCAGTCATCCAGCATTGCTGACGAGATTTGCTCAGAGGTCACACATTCGTGTGACTTTTGTGTTTATTTATTGTTATGCCTGCTGGTGTTGCTAATAGTATTGTTGTTATTGTTTTTTGTGGTTTGGAAGTCTTTTCCTGTCGACGAGTTTTATTCTCCAACAGTTGGTTTTAAATTTGCGGCTTTTCTTTTGGTATTTCTTGGACTTTTTACATTTTTTTTTATATAATTCCAATTTCCTACTGGGTGTGGGAATATACTGAACATGCATTTTTTGATTACAATTAAATACATCGAATACATCCTTTACATAAATGGTAAATATCATAAAATTAAAGGAATTTAAGGAAGACAAAATACGTTTGATTACTGTGAAACTCATTACAGAATGGATGTTCAAGTAAGACCTTCTTCCTTATGTTGCTAAGTAATCAAAGGATGGATGAGGAAGCCAAGCAACCCTATGGCTTATATTCGAAATATTTATCAATTATATCTTCAGCTCATTCTAAAACTCTGCGTCTTCGCTACGAAAATCCAAAAACGTTCGAATGAAAAATGTCTAAGAATGAACAGATTTTATGTGAATTCCTGAATTATGAATTTTTGAAGTTTTTATTAATGTTTTTAACCGCAACGAGCAAATTTTTTTTTTATTTATTATTTTATTGAGGCTTTTTCAGTTACATGACATTCTTATATTCTATTCTTATAATCTATTACAAAAACTTTCGCCGACTTTGCATTGGTCTGGCTATAGAGGGTGTTTCAAAAAGTAAAAGGACAAAAACTACACTGTAAGTATTTTAGAGTGAAAGGCAATTAGATTGACACTACCGGGTAAAATTACATTTTGACTGCTCAATTTAGACAGTAACATGTTATTTTTCTTAAAACTAAATATTTATTTACAAAATTTCACAAAAATTAGGGGGTGGGATTAGGAAGATAGAGGTGGGACGGTAGGATTGGAAAAAGATGGCTTTCTTAATGAAAGCGCTGAGAGAGGCTAGTAGTTATTTAAATGTCTTACAGAACTTCTAACTAACTAACAGGAGGTCCAAGCGCATACCTTCAAACATTTATATTTTCTTCCTAACCTCTGTATGTGTCAGGGTTTCGTAGCTGGAAAAATAAAGGGAGGCACTGATATGGGTTGCTAAGCTTAAGCAAGTTCATTGATTCCTCGTTAAGGATACTGAATGGCGAAATGTAATATCGACTATTTATTCCGTGATCCAAATTATGACGGTATATAGACTTTATCAAAATGTTGCTATGATCTTGAAATTTATCCAATCTTGATCTGGCTAATGTTAACATGTAACTCATTAAGGGTGTAACTTTAGCTGCAGTATAAATTGTTTTGTTGTTGTACCACTTTCCAGATGGGCGTCTGAATAACCTTAGGCATTTTCTCAGAACTGTCCTTTCAAACGCTTGCATTTCTTTGGCAACAATAGGAGAAATCTGTACCCAAATTGGGAAGCCATAGGATAGTACTGGTCGTATAAGGGCTTTGTACAGTAGAAGCTTTGTTTCCTTTTCTACATCCGAAGAGTTTAGTAGGTACTTTAGTTTGCCAGCAGCCACTGTGCTTTTTTGAAGAGATTTTCTCGCATGTAAGTTCATCTTGAGTCTGTGATGGAGATGGACACCAAGATATTTTATTTCCTTCTTTAGCGGAATATGATGCCCTTCAACAACGAGCGAGAGATTCTTACTTTCGCGCACAGCTAGATGGTGTCCTTTCTGAGAAGCATTCCTGAAGCAAATAAGTTCACATTTGCCCCAGTTTACCTGTATGCCCCATTTTTTATAATATTGAATGATTTTGGTAAGGTGTTCGCGAATTTGGTTAAGGCCCTCGTGAGGTCTCTGATGTGCACTGAAAATGATGGTGTCATCCGCATATAGAATAGAGGATGAGGAGAGAGTTGAGCTCGGGAAATCGTGAAGAAAGATGTTGAAGAGGAGTGGGCCAAGTACTGAACCTTGGGGAACCCCTGCTTTCACAGGAATGGTAGTGGATTTTTCGTCCCCTAGGTGAACTCTTAAAGTCCGGTTTTGAAGAAAGCTTCGAATGATGTTTACCAAATAAAATGGACAATTAATGCCAATTAGCTTATTTAATATCCCTTCATGCCATACAAGGTCAAAGGCCTTTCGGAGGTCTATGGTACATGCGATAGTACAATTCTTTTCTCTCAGGTTGCAACGAGCAAATGTCTACAACATTTCACCTTGACAACAGCTGTCAATATTTAATGAACGAAAACGTGTGAAGGCTATCATAAATAGTTCTCCCCTTCATCCTTCCACACTTCATAAGTTCAGATACACTTAAGAAAAATAGGAAAAAACTTGAAGAGAGGCAAGAGAAAGACGAAAGAGAAAAGAACATGTAAGTGGAAAAAATCAAAAAAACCGAATGGATAAAATAAAAACAGATAACAGGAATAACTCGTAATTGAGCTGCGGTAATGAAGCATCAGTTGTCAAATTGTTCTTGCAATAGAGTTTCGCATTCAAGGAAATCGAAAATCAATGATTGTCATGCATTTACAAGACCCACACACACAAGCTCACGCACACTCATATGAATGCACACTAGCCCACACGTCAGTGACGACAGAATAAGGACACAAAACGACGCTATCGATCAATGCAAAAGTGGAATTTTCATTCAATATGCAGTCTCAAAAGGTTTCGAAGCCCATGTAGTGCTGCAGACTTATGAACAATAAAACAACAACAACAAGTAAGAATATGAACGACAATGGAGTTAAAGCTGATGATGCTCTGAATGGAGTCTGCAAACAGAGCATTGTTCAGATCGGCAGCTGTTGCTGCTGCCCATGCCACTGTTGTTGTTCTTGCTCGTGTTGCTGCACACATTCAAAAGTTCGTAAGACAAAAACATCAGCAGCAACAACAACAACGACAATAACAATTGCAGCAAATAACTTTGTGTAACAGAAATCAAAATGATTCGATCAGTCACGAAAAAGGTTTAAGAGGCGGAAAACAAGGAGAAAGAGTAAGAAACACGAGGTTTTAGAAAAAGTCAATTGTGAAACAAAGATGATGCGAGAAATTAAGATATGTAGTAAGGAATAGATAGAAATGGAAAAGAGGAGAGAGAGAGAAAAAAGGAAATCAAAAAAGTTAACTACACCGACTGTATCGTAATGTGCAGATGGGTAAAAACAACATCAAAGCGTCAGTACTTGGCCAGAATCCAACTGCATTTCTTATGCTTTTGAATCATTCAAGAAAGTTGTTGCCACCACACGATACCGTTTTTTTATGCACCATTCAAACCATATGTCGCCAGATGAACTAAGAAACACTTAAAAAGCATGCCACAATCCATTGACCGATCCTAAAGGAAGCAACCAACACGAGTTGCAATCACGAAACGAGATGAAAAATCAACCAACTCAGCAGTTTTGTGATGTTGCACAACTACACATCGCCTCGTACCGTAATGCTGCGGTTGTCATCATCGTGAACACAATTGATCAAGGCGAGATCACAAACAGCCCCACCAATAAAGACAAAGAGAGACGACGCCAACGAGTGTTGTGAACGAAAAAAAATGCCCCGGAGCACATTATTGCACCTGTGATTTGCGGCATATGCTCTGAATGCATTTTACATCTTTCCTCTTCGGTTCTAATGACCGTAATGTCAATTCATAACTATGGTTGAGATCATTA
Source organism: Physocephala rufipes (assembly GCA_963966595.1). Taxonomy (NCBI): domain Eukaryota; kingdom Metazoa; phylum Arthropoda; class Insecta; order Diptera; family Conopidae; genus Physocephala; species Physocephala rufipes. Next base: position 44,877,078 of record OZ016502.1, on the reverse strand, counting down.
TTATGATTTTTTCAATGACAAAATTAAGGAGCTTCATGATTGAATTATTAATAATTATAAATTCTTCTCTACCTTTCTGAGAGATTCTAAAACCGATCATGATCTGGCCGCTGATGATCATGACGTTCGTAATTATCATTAATTTCTATTACTTTCCAATAATCACGTGCTGAAAATGGTATTTTCAATTATTGTAATTAATGTAATCATTATCAAAAATAATTCATATGGCCATACTTTTGAACTTCATTCTAAAAACTGCTCCCAACTTCATTTAATGAATTACGCCAAAAAGCCATTGCAATATCCTTTCAATAATTCTCTTTTAAGGCTTTTCTTATCCAATTTTTGAATTTTAGTTACCATAGTTGATTTAACTATCGCTTCATTAATTAATTACAAATTATTTATCAATCACTATCTCTTTCCTTTCTTGCGACCATTGCATTTAATCTGACATAATATGCCTTCAGGTAAATTTAATTATTCAACTTAACACCATGATTATCATATTTCAGAATCAGTCTCTTCTTACTTTAATCATTCCCACATGCCAAAAAGATCGCCACTTCGATTTTGAGTATTCTCACTCATAATCGAATTGATTACTTCAGCAATATTTTCTTATCTTCCTTATCACCTTCATACCGGCAATGATCATTCATTGGTTTTATCAATAATTATGACCATTTTATCATAATTATGAGCATGAGCGTTTGTTCCTTTTTGCAGAAACGCCATCCGTTTCCTTTTCATTCAAGTTTTTTGTGAAGTGTATTTATTGTTTTTTTAAGGATTATCTTTTCGATGTGTTTGTACATGTTCTTTTATCATTTTCCTGTCGCAATTTCTCGCAATTTTCTGTTTCATTTTATATTCCTATTGATTTGTATTCTCTGCGTTTTATGTTCACCTGCTCCATCAATTCTTCCAAACGGTAGCAATTGATTCCTCGTCATCGAAAGCGATCATGAAATCCTGGAATTAGCTTTATAGTTCGTATCGTATATATCGAACAATCAGGCAGACAGGCGGGCAGTCATGAAGGAAGGCATCAGACAAGTTTTATTGTTACAACCATTGACGACTTCCTGTGAATTAAGTGGAAACAGCAGTAGCAAAAAAAAAAACAGGGGGACATTTTAAAAAACACAAAGGAAACTGCTTTTGCTTGCCACCGTTTTCAATTTAATTAAAGGTATTCGATTACAATCGCAATTGAGAAAAGTAACCGATTTTAAAGTGATTTATATGAGAATCAAAAAGGCAAGCAATTTGCATTCTCGTTTGTCATTTTCAATTTTAATTACTCCCATTAAAATTGAACACCGTTATAAGTGTGTGTGGGGGGGGGGGTATCAGTGGCGTGGGTGCGGTTTGTGGCGGAAGTGATGCTTGATGAGATATTTCGGGACAATGCGACAACGTTATTTCGGGAATTTTTTTACTCATTCATGGATAAATCATTTTCTCGGATCATTTTTAATTATCTCTCAGTGTTGACAATTAGAGGAAATATTACTGCTTTATGTTCAAGGATGATACCCCGAAAGATGGTGCTGAAAACATTAATGACCCCATACTTCCAGATTTAGTGTAAAGAAAAGGTTAATTAACTGTGCTAATTAACGGGGTTTTTCAAAGGGTTTATAACTTCTAGAATCTTCGAGAACCTTCTAGTAGAAACGATCTTAGGTCGGTCCTTTACACAATATGAATATACTGCGTTAATAAAAATATACCATAGAGTAAGTTGCAGAGTTTGCTTTCGAAAAAAAGTATTTTATGTTTAGAAAGTTTAAAAAATCGTAATTGAATATTATAATCCTTAAAATGCTTTTAATATTAATGTCGAAAAAATAAATGTATAATTTTAAAAACAATTAACCTCAGAGGTCGAGGAACCATTTAAAAAAAAGGTTTTTAATTTTAAAAGCGAACAGAATTTCAAAAAATTTACACTTACCGTACTATATATTTCTATATATATATATAATCTGTCTACGGCTCACTTTACGCAAATGCACCTAATCAGCGATCGATTTTAAAAAAGTGCAATGAAATTGATACGGAAAACCTTCCTTATCAGCAAATAATGTCGAAAAATGTGCTTAAATTTCATTATTGAAATATTGACCCGAATTGCATACGATTGAAGTCAGCAATAATTTTTTACATTTAATGTACGAGCATACTTCGCCTAGAGGCTAGATTTTTTGCTTTTATTTAGTCACATTTTGCTAAAAAATACATTTCGTTCTTCAATACACGCCCGCAAATATTTGAAATACAAACGATATTTACCATGGCTTACAGTCAATTTGCATCAACGTGTTAATCTAACAACGGTTTTAGGCCTTTCACCGAGTACCGGCAATTTCAAAAAAATGTTCTCTCTAAATGTTTCAATTTCTGCTGACCACTGCCGTTCATTTTAATACTATATATTTTTTTTCTTTGCTCACACTTCACTGCTAAAAAGTTAAGTCAATCAATATCGGGTTCAGTTTTATATTTCAGTTAAATAATGAAGATCATCCTGCCGCACTTTCGACCAATTCAATCGGCCGCTAATCACAAACTGTTCAGGTTATTCGAAACGATCACTACAGGTAAGCTGCGATCCGCGCGTTTGATGCGCTGTTCGGTCGCATTTGAAGCTTCCGTTCGGGCGAGACTACGAGTTTCTACTCGATTTTGTAGACTGTCACGCTTGCCTATCGTTTTACAACTTGGCTGATTGCTTGTGAATTCCGGGGCTTTTGTAACTTCTTCTCTCACCAATAAAGTCTGTAACTCACTATTTACCGTACTCTGCATTGTACTCTAGTATTAGTACTACGAAGTGAAGTTACCTCCCCTTTTCTTTCACTCTGCATCGGCTGAGAGAATGTGTTAATATATAACGTATTCTTTCTAACCCATACACCTGTGCAAAAGGGAGATCTTAACAATCGCAGTCAGGTGTTCAGCAAAGCGTGACTTCGTGATCGTCATCGTTGCAGCGTGTAAAATGTGTGTTTGTATATAAATTTGCGTGAAAGGGTTGATATTTTATTCTCGCAACATAGGCAACAGGTGCACGTTCTTGTTGCCATCGCTTTTTGGCTAAGTGCCTCTAATTCATTATTTAATGCATACTCTCCCTGCCTGAAACGAGTTTAGTACTCATTTCATGCGTTTGTTCTCACTTAAAATTCAAACTCTCAAAACAAATAAGTTGGCGAAATTCTCTTAAGAAAAGATTTTAAGTTCGGCTTAATCAAAATGTTAAATCATTAACAACTACATGTTCCATTAATCTCCTGAAGGAAGGGTTGGTAATAATTGTTGAAAATGCTAAAAGCCACCTTCTCTTTCCCTCTTTACTCCAAATCAGATCATGCCGTCCTTCTTTCCGCCTACTGGTTTTATTTTTATAACTTTAATTAATTTAAATCGCAGTCATAACACAAGAGACGTAACTACTTACTCATCGGTCATTTGTTCTGCTTTCCGTTGCATAGGTCTAATATACACTACCTCGTCCCAGCTGCTTTCTCACTCTTTTTCTCTTTCACCTTGTATTCTTTAAATATAATGTTGCTTACCCTAAGGAAATTCATAAATTCGAAGAGCATTCAAAGGCCCCTCCGATTTTCCGTAACATAATTTTAATTACTTCTCTATCTCCGCCCCTCACATTCTACCGGATTTTGATACCTTTGTTACCTTGAACTGTACACTCACTGCAAACTGAAGGGTTTTTCACTGCGTAAAACACTTAACATCCGCTTTATCACTTGGCATATTCAAAATTAATTTTTTCCGTTCTGGCTTTTAGCCGAATAATGCCTTTGACTCTGTCTATTAGAGAGCTGCACAGAACATTTTGAATTGCCATTAAAGTTACACCGCATATTGAAAGTCGTCGGTTAAAATGAACAAATGACTACAAAAATTCTAGTTACCCGGTTTTTTTGGGGCTTTTATTTTTAACTCTCCGACATATTGAGCTGAAACTCAGTTAATCGCAAATCAGTAAAAGATCTAACAGAAAACAAAGACTAGGAAAACAAAGACTAGGAAAGCCTAGGAAACAAAGGAAACGATTCCATATATGACATGAAGACATATCAGATAATCTATATCTGAAGTGTATATTCTTACTGATCCATTTTTTTCATGTTATCTTTAAAGCGTTGCAAATGAAAGAATATTGTGAAGACACTCTTGTAGACCATAAAAATTTCTTAAATGCCTTCATCTTTCTCTACCTTTATCTCTGCCATAATTTATCGTTCAACGATATTATTCGTGTATTTCATTTATTTCGTTCCTTTATATTTTCACGATGCCTCATATTTTCAATCGAGACACTAATTTAAGGCTACTACTCTTGCAGTCATTGCAGTCAAAATTATTTGTGCAGCTCTACAGACTGCGCGTGCATGTATGCACACATGTGTTTGTGTTTAGGTCTGTCTCTGCACATACTCATTAATGCTGATTGGTCTGTTGTATAGTGTCAGAAACTTACGTTTCCTGTTGGCTTCGTTAAAACTGTGAAATCTGGTTAATTTTATTGTTTGGGGTCAATATTTTTGTTCCTTAGTTTCCAGTTAATATTTTTGAATATTTTGAATATTTGTGACTTCACTCGCGTTCTCGAAAGTAATTGATTCTGTAAATATTTTCCAATTATTACAAACTATTATTTTCCACAAACAGAGTCATATTAATCGTTTGGAAAGCACTTCCGGCAAACATTTACGGGCAGAAGATCTCATCAAAGCTCTTTTGAAAACCATGACTTTGTGTCAATAAATGTCAATAATTACTTGCAAATAAGTCGTGATATTTATGATATTTCTTAAACATCAGAGACAACAATATTTTCCGATTGATTTATGAACCTTGAATAATTTTCCTTCTCCTTCTAATTGTGCGGCTGTTTTTTGATTTTTCTTCTCTCTCCAAAGAGGAGCTAATGTGAAAAGCATTCCCGAAACGAATTCCATAAGTCTTCGAGGGAAACAATAATAAAAAGGCAAAAAAATAAACCATGGCATAACTGTTTCCTAATGGTATTAGTTTTACTAACGGTTCCGCCTTTGCAGAAAAATAAAAATAAAGGAACTCTTCTGGAAATCGAACACATGCAAATGAATACAAATGGATTCGAGATTAATAACGGTATTGGAATAATAACGACAACAACTAGGAATGAAGCCGTCATGGAAATATTTTGAAGTTGTTTTTTTTTTGTAAATGTAATATTTAAAGAAGCAATAGCAGATTCTTGTAGTTCCGCATGAATGCTTGCGGCTAAAGCTGCAATCTAGTAAGTACAATACCAGTAATTACAAAAATAAAACAAGAAGCCCTGTTACTTTTTGTTCAAAACAGACGCGACTATCGGCCGCGATTCCATAACCTCTTTTGGGCAAGACAGAACAAGCAGAAGGCAACGAAATTCAGCGCTCAACAAACCAACGAATAGGGCTAATATTCAAAGTTATTCATCATCAGCAGCTAACACTCGACTCGTCGTGGAATTGTACCAACTAACCAAGCTAATCAACAACCTCATCCGGAAGTGGATAGACATCTACTTCCACAGTTTGAATAGAAGCAACGTGTAAAGCGGAGCGGACGATGTCGTGAAATGAATATTGTGTTTACAATTATATTCCTTGTGGTCAATAAAATTCTATTCAGAGCATTAACGGTTAATTTCTTTTCCTTTGGAGCTTGGTCTATGAAACTTAATGAAAATCATGGGAACTGATTTATTAGGTCAAAATATTTAACTCAACGAAATCTAACCAATTATCCGATTCACATTTAATGGAACCCTCAAAAATTGCGCGGGAAAATTTATTAATGTGAGTTTGAATTAGAGCCATGGCTGGGAATAATCAAAAATTTTATTTGACTCGAAATTTATGAAATATTTTTATTTAAAGGAAACTCATCCAAACTTGTCGGTAAGGCTTGAAACAGAGCCAAATAATAAGAATTGTACGCGACATTGTTGCTGCCTCTATCCGATTTGTTTCCTAGAAACTCCTTTTCGAGGCCGGAACAATAGAAAAAATAAAAATTTTCAAAGAAGTTCACTTTCCAAAAACGATTTCTACCAATTTTGAGCATGTTAATGTCTCCAGAAAAGCAATCTTCATCAAACTTCTCTCTAACGACTTTGTCTATATTCAAGTCTTTTATAGTAAACCATCAGACAGTTCAACAATCTCTACTCACTAAAATAAATTTGGCAACATTTCAAATGAGGTCAAGACAGACCTTACTTGTTACCAAGAAGAAACACAGTTAAAACTAATTAAGCAAAAATAATAAAAATAACAACAATCGCAATTAAAATAATAACAAAAAAAGAAGAGATCGGGTAGATATACAAATTAAAATAAACAACTACCACGACTATAAAATATGAATTAACTGACTCATCAACTAGAGCTTCATCGGGCAGTTCATCAAATACGACGTTAATATTCTCTCATATATTTTAAGTATTAAAACTGAATTTGTTATTTTTTATGAATTTGTTATTTTTTATAAATCCTTTCCTTTTTTTTTTTTTTTTTTTTTTTGTTACAACTCTTTTGTTATTAAGTTTTTTTTGTAAATTAAACAAATAAAAATGTTACGGTTGGCATAACCGAATCTCACATACTCTGCACTAGAATTATCGATACGGATACAAATCAGAATTTTACTTCAGAATAATTACGTATGTAATACAAGTGTTCATCTCTATGGGTCGTCCTTTCATTTCTGTTTGCAAAGACTCTCCAAATTTTGTTATTATTGTATAATTTTAACCAATTTCAATCCAGTATCTGAACGTAAACTTTTGAAGCCAAAGTGGAATAAATAATCCAAATAGTCATTTACATTTCTCAAAGGCATTCCCTTTACAACGCTCTCAAAGATGCAACAATTAAAACAAACATTAGATTGTCCTTTAACTTGTAGGGTATAAGAGTTGTCGAATAAGCAGAATAAAGGCGATTGAATAAAAAAGCAAAAATGATGAAAAAGGGATGAAGAGCAAACATGGCAAATTTGGTAATGTGCAGTGAGGAGCAGAAAAATGGGGGTAGGGGAGTAGAGTAAATAAATAGATAGATAGAATAGGGCTCTTCATGCAAGAGTCAAAAATTTTGCAATTGGTTTTTGTACTACTAGAGCATTATTAAGCAATAACATATACAAACAACATCTATTAAAAATCGTTACAAAAAAAATTTATTACGAAAATGTTTTACGAAATTAAAATTTATTTGAAAATAAATTTTGATTACATGCAATTTTTATAAAATGAAACTAATGCAATTTTATTCAACGAATTTTATTGAACTTATACTTTTTTTAATTTTATTAAACTTTTGTTTTTATTTGTTTTTAAATTTAGACGAAATCATAATGAATTCGAACTAATTGAATTTGTATTATTAAATGTAATAGAAAATATTTTTAACAGCGCATGGAAAAATATTTTTAAAATGTTTGGAAATGCTTACCATGACGTATTTATTCGTCCATCAAATCAAACCAAATTCATTAACACTTTTAAATAATACCGGAATATCTATTATATGGATCTAGTATACACCTTAATTATATATTATATACATAAAAATACGGTATACATGGAGCCTTTAACCGTCATGATTCGTTGGCCAAACGAACATTATCATGAAAAACACGAATCAACCTGCATTAAAACGCATACACATTAATTTAATCATCATTTAGTTTTTAATTTTATTACGAAATATATCATGTATTTATTTTATCTTTGTTTCTATTGTAATAATTAAATCTACTTTATACAAAAACGCAAACTTATCTATTCGTGTAGGTGTGTGTGTGTGCGTGTGTGTACAACACATAATAATGATCATACAATCGTGTTATTTTCCAAGCTCGATTTTATCACAAACCGAAAAAAGACTCACCCTTTCTGATGGTTTTGTCATGCATTCATTAAAAAAACGGAAAATTTTACACAAATTTTCCCTTCTATTCATGTTAAAATGAATTCATGAATTTTAGAATATTTTTCAATTAATTTCAAAAATTCTCTCCTCAAGCAAGTGTTTGTCTTCTGCTAACTCCAGATTATTTCTAAAGAGTCCGATAGTTTGGAATTACTTTAATAAGACTGGGTGATATTATAATCACCACCGGCAGCAACACCAGCAGAAACAACAAAAACAACAACCACAACAACAGCGCGAATAACAAACATACCAATAATAGCAACAACTTTAGAACAAACGCAACAGCGTCAGCCACTACCGGACAGTAGATTTCAGTAGAAAATGGTTCATTTACGTAGATGTGCACCAGGTGTACCACTCAGGTGTTAACTTTGAATTGTATTCAAATTCTAAATTGTTTAGCAAAAGATGGGTCACTGGCAGTGGAAAAAGAGTGGTCGAACTCACGTACTTTGGAACTAAATTACGAAGCTCTGAACGAAGGTAGTAGTAGTAATTACTCTTCGAATTGGAATGCAAATGAAAGGATGGAAAGGAGGGGAAGAGGAGCCGAAGAGAAAGGGAAGAAAAAATAGGGAAGGGAAGGGAAATTGAAGTCAGAGAAGAAAAGGCAAAAGCAAGGGCCAATGGCCTTTGGAATGAATCAATAATGTTTGTAAGAGCTCGGAGTTCTTTTGAGTGATTCTTTACGACTGCAAGAGACTCTACAATGTCTTTTAACTTGCGTTATAAAACTATTTAAAAATTTTCAATAGGCAACTAACCACCCACCCCTACCGCAATGCTAGTGTTAGTTCTTTTAATGTTAGTTATTTAGTAGAGCCTGATGAGTTTATAATTCTTCACTTTTTGTATATACATTGTATATACATGTATACATGTATATCGTATATTGTGTAAAACCACCGCGCTTATGAGCATTTACCGCAGAAGTGTATATTAAACGCATAATTAGCCCATTCAAATAGGGGCAAGTTTTGTACTTCTGTTCAAACGCGATGAGACCCATCGACCAGCATAAGCCAGATCATGTAAATGATAAGCAACGCAACCAACTTGGTCGTCTCTTCGTTGGAATTCGTTGTTTTTCCTTTTCAATTATCATTGCGACTGGCAGTAGAAATTGCACAATATAATTGAAATTGAAGAGTATGATGTAATGAACTATGAATAAAAATTGAAAAAATATAAACAATTTTCTATTAATTTTTTTTACTCGTACTTTGCCGGAAGTTTTTAAATTTTTTTTTCATTTTAAAGTCTTGTCCAGGAATGCAAATTATAGGTAGTTTTCCATCAAACAATTATCGCTTCATGGAAAAGAACTGAATGAGATAACAATTTTGGCAGCTGTCCGTTTATTCGGAGCCACGAATTGTTCTACCTATTGTTAGAATTTTAATAGTTTATGATTATTAGATATTTTTTCCGAATTTTATAACACTTCATCTCTTGTACCCCCACGCCCCCTTGCCCTAAATTAAAGGACATCAACCCCAATTTTCTTTTTTATTAAAAAGGTTCAAGTTTTCGGGTTGGTTATAATTGAAATGAAAATTAGACACCCTCCGGTTATCACACACACACATAATTATATTCGAACAATGGGAATAATTTGTTTGAAATGAAGAAACCGCAATGAGGTAAGGTCAACAAAACTGTGGACAGTTTCAATCGTGGGAATAATCTTTTTTTTTTTTGAATTTTTGACAAAAAAAAATGTGTAAATATGTAATAGTGCCTAATATTCTTTTCTTTTTTTCAACATCCTTTTGATGTCACCCTTTCTCTTTTCTTTCGTCCTTCATTTCATAATTACGAATCTCACATTAACATAACCATAATAACCGTGATAATTATCATCATTACGACCATAATTTTGTTTATTCTCTTTCGCTTTATCATAAAACAAATTTATTTATCGCAAGAGTTAATTTGCGTATTTTCAAACACGATGGCATCAAGAAAATTCTGAAAAAATCAAACAGACTCGACTGGTGTTTGCAAATTCATTTTAACGTCTTTGCGGTCTGTCACCTGAACCATTTCTTTTGTGATGTATTCGGTTTTATAAATTGCTACAACTTCTGCATCTCACACTCAGTCAATTGTACTGATTTTTATCATTGCCAGTGCAGTTTTGTTAGTGTTGTTGTTGTTGTTGCTGTTGCTGTTGATGTTATTGTTGTTATTATTATTGTTGATGTTGATGATACTATCACTTCTTTTACTTCATTCAATACACTTCATCAGAATTTGCATCTGCTTCTTCTTCTTCTTCATCATCATCATCATCTCTTTTATGTTTGGGCTGATGGTTGCGCCGTTTGTAATGGCGTTCATAGACTTTTTTCTTTGACGTTGCAAGAACTGATGCGTTGCAGTAAATGATTTATGAGTTCAAGACTTGCGACGATTGAAGGAAAAAAATCAACAGCTTGCTATATTAATTGCTTCATTCTCACCTGGAGTAGATGCATTTGAAAATCTCGAATTTTAATGAAGAGATGAAATAACGGATAATACTAAGTAGTAGTAAAATTGCGAGAGACACGAATATATTTTCTTGCGGAAATAAAGATAAGAAAATACATTTTTAAAAGACAAAAATTGCTATTGAGGCTCTTTAGGTAAACCCAACATTAATCGCTTGAATCGAGACAAGAAAGAAACGCGACTATTTGTCGCGTTTTTGCTACTGTAAAGTTGTTTTCATTTAAAAGGTAGCCTTAATACTTAAAACCACTTATGTAACATTTTTGCTATTTCTCAACGCAAGTCGATTTAGATTCCGCGCAGGTGTCGCCTCTTTATATTTTTTTTATATTATTTTAATGTAAAAATAAATTGAAGAGGGGAAATTATTTATTTTTAAAAATTACATTATTAGATACATTTTAATACATTGCCGAAGAAAATCACCAACGGAGTATACAATATATTCATTCACATATTCCATTTTCTTTTTTAAGAAACAAAAACCAACAACACTCAACATTTCTTAGCAATTGGCAACGCTCCGATACTCACCCCAATTCATTCATTTCCACTCATCATTCATGCGTTCATGTATTAAACAATTTCTACAACTACAATAAATAAACTACCATCAAACAACAACGAAAATTATAACAAAAACATAGCACAACAAAAACTCTCGAGTTTGCTATTCGTTGATGATAAATCTTTACAATTGCTTTATATCTTGGACTGCATACGTCCGTTTTATGCCCACCGCAATAACAACATCACCAAACAGAGCTAACAGCAAAATGACAACAACAATTTACTTTTGAACTCATTAGGCAACAACAATTGCTACAGCAACAACAGCCCCGCAGCACGTAGTTGTTGGTATTACATTTTGCAGCAGAATACAAATTGCGACAGTCAGTGGCCATCGTTGCCACTTTATACCGCATCGTTTTCCCGAAGCAACGTCTTCTTTTTCTCGTCGTCACCTTACCATCGCAAGCACTTGTTGCTCGTCCGTTGCTGCAGAGTAGTTTGCTTCCTGCGGAGTTTTGGTTGTTGTTTTTCCATCTACCTTTTTTCAACCACTTTTTTCGTTGCTTCTTTTTGTTATATTTCCCTTCACTGCCAGAAGAAAAAGGGTCGGCTGATTTCGATCTTTTTAGTTTTCTATGGTCTGGTTTGCGGCGACGTTATCGCGATAGTAAGTTTCCTAAACCTAGGAGTTTAACTCTACAACCTATTCCTCTCTACCATCGCCTGATTTTCCGCTCCGATGAACTCCGGTAATGTTTTGTGTTTCATCGACCGATGCACCGGCATGAATCACATTATATCACTTCGCATCGCGCCACGTCACGTCATGTTACGTTACGTTGCCATCATTTAGATCAGAGCATAATTTTTAATAATCAAATCGTACATTTTGCCGATACTGTACTTTCTTTTCTCTTTATCTAATGAATCTACTTCAAGCTGTTTCACTTCACTTAATTCTTTTTTTCTGGAGCACCTTTACTTCTAATGGTTGAGGTAAATTTTTTATTTCATGTGGTTTTTTTTTAATTTTTGTAATAAATAGAGCCACTTATACTTCTTGCCGCTCGTCTAACAACAGGTGCTTCTAACTGCTTTTCCTTTAACCAAAATTACGTTTTGTTACCACAGAAGAGACTGTACTTCGTGGAAAGGCTTGTGTTGATTTGGAGCAACACTCATCAGTAATATATGTATATACGTATATGTTTATGTATGACCGAAATAAGCAACAACAGTAGAAACTTTTCTAATTTTACTGCGTTGACTTCAAATCCGTCAAGCTCTAGTGGGCACACCAGACTGTAGTTTATATTCGTACTCGTGCCATTCTAACGCTATCATTATCGTCATCATCTCCCCCATCATTATATCCATTGACATCCACAGAATAAGTGTTTTTTTTATTTAATTTTGGATTTTGTACTTGCGGTATGTTTTTAGCCGGGTTAAAAAATTCTTCAGAAAGACACAAAGAACTGGAAAAACAATGTATGGTCATGCCGGACGTTGACTACGGCGGACCTTTAGGCAAATAATAACTTTATTGCTTCCATAAATTTATAAAGCATAATTATAATTCCCATAAATTTTTGATCTAACCTCCTTTCGAGCTAATTCTAAATTTCTACAAAATATTATCGTTAAGCCCTACACCGGAAGGGATAAGCTATATTCAGTTGCTTCTTACGTTTGTAACGTAGGCGTGGTAGGCATTGCTAAGAATCACCTACGTAAAAAGACATATTCATTAAATAGGGCGTGGTCTCCCACTATGAAGCGTTGCAATTACAGACGAACAAACGGACGTATTGTTATGAAAATGGGCAGCAATATTCACTACCTTTCGAAGCTGTTTTTTGTTGAAAATGGGAAAAATCGAACCAGCCCCCAATCAATGGTAATGGTTCAATACCTAAGCATTCAAAGAGAATTTAGGGATAATACTTTACTTTCGAGTTTGCCATTAAAGGCCAAATTATACTACCAAGCATCGGCGTGAACCACCCACTGGTTACAGGATTTCAATCATACATTTATATTAGGCGTGTAGGGTAAAAGAGTTGCGACCAAGCCGAAATTAAAGCTACAACTTATCTCTTTTACTTCTGCTCCTCGTAACGAAACCTCAAATTTGTACCTCTTGCGAATCGGTCATCCCGAGAAAGTGAACTTCCTGGTACTCCAACGACCATTACGTCAAACCGTTGTTTCGTATTGGCGACAATGATCTTTATAATTTCATAGAATTTGAACACTATAATTTTTCTTGAAATTTCTGATTACTAAGCAGAACGAAATACCATCAACGTGAACAACAACAACAACAACAACGACAACCCGCCTTAAAGTCCTCTAAGTAATACCTAAGTCATTCCTTGGTTTGCTACTTCTGGGCGATTTTTTTATTATAATATTACTCTTGCGGGTTCTGTCTGTGTAATCAAAATGTTTACGCTTGCGCAACCGCGCATCTTAATAATTTTTTTTTACAATTTTATGAAACGATTTCAATTATTACACCTGTGTAGCGCGTGCGCTATTCGTGCAGATATTTTATTTAATTTTCTATTCAATTTCTTTTTTACGTTTTTTTCTTCTTCCTTTTAAAATAGAGTACAAGAAAAATTTATATACGCTAGAATTATTTTTTATTAAAGTTTATAATTTCCTAGAAAAAGCAACTAAGCGAGGTTCCTGTTTAATTTCTATATTCACGAATGGGATCAGTGAACTGTTTACTGATCAGTAAACTAAAACACGTAAGCACGCTAACTTCGGCCTGATAGAAACTTATGTACCCTACTACATAATTAAAATTATATATGAATTTCTCTTGAATGTTTATTACGTTGAATATAAAATCAGCCTTATATCTGCTTTAAAGACTAAGAAATTCTTCTCGAAGTATTTGTAACGTCGGTTTTACCAGAAAAAGGCGTAGCATTTAAATCTCATGTCTATACCTTTTTCCAGGTATTATCGTGATTTCCACAGCCAGACACAGCCTACCCGACACCGGGACTCACAGACAATTAGGCAGAGAGATCTACAGGTAGACAAACGGACAGGGATTGATAAATCGACTCAGGAGCTGATTCTCAGTAAGAATATATATAATTTTCTGTACCTACCATGCCCTCTTAAAGCGTTTCAAACGTAAGCAAAAGCATATACGCTTTCCCCTCAAGATCATACAGTTTGATATATCCGAATTTCGCCTAACTTACGCCCATCTTAAGGAGTCGATAATACTCAAGTACGGCCTAATTCTACTTCATTAAGTTAGAGTAGGTTTTCATCAAATAGCATTAATTATTTCAAATTATCTTTGGCGCTTTGCACCAGCGGACTTACTCGCCAATATGATAAAGTGGATGTAGGTTTCATCGACTATAAGATTTCACCCTATAGTTCTATGTTTTTTTTCCAATCATGATATTTATCACAAAATAGTCGATTTATCACTTTTATGTGGATCATACCCGTCTCCAATTCTGTGTTAATTTTAATCCCTGAATTCTGGAGAAAAATTTTGATACCTTTCAAAAACCATAAAATTCATCACAAAGACTTAATTCCTTAATATTTACATCAAAAAGTCGGAATGAGTCGGAACTTTCCAATATCTCAGAAATGGAAGACAGGCTGTAGTGTTTAGCCCTTACTTAAAACATCCTTACCTTAATCGCAATCACGTTTGGACTAAGTAAGCCTCAAAAATTAAGAAATTAAAACCCTTCCAGATAATTATTTGGAAGAGCTTTAGTTTCTTACTTTTTTCTTTTCTCGCCATTCACGAAGATCACTATGAGTTGAAGCAAAGCAATCATTTTCTTTCGTTACTTTGAATTGTTTTTAATCGAATAGAAAGTCAGTCAGTACATTGGGCTTTCTTTTTTCCCTCTACTTAATCTAAGCATTAGCTCCTAATTTTTATTGTGTGTGGAAGCCTGTCCAAAACGTATCTTTAAACCGGCCGTAAAAACATCAATAATCGATCTGTGGTTGATCGACGTTTATTGATTGGTCTAGCCACTAACTGATTGCCACTCGTAGTGCAATGCTCGCAGTGGAGTGCTATCACTCTCTCCACTCCATTTCTCTATCACTAATCTCGATCTCGAGTATGGTGGTGTTCAGGAGCCCTTCAGGTGCAGACAACGTGCTTGACTGACTTCTTTATCATTCAAAAATACTTTGGCATCAACTTCACGACCTTTATGACCTTTATGGGATCTGTATTTGATCGTTCTATCAATTCATTCATTCTTTGTGTTCGATAATGAAAGATTATTAGTTTGGCTGAGAGTAAGACTAATTTAGAAGGGAAAAACAAGTAAATCTACCGCCGCTAATGTTATCGTTGCGTTCTTTTTAAAGAAATTGCTATGCCTGTTTAATACCGACGGCCTGACCGTCTGTCAATAAAGTGCGATAATTGAAACATAACATTATTTCATAGCGATTATTGTCTTATAGAAAACTGATTTCTCTTCCAATTTTCATTAAGGTTTTGTAGAAATTTTTACAGCATTTTCCAATGGTTTCCTTTTGCTCCGATTTACTTGAAGACCGAAGGCATTCTTTCATCGTACATTATTTATGTTTCCATTTAATAGAATCTATTTAAGATTAGGCATTCAACAAGCCGTTCCATGAGCTAATTGCATCGCACATAAATCATTTCTATAAAAAGGAATAAATTTATTAAGAAAGTCATAAGAATGTTTTTCTTGATAGAATTTTTTGAGTCGAAACGAATGTATTTACATCTCGTGAGTTTGAAAATATTTATTATAAATGAATGATCGTGGATTTTAGATAAATTAGATAGAGATAGAGCTATACATTAATAAAATAATAAAGTCTTTGCTTTCACAAAATTCTAAGAGAAACTAATATCAAATACATTTAGTAATAAAAGTTTAATTTTAGATCTCTAACAAAAAAAATTTCAAAACAACCGCATTGGCGGTAACTTCTTAACTAAACCTCTTACCATTTCTTCCTGTTTTTTTACCAAATTATTTCTATGAATAGAGCAATACTCGTCAAATTTTATTATCTCAGCGAGATCTTAAAAGCAAGCCAGTCCAGCCCGGTGACGGGCATTACGGTCAACACTTATGGCTGACCCGCCGAATGTTATCGAAACACATGTTGCCTCTTCAAACGACCAGGATTTATATGAAAAAGAAGTTATAGTTAAAAATTAAATAAAAATTAAAGCAAAGGAATTTTTTGTCAACAAATCAGAAGGTTTGGTTTAAGTCTTAATATTTTTCGTTTTTCCTTTTTTTTCTTGAGATTTCTTAATGATGACCACCAACAGACGACGAGCTTCCTCAGTTTGATTTTAAAACGGTAGCAATAAAATCATAAAAAACCCATTACAAAAGCAAAGAAAGGCATACAATTTATGAGAGATAGAAAGGCGAAGATATGAAGAATTACCTTTCGGCTCATTTGGTGCGTTATTTCATGAGCCTGAAAATGCATTAGCCATGTTTGAGGTGATTGAGTGAGAGAGGGAATTAAACCCCCCGCCACCATTTGGTAATTAAAAATTGCGTACAGAAATTATTTTAGTAGCAACTAGCGTCCTCAGCCCTTCCTTCCCTCCCCCTCCACCAATCAACTCTTTTTAGGATGGTCTTACTTTATATAAAGACACCTTATTCCCTTTTATATAACGCACATTAGCCCGAATAAAGAACAATTAAGAAACCATCTACCTGTCGGAAATGAAGAACATGCAAAAGTAAGTTATAAAAAATCGTTTTTTTCCACAGAATTAACAGAAACGATTACTGACTTTTGTAAATTTCTCAAAAACTTCTGTAGGAAATAAAAACTGACCAACTTCCACTCACCTTTCTGTTGTTGTCGTTGTTGTTGTTTTCATTTTGTTATAGTTGTTTTTTGTTGTTAACGTTATTACATTGTTGTTGTTTTGATTATTATTGTATCCAGTTTGTCATTGTTTTGTTCAAAACTACGTCTTCTTCGTATAAACTTCTTCTTCATCTTCTTCTTACATTCGTTGTTCTTGTTCTTGTTGTTATTTAACCTGGCTTAAACATCGTTAGGGAAGTCGAAATGCTTCCAAGGAATTACACAAACAGTTTCAAAATTATAATTAGATTAAATCAAGCTGAGTCTCAAAAAGTTGTCGGAAAGATGACGAGGTTAACATTTGCGATTGGGTTCATACATTTTCAAAACGAAAAAACAACAACTATTTACCCGATTTTACTAGTTTTAATAACAACGAAAGCAACGATGGAAAAAATTAATAACGCATATTCCTTTCGTATGTTGGACTAGTAGAAAATACAAAACAAAAATTGAGTTGGAAATTTTTAAAAGACACAGCCTTTCAAGAAAGATTACTGCCTGTGGGAAGCTCTGCTGGTGAGTTTGGATATTACGTTGTTGTTGGTTTTTGTAAAATAAAATAGACTGCATTTAAATAAAATTGTTTATAATTACTATAACCGTTATTCCGCTGATTAAGCTATCATATTAAATTTCCCATAACACCCTTTCGAACCTTTTGTCAGTTGCCGGAACTTAAGAAAATCAGAAAATATTTTGCCCCCAAGGGCTTTTCAAGATCAATTCGTCTTATACATATGCCACACAGTCATTCACTGGTCAAAAATATGGGCTGCGGACCATTATTGACCACACTTGACCATTAAATGCAACGCCTAATTTCACGACTTGACCGGACCTAGAGAATAATTGTCTGCCTGGCTTTTTTCTCAAAGCTTGTCAATACGCTTAGCACATCCCATACACATTTGTTGACCATAAATAATTGAAAAAATTCGGACAGGATGAACCACCCATTAACTCATTTTAAAAAAATTAGTTTATAACAGATTTTTTTAAATATAAAAAATGTTATAGAATGCTGGAAATTATCAATATTGTCTTAAGCGAAACACCTTTTTCATATAAAAAGCGGTCTTTTTATGAAATTCCTGATTTATATATATTTCGCGAAACATATACACTAAGAATAACTAAAAAGTTTGACTGTTATCCATATCTCTTGCTCACCCCACCCCGGCTATCAGGTCTTTCATACTTATTTAAGGAATCTTAAAAGAAACCTTTCTTAAAGAAACCACTCTTGCAACTTCGATAGCATTAGTTTACAAATTATTACTGATTAGGCAAACTTGGCTTCGACAACAATGACCGTTATTGTGTTTAATGATTGCGTTTTTCATTCTAATATAGCTCTATACAACTAAAATGAGACATATTTATGTTTGAAATTGTTCTTCAAAATTTAATTGTTTTCATGTATAATCCATTTCATGTATAAAAACTTTAAAAATTGATTATGCGCCATTATGTTATGATGTTGCTCTCCAAATTCTACTCAATACTTCTGGAGTAACGCCCTCACACCAGTGTAGAGATAATTTCATTAAGAAAATTTAATTTTGCCTTGATGAAGCTTATGTACCCTTCACCCATAACATAAATCTAAAATGTGTTTCCAATAATCAGTGGGAGGCACATAACCCTATTAAAGTTACATTTACCTTTTCATGGTTATTTTATACCTACTAACTCACCTTCAACTAAAACTCTTCTCAAAAAACTCTTTCCTTATCACGCCTCCTTTAATGCATTACAGATATAAACACAAGTGAATAATCTCCCAGCCGTTTATAGGGTGTAGCGTATAAAGATCATTTAATAAAATTGATAAAATTTCATTTTCTTTATTCTAAAATTTTGCCATGATTATTTAAACAATATATGCAAAAATAAATTGATATGGAGTATGCAATCTCTAAGAGTTCTTGAATGAGTCGGAAGCGCAGTGGTCCAGAAATGTAATTCCTCAGAGAGAAAGATATTCACAAGAATAATTTTAGTTTGCAGAATAAAAGCAACTGATAAAGGCATCAATCGACTGATTAAGCGTCTCTTGTACGGAACGTATATATACTAACACATTCCTTTGATACATACACACATATATACTGCTTCATATTCAAATTCTATTTCAGTTTCTCATCGTTGTTCGAAGATAGCGAAGTAACTAATAATGAAGCAACCCGATACTGAAGAATTTGAGGAGGCGTACTTAATAAAAACTGCAAAGTTTGTGAATTGAAAGAGATTGTTTTGCTTTATTGTTTTACCTTTTTGATAATATTTACTTCTCAATCACCCCACATCATCTACAGACTACCGATTGATCTGAAATTTATGCCAACACTTTGCAATGGTCACGTCGGTTACGCCATATACGGCGATGCGATTTTCATGAATGGAGTCTATAATGGCATCGGTGGTAAGAGTCGACGCGCACGTATTCCCAACTGGCTTAATATCAAACTCAAAAGTTTGTCATCAAATAATACCGAGCCGAATCGAGCTCTGCAATCGATCTACGAGTTACATTTACGTGATGGTTACTTCTGTACGGTTTCGACTGGCGATGGTTTTCGCATCGAACAACGTACTTATCCTCATCGTTTTTATACGCGGGCATTAATTTACGAATTGATCGTGCAACGCGAAGATGCTTCAGGTGGAGGTTTATTTGTTCAATTTTTCATTTAAGATAATTGTCGTTTATGCTCGCCCATTTGCTTTGCAGATGATTTGGTTTTCAATTTGGTTACCCAGCCGGGATCTCTAAGTGACGACTTGATTATTTCAAGTGAAAGTGAAACACCGCTATTGTGGAAGGCTGTCACTCGTCAACGAGAACATGAACTCCTACAACCAAAATATCGCACTATTTTCATCGCATTCAGTGAGAATTTAGAAGATGGCAAAACCCTAAAAATGGAAATCGGCCAGAGAGAACTATACTATCGATACGTGATTTGTATTGATGAAAACGAGAAAGTTGCTCTCACTGAACTCGAGGATGGTAAATTGGCTAAAAATTTAATTTTACCCTTTTTTTAATAAACACTTCGTATCTTTAGTTCTAGCGATGGAAGAGAATGCATTGCTCGAAAGGCACTTCGGCGAATGGCGAAAATTTTGGAATTCATTCAGTATTGATGTTAAAGGAAATTTAGAACTTGTATGATTAAATTTATTATTCATAAATCTCTTCGATGTTCTTTATTCTTTTCACTTCAATTATTTCACTTTCAATATTTCCATAAAAATCGATTTTAGGCGCATACTATCAACGCCGCCGTTTTCTATCTTGCCAATTCATTGCCATCATTAGAGTCCAATCAATCGAATTTGCCATATTATGGTCTAAGTCCTACAGGGTTGGGCCGAGGAAATACCGAGGAAGATTACTTGGGTCATAATTTTTGGGATACGGAAATATGGATGCTTCCTGTTGTCTCTCAAATGTCATGCAAGTGGACTAAAGACCTTTTCGAATATCGCCTAATGACTTTACCTGGCGCTGAATACAATGCCCAAATAACCGGCTACCGGGGAGCAAGGTGCAAATACGATCAAATTGAGCAAAAACACTAATAAATATTTTCGCATACTAATCGCGTATTTTAAGATTCCCATGGGAAAGCGCCTTCACCGGTACCGAAGTAACCCAGCCGGACTATCCTGCAGTGGCAAAGCATCAAGTTCATATTTCTGCCGATATAATATTTGCTCTGCATCAATTTTATGCAGCGACCAATGACCGTGAATGGCTGCGCAACAGCGCATGGCCATTGGCTAGAGGAATTTCTGAATTTCTTGTAAGCCGCGTGGAAGAGGACCCGTTAACACAGACCTATCATATCAAAGGTTTAAACATCGAACAAATCTCAATAATTGATCACGATTGACTGACGAAATAATCCTTGTTGTTTTTTTGCTTAGATGTCATGGGTCCTGATGAATATCACTGCCCCGTCACTGACAACGTCTACACGAATGTTGTCTTCAAAATAGCTCTAGCATTTGCGAGGTTCTTGTGCAACAGTCTTAAATAATTATAAAAATTTACTTATTATTCAACAGCCATTTACAACAACAGTTTTGTCCTGAAGCAGTAGAAGAAGGCAGCTTATGGAAACGTGTAGCAGAACGCCTAACAGTACTATACGATGACCAGCTAGATTATCATCCGCAATATTTGGGTTATTGTCCTAAGACCGTCGTCAAGCAAGCCGATGTCGCTTTACTCGGATATCCTTTGCAGTTTTCAATGAACGAGTTAATCGATGCAGATTATCCTTTTCTTATTCTAAAGGAATTAATATAATTCATTTCAATCAGGTCGACTCATTTAAATGATCTGAACATATACGCGGCCGTTACGGATTCAAGCGGCCCGGCAATGACTTGGTCTATATATTCTATTAATTATCTGGATGTAGGCGATGCAGAGAAAGCAGATTTATATTTTCAAAAATCCTATAAAGACTACGTCGAATCACAATTCAAAGTAAAGAAATTGAAAAAAATAATATATAATTCTTCACTTTTAGACATAATTGTTTTTATCATTTTTTTTAATTAGGTTTGGAGTGAAACTAAAATCGGCTACGAAGGCTGCGCAAACTTTCTCACAGGCATTGGTGGTTTCTTGCAAGCAATTATTTCAGGCTACGGTGGAATACGTTTCCATCAGAACGATAATGGCAGTACAATGGAAATCAAAGCCACACGAGTGTTGCCAAAAGCGAATGAATTTACAATTCGAGGTTTTTCAAATGAAAATTATTAAAACATTAGACAAATTACAAACCAATTCAAAAAATTGCTTCTTAAGGCCTCAAATTTGCCAACGCCTCCTTTCGGTTATGCGTGGAAACTACTAAAAGTAGTTTGGAATGTCTTTCCTTGGGCGATAAACGTCTAGAAATTGACATGGCTGGAACAAAAACTGAGATATTCCAAGGATATAAAAGTAAGATTCCAAAAACGAAATTTAAAATATTTTAAAAAAATTGTAAAGGACTAGCACAAATACCTACAAGGTATCCTATAACGATCCAACGAATGGGCTTAAAATAATTTCTTTACTTGCTTTTAAAACTTCCCCTACAGATAAAAATTGGTTTTTGAAAGATGGTGTCGAAGCACGAATTTTTAAAAATTTTTATGAAAAAGAGTTTGACGAATTGTTTTTCAGAAAAGAAAACAAGTCAAATATTCTATTTCTTTTCGTAAAATTCTCAATAAAACACGGTAAAAACGCGATTCTGCGATCTCGTGAAAGTATAGAAATCATAGACTGTGAAAAGCTATCTTTTCTCAGCTCGCTTCAATATCGCTATTCATTCTTTATAGCCAGTGTTGAAATTGCCGTTATGAAAATACCGATAATCTGGAGCCACATGCTTTTTATGTGCCTTCACAAACAACCTATTGTTGTCCGTTAGGAATGTCATTAAACAAATACTTAATGATTTTTAGAGATGATTTCACATTTTTTGTTAATTAATCCATTGGTTGGTATCTCCTATAAATACGCACAAAATTTTCGGCCACTGAAATATTTTTGATTACTTTAAACTTTTATAAGTCTAAATATTTTAATAGAATATTTCTAGGCTTTACTGCTAATTAATTTATTAACATTAATAACTCTTTAATAGCCGATTATTAATTTTATTTTAAATTTGCTTATTCTTCCAGCCACCTTAACTAATACCGCATTTATTAGAACGGTCTAACATAATGTTAATCATGAAAACCAATATTGGGAATACGCTTCGGGAATATGACATTATTGCTCAATAACTCACTCTATTTCCGAAATAGGATTTTATCTTTGTATTTGTACTCTTTTTACAAAATATCTCACAAATTTTAATCACAAATACATATGGCTAAACAAAATTTGTTGGTTTATATAATTTTGATTATGTATTTATATTGACAGATTTTACCATTTGCGAGTAAGCTAATCAATTACCCTTCTGTTTCAAGGGGAAGTATAATGGATTCCGATTTAAGAAATTGTAAGAATTTTCTATGTAATATTAATATTTTCCGAGGACCAAATGATTAATGTGCATAACGCAGAAATACAATTATTTATACTTCGAAATCGTCGTACCGCTAACACATGCGGCCTGCTTACCACCACTCAATACTACAAATGGCGCTTTTGTTTCCTTTTGCTTCTGCTGTAACATAGTAAGTGTACCCAAAGGTGTGTCGGTCGAACTCATGGTTTTCATTAACTAGAAAATAAAAACAAACATAAATATATGCAATACACAGCTCCAATTTATAATACCAACCCCTTCCTGTTCCATTTTCTTTAAACGTTTCTCAATCTTATTCTTTCCGGGACCTTTACCGTGGAACTTATGGGATAGATAACGAAAAGCTTCCTTCGAATTAAGAATGCGTCCATTGTCATCGATGTATTCTAATTTTACATTTGGTTTAAAGTTATCCTTATCACGAAAGTCCATAATAGGGCCGGCATAAAAACGTTCCCGTCGTCCAATTTTCTCATCCTCACTGCCATAAAAAAATTTAAATAATTATTAAAATAAAACCAACAGACTGTTCATTATATATTTGAAATCATACACTGCTGTCTTGTCTTCAATGGAATAATTTTTAGCTTGCAAATGTGCCATCTTGGAATTGCTGGGCCGATTATGTTCCTCCTTCTCAAGATAACCCTTCGACAATGCTAAACGCAGTGCATTTGCAACTCCTGCACCCACATCCGGTTCTTCATCTAAAATAGCCACCTCCTCTCTATCCTCAATCATATCATCCAAATCCATTGGTCTTACAATATCTTCTGGATTTACCGAATTCCATGTGCCCGTACTCGCTTCGGGTTCTTCCTGTTTAGCATTTGAAAGCAAATCGCCAGCCGTTCCATTTACTTCAAAATCCATCATATCGTTAGAGTCCTCGTCACGATTTCCGGCCATTCCATAGGTGGGTATATCACCAAGCGTACGACAAAACTCTGCTGTTGCATTCAGAACAATGTTACCGTCCACGCGCGCTGCACTTTCGTCTTCAATGTCTTCCGATTCTCTCTTAATTTCATTCTTCACGTCTTCTAAATCCATCAAAGGAGGTTTTTTAATAATATTCTCTATTTGTTTGAGTTTACGCGCCTTTGAAAGTACCCGCTGCAGATCATCTTCATCTTCCTCATCTTTTATAATGGAATTAGTCTCCTTATATTCTTGCGGTATATCTTCATTATTACTAGAGGGACGCTCAAATCCTCGACGTCGACTACCCAAATGCTGTTCATTCGATTCTTTTGTGATTTCTAATAAATCTTCGGCCTTAAGTCTTTGCCGTAGTTTCTTAACTTTTTTCTTCGGTTTCTTGAATCTACGGAATGGATATAAACTCAGATTAAAATAATAGTGTCTCAAAGTGTTAGAATTTACTTTGCTATTTCTGTCTCAGAATATGTATCAGTTGCCAATTGAATTTTTGTATCCGCCAACGTCTCCAAACGCTTACCAGCTAGTTTTGTTTTTATCTAAAAGTAGAAAACTCAATAAATTTTTATATTCAATAAATTCGATTCATTTTTTTATTCATGGAAACAGTATATATCTTCACCTCGAGTAATTTCCTCTTTTGTTGCTGTTCTTCTTCCAAATTCTCACCAATCACAAAGCTTTTCTTTTGCTTTGGCTTTCCATCGATGTCCTCATCATATTTCTCCAAGATACTACGTTCTATTGGATTCCCGAATTGATCGTATTGTTCCTCGTATACATTATAACCATAGCTTAAAAGATTTTTCTTCTTGGCTTCTACATTTCGTCGATAGCGTTCATTTTCAATCATATTCACATTCACCAGCATATCACCCTCTTCTTCATCGAGAACCTCTTTATCTTTAAGAGTTAAAATAACCGTTTTACCTTCTGAGAACTCGTTCACTTCATGGTCGACACGTAATCCCTTTAAGTGCTTATCATTGTAAATTCTACGTTTGTTTTCTAATCTTTCCTCCTCCAACAACTCGTTGACCCCAAATTGATTATCCATCTCCTCCAAAGCTTTAGCACGCATTTCAGCGGCTTTCTTTAATTCCTCTAATTGTTTATTACGCTGAATCCATTTATTAACATCGTCCACTTCATCGTCAGACTCTCCTAATGTTCGTATCTGAGCCAATCGTTCTTCTAAAAATCGTTTCTCTTTTCTTTGCTTCAACTTCTCACGAATTTTTTCAGCCTCAATCTTGTCCTTAAGATTATCAGCAGGTTTATGCAAAAACTCTCCCCACTCATCCTTGTACGATGAAAGATCCTTTTCTGCAGCACTTAATCCTTTCCTAGCATCGATAGTGCCAGATTTTGATTGTGTGGGCCCAGAGTCGATTTCCAACGGTTTAAGACCCAACTTGGCTCGCAACTTATTTGTTTCTTCAATAGACAAACAGTCACCAACACCATTTTCTGCTATTGGAGATTTCGTGCGAGAACGGTCCTGTTTTTCACGAGCTCCTCGTTCTTTAGGCTCATGGTAACGATCCCGTTCACGTTCCCTGTAACGCTCTCGCTCTTTCTCAGGTTCCCTTTCTCGTCGACGTTCTAGTTCACGATCACGTTCATACCGTTCGCGTTCTCTTTCACGTTCTTTCTCTCGATCTCTTTCTCGTTCTTTTTCCCGTTCCCTTTCACGTTCTCTTTCTTTTTCTCTATCTCGTTCTCTTTCTCGATCTCTTTCGCGTTCTCTTTCTCGTTCTCGTTCACGCTCCTTTTCTTTTTCTCGCTCTCGATCTCTCTGTCGATCCAATTCCCTTTGACGCTCCAAATCTCTCTGTCGCTCCTTTTCACGTTCTTTATGAAGTCTTTCGCGCTCTCTATGTTCTCTTTCGCGTTCTTTAACATTCTCTCTTCGATCATAATCCAACTGTTTGGTAATGACTGGCGGTGGGGGAGCAACAACCAACCCGTCAAGTTCATCAGGTTTGCTAATAGTTGGTGGGGGAGGTGGATCCAAAGGAACTTCGACACAATCAGAACCTGTAATTGAGAATGCAATAATTAGTTAATTACGTTCACTAGCTTGAGGCTCTCTCAGCCTTATGAAAACAATGGCTGATTTCTTTAAAGGTCTCAATTGCGTATACAACAGCCTCACTTTTTTCCAAACAGCACCTGCAACAGAACAGAGAGAGAAAAACGCGATGATTTATCAAAATCCTTTAAAGTATTGTGCAGCTTGTGAAGGATTGCATTGAGATTTATCAATTTTTTTAATATTTTTAATCGCTTTTCTTATTTTAAAAACAACGCAATCCCTCAATTGTTCCCTTCTCTAAAAACTTCAAAGGATATCGAGCTACAACCCCTACTGAAACCCTTCGGGAGTAAAACTGCACATCACTTATACATAGATATAATTAACCTCACTTCTATTGAATCCCCTTCACTTACTGTCCGAATCAGTTTCTTCCACGGAAATTATTTGTGGCTCAACATGCACACTTTCCCGTTGTTCTCGATGATGTCTGTGATGCCTATGCCGCTCTTTATGTTCCTTATGCTTCTTGTGTTTGTGTTTATGGTGCCGTTCAGATCGTGCACCGATATCTTCGCTGATATCTTCAACATCGCCACCTTCGTAAAGCTTAACAGTACGATGGGGCTTTTTATTATGACGACTGTGAGAGGGTTCTCCAATTGAGTCTAACTCCTCTGTTTCAACTACTTCTTCGTCATGATAATCATCAATGTATCGCACTTCTTCCAATGAATGCGATTTGGAGTGTGAATGGTGCCTGTGTTTCTTATCTTTTTTGTGCTTTTTCCCAGTTGAGGAACCCATGATCGACTTCACAACTTTATTTATTCAATGTGAGATTCGCTTTCTCCTATTATTCTAAAAATTCCACAGTAACTCGCAGATATAATGGCAGATGAATAAGTAAATTTCGACATACGCAAAAGACAGGTGTGAGAACTTTTATCTAAACTCGTTACTAAACGTTTAAGCAGCTTTAGATCATTGAATGTGCAACCATGAACGTAACCTACTTTTTAGGAAAGTGTTGTTTTGTATGGCCTTTCGTTGCGGGAAGAATGCTATTTATTATAAAATTCAATAAGAATGATATTTTTAAAGCAATATATTAATTTTTCATCCGAAGAATATTTGTAGAAATTTGGCTACGATCCATGAATTTCCGCTTTATGTAGTGGATTTCATTTATAAAGTATAATAGGTTGTCTTAGTTCTTCTCTAGTTCTTTAGCAGAAATATAAAGATATAAACCACTAAGGAGATAAGGAGATAGGACACTCGTTGCTGTAAATTAAAATTATTTTATAATGTCATTTTTATAGTGTGTTGAATTCACTCACACAATGTTTGATAACTCGTCCGATGTTGCTCTTGTTTACTGCGCGTTCACTAACGAATATAACGCAATATTTGTCAGCGAGAGTGTTGAAAACATTTCAAACATTTCCCATAGCGTCTACTTCTACATAATTTTCACCAAACGCAAACAATATTGGTGGGTTTTATTTTAAGAAAATCAGTGGGGCGCTTCAGAGACAGACAATTCCCAGACTTATGTGAAATATATAATTCATAAAATCTTACAGACATGGACATGTTATGGACATGTATAGCTATTTTTAAGATCAAAGCACCACTAAATCTGTTTCGGTGGATTACTGAAATTCATTTTATACTGGAAAAATAATTCCGTTAATTAAATTAGTTATAGGTTTTTTATTGGTTTTTTGTATATTATGATGCAATCAAATCTATCTATATCAGTTTTTAATTTTTAGTTACTAAATTGTAATATTTTATTTGCCAAATAATTAAAATATAACAAATTAAAAGCATTATGTGCAATGAATTCCAGAAAAAATTCGGCTTAACTAACCATCTGACATGCCTCACGGATGTTGTTCTCCTTCTTGTTGTTGTTAAAGCTATTGTTGCTGATACCGAAAACAAAAACTATTTTCGTCGGCAACGCTTGTGGGCGTGGCTACAGCCTTCTAAAGTTTGAAATATAACCGTCGATTTCTCCTTCCCTTCAATACATAACGGCTTGATATTGGTACCGTTGGAAAGCTTATTAAAAGGAAATTTTTTTATGTTAAATGACATTTTCTCCAAATATACATAGTTTTTGAAAAAAATACCATTTTGTGTTTTACTACCTTTTTTAGAATTCTAAACCTTTTTACACTTTTTATTTTGAATAAACACTTTTTATTTTAACAGCAGCAACAACAACAACAACATCCGTGAGGCATGTCAGATGGTAAGTTGTTCCAAAAATTCTATCGTTTTTCACCATGAAGGCTCTTAAAACCGATGCCTTTGCAAAAAAGCGCAATCGAGTGCCTCGACGTGGATACATATTTCTTGTGAAACTCGTACCTTTTTCTCATGAAACCTACCTTTTTGTCAAATGTGCCAGAAATGCGAGTGTGTATACCATTATCATGCTTGATATTTTTAGTAATTTTGATTTTACAGCAACGAGTGTTCTGGTCTATCGAATCTACGAGTGTTCTTATATATGTACGTTTATTAACGCAAGTGTCTTCTCTGAGATTTGATTTGAATGTAACCGTACTCTTGTGAACGTTCGCATTAATTAAAAATCATAACCAGATATATTATTTCTGATTTTAGTAAAAAACAAAGCCGAGCAATGGATGAGGCTTCTCGTATTTTGAACATTGAATCACAAGAACAATTTAAAAGGGACCGAGATTTGGAATTGGCCAAGATTCTAAAATTACGAATGGTAATCGCAGAACTTCGACGTATGCGTCCCTTTGACATCGACCTACCCGACAAGGAACAAGTGGTTTGGGCACTGAAAATGTTAAATATTAGAAGCTATTTACGTCTAAGTGGGGATAATGATGACTGTTTACTAAGTATGAGATGATATCCTACTTTATTTGCGCAATTTTTCTGTAAACATTATTTTATTCAGATCTTGAATCTTGTCGCAATGTTCCTGTGTCTTACACTGAACGCAAAGCAATCCGCCAGCATCTTATTAATCGTCTTCGAGCGTTCTGCAAACGTTCGGGTGAAATTGTGAACAGAATGCGTTCCGAAATCCCTAAAATGTCTATTAATTCGGAAATGAAGCCTAAATGTGCGGGGAATTCCGAGAAGGAACAAGGCCCTGAAGCGCAGCAAAGAGTTTATATTGACCAGCTGAAATATATGGAGCTTCAACGTCGTGAGAATCTTTTAAAATTAATTGAATTGCGAAATCGAAAATGCGCCTTAATGAAAGCTGCAGCTGAGATTAAATTGGGTCCACATCAGCTAAACGAGTTAAGGATTTTGTACGCACAGTCACGAATGAGTCAAGTAAAAGCAATGCTGCTGAGAGGATATCTGATAAATGAGTTGGTAACACGGAGCGAAAATAGCCTCAAAGCAATCAAAGAAGTAGAACATTTTATCGATGAATTGTTGGAGCAAGCGCAAAAATGATTGTGATTTTAGAAGACCAAAGCGAAGAAATTGAAATTTATAAGAATTGAAAAAGAAATTGAAATTGACGTAAAATATATAACGTAATGTATGCACGGGAATACTATTTATTTAACATTTAATTAAAACGTAACTTCGGAATTTAATTAAAACCTAAAGCTTACTTATCCTTCGATGCGAAGAAATAAAACCAGAATTTTCGACATTATACAAGATTTTTTTGAATTTGTTTTAGTTAATTTTATTGAGTCCTGAAACAAAATTACCATAAATTATTAACAAATAATTCATTTAATATAACCAGGAAGATCTAAATGCATTATTTTAATATTTTTTTGACGAAAAACATCATGTTCTCTTATGCAGAATTTAAAAACAAATAAAAGTAAAAAAAGCACTTGCTCTCCCGGCATTATCGTTATCGTAGTGTGATTTTTAATATGCATATTTTAAATAAAATAAAAAAATCTGAATTGGATAAGTTGGCAACCCATAATAAATTCCCTTTGGAATTGTTTTGCTTTCCAATAGGGAGCCAACGAGTTGAATGCAATTGTTTATTATTTCCGCGGTTTTCGTGGAGTTCTGCTTGTTTGGGAAGTATTTTGGTTAGGATAGATATTCATTAAACCATATTTTAGTATATTGATAAAATGAAAACAGCAAATGTTGAAGAACTTGAGAATGCAGAAGGAGAATTGAATGCAGCAAAAACAATAAATGCCGAGACTACAGAAAGTGTAACCGGTGTCTTGCCTGCCGAGAGTGAAGATTCCAACGATGACAAAGTTTGCCTTCATTATTGCCATTAAATAAATCATAACTTATATATACTTTACAGGATGATTCAGCCAGCGTAGTGAGCAGCGCCACCACGACGACATCACGTAGTAAATCGCCTGGAACACGTAAAGCCTTGAGGTCATCGCGCCGAAAATCGAAATTACCAAAAGTTGTGAAACCGCTTTACACATATAAGTAAATATATAAAAAATATTTTTATGGGTGAATTGATGCATTAACGGGCATACTTTTCTGAATCTGCCAGTTGTCATCTAAAAGAGGACCACGGCCAACCTCTTTTTGGGTCTCAGTTTAATCATCATTTAAGCAAGGAGCAGGCAGTGTTCGCTTCAGTTGGCAAAGATCGTATATCCATTTACGAGTGTCCCTTGGGTGCAGCCAGAGGAAGCGATGAAGGTGAAACAATTGAGCAGGTTTGTGGTATTCGTCTCCTGCAGTGTTACGCTGATCCCGATGTAAGTGAAAGTATTTGATTTTTCGTAAAATTCAAATTTTAAGAACTTTTACCCTCCGTGATCATTCTCCAGCCTGACGAAAACTTCTATACGTGCGCTTGGTCTTACGATCCTCAAACAAAGGATCCCATACTAGCTGCTGCTGGTTACCGTGGAGTGATACGAATTTTTAACCCTTCCATTCACTTGTGCACGAAACATTATATTGGTCATGGGCATGCGATCAACGAACTGAAGTTTCATCCTAAACGACCTCAAATACTTTTATCGGGCAGTAAGGATCATTCCTTACGTTTGTGGAATATTGAAACTGATGTTTGCGTAGCTATTTTTGGTGGCGTTGAGGGGCACCGCGATGAAGTACTCTCTCTTGATTTTAATTTGCGTGGTGATCGTATAATGTCCAGCGGAATGGATCACTCATTGAAATTATGGCGTCTCGATAAGCCAGCCATTAAGGAAGCGATTGAAAAGAGCTGTTCATTCAATACGACGAAGACTGTGGCACCATTCCCGACTATCAAGGAGCATTTCCCAGATTTCTCTACACGCGATATTCATCGTAATTATGTCGACTGTGTTCAATGGTTTGGAGATTTTGTCCTTTCCAAGTCTTGTGAGAATTCGATAGTTTGTTGGAAGCCAGGAAAATTAGAACAAGATGATGTTAAATCGCCTCAGGACTCGACTACAACAATTATTCATCATTTTGACTACAAGGAATGTGAAATATGGTTCATCAGATTTGCATTCAATTTTTGGCAGAAAGTTCTAGCTTTGGGAAATCAACAAGGGAAAACATATGTGTGGGAACTTGATAGTTCAGATCCTAACTTAACTAAATGTAGTACTCTGGTTCATCCAAAATGTAATACAGCAATTCGGCAGACCTCTTTTTCAAAAGATGGATCTGTCCTCATATGCGTGTGTGATGATGGTACAATTTGGCGATGGGATCGCAATAATTGAAAATTCACTTATTTAGAAATATGATAATTTAAGTAATTCAGTACGCCAACTTACGTAATTGTTACGTACAGTAAATACGTAAAGTAATTAAGTAAATTTTTTTAAACATTTGATTTTTATGTTTTTATGCCATTTCCTTTAAAACTTAATGCTGACAATACTATCACCAAGCGTTTAAAATGGTAATGTTCTGAAAGCACTGATTTTTTAGTTTATCCCATGAGTTAATACCTCGTATTGTCTTGCTCTCACTAATGGACTATCGGGACCATTTTCAACATTTTTCTTTAACTTTATTGATTGAGTTTTCGCCTCAGTTTTATTTCAAGTGAAACAACATTCTTCCCAATTCTTTCATTACACGAAATTGTGGTCGTTTCTATTTAGTGCGCGTTGTGTACTTTTTATTTGGTACATTCAAAGTTTCTATATCAACTTTTCGATAAACAATTACTGAAACTTTATATTCGATACAAATTGGATTAATTTTTTATTAAAAGATATATTACCGCTAAATTGATAAAAAGTTCGGAGAAGAATGTGAGTAGAATTTTACAATAGATTTGTGTAATCGATGCCTGAAGAGATGGCAACAAAAACTTTTTGTGGCTGTAAAAATTATTCGTTCCTTCTTTTATTCGAAAGATACCTCCTTGGTCAAGAGCTGAAGAGTACAAACAGGCTTGCCATTAAAATTGGAAATGCTAGTAAATAGGTTGAAATATTTGCCATTGTTAGTTTTTTCTGTTCTATTTTGATTACAATCTCACGCGTTTTCGAAGTGAATGCTTAGAAGCCTTGGAAATTTTCCAATCACCCAATATTTATGGTGACTCGAAGATTGGTTACCTAAAAATGTGTAGTGAGACGGGAGAGCCATTGGCATGGTCCAAAGTTCGGAAATATCATATAAAGCCCATGGATCTAAAATGTAACAATTCACATGAACAAATCATTAATTGTCACAAATTTTCCGGAAACCGAAAATATGCGTAGGGGTTGCATCCACTTCTACGTGTTTGAGGGTGGACGAACTTCTATAAAATCATTATAAATTAGGGGGAAATTTGCAAAGGGAATTCATGAAATTGTAATTGCAGATAGAAGTTTTAATTATAATTGAATCAATACCGGAATAATACTATCATATCGCTAACTTCAAAATTGACGAATTTACTGATTGATGTAACTGCCGATTTAAATGGCTACAATTTATTTAATATGGAATCGACACTGAATTTTGGGACGCATTTAATAAATTAAAACATCCCGAATTTGAAAGGATTCTGGATAATTTGAGTACGTGACCGAAAAATACAAGCCATTTCTTGAAATTTCCGTTTAAACGTAGGTGTGGGTGACCTATTCATTTCATTTCGAGTGTTTCGCTCAACTCGTGGGCAGTCTACCTGTAATACGAACAATTCAGAAGGTAAAATTCAGCCTGGCCGAAATTTATTAACCCTACATCTGTAAAATAAATTAAATAGTTATAGTTGAATAGTTTAATTATAAATATTGGTGAGCAAATTACGCTTTCCTTCATCAGTGTATATCAAATTTGTTTTCAAATATGCTAGACAAGATAAAAAAACGAACTATATGCATTGCAAATATCGCCTAATCCGATTCGATTAATTATCATCACTACATACCCCAAATAGCTAGCCTGGTGGCCACTGAACAACAAAATTTGAACCCATACGTTTCTCCGTAATTTTTCCTCTATTGTTGTCAGTGGGAAGACCATCCATATTTTCAGTACAGTGCTTTTGCGCTAAACTGGACATACTGATTTTGATGAACTCGTATTCATTTCGAAAAATAGGCATGTCATTCTTCTGATTTCGTAAATTTTTAGTATCAAACAGCCGAGGAAGAGAAGGATATGGATCGCAAATTTCATAACGATTTCCCTGTTCGTTTTTCTGAAATCGTGATTTCAATAGATAAAGAGTCAGCGAAATTAAATCAGACCTAATTATCGTAGGTTTTAGATATATAATTAGACTTCCTTCTGTACGTCACTTTGTTATTGCATTACAAACGAAAGCACTAAGTCTCTTACTCTTCTATTAAGCTGTTTACTGTTTAGTTTTCTTGTGTATGATATACAAAACACATAACAAAAATATCTGCATCCTGATTTTCAAAATTCTAATTCTTCAGAACTATAGCTTTTACAAATTGAATACTCAAGAACTCAATAATTGTTTTAGGAGCTACTTCTAATTTTTTCCATTTCTGGTTCTCAGTATTTTGAAAAATATAAACTTAAAAAAATATGTTGTGTGCAAAAACAACTATATGGCTTGCTTGTGTGACTAATCCATTGTAACCAAAATTCAAAGTTAATAACTGGATATTATATGGCTACCTGTTTTGAATTGTTTATAAAATTCCAAGAAACTTTAAGAAAAGTGATCCTTTGTCACTAAAGATCATAAGAAGAATTGGTTTAAATCTAGATGTTATGGCAGCACAAAACATAGAATATCAACCTTCTATGGCCAGTCGTTTTTGAGTGAGATGCAATATTTTACACAGTGAAACTAGTTAGATTCAGCGATAGTCAAAATTTATATTTTCCTTGAAATTTGAATTTGAACAATACAGTAGAATGGCGGTAGTTTCTTTCTCAATATTCTTCGTGCTCAGGAACGTTGCATTTTTTATTTAAGGCTGCGTGAATGTCAAGCGAAAGTGAGACCCATTTGTCTCACTTTGAGTCAAACTTCTTCAGTCGAAGAAAGTGATGTGGAACCAAAACCGACTTAAAAGGAATGAGAGAGAAAGCCATATTACTAAATGTAGAGAAGAAACTAATTCATGTCAGAATTTGATATTTTTTCAAGGGGTTGTGGCAATACATATATTGTTGTATCGAATATTAAATAATGAAATATCGACTTAATAAATAGAACTAGACATTGGATCACATTAATGCGACTCTACTGTACTTGCTTTAACTGCGGACAATGAAGTTACAAGTTTGAACAAAATATTTTCATAAATTTTTTGATTAATTGCGTCCATAATTCCTTCATAAATAGCAAAACAGTAAGTTCCTTACGATGTCGCACCTATGAGAACTATAAAACGAATTATGAACCCTGATTTCAGTATTAATTATAAAGAGGCCGTTTAATCTGTTGCGAATAGAATTAGAAATTAATTTCTAAACGATTTTAAAAGAAATATTTTTGATACATATTTTGAATGTTCTTTGAAACATATTTTGGCCCGGCGATGTATTTCGCGATAACACGAATTTACACTTAGCGAATTCTGTATTTTTGGGATTATAAATGTTTGTGAATGTTTGCATTTATTGATACCGATTCTATAATTGTTAAGTTCTTGTCATTTGCAGATTTTATTTTTCCACTTTGTTTTTGAATATTATTGATGAGATTTTATTCATATATAAAATTTATACAATTCCGTTAAAAACAAGCATACCTTGCTTAACGTTTTTATACTAGGAAAAATTCGTTTGGTTTTTCAATATTTTGGGTATAATGCCTATGAATTAGAAACAACATAGGCTCTCCGTTTACGTCTACTATTGTTTGTATTTCAAAGCCATGTTTCTGGATTTAAATGACGAAGGAAAATGAAGAAAAATCAGTTCGAGAACATCCTGTGATTAAAGTCTTGACAATTTGCAACCGATTGTAATTGTGTGTTGCAAACTTGTAATTTAATATCACCGTAAATATTAATATTTTAGAAAATTCAGCATTAGTTTAGATCTGCGCAATAAAAATTGTGTATAAACGAAATTTTACGTTTGTGTGAGTTTTGGTTTGACCTAACTCGATCAGTCGTTTGTCCACAAAACCGTCTTATTTTTAAATAAGAAGAAGATAATTAATAATTAATAATTATATGTAAACGTGGATAAGTTTGGAATTTTGTCGAATTGACAAGTGACGCAAATGAGTCATAAATTTATCTCTTAGTGGCTCTTTTTGTAATCTTCAATATTTTCGTAAAAAATTTGTAAAACGTGTTCAAATATTTGATACGGTTTTTTTTTAATTATTAGCAAAGAAGGAGCAAACTTAGGTTATTAATTTCACCATGTTGAATCGGATCACACAATATTTTCAAATACATTTTCTGCTTTAATAACAATCGACGCTTATCTTCTTTCCTGTGTGTGTTATTCTTCAGTTTTTCGTGGTCATTCAAAAAATTTTATATACTCGATTTCTGGTCAAACAATTCTTATCAAGAAAAAAAAATTTTTTTCTATCGAGATCATTTGTATGTAAACAAAAAATGTTAAAAAAGTTCAAATGAAAGAAAAAATATACACAATAATTGTATGTATGTGTGCATGAGTGTTTATACATAAATACGAATAATAACAATCGAGAAGAAGAAAAATTGAAATAAAACAATAATAACATGAAATTTTACAGAGGCTTTGTCGTAGGTGCTCGAAACCCTTTAGTTGTTAATTTTGATATCTCGCCGAAGTTGTTGTTGTTAGTGCTGATAGAGCTAGTAGTTCAATGTTTATTATTTTTTAGTGCAATGCACTCTGTGGAACTAATTTGACATGACTAAATGAAACTAAACTACAGCGTCATCGGAAATTGACACTTAGAAATTTTTAAAATGAAAATACTCAAACGCTGTCAATCATCTGTCGACGATTGTGCAATTTTTTTCAGATGAACCTCGGAATATGAATTAATTATTCTAATTAATGTTAGAAATCAATCCATGCAAATACAATGTATAAAATTGTTTTGAATTTTATATTAATTCGACGGGGGCGGGGAAAGAAACTTGTTTCATATTTAGCAAATTATTAAGAATACGTGAATACGAAAATTTGTATCAAATTAAATTGTTAATGCCAGATAAGAAGACATTATTATATAGATGGAAAGTTAAAGCATTTTATGTATACGATTTTGAGTAATTTTCGTATATTTCGTCGAATATGGTTAATGTTTTAGTGATTTTGAAAGATATAACAAAATATTGGGCAATCTATTTTCTGTGTCTATTATTTTGGAATATAATTGAAATAGTTTTATAGTTTTGTCAAGATAATGTTTTACGGTCAATGGCTTCGATTGAGTTAAGAAAGAAAAGTTGTATAAATAAGAGTTTTACAAGGAAATAAATTTTCTGCGTTCTTTCTTGAAAAAAATTGATTCCATCAAATTTAAAATATTCACTTTAAGTTTTTTTGTAAGCTTTTCGATGTAGTAAAGATCGATCATAACATCGCTAACGTCTCTTAAAAACGCCCTTACGGGAAAACTAGGATTGAAAAGTAGTACTAGAGGAATTCCTTTGAGAGGTTCCTTTGAGAGAACCTGTGATGTTTTATACGTTTTACGTTTTTATATCGAATGAACACTGACTAAAAAATTATAAAAAACGAATATTGCGAAAAAGTTTGATTAATAAAAATTACTAAGCTTTGCCTGTATTTTTTTGTTTACTTATTTTCTGTGTTTTATGTTTTTTGTCTTTCTATCACTTTGTTTGATATTTGTACAAATTTGAATTAAAATTTTTTTTATTGATTGAAACATGTTCTTATATTTTTTATGACATAACCTAATCTAATTGTTTTGTCATAATTATTGATGCAGTTTTCAATTTTTGAGTACCTAAGATTGCCTTTGTTTATTTAGTTCGAAGGTTTGTCTGTAAAAGTGCCTTGAAATGGCTGCAAAGGCACTTAACGTTTATGTTACAATTGTTGTTATTTTTGTTACTAAATCACCCACACTACATTGCGAGCAATAGTTTATGCCATAATCAAAGATATTACAATACAATAATAAAGTCTGGAGTAAATCACAGAGTGATGATAATGATGATGATGATGATGATGACGGTGGTAATAATAAAGTAGAATGCAAATTCGAAAGATAAAAATCTAATAAAATTCTAAGCTATTATTACTTCATTTACGAGATGGGATTAATTTATTGAATTTGAATAAATTGAGCGAACGCTAACGCTCAGAATAATTTACTTAGAATTTTATTCAGTTTTATTTTAGTAAAGATTGCCAACGGCAGTGAAACGTGCATATGATTAAATTCAAAATGGAAGTAATGGGTATACTTTCGATAAATCCTTGCGATAAATCCTTTGGATCGCTATGCATTTTATGTGGCGAGAAATACTGAGTTTAAGAACATTTTGCTTGTTGAAATTAAAAACCAAAATTCTTTGATTTAGAGTGTATAGAAATTAGTGTCGCTGCGACTGCCTTTAATTCGCCATTAGAAAAATTCATCCACGGTATTGAACAACTTGAGCTATAATAATAATAACTTAAACAATAATTGTCTGTTGTTCGGACAAAAATAGCTGTTGTCTCAAATCTTATCTATTTTAACGAGTTCTGTTTTTGAATTTATATGTTTTAAATACGCAAAAGTACTAAATCATCGGTATGTAAATTATTCACCCACTGAAAATGTTATTTTTCTATATTTATGAATTGATGCAAAGCCAGCATGAAGGCAGTTTTAAAAGTTATCTCGTGCGTATATTGAATGATACGCTCTGAACTTTAACTCCTGTCACAATACTTTTTACGTTTCAATCTCAAGTTATTTATTCTATTTTGTTGTTGTTGTTGTTGTTGGTTGTTTTGTATATGTAGTCATTCGTGGTCGTCGTCGTCAAATTGCAATAAAATAGAAATTGGCAAATCATAAATCTTTGTCATAGTAAAGTGACATACAAAAACAATAACAACAACTCCCCACACACGCATTATCGTCCTCTTCGATGTGTGGTGTAGTTTGAAATTGATGCAGTCAATTCTCGCTCATTGACTAACGAATAAACCGACTACTCGTATTTTAAACAAATCGGGACATTTGAAATCCATTCTATCGTTGGTTATCGTTATCATCGTTCATATCCGTTCACACTTTTCTCCTTCTCTCTAGCAGAGTTGAAATTTTAGTGGTTTGTGGATTTTGTTTGTATGCAATCAATTTACTTTAGCTTGACATTTTCGTTAGGCGACCAAATCGCCTGTTTGTTTCCAGTAGTGTGACCATTGGTCTATATATGCATTGAAGTAGGGTCGATTATATGCCATGAATTGGCAATTCTAAATGAATATTATTATTGAAATTGCGGTCTTGATTGTAAAATGCGATCTTCTATTAAAAATAAATTAAAAGTTCTAGATGGGTAACTTCGATGTAGAGAATCATTTAAAATGCATCACCATTAGTTGAAGGAGAGGCCAGTCAGTCAGTGAACCAACTAAACGCTCGTTCAACGAAATCAACACTTGAACCACCCAAGCTGATTTCAAGAAGCTCTTAAACGTAAACAACAATAATTATTGCATATAATTCCTGATATTATTTGTTGTTGTTTTTTTTACTTGTGAGGAAAAACGGTTAGTAAAGAGTCCGTTCTCGTCATCGTTGTTGCAGATCTATAGCACGCATTTAAGTCAACCACAATCACAATCGTGCAGTATCAACGATAGCGACGGCTATAAGTATAGTACCAACAACTGCAACAACAATAACAATGACAACAGTAACGACAGCAACAACAACAACAACGGTGGCAAAAAATGTCATTACAACTGTCGCAATGGCACTATCAAACTGTTGTACCGCTGCGTTATGTTGGCGTACAATTGCTGCATCACAGGCATGTCTCGTGCTCCTTTTTGTCGTCGCTGTCAACGGGCTGTCGTGGCAAAACGCTGGAGCCAGTCTTTGGGATTATATTTTTGTTTTTTTTTTTGTAAAAAAATCCTGTCTTCTTAACGTTATGGTTTTAACTAACCAGCCTAGAAGACAGCACTGAAATGCAATGTTTTCGTCATGCTACGCATGCGTACATGCACTTTTATACATATTGATATCCATACACACGTACACGCGTACACACGTGTATGTGCTCGTTTGTAAGTAGTTTCAATTTGCTCGACTATCCTTTAACATGTTTTAGTTCAGCTCAGTAAATGTGCCAATTCTGCGTTCCTCTTTTTTATGCTTTGCTTCCATCGATTTGCTGCTTCGGCCGGTAATCGCTACTGTATATCGCGTAATTGTTGCGGGTTTGAAATATTTAAAATCCCATGCTCGTCGTTATTGTTGTTTCACCCCTCCACCTTCCTCCACTAGTCATTTTTAGATGGAAAAATAACTTTTCCGATTCCTGGCCTGTTTGCTATTCAAAGGTAAGCTTTGTTGCTTCCCTTTTTACCCGTCTTCTTTGCTCATCGTTGTAAACCATATTTGAAGCATCTCGAATTATTGTTTAGTCGTTTTAAGGCTAGAAATGGGGTGGGGAATTGTGGCTGGTAATTCTTAGAAACCGTTTTCGTTTCTCACTGTTACTTTGCTATAAACGAGCGTTCCTTATTTGAGCCGTGTTGTTGTCGGTTATCTGCCACCTATGTTCCTTCTTAAACACACAAGCAGGCGCCTCTCGTATTCTATATTTGCGAGGTTCATACGACACTGACTTCTCCAATTTTTATGGCTATGCCATTTCAGTCATGCTCTTCTAAATAATTACAGAAAAGAATTTACTGATTAATTCGATTTGAAGTTCAATCAAAAGATGCCGCAAAGAGTTAACTACTATCTATTTTATATAGAATGATTAGAGGATAATTTAAGTTTTTTAAAGATAATTTTTTAATGAATTTAAGAAGAAACAAATACGAACATTAACTTCGGCCTGGCCGAATCCAATATACCCTGCATCCGTGGTATCAATTTATAGTTTGGCAGTACAGTGGCCGGAACACGTCTCTTTTAATACCACATTTCCTTTTTCTTGATTGATTTAGTTCTATTAACTCATCCTCAACAGAATATTTCTCAGAAGGGTGAGCACATATGGTGTAGTATAATAGTGGTCGCGCCACGCCTAAATTTTGCAAAACAATTTAATGTACATTTGTGCGTTAAAGGATAAACATCTGGGAAAGTGAACTGCGCATGTATATATTAGTCACCATCGGATTTCTCCCATTTTTAATACCAAAGAGCTGGAATAATCGAGAATATTTGTGCCATATTTCTGTTTGCCTGTAATTGCGATTTTTCCAGACATACGGACCGGACCGTCAAGGCTAAATCGACTCAGGAGGTGGTTATGAGCCACAAGATATATACTTGTCCATACCTACCACGGCTTCTTTAGTGATCTACAATAACTCCTGTTGTCACGGAATAATTTTAATATTTACTAACCTTTTGTATGTAGGTTATAAAAAAAGAAAGAAATACTAAAGCCTGCGATAAGAAGGGGATATCCACTTAATATCTTAGTACCTAATAAAATTAAATTATTAAATATTTCTTAACTATATTTAAAAACACAAAACACAATCTCGCAATGACGGCTGCAGTAAACCTTTCTCACTTAGCAGCAGCAATAAAGTTAAATTTGTGATTGCGACAGCAAGACCAACTACTTTTGTAGTCGATATGCTTAGCCAAATTTTATATTTTTCACTCAAAATTAATTTTGAATTTAATTTTGAAGTGCAAAAAATTGTTTTTTGTTTTTGGTCTTTAATCGAAATCAATACTGCAAATATATAAGCAATAATCTCTGGAGTGGCAGGAGCAGTAACTTAGCTCCTTAGAAGTCTGTGTATTCAATTCCGCTTGCCGCTGCAGTCCGCTGTGGTATTGTGTCAGAAGTGTTGGTGAGCAGAATGATGACGGTCGCCGTGGAGAGGGGGGGGGTGTGAAAGGAATTAAAAACAATTTTTTTTAATTAGCGTTTTGACCTTCAGTAAAATTTGCACTTGTGAAACCTGCGGCAATATTTTGCCCTTTAGGTCTAGCTCCTTCTGGTTGCAGCCTTTAAACGAATCGAAGCGTGAAGTGTCGCCAACTTTACAGTCTTGATGCTAATGAATTTGATTACATGTTATTATATTCCTTCGGTGATTTAGGGTATATATTTCGTTATAGTTAACAACATTGACGACAGGAGGTTATGGTAAAACTTTTTCGTTTAAAAATTATAACACATTTATTTAAAAATGAAACACTAATCGACTCAAGGTTTTGTCGCATTTTAAGCACTACACCCTGTATAATTACATAGCTACATAAATTTCCTTTTCCCTCAATGTCTTATTCATTAATTCGGGTTTTCTCGTATTTATTTTAATAATAATCATTCGTGAGTAGTTTATGCTTGATTTAAATTTTTGTGGTTGGTCGGTCTGACGACTTGGTCGATCGTTCGTCGTAGTACAAATTTTATTATGTTAAAGCCGCATGAAGTTTTATTTGTGTGCGTTTTTTTAATACATTTATTTCTATTTTTATACGTGAGATTGAAAAAATCTGTAAATATTCCTCAAAAAAGCAATTCCTTTTGAAATTCAGCAACCCTTTTTACGAACCACGGGTTAATGCTAATGCAACGCTTTGGTTCACCCTTCTGACGAAGAAGGAAAGGCTACCAATAAGTAATAACTATTCTTTGTGCCTTTCGTAAACTGTAGTTATTTGTTGTTCCTTCCCACTCCTCATTTCCTTCTCTACTTCATCCTGATTTTTATTACTTTTTGTCCTGCACCAACGATTACCGATATCTGATTTATGGCTGTGCATTTAAATTGCGCGGTTTTATTGTGTTCTCTCGATTTAGCTACTTACTTACCTCCTCCTCATTTCCTAACACTCTGATCCCTCTTCCGCCCCTTCATTCCGCCATTGTGTTTGTAATGTTTTTTCAGCTCGTATTATGTTTGATGATTCCTCTCGCGGGGCAAAACTATTGTGCATTTAAATTTTTATTTTCCACCTTTCTTGCTCTTTATGTTCCTTCTAAGCTTATTCTGGCGCATTTGTTACCACTTCGTGTTAATTACTTTTGACGTGTTCGGCATACGGTTAATCGTTGTATGGAGTTGTATTTGTTTTTTCTGGATGCTTGTCGTTGTTGCCGCTGATTTGTTCTTGCTGTTTATGCAAAGGGTTGTACTCTTTACTATTACTATACTCGAACAACATCAACGTCACGCACGCACCCACTAACTAACTCAGTGATTCGAATTGTTGACGGTGCCTTAGATTGCATGATTGACTCTGCTGACTGACTTGCGCAGCATTTCTATGGCTGTGATTAAAATTAGTCTTGGACTATTTGGTGGGTAGTAGACGCGCCATAAACACTTGTATTATTGGCGTGCGTTTTCATTCTTTTTTTAATTTATCGTTATTTAGTTTGTTTTGATGCTTTCCCTTTGCTGACGACGCCCAAAATCCATATGCTTTTGTTGCAGCGATCGTTCAATTTCCGACTGATTTTTCGGATTGTTTTTCTGTTTTTTTTTCTTTGTTTGTTACAGATTTGTTCCGTATTTATTATTTCGTAGTCTATTCGTTCATATATATTTGGTGCGTCATAGCTGACATGCGTCTATGGAGAGCAGATTATGCAAAACAACACTGGCAACAAAAAACAA
Organism: Physocephala rufipes; assembly: GCA_963966595.1. Classification (NCBI taxonomy): domain Eukaryota; kingdom Metazoa; phylum Arthropoda; class Insecta; order Diptera; family Conopidae; genus Physocephala; species Physocephala rufipes. Next base: position 44,833,957 of record OZ016502.1, on the reverse strand, counting down.
CTGTTACCGCCTTCGTCATATTAAACAAAAGTGAATAAATAAATAAATAAATAAATAAATAATATAGATAAATAAATAAGTAAATAAATAAATAAGATTGAATACTAAAGTATCGAAATTTTTGTTTTGTTTACATATTATTGAATTTCATTTCGTCTCCAGTAAACCTACATTTATTATAAAAAGCAATCTGGTATACCGCCCATCTTGGCTTCTTCTGAGTCCTTATTTGATATATTTCTAATATTTTCAGTTTGTTTAAATTATTAAATTTGTTTAAATTATTAAATATAAATCCTGTGACGATCGCCACAATGATCAGACGTGTGTAATAAAACAATAAGTTTCGAATCAAACCTAAATATTGTATTCGAACCCCGGAAAACTGAGCGAGCCAATAGCTTAGTGGGAAAACATCGTTACGAAAAGTAGTGCAAATACTGTTCCTCTCGTATGTACTGTCGCATTATTATTTGGCAGAATAATTGGGCTGCTTCATCTAATCCGATCTACATTCATCGGATAGTTCTAAAAATCAACTTTGGTAAAACTTCTCAGCAAATTGAGCTGGTATGGAATTGATAAAGTATTGCATTAAAAGTCATAATCGTTAAATATCATTAGCGTTTTACAGTAATAAACCTCCTATCCTTATCTGTGTCTTAAGCAGGACAAGTATGCAATTCTGTCCAATTAATTAATTCTGTCCAATTGATACCAATTTTCAATACTTTGGTGTTTTTTTATATCGAAAATAAGTGGCCGTCGTCCTTCCAATGTTTGTATTGATGGAACGGTGAAGTGGTTTCTTGAGTGGAGACAACTGACTATTTCTCTTCATTGCAATTTCTTCAGATATGACGAGTAATTACGACATCCATTTTAACGTTTTCCAGCATTATCGACAAAAAGGAATTCAATTTTGAAGAGAGTTTCTCTTTTCCATCGGCATGACTGAGATGTAATCGACATTAGAGAAACGCAAACATGTCTAAACCAGGGGAGAAAATTACAAACCATCGCAGTTTTAAAATTATTTCACTTGAAAAGAGAGAAGTCATAATTACGTTATGATTTAGACCCTTAGTTCTCAAAGTGTCCCAAATAGACCGCTAGGGGTCATTGCTCACACTTGCACTCACGGCATAATCAATTAATTGATAAACCATACAGTGATAACTTTTTTCGGTAACTATTAATTCGTGGTTGGAATTGAGCCGCAACACATATTTCCAGAGTTAGATCTAATCTCTTCACATTTTTTGTCGAGTTTTGGGAATACAGAAATGTAGCTGGAGAATACGCACCGGCACCAGATAAATTTTAAAAGTGGTCTATGAGAAAAACGGTATGGATGGAAACCTCTGATTTAGATTTTGAATACAATTTAGCTTCATTTATTTAATTCATTTGTTTTGACAATAGTCGGTTCCCAAAAATTGCAACTAAAAAGAAGCAGAAGAAGAATATGACTTTAGAAGCGACTAAAAGTCATATTCAGTTAACGGAAGAAATCATTCGTACTATGGAGTTTACCAGAACTGGTGGACACGATTATACTTTAAGATTTGAATGTTCGATACAAAAAATGCAAAAAAGGTACAAAGGATACAAAAGAATTCAAGATCAATTACGGAAGGAGGCTAGTACCGTCTTCTTCCAGTTGATTTTCAACTGTTTGTGCGGCGAGACATCACGCTTAGTTATGCCAAACGGTAAAAAAACAACTAGAAAAACCCGTGACGACGTTTAACTGCGTGAAAGCAATAATTTCTGTAATAAGCTCTCTCATAATTCGTTCCACTAATTGACATGTTTTAATTTGTTATAAATTTTAAATAGATTGGAAGATTGTTTATAAATTTTTTGTGATATTTTTTAAAGATGGAAGGAACAATCTTTTCATGAAGATGCAATGGCACCAAATTTATTGAGATACAAAGAGACAGAGCCGAGAAATTTTGATTGGTTTAAAAATATATGTCCATGTTTTTCAGAGCGCGATAGCTTTCCACTTAATCCTCATATAGGATATGATAATATTAACGGTGATAAGCCTTGTGATGCCAGCATTCAGATAAACCGAAATCAGAGTTGCCAATTTAGAGTTTTGTTGCCTTGTAGGCGTTATTTGCAGAATATTATTTTCATGAGTCTACTCCATAAAAGATCGTAATGCGATCACGATGACGATGATGTTATTGTTGTTGTTGTTGTTGGTTTTCTATACTTTTAACAATCTTACTGATGGGCTTGATATTGTGATCAAACGTACGATAAAAGATATGATTTAGAAAAATGATTTAATATATGTCGTTACTTGGTTGGGGGTTGAACAAGCTTCGTACTGTCCCTATCTCGTTGTTAGGCGGGCGTCTTTCTGTTAATCGTTGTTTTTATTCGTTGTTTGCTCGTGTTCGTTCGTTCGGATTTTTTTCTTTCCGAAGACTACTTATTTATACGTCTTTAAGTGTGTACTCTAAACACAAAGGTGAAGCATCATGCACAGCAATCAACAGTTATCGAGTAGAGAAAAATTTTATGAGCAGGGAAATTTCTTCAAATGATGGAATTGTTTGATGAAGTGAAATATGGTAATACATTACAATGAAATGTAATTTCAAGGAATCAGAAAAAATACAGATTTCGTGTGTATCTCACATAAAAACTAATAACTGTACGTAGTTGGTGTTTTATATTTTAGACTGCTATAACATCTAAGTCTGTACCGAAGGGTACTTTTCTTAAAGAATATTTGTAGAATTTTACAGATAACTCAAAAAGTAATTAAAAACCAAAAATAATTGTCACAAATCCAAAATAATTAGCTTTTTACATTACGTGAAGATTTTTACATCTTTGATCCACTTCTTTCATTTTTCAAGATACTTATCCTAATTTTCTCTTGCTTTTATAAATTCGTTTCATAAAAACTTCGTTTCATAAATGCAAATCTTTTGTTGGTTTTCCTTTTGGTAATATAAATAGATATAGCAATTTACATAAATACTTTTTGCCAATTTCCCGACATTTGATGATGAAATAGTGAAAATAATGTTAAAATTTGGAACCCTTTTTTAAAAAAACTTCCAAAATTATTAAATGTTTATCATGTTACTTTATGTTGAAGACTTTGTAACTCATTCAGATATTTATATGAATATGAATATCTGATTTTGTTTGTCTTAACAGTGTTGGATTTTGAGCAAAGGTTTTTTATCTTCATATTTTCTCACTGCAAATTGTTGATACATATTAGCTTTGTTGCATGCACTCACCTCATGATGTCTTTTTGACGCTAGTTTTGGACAGTGTAGAGTAACAAATAATTCCTCCAAGATTAACTATTATGCTTTTTATTTGTTTTCTTTTTGTTGTTTTAGTAAAGCGCAGTTGTCTCAACATATTTGCTGTTGTTGACGTTCGATGTTGTTATTGTTGTTAACACTGGAGCTAGCATTGTTTTTGCCTTTGGTTGATGTCGATTTTATTGCCGATTGTTATTGGCATTGTTTTCAATAGAGCTCTCTTTTGCTCTCCCTCTCTCTTTCCCAGCAAAACTCTCTCAACGGGAGGCACACTTAATACGTTTTGCCGAGCGTTGGAAACATTTGTTGATTTGTAATTCAAGTGACAAGACGTCGTCAGTCAGTCAATTACTTCGTCCATCACTCAAATTCACTCGTTCTAGCAAAACTTTCGTTTATGCTATCTGCATTGATTTCGAAACGAACAACGCGAAGCGCGCCATTTACTATTAATTCATATTTTTTTTAATAATTTTTATTATTTCCTTAGTTTTTTTTTAAAAGATATGAATATTCTTTTTTGATTTCATTGTGGTGCATTTTGTTTCGAATAAAAAGAAGTGATAAATATTTAGAGAATATTTTAAATTGACGAAATGAGTGTGTTAAAAAAAAATAAACGATTTTAAACATTCGGTTACCCGAGAAATTAATCGCGAGAAAAGGCTGAAATTGTTCAACTGCCTCTGAACTTGTGCGAATACTTGTGATAACTTTATTGTGCATTTATCAAATATTTCCGTGGAATAAACCAATGCCATTTTAATCAACGCTTTCGATGTGTATGTTATAAATAATTTTAATCTTGCCTTTTCTATTCTTTTTCTATATCTTTCTCTTTCTGTTTTAGTATTTACCCCTCTCTCTCTCTCTCGTTTTCCTTCTCTATTTTTCCTCTCATTCTTCCATTTATACAATCCCGCCCTTTTTTAACAATTTATCACTTTTTATCATTATTTAATTTATTATAATTGTTTATATCATTCATTTTTCTTTTTTATTTTCCTTTAAATTGAAGAGGCATTGCCGTTCATTCGTGTCAAAGACTGTTTTGCTAAAAAGGAAATATTTATACTGGCTAAACGTCTGAATTGATTTTTGTTGACATTTTTATTTAATTTATTATCAATTCGTAGAATTGTTTCAGACTGTAGATGGCTTCAGACTGCTTTATCAATATTCGAATTGCACAATATTGCAAATTGACAAGAAATTTTCTTGTCATTTCGTCCTTCCCAACCCTGCATCTTCATGTTGTTTCCTTTCTGCAAATGGTTTTATGGATTATTTGCTCACTGACGATCGTTTAATGACACGTGCATGCAAAGGAAGAAAGTGAAGAAAAGAAGTACGGCATATGAAGAATCAAAAGGGGAAACAAATGAAGTTCTATTTTTAGAGTAGTTTGAATTTAATCATTTCCTCTTTTTCAAGAAAAAAAAAACAGAGAAAATATCCCTAAAGATAACCGCGTATAGAAGAGATTACTTTGTAGAGTCGAGTTCGAACAACTCTGATGAAAGAACATTTAAATAGTTCTTAATAAAATCCTTACAGTTTTAAAAATATGGAACTTTTTACATCGACCCTTTCATTCTTGATGGTATTGCTTGTTCCGAATATTATAAACGTTTGATATCTTTACCAAATACTTTTTATTTCGTAAGTTCAAAATTTGGAAATAAAGAAATTAAGAACCAGCCAGACGATCCCGTATGAACAAAAAAAGCAAGAGTTATCAATTTTTTGTCGAGATTTCTTCGGATTTCCTTTAGCAATTGAGAGACTAAATTGAGATAAAGAATTTGAAAATTGTAAATGAATGAAGACTTTTATTAGTATTTAATATTATTGCATATTCATGACTTCAGTTTTGCAAAGATATTTTGAATTTCGTTCCAGAAAATGTTTTAAGACAAATGAATCAATTCTTGTAAAATGTCCATGATTTGACAGTATTAAAACTTTAGTTAATCTAATAATTTTTATCTTTCATCATGAACTTTGTAATCGGTCAGCTTTTTTTAAGTATTTCCAAAAATTCCGTGATTCATTCTGATTTTAGAAAGTATGAATTATCGGTGGTCGCAATTTGAGGAGCACTTATCTTAATTATCGCGGCCATTATTGAATGTATTCTCCAAACAAATATTTTTGTTGTCATGTGATTTTTCATTTTGGCTTATTTGACTTACATTTCTACAAACAAAAATTAATTCAAAAACTAAAGCTTCTTAATTAATTGAATCGCTGAAACGAGCGGAACCTCTCGTAAACTTATCTTAAGTCGTTCCTGTAAACTCACTTGTAATGTTTTAAGCGGGTGGATTTTATGCTCTTAATGAGTTGTAATCGACAGGAAGAGCAGGTTCTTCCTGGAGAATTTTGGAGGTATTCCGTTTCAAGCAAACATCTCGATTTACCGGATTTATAAAATATATTTGCAAGAATGTAGTTGTTGGTCGGAGGGGGAGGTAGGGGAGTAAATTATGGTGTACGATAAAATTGTTCGCCTTGTAATAGTAGAGCCCATTCCACTTTCAATTTTCCCCACTTGGGTAAATAGCTCGTTCCAAAGGGAAGTGCATTGTAATCCGTTAGAGCATCCATAGATCTTATATACTATATAAGGCGATATATATTGAGGAATAATTATAAAATCCAAAAATAAATAGTGCCGTGTCTAGATATTTCGACAAGAGCGAGAATGTCGCACAAAATCATTTAAAAAAATTAAGTTTAAACAATTTTACCCATTTTTTATTCTTCTAAATTCATTGCGCAGGTAATAATTTCTAAATTATATTTTTCATATTTACTCTAACTTTTATCACAATTTTCTGCATGCTTTGCGATAATAAATTACACCAAAAACAATTTGATAATTTATCAAACACGCAAAAAAGAAGTAACTTTTATAAATTAATGCATCGTCGCAGCACTTTCGAGAGCATTAAGCAAATCGGGGCGATTACGTTTAGGTTTGGGTTGTTGTTGATGATGCTGCTTCTGCTTCGGCTTCTCTGTCAAGCGATACTGCATTCTAGATTACTGTTATTTCATGTACTGCATGTTCCTTTTTTTATAAATGCAGTTTGACATTTATATTTTGTTGTTATTACTTCTGTTAATTGAATGATGTGAGCACAGATTGAGGAACTACGGCAACAACAACAACAATAATAAGTGGCAACAAAAACCAATAGCGACCATGTACGTTTATATTGCAGAGCAATTAAAATTTGTCCAATTTTACAAATTCAAATCAACGATCAGTTCGACGTGGAAAACGCCTGTTGGGCATGTTATTCAATTTTGATTTATAGTGTTGACTAAATTAATTATTTTCTAAAGCAACCTGTTGCAACTTCGTAATTTGAATATTATCTAAATGGTCAAATAAATTTTAAACCAATCTGAAGTTTTTCAAGTGTCATGTTTTTGTGGTGGTGACAAACATTCTAAAAAGTTTGGTGTCAAATACTTGAAAATATTCGAGTTATTCGAGTATAGTTTTGAGAACATAAATTTTTCTATTTTTTCTCAAATTTTAACACGGCGAGAAATTTTTCAATTGGATTTTGAGATATGAGTCAAACATTTAAATCCCTGAAATGTTCAATCCTTGGGAGTAAGAATTGTAATCATATACATATGTGATAAACGTTGGATTACCGTAAAAACGACTGGAATATGGTTTTCGACATTGTGTGTGTTATTTTGTTGTTATTGGTTTATGACCAAATAATTAAGGGTTGGAGCAGAAGAAATTACTTATTCTGCAATTACCTCTGTTCCAGTTTTTCCGTTTGTGTATTGAATTTTTGACCTTAAGTGATCTATGGCGGGGGGGGGGTGCGTTTTTAACCTCTTGACTTAATGCTATTTTGAGTATTATCGCAGATGTTGTAATGATGTGAAAACTTATGTACATCGAGAAATGAATCGTTTATATTTCGAATAAAATATAACGAACAAAACGACGAATTGTAGAAATGACAATTAAATAAATTAAATGTTTTTTGATAGAATTAGAAAGATCCTAAAGAATACCTTTGTACTTTGCACGAGAAAGGAAGCAGAAGAGATTTACATATGTATTTTCTACGACGTGACCATCCTCGATTCTATAACGTTGTTCTATTATCTATCGTCAAAATCTTTGTTTGTTTGTTAGCAGAATATGGAAGTGAAAAAGCAAAAAGTCCTTTTAAATGAATGACGGCCGGGTCACGCCCCTTTTTAATGTTACATTTCTTCTCTCTTGGTTAATTTCGATCTACTAAATCATCTTAAGCACAATTCTCAAAAATATCCACATATTACATAATAATATATGTGGGTATGCCACGCCCATTAATTATGGATAAATAATATCCAACACTGCCGTTTAGACCATAAAAAAATCTGGTTTAAAATATCAATAGAAACTAAAAATTGACTTATACAATGCCAGACACTGCCTTTGTCGATCCCAAACAGTCTTTAATAACAGAATATTCATGGCAAATTACATGTCGATATCTCTCCGTTCGATTTCCGCTGACATGCTGCGGACAGACAGACGGAAGAATTCAGTAGGCGATCCTTATCAAGAAAATATCTTGATTTTCTATACCTACCACACCTTCTTTAATGCCAAACTGAAAAAGTCACTGTCCCCTCAGATGTAGGGTATAAATATTGTGTCATATGAATAATTTAATTTCGTCTCAATACCTTTTAATTTGGTTAATGGTCGTAGTGTCTTGCTTTCTAAACCTATTGAAAGTTCACGGTGAAATATTAAAAATTAATTGACATTAAAATTCATTAAAAATAAGTCATTAAATTTATTTTAATTAGTGCGCTTACTTTATCGATTAATTAGAAACATTTTGTAATTTTTTTTTTGCCTTTTTCATTACTACAATTTTTGAAATATTTCATCAGCTTTTTTTCTTATTCCCCTACTTCTCAAGCTCACAACCTCAATAACCACCATATAATTTATCTTTCTGAACACTTTGTCACTTTTATGAATCTAACAAATTAATTTTGTCGTTTTTTTTAACAGACTTACTTTAAAAAATTGCATTAATTTGATTTTTGATTGATTTTATAAATAACGGAAGTAATTACAACAGACTGTATGTTTGCAAAAAAAATTTACTACAATTAATTTTGTTTGGTAGATAAAATGTAACAATTTTTTTTCTGTGTAAGTAGATCGACTGTGTGGGTTTATGGATTGATCGATTTAATGATTGTCAAATGGTGATTAATTTTTATGTAAATTGTTTGTATGGATTTCATCTCACATTCAAAATTGTTTCATTTTGTGTGTATGAGAGAGAAAAAAGAAAACCAGATTTGAAAACTTATTCTTATCAAGAATTTGTGAATGCGAAATTTCATCACGACGTTTTTAAATATTTCCACAATTTCAATAAGGATATGTCCGATATCGTTCTCTTCAATTATCTTTCAGATTATCCACCTCCCAATAATTATCCCGATTTTCGGGTAAATCGTGGCAATAGAATGGATACTGATGATATTGAATCTACAGCGAGTAGTGCCATGTCCACACTTGGGACGCTCTTCTCGTTCACCTCACCGGCAGTAAAGAAATTGCTTGGTTGGAAACAAGGTGACGAGGAAGAGAAATGGGCCGAAAAGGCTGTCGACAGCTTGGTTAAGAAACTGAAAAAACGGAAAGGTGCCATTGAGGAGCTGGAACGAGCTCTTTCTTGTCCCGGGCAACCATCAAAATGTGTTACCATACCCAGATCATTAGATGGACGATTACAGGTTTGTGTGTAGTAATCCGATCATTCAACCAATTTCCTCTCAACGATTTAAATATTATGCTCAGGTTTCACATCGTAAGGGTCTGCCACATGTAATCTATTGTCGTGTCTGGCGTTGGCCCGATTTGCAATCACATCATGAACTCAAACCTTTGGAGATGTGCCAGTACCCGTTCAGCGCCAAACAAAAGGAAGTCTGTATAAATCCTTATCATTACAAAAGGGTAGAGAGTCCCGTGTTGCCGCCCGTATTGGTGCCGCGACATTCCGAATTTGCTCCCGGCCATTCGATGTTACAATTCAGTCAGATGTCCGAACCGGCTATGCCGCACAATGTTAGCTATTCAACAGCTGGCTTCAATTCACATCTCAGCGCGAATAGTCCGCCTATTTCGACGGTGGGAAGTCCCGGTTCTGTAAACTCCAATCCGAATTCTCCGTACGGTAGTCTTGCAGAGACGCCACCACCAGCTTACAGTCCATCCGAAGATGGTAATTCCAACAATCCTAACGATGGAACACAACTGCTCGATGCTCAGATGGGTGACGTGGCACAGGTAAGCTATTCCGAGCCAGCTTTCTGGGCTTCCATCGCCTATTACGAGCTCAACTGTCGCGTTGGCGAAGTTTTTCACTGCACTAACAATTCGGTCATTGTGGATGGTTTTACGAATCCCTCGAACAACTCGGATCGTTGCTGCCTCGGCCAACTTAGTAATGTAAACAGAAACAGCACTATCGAAAATACACGCCGACATATAGGTGAGTACTCAAGAATGTAGCGGGACAACTTTAATACGCCATTTTTATGTTCCAAATATCCGATACAATAATTCATTCATTGTATCGTTTCATAGGCAAAGGCGTGCATCTCTACTATGTCACTGGCGAGGTCTATGCTGAATGTCTCTCCGATTCAGCCATCTTTGTACAATCGCGCAACTGTAACTATCATCACGGCTTTCATCCCAGCACTGTATGCAAAATACCACCAGGCTGTTCGCTTAAAATATTCAACAATCAAGAATTTGCTCAACTGCTATCACAATCGGTCAACAATGGCTTCGAAGCTGTTTACGAATTAACGAAAATGTGTACCATACGTATGAGTTTCGTTAAAGGTTGGGGTGCTGAATATCATCGACAGGATGTTACATCAACGCCATGTTGGATAGAGATACATTTGCACGGACCATTGCAATGGTTGGACAAGGTGCTCACACAGATGGGATCGCCACATAATGCTATTAGTTCTGTATCCTAAATTAGGAAAGAGTGAGAAGAATGGCACGGACGAAGAATAGTATGTGTGTGTGCGTGTGTGCCTGAGGCAGAAGGAGGGGTGGCGAAGTGTGGCGAAAAGATTCCAAACTCAATCAGAACGTACAGAATCAAAAAGAAAAAGAAATTATTCCGATTTCGTTCCTAAAATTGCCGGACTTGAAAATGTACAAATTTTGAATCAAAAAGAAAATTTTTTTGTGAGAGATGGAGTGTTAAAAATCGAATTTTAACTATCCAAACTATTTTTTCTTTCTTTCGATTGATTGAATTAACGGGTGTGTGTATTATGTATGATTGCATTCACCTTCATTCTACCCCCACCCCCTTCCCTCTACGCACAATTGAACTCATAACCTAAGTGAAACACAATTCATAAAAGCATCGAAAAAGACGGACGTTTAGTTCTTTATTCGGTTTAATTTTTATCTCAGTAATTCTTTTCGTAAGTAAAAGGTTTCGCAATTTTTTATCTGTTATGGTGATTTTTTATTTATTTTGCCGAAAATTGTTCTCTGCGTTTGATTTTGCACGTAATGCAAGCATTAAATATATTAATTAATTTTTAAAAAATCTTGATTTTTTTAGAACATTTATTTCGCTTAATAATTGATTTTGTTTAAACAATTCACTATTTCTTAAATATGTTTAGCTTAATACAATTTCAATTTTTCTTACTGAAACATGTTCTAAAGTAAACTTCTATAATTAATTATATAAAAAACAAATTTTGTGCCTTGAGAATTATTTTATTTAACAAATTAATTTCAATTCAATTTACATCAGACGAAAGAATAAATATTTATATGCAGAGTCTTTATTATTCGTTCTGATCTATTTTAATGGGAAAAATATTGCATGAATTTTTTTTTCATATTGCTTTACTTGTGAAAGGAAAATTAATTTCTCTGCTCGTGAAAATCAATTATTTAACAGTTTTAATTTTAAGCTCATACTTCTTTTTAAAAATAATATTAAGTGAATTCGTTACTTGTGCCTCTAAAATTTTCATAATGAACTCTGATACTGTGCAACTTTTGATCTTCCTGTAGTTTGTAAAAGTCAGTTTTAAGTTCTGATTTATAAAAGATTTGTTGCTTTGTTTATATTATCTCAAAGCAGTAGCTTGATCTGGCGTTTTTACTTTGGCCAGTTTGATTTGTATTTTAGACATGTACGAATGTATTTTAGACATTTATACGAATATCGTCCAATGCAATATTACAATTACAATAATTTTCTTGTTTTATTTTGAATTTAAAAAGAAAACAATTAATTTTTGAAACTCTTGATTAATCGAACGATTAATCATTTTTATGATTATTTAAAATAATTCAATAATTTACACAATATAAGATCCACAATTGATTATATTTGTTGTGGATTTATTTTGGCAAAAGTATATGATTAATTTTATATTTATGTAATCAATTAATTTACATGTTTATTGAATAAAATTTAAATCATGAATTATTTCATTTTATTTTATTTTTTCTAATTTCTAATTAATTCTGTTTCGTTTGGAACTCAGAACAATTTTGTGGGAGAAAAGTTCACGCAAGGGAGACAAGTTGCTTGATTTCATGGAGACAGTGCATTTGAAGTTATCTAATTTTCGACACCCTTATTTTATAATTATTTTAGCTTAGACTTAAGTTAAAGCGAAATTTTCATTAAACGACATCTACCCATACCCTATGCCGGTGAATAAACTATTCCACATAGACGTTAAATAAGAGAAATTTAAAACAGCTCATATAGATATTTAGTTCTTATAAATTTTTGGCTGACTTAGGGGGAGATAACGTCTGTAATTTCATTAAAAATTCCAAAAAATTAATACTACTGTATTTCAATTCTTTACGTTTATTTAATAATAATAGTAAAAATGTTGGTGGTAATCAGAAATGACAACGACCATCCTTCGAAATGATTGTAAGGAAAAGACAAACATTTCCCCAAATTTAGTTTTAAATAGAATTAGTCCAATTTGTAAGCGTATGATTAATTAATGCATACAACTTGTTTAATTTTGCCTCGAACGTTCAAAAAATTCTTAATCCACAACTGAACTATCCTGCATATTAGAGTTAGGAACTATCGACTGATTTCAACTATTGATATTTAATAACAATGATTTTTACTATCGAACGATTTTTTCATTCATTCATTTACTCGACCTATTTGTGCTCAACTCATATGTTGACAACATAATCAACTGATTCGTTGCTCTTTTTTTATTAATCAGGTATCGGCTTTTACCCTGACTCTTTTCTGAATTACTAAAAACTATCGAATGAATGAATAATTTACAACAATCGAATAACTCGATGTTTTTTATTCGATAGTTCCCAACACTATAACATATGTATGGATGTGTATTGTAACGTAAGAAAAATATATATGATGTACGAAAAACCGAGTAGCCCGAACTAGCCGAAGCTATCGGTCTTTTCCGATTAGCGAGCAAAACGAATAGCTCAAATTAAAAAGCTCAACCCACCCACGTATGTTTTCGCAAAATAGAGAGAAAGTGCATTTTTTCGATTGATTACTTTGAGGAAGGGTTTGAGAGAGAATTGTTTCAACTATGTCGAATAGAATTTTGCCTTAATATATTATGCTAAAACATTTTTTTCAAATACAAGCCTTAAACGGTTTAAACTCGTACAAAATTAAACAGACTCTTCCTGCTGAAATAATTTAACGGAAAGAGAAGCCTTAAGAGAGGAATAAGTGAAGCCTTACTTAAAAAATCTGCCTAATATATTTTCTAATTGCATTTTTGAATACAGATTTTAAATTTATATACCGATACTGTTTACCGATTATATACCGATTTAATGCTAATTATATGTGTTTATATAAATTGCTGATTATGTATTGCATAGATTGGAAATTGGAGAAAAAATTTATTTATATTAAATTCAAGTAAATCGTCGTTGTTGAACGTCGTCGTTGTTCAACTTGAATTTACATTCAAGTAAATTCAAGTTGCAAAAATTATATATTAAGTACAAAATAAAGTTAATCGATTACCGAAATTGTTTCGATGTCTTATGAATAAAAATATATTCAAATCTACTTTAAAATATCCCTATCGAGCTTATAATTTCTGTGAAATCACCAAAACTTAATGTGCTTTACATCCCTAGAAATGCTTTTAAAAAACTTCAACCGAAACGCTATTAATGGTTTTGCTGTGTCGATTTCGAGAAGACGATATTTTTCATTGGATTTCACAAGCCTTGGTATTTTAGATATAAACAAAAAGGCCTGACCGGAAAATTTGTTGTTTCAATGCAAAGCAAAGGCCATGAAACTGATACTAAGTATTATAGTGAAATTGGTCTCGATGCTGTAGCGCTCAAATGGTTTTATGTTGCCAATCAGTGGCGAATGTCTTTAAAGAAATATACTATGGATGTACACGGTACATCTTTTTTAAGTCATTGTTTAATTGTTGCGCATGCTTCCTTAATTCACGATTATCAGAAGATTAAATTAAGAGAATAAAATTAAGATTCAAAACCAACGTAGATATTGTATCAAACTATGAAAAACTGAGCGAAATATTGGCTTAAAGCGAGAAAGCGATTCGCTAGCGAGGAGCTAAGAGTTTAAAAAGCTATCTCGGCTCGGCTCCATGACTTTCATAATACTAGTAAATACTCATCCAACTACTTTGAGGTCTACTATTCATGTTCCAAAACTGTAATCTGCTTCTCAAGCAATGACTCGTTTGGACTAAATACCTTCTTTTCCCCTTCGGAATCGTTTCTCCACCTTCTTCAATATCATAATGAAATGTAACAAAAATTATTTGGGTTCATTTCTGTAAGTCAATACTCTTCTCAATATCCTGCCTGCTCTTAGTGATTTTGATCCACAAAATATGCCCCGAGTGGGGCACCTTTCGATATAATATTTTCCACGCAAGTTCTAAAGTGATTTCTGATTCTTCTTGGCCTAAATATCAAACGCTTTATTTAAATATAATTGTACATTTTAATACTTCTTTTAAAATAGATTTTTAATAATAATAACAATTTGGAAAAAATCAAAAATTCACAACGTTTCCATCCCTTACACCCCGTTTAACCCCTCCACACTCAAACTCAATTGTTCCATAGCTTGATGCGCCACTTTTCCTAAAATACCCTCTTGCGAAGCCGGATCCTCGTAATGTAATATATCCACACATTCTTTAAGAATCTCAATAGCTCCGATCAATTTATTTTTCAAAGCTTCTCCCGTTAGTGCTCGTGCAATAAAAGCACTCTTTGCTAAAAGAACCAACGGTACATGCTGTTCATATAAAACCATGGCTCTTGAACGGCTCAGACCCGGTTCGAAAATTTTCAGAACGCGCAAAACTTGCCGACAAAGTTCTTCCTTACGTTCGAGCAGAATATCCGGCAATTCAACCATTTCATAGCCTTCCACTCGACCGTACATTTCGATAAGATTCTGTCGCAAAGCCGTCAGTATGAAATGGAGGGGATGCAAAATGCCACGATATTTACGCATCAGTTTCTCACTCTCCTGAAGACGTTCAGCACCAACACTTAGAGCCTGTACATCGTTCACTTCCGTTTGCATGACTGCTATTGCTTTTTGAATCGCATCACCGGAAGTTTTTGCTTCACATATATTGCATTTCCAAATTGCGAGACTATCTACGAAGAGCAAATAGTATACGATTAGTGTTATCTAGTAGTGGTTCGAGCTTGATACGTGTGTTGTTTAAGACGTACCTAATGGATTCGAGCTTAATATCCAACCGTCTTCGCATTTCCTGCATTTGAAACTACTAAAATATGTTCCCAATTCGGTCGGATCGACACAACGTTGACACGTACAGGTAAAGAATTTGCCGGTCTTAAGATGTTCCTGACGTTGAGCCGTGCCATTTAATGTAAACGTATACGAATGTTGTAACTGTTGGCCCGCCTCCAAATCGCACATTGCACGCAAACGAATTCTGCACAGAAAAAAAGAATTAATTATGATTAATATTGTGCTTTGGCTTTATTGTAAAACGCTAGACTGCATAGAACGTTACCGGTAACCCTCGCTGGGATATATACTTCTGGTTGTATTCGGTACACAATTATGAGCCAATATTCCCGTTAACGGATATAAAGCGCGAAAGGGATAGCCTTGAATGGTGCGTCCTTCGAAAGCATTTACCTCTAGGATGCCCACAATTTGCATGATCAAATCTTCTGAGAAACGTTCCAGCTTACACGGACCACGTAGATATTGCGCTATATTGACACGATCCGCATTCCAGATATCGGTCATTTGTCGCCGGTTTTCGTCATGATATTCCATAGGAGCGATTTCAGTATTCCAGCGTTCCGGATTAGCTTCTTTCGCCAAAAGTACTCTGTGACGAGAAGGAAAGAGATTTTTTTCAAAATGAAGAGAAAACATGACAAAACAATTATTTATAAAAAAATGAGAACAATAAAAGTTTTTATCATAAAAAAATTATCGCCTTTTTATGTGTGTTCGAAATGAATGCCAAAAAAATGCGGATGTGCCAAATCTTTTGAAATTAAATATAGCTCAGAATGAATACCATAAAATTATTTTTTTTAAAAAAATACTGTGTCTAGCAATTGCATTTGGTGGCTTAAAATCTTACTAAAGTAAACGATGTTTGTACCTCAAAGGAGTTACGCAGTCCAATTGTGGACATCCATGAATATCGTTTGACAATGCATAAAATTTCACTTTTGCTTTTTGAAATATTTTGCATTCATTATTATAATGTTTCCATTGGTAATTATTGGTATTGGTGCTGGTGCGGGCACAATCTGCACATAATGGCCAACCGCATTCTAAGCAACGATCATTAAGGTCTGAAAGATTTTGTAGAGGTCCAAAACAATCCAAACAAATAATTCGACTATTGCACTTTGGACCAAGTGTGAATGGTAACTCTTCGATAAGTATCTCACGTCCGACCACTCGTTCTCTCGTTACTAAATATCTTCCGAATTCGCTATTCTTACAAATAACGGTATTATTTAAAATAACGTGCTGTGACGTTGAAAACATGATTTGAACTGAGACGCGAACATTTTTGAGACCTAGCAAAAATATGTGTCGCGATGGATTTCTATTTCATTTTTTTTTTTGAATGAATATGTGCCTCATATATTTGCCTGTCTCTTTAAAATTACTTTGCTAATAAAAGAATAGTTTCGCTGCGTCTACACTTCATAATTTCTGAAAGTGTGTATGCTTGAAAACGGTTTGTATGAAACGCAACAAAAGTATGCACATACATCCCCTTATACGTGCATAAAGATGAGAAAAAAACACATTTAACACTTTTCTATAAGTGATAGATTATTCCTTAAGAAACTGAGAAATTAATTTATAATCGCAGGTTAGTGCATACCAGCCTTCAATAAAAAGTTGACCCGCGCGAATTCGCTCTCTTTCGATATCAGTTAGACCCGGGTAATGGGATCAAAGAATATACATCGCAAAAAATCCAGCCCATTTATACATGATTCGTTATCCTGTAATTGTGACTATTTTTGGTTTAAGTTAGTGCCATCAACCCCAATTGTGGTAGTGAGTTTTTGCCTTACTTGACAAAACGTGAATGTTATTTTTAAGTTTTATATTTACTGCACAAGTTAGTTGGAATTAAGATATAAAAGCAAATAAATTTATAAAAAACGTTTTTAAAAGTAGGCGTGTCATAAAATTGTGAATGACCATATACTGCTGACATTGTTCAAAGGAATGTATTGAAAGTGACGCTCACTTTTCTTATAAATAGTGATTTTTCATGCCATCATTTATTGGAAATATGGCATAACTAACAAAATACAAAATTTTGTGTTATAATATATATGATGATTGTGCCACGCCTACTTATTGACACGGTTATTACCAAGGTAGCAAATTCAGCAATTTCTATTTAGATGTAAGCTTCATTTTCGTCATCATAAATTACATATTTTTATTTATAACTATACGAGTTAATTTTCTGGTCAGATTTTCGAACGGTGCCTCTTTCCCAATCAGACAGAATGACGGTTAGGGTTAAAAAAATTCAAGGGATACCAGCATAAGCTGAGATGTATATATTTCTAAATATCCTGTCAAACCCCTTTTAATGGGTTGTAAACAATGCAAACGGATAGATTTCGTGATTAATTTTAATTGCTAATTAGAAATTATTTGGGTACATTTTAGAATTGGGTTACAAGCACTTAACACTTTTATTGATTTAGTTATCCTTCTAAAAATTACTTAAAAAAGAGGCTTTGAAGTACGAACGAGTTGAAGTAGTAGAATATGTTTTTATTATCCTTTCACACACTTATTCTGTCCAAGAGAGGGAAAGGAGAGGAGAGGCAAAGAAAATAGTTCCCATTTTCAAAAATGATTCATAGGCTCTAAATCTGATTCAATTTTTCAGATAATGTGGAACGAATACCCCAAATAAGAGCCATTTAAGACAAGTGCACTTTTC
Organism: Physocephala rufipes; assembly: GCA_963966595.1. Lineage (NCBI taxonomy): Eukaryota > Metazoa > Arthropoda > Insecta > Diptera > Conopidae > Physocephala > Physocephala rufipes. The sequence continues at coordinate 44,816,072 of OZ016502.1, read as the reverse complement.
GATTTAACGATTTCAATAATTCGAGTCGATAACTGAATGTCAGTAACAAGTTAAAGCCATTTGCTTCATTGGCCTTTGCCATCGTTTTACTACCGAACACATATAAAAGTTTCAAAGCCTCGTTTCTAAACAATGAGCCCCCAAAGCAGCAACAACAAAATCTGTTTTGTTACTTACAAACATTTTTGCCACGAGAATAAAAGAAAACGACTGATCGTCGTTCGGAAAAATAAAACGAAACACTCGATAACGAATATTGTTTAGATAAATGAATATATTTACATTTGCTAAATTGATAAATAAATGCATTTTAATTATAATAAGGAATAAATAATTACTTTTATAATAATAAAATAAGTTTAGAATTTATCGCGTACAAAACGAACACCCTAAATTAAGAAAAAAAAAGAATAACAAGATCAATGTTAAAGCAATTGCACAAAAATAGACATTAATGCCTTTTTCTCTCTTTGTCTTTATGTATTTATCATTCCACTTCTATTATTTGACGGACATGCGCGGCAAGTACGCACAATTGCCAAATTTTACATAAACGCTTGTGATGCTTTTCTGAGTTCGCTAACAATCATAATTATATTACTATTACGTTATTACTATTACACTATTTATGAATTAGTTGATTTGTTTTTATCGATTCGTGTCATCTAAATTAGGTTTGTGTACCGTCTTTGACACTTATATCATCGATTGCTTAACTGGATTATATCCTCAGTAGACTAATAAACCAATTTAAAATTACATTCTGATATTTGAATTACACTTTTGTTACAGAATCTGAGATCAAGGGTTCTTATGTATTTGAATAAACATTAATTATAATTCAAAGTTTCGAGTTTGTTTTACTTAAAAGAATGTATCTACCGATTAATTATGGTTTATAATTCCATTTACCCACTTCCTTCATCCGCGAATTAAGTTCGCCTAATCAGACTTATTTTCTAGCACGTTTCTAATGTTTTGACGCGAAATTGGAATTATAGGTCGATTAGATAACGACATGCTTCCTTTCGAATTATTGACATAACATCGATCTTTAACAATATGCGAAAAAGAGAACTAATATGACAAAATGCAGCGCACTAACGAGAGGATTATAAAAATAAATCCATCCGATGACGCAGACTTCATAAATATTTTTAAACACAAATTAAAAATAAAATGGAATTAACTTTTTCCTATCATTTGTTTCAGTCTTTGTCTAACCTCAAGGGAGTTATGCAATCCAACTGTGTACAAATTCCATCCTCACCGACGTTTCCAGCAAACGTAACTCCAGCGCCTGAGAATATATCACACTCGCCACTATGGGCAACGGAACCGACACAAGCGCTACACAATGGCCAGTCGCATATTTCGCAGCGATTAACGGATTGGCCATCCTCACCGAAATTCAAAAACATGTAACAACCAAGACAAACGATACCGGTATTCTGTTTCGGACCAAGAGCGAAAGGTAATTCCTCGACGACAATTTCACCACGTTTTACAGCCTCTGACGTAACCAGTGTTCGACCCAATAAGGGATTTATTTCAATTCGGGATTTTATCATAATGCTCGGGCTTTTGGAGTCGTTGTTATGACTGCCCCGAGCCAATGAAAGTTCTTGAAGTTCAATAATTGTTATGCCGTTTCTTTCGGTATAAATTTTTAAAGAATTTATTATCGCAATATGATTACGTTAATTCTTTTATGTATTTCTCACGAAAAATCGTAAAATTATAAAGTATTTGCCGATTATTTTTCGATTATTTTCGATTCCGACTAACGTTCGAGATTGATTAAAATCAAATGCTAATCGCATTCGTTAAATCTCTTTAAATATTTTTCTTTTGTAAAATTGTCAATCACGTAAACTACGTAATAAATGTATCTGTACAAATGTATGTTTATTCTTTTCTCATTAGTTTATCTATTTTTATAAATCTTCACAAAACAACAAGCTATTTTGTTTTCCGTCTATAATTCAATTCAATTTCTCCCTGCTTCGATCATGGAGGTAGTCAAAATGTCATTCTGGGCAGCTGTGGCCAATATAATTCCTTTATATCAGAGGAGGGTATCACTCTAGCCCCTAAAATCCGTGAAGCACTACGCCATTGAAAATAATTCCTTCCAATTACGTCAATTTCAGTCAATCTGAATCTTTGTCCAACGAGTTCGTCTTTTAAATTTATTGAATGATTCGTGAGAATTGTCAGAATTCTCTTTAGAACTCAAGTACGCATTATTGCATTATGAATGAAGATGAATCAATTACTTATATCGAAATTGTAAGATATTTATATTTAGTATTTTATTACACTGTTTAAGCACAATTTTCTAAAACTTTAAAAAGTTCTAGAAGTGCATTGAAATGTGTGGGAACCACTACTATAACGTATGAGAGATTTATGTATTCGTATTAATAGACAAAACATTTAGATTGATTTCAGAATAGATTAAATTATTTATATTGAAAGTATTCTGTAATAAATTTGTAATGAATTAAATTCAAATTTGATTGTATTATTTTATATTTATTAATTTATATACATGAATTTATTAGGCTTTAGATTTTGTTAACACATATTACTTTTTTAATAGCAGCGTATTTGTAGCTATCAAATTGTTGTGTCTGTCCAGCACGTGAATTATCTGAACCTGTTTACCGGGTACGACGAAATATTTCGTCATTCGCAAACTGCTATTGCATTGAAAACAATCTTTTTTTTGTGGGAATACCCATTGAACACATTGACTTTTATGATGTTTGGCTTGTTCCAACACATTCTTGGATGGACTCGTAAAAGTACATATTGCGCAGAACTATAAAGGTAACATAGCTTTAGGTTTTTTATAGTGGTTGGTAGAGTGACGGAAATAAACCCAAACAAGTTGCTAACATTTCATGTTGGGCTTCTTAGCAAGTAGCTAATTTTATTTTGCGAACGATTTCATCCGACGAAGTCGAACAAATAGGCAGAGGGACGGACCTGGCTAAATCCCCTCAGGAGTGGATTCACTCATTATTGACGTGAATTCAATAGACCACAAAAAATGACCATTATAACAAATTTTTAATTTACAGCAGCGAGTACCCGGCATCTTTATCTCGGATTTAATCTCTGCTTAATAAAATCTATACAGTAGTTCACAGTAGTTATGTTTTCGTAAAAAATACTTCTTGTTTAGTAATTTCTGTAGCATGTGACAACATTTTCCGAAAGAAGAGGAACATGAGTTACAGTGAAGCAACGACCTCGCAGTTATAGCGTCAGCAAATCTCCCACGTGATGCTGCGATCAAACATAGCAGTCAGGCAAAGGTAGCAGTAACGTGTATCCTATCTCTTCATCTCTGCTTATAACAGATATTATATCTCTATATCTTCTGCAATACAGTTGTTGGTATTAATACACAACTCGTCTGGTACTTTCCGAAATATGTGGCAACATTTTGCCAGAGGAAAAGAGCGTGAAAGATGCTGCCATATAAGATTCTATTTCTCCCGGTGCTGCCGTCAGTTTGCTCGTCCCATAAACTTTTCATTGAATTGTACGTTACTAGCAACCGACGCTGCGAGGTTGCGATTAGAGTGATTATTAATGTTCCAGATAAAAATTAATGAACATATTTGATCCCAGCATGGCTAGGTTTTAAATTAATATAAACTGATCAAAAGCATCAGGAGTAATATTTATTTGAACGATGATAAATTGCAAAACTTGAATGGGTGAGATTTGCTTGTAAATATTTAGTAATAGATAAGTGAAAAATGTGTACCCTAGTCTTTAGTTCTTATAATTAATTAAAACATTCTCGTTGGTTAATTATATATTTAACAGCTTTCCGAGTGTTTTGCAACAGAGTATTAATATTTTACACCCAAAATACCTGATTTCCGAAGATATTTATCGATTTTGTCGATAAAACAGTTCATATCTGACATAGCCGAGACAAATATACATTTCTGCGACTCGCAAAAGGAGACAGCTAATCTTTCAACGCGCGTGACGAAGAACACGGTCAAGAAATTTTCAGCAGTCGCAAATTTTATTTTGTGAGTAAGTTCATTCGTTGTCCGTGTTCCTTCTTTTCGCTCAGACAGTAAACCAAGAAAAGTAAGTAAATTTCAATTATTTTATGTAAAAGCATTTAATTGTGGCGACATAAAGCGTTAAAAAAGCATAGCTTCGCTATTTATGTATACCGGAAAATGAATTGAAATCCGAGGGATGGGAACCTGTTTCATAACCTAGAAAATATTCCGAGGCAGTGTTCTGAAGGCATTCATGGGATACGTGAACTAATGGATAAATCAGCAATTTATGCATTCGGCGGCACTTCGAATGGGAGGGAGAACAGATTTAAAAGACACGTTACTACATGTGATGTGTGACAATAATTCTACCGATTAGCCGCTGACTGACTTAATTATAATTAAGAAATGTCAATGCTTGACTTTAAAAATTCAAAATTTTCGTATTATGCGTTCTCAACGATTATTTGTTTGCCCAAACTATGCATACTTCGGCAGCATTTTAATATTTTATAAATTTTAGCATTACGTAACAAATGCCTTCTAATACTTCGTCATTGCAGCGAACAAAAAGGGTGGAGCTAAAGAAAATGATATTTTTGTCAGTGCCTTCAGAAATTGCTTGAACATCTTTCTCTTCTCACATAAAATAAGATGTGGGGAAACATGTAAAATAAGACATGTAAGCTTCATAGTAAAAACATATTTTTTTGGATCTAACCACTTCCGGGAATGGTTTCTGCACTTCTCTGTTCCTGCAATATTTAATGATATATATTTTTTTAAACCTTTGTCGTCATTGTGAGATTCGGCAATATTGGGCAATCGATGTAAAAAACAATAATTTATGTACTGAACTCCGTCAGTGATATGTGCGGTCATTGTCATCTTTGTCACGGATCTATGACCTAGAGATGTAATTGTGTGTAATGTACTTTAAGAGTTATCTAAGACGCCTCCTTTCAAAAACGTTACATACAAATTTATAGTTTACATAATATTTTGTACACATAATCTAATTACTCAGGAACACAATGGGTCTTCTGGTTGAAGTCCGGCGGTGCCAGACGATCTCAAAAGTCCTCTCATACCAACCAAATATAATTACTTGGAAACAGTAATGTTCTCATTGAAACTTTATTAATCGTCTATTACTTCAACCTAAAATTATCGTATTCATCGTAATGTCTTCGCCGAAATCAATAATCTTATAAATATGTAATGACTACGTATTTTGTTAGTACGTTACGGAATCAGACGCTAGACCAGCTGTTATGTCATCACAGATAAATGTGTGTGCATACGTCATTTATCAGAACTCCTAAAATGGGGATGCATTTTTGTAGAGTATTATTTTTACTATTTATTAATTCTTGCTTAGCGAAATATGTTTCTCAAAGTTCCTAAGTATCTTACAAATTTTCTTTGTCTCTAAAGACTACACAAAAAATTCGAATGGAGTCTTTTAAGTATTTACCTTTTATCTTTAACCATTTTTGTTTTATCTTTAATAATTTTCCTTCAAAATTTTAATTGGTAAATCTACTTCACAACAATATCAAAGCAAAAGTATAATAGAATACAATTCTAAATTAAATTCAGAAAGAGAAATTATATTTTTTTTTCACGATAATTCGATTTTCTGATTGTTCTGATGGATACATTTTTATCTAAAACCACGTGCTTCACTTACGTAAGATTCCCAGAAAATCAAAAGAGAAGAATTCATAATTTGAAAACAGACGAGGCTGCAAAATGAATTGGTGAGACGTGAATGTTTGTTTGCCTTAGAGTTAGTACTGTGATTATTAGAATGACGTGTTCAATAGAAATGGTTTATGAATTATTATGTCATCGATCTACGTTTTTTTTTCTAAATCGGGCCAGTTAAACATGTATTTTGTTGTTGCATATTGTTACAATTAGTTCGTTCTCTTTATTCTGTGTCTTGCTTTTAGTACGACGCGCTGATGACGCTTGGTTTGGTAATTTCTTGTAATGCAAACAAATATTCAGCACAGAACGTTTATTGACCCCAATGAAAATATGTTGTTCCGTTTGCTTTTCCTTGCGTTAGATCTTTGTATTATTCATTGAGCGCAAAATGTGAACACATTGATGAAATACATATAGCCACGTAAATACACAATACATGATCGTATATTTAAATTCGTTTAGCTTCCTATTTATTTTATATGACCAATGAATTAGATAGCTGAGCCTTGTCCCTGCCTGTTAATATTTATATCATCATGTATATGTACTTATACCTATGTTTTCTGCGACTTACCTAAACGATCAACGAATTGGTATTGCCAGAATTTGTCATGGGCAAATTCTTTCTATTATTTTTAATGAAATGACACGAGTTTGATTTTATTTTATTACAAAACTGTTTATTTCTCTTTCGAATTTTTAGGTATTTTTAATTGATTGTTATCAGCTTGTTTAGACGATTCCTTTAACACAAAATGTATTTGATTAATTTTTAAGACAAACCCTCCCTCATTTTACAAAAATGTTCTTTAAGTAAACTTTGCGTTTTTTTATTAATTTTTGAATTAATAAAAAAACTTATGTCAAACAAAATTTATTTTAATAAATCCGTTTTATTGCTTTTCGTTTGCAACTTGGGTGTAATCGATTTATTTTTTAATCAAACATTTCTAACTTTTAGATGGCTCCACCATCATATACTGATTTAGGCAAACAGGCCCGCGATATATTCTCAAAGGGTTATCATTTTGGTTTATGGAAATTGGATTGTAAGACTAAGACCAAATCGGGCATTGAATTCAACACATCTGGCCACTCAAGTCAGGACTCTGGCAAAGTATTCGGAACATTGGAGACCAAATACAAAGTCAATGATTATGGCCTGACATTAACTGAAAAGTGGACCACGGACAATACTTTGTTTACTGAAGCTGCTGTACAAGATCAGCTCGTCGAAGGTTTAAAGTTGGCTTTAGAAGGCACTTTTGCACCCCAGTCTGGGTAAGATAATGTATGACAATTTAATTTAATAGAAATGGTGGGAGGGTATAGGGAGAAGGGGAGTCAGGCACTTGCATTTGTTTTTGCAATAACTTTTTTAAACAATTGCTTTTTTCTATTTTAGGGATAAGGATGGAAAAGTTAAGGTGGCTTATGGTCATGAAAATGTCAAGGTTGATGCTAGTAGCAATTTCGATTTGTCTGGTCCATTGATCAACGCATCACTTGTACTGGGTTACCAGGGTTGGCTGGCTGGTTATCAGACTGCGTTCGATACCCAAGCAACAAAACTGACTAAAAACAATTTTGCTTTGGGATTCACGTCCAGCGATTTTGCCCTGCACACAGCTGTGTAAGTTTTACTTATTTATTCTCTATAAATAAGGAGACGGAATAAAAACAATTGTGTAAAATTTTTGCAGCAATGATGGTCAAGAATTCATTGGCTCAATTTATCATCGTGTTAACGATAAATTGGACTGTGGTATTCAATTGTCGTGGACTTCTGGTTCGAACAACACTAGCTTCGGCATAGGCTCAACATACAGTCTGGATGCAGATGCGTCAGTGCGCGCCAAGGTGAACAACGCCAGCCAGATCGGTTTAGGTTATATGCATAAGTTGCGTGATGGGGTTACCCTGTCTCTGTCTACATTGATCGATGCTAAAAACTTTAATGCCGGTGGCCACAAGATTGGCGTAGCTCTTGAATTACAAGCTTAAATAAAGAACAACATATGCAAATTAAATTATTATAAAAATGACGAAACAAAAACAGTAAATTTATTAAACTTTAAAAAGCCGCTCCAAATTTGGAGATATCCCACACATAAACTGTTCTAAATAAATGAGCCTGTCGCAATATGTGCGGCCTAAAAACTTGTAAGCGGATTCGTTTATTTTTTCTTAATTTTGTCTTAAAAACGAATGCAGTATTAGTGGTTTCGTGATAATAACTTTTGAGATTTTGGAGGAACTTGGGCTTCTGTTTGATTCCGTTGTGGTGAAGCTTTTACAGCCCGCGCTCACAGTTAGTTTATGGTTGAATTATAATGGGCGGTACACTCCTATTTTTCGGAAGTACATTTTCTCAGATCGCAATATTGTAAATACAATTTCTGTTTGAAACTGCACTGGAAGCTGAGAAATTGACGTAAGGGCATAAGCAAACGTGCAAGTGGTCCGATTTTACCTTAAAAAAATCGAAAATACTAAGTGAATAAACCGTAATTCGGAGGTTGGGTTTAGAAATGAGCTAGTGTGGTATTTTCGTTAATTGGTAAATATATATTTTCAAATATAAACACCTTTGAACACCAATTAAAAATAATCAATTGTTAAGATAAAGCATGTTTAGCGATTTAAATATGTTTACATTTAAAAAGTTTATATTGTGGTTAACTTAATTTCCCAGCATGATTGGATGAAATACATTCACAATACCTAATCTGTGTTGTGTGTAAACACCTTTTTGAATTTTGCGATTGTGATTTGGCATCATTGCCTTGGGTTCGAATGGCGACATTATTTCAAAAATTTCAAACGAACTCATTCGTAAACCTTCTATAAGTGTTTTTAATTTTCATTAGAGAGTATCTGTTTTTTATATACAAAAATGCATAAACGAAAGAAGCCACCGACACGGCGAGATTTGCCAGAGCTGTTAAAAAATGTACCGGAAGATTATAAAGAAAATATACGTGATATGTCCCTCAAAATGATGTCTCATCCGGCTTATGGACAACCGTAATATAAACATACGCATCGAATACAATTTTTATCTACTTTATTCCTATAGTTATGAGTGGTGTACTCGGGACTTCGAAATGGGTGCGCCTCTCGGTCGTGGAAAGTTTGGACGCGTCTATATTGCTCGAGAAAGGCGGTCTCATTATATCGTCGCCATGAAAGTTATGTTTAAAGCGGAACTTCAAAAAGGAGGAGTCCAAGGACAAGTATTGCGTGAGGTCGAGATACAGTCGCGATTGAAGTAAGCTTAGTCTTTCTTTTGCGATCAGATATAATTTTATTTTTTCGATTAGGCATCCGAACATCTTGCGCCTTTTTACATGGTTCCATGACGATTCTCGTATTTATCTGGCCCTAGAAATTGCTTCCGAGGGTGAGCTGTATAAGATTTTACATGATGCGAAACGCTTTGATGATCCCCGAGCAGCAAAGTATACGTATCAAGTCGCTGATGCTCTCAATTACTGCCATCTGAATAATGTTATCCATCGTGATTTGAAACCAGAAAATATTTTATTAACATCGACGGATGATATTAAATTAGCTGATTTTGGATGGTCTGCGCATACGCTGTCAAACAAGTTTGGTTTAATCCTTTATTAATTTTTTTAAAATCCTTAATTACCTTTTCTGCCTCAATAACAGACGCAGAACACTTTGTGGGACATTGGATTATTTACCACCCGAAATGGTGGACGGCAATAGTTATGACGATTCTGTTGATCAGTGGTGTTTGGGGATTTTGTGTTATGAATTTCTCGTTGGTAAACCACCATTTGAATCTAACGATACCGACAAAACTTACGAGAAGATACGACGGTTGGCCATCTATTACCCTCCCACAATGTCTGCGGGTTCAAAGGATCTCATTTCAAAGGTTCAAATCATAGAAATTTAAAATAATCTCTTCATTTTTATTTCAAATATTTTTTCCAGCTTTTATGTATATCGGGCCGATCGCGTATCACCCTGGTTCAGGTGATGAAGCACTTTTGGATAAAAGAAAATATGGCCATTAGAAATGCTCAGTTTAAGGAATATATGGAGAGGAAAAAAATGTGCTCTTAAAAAAACCAGTTTCCCGAAATAAAGACGATACAATTATTTTTGTTATTTGTAAACTAAAATTGTTTTTATTATTAAAAAACGATTAAACAAACGATGCTTTATAATTATCGTCGTAAGAAAATTATATACTATTTAGCATTTATAATATATGAAGAAGCAAGGTAGGCGATGCCAAATAATGATCAAATGTGAAGCCACTTTTTCTTTGATTTCTGAACAGCTTGTAATAAATATATTAAGTGATGTAAAATAATTTGTTCCTCACCAAATTAACTCTCACAGTCTAAAAAACGCAATGCAGTTTAGCATGATATCTTAACAGCATAGTGTTATGTAGTTTATGCAACGTTGAGAAAGAATAAATTTCAGTAATTTTTTTAGAATTATATTGCCATTATCCGCCACTGCGTTGCGTTTTACGCCAGGACAAATCTAATGAAAGCATTTTAGCAATTTTTTAAAAATACATTCCTTCCGCTGAAATTGTCGATTTGGCAAATACTCGGAAGGAAGCCCCATTCTGCCACAAATATAACAAACAGCATTCCTTTTCTCTACAAACTATGTATTTACAATAACTAGCCCCAATTGTATTTGTGTATATAAACCTTCGATTGTAATACACAAGTGGAGATTTAATTCTTTTCCTTAAAAAGGTCTAAAACTATCTAGATTTAACTAAAAAAGTATACTGAATCGAGGACATTGTTTAAATCAAGATCTCCTTGTTTTGGTATTTCCTTTAGAACTTCGTTCAGCTTGCGTTTACACATGTCTTCCATTGAGCCATCATCGCGGAATTCACTAGAAATAAAATAAAAAAGAATTACCAAAACAAACAGAAACAGAGATCATTGACTCACGACTCCGAGAAACTATATTTCTCTTGCATAAACTTCGAAAGATCCTCGAGAATTGGAAGTGAGTGCAGAGCCACAAACTGTTCTCGGCAAATCTAAAGAAAAACAATTTAAATGATTTTAGTGGGATTTTGCTGTTGACTTAATTTATATAATTTACCTTATTCATGTCCGGCACGGTTGAAGGATGGGTCCAGTAACAATCGTGTACTGAGACAAACGTTAAGCCTTTACGTTCACAATGTAAAGAAGTTAACATCATGTGTGATGAATCGAGCGAATGTATGAAATTTGGTGGGAAAGCATTCTTCTGCTTCATCACATTCGGACGTTCAAACATATCAATCGGCATGATTTCAGAGATGCGCAAGCCTTCGCGTGTGTGTGACTTATTTTCCATGGCAGTATACGGCTGTACTACCGGGAAGCCCAAAGGAGTGCACCATTCAACGTTTTGCTTCCGGACGCTTGAAATGAGACGCGCGCATTGCGTAAACCAATCCTGTATTTCTCTTGCCGATGTAAACATTTCCCGCAGACTTTCAAAAGTTTTTGTAGTTAGATACGACGAAGAAGCCCAAATCCAATCTTTTGGAAAATGAGAATTATCTTTTAATTGTCGCGCAATCTGCAGACGAGCGCCAAAACGCGTCACACCATACACAGTCGTCATTACAGTCTGTTTAATTACTTTACGATGTACGAAACCTTTCAATACTTTAGCCACGTGCAAATCATTTTCTGCGTCACGTTTTCGTATTTTTTCAACCAGTAGTGCCACAGAACTGTATACGTCTTGAGGATCTGAGCACGGTACCAAGTTAACACTTCTAGCGCCTGCCAGATCACGCCCCAACGCGGCATAATGCTGAAGGCCGTTACAGGAGCCATCCTGATGGACAGGAAAATGACACATGTAAGCTGAAAATGCGAAACATTATTAATTATATGATAAAATATTTTTTCTCTATCTATAAGCAGTCAGCTTACTTTCAGGATTCGGACAACGATGTATTTTAGCAATTTCTTGGCAACAAGCAAGTGTTTGCCACGGCTCGTCCGATCTCGCCCACCACATGCGCCCCGTCAACGGTCTATCTGCGGAGTCCAAAATATCATCCATTGCCTCTTCCGCATAAAGCAAACGTTCGGTAACCGGTTCACGTTTCTTCAACCCGGTTAAATTGATGCAATGCAATTTAAGCCAACTGAAACCATCAGGACCTAATGGCTGAGCTTGATCGAATATTAGCATTGAACGAGCTAAATCTGACCCCAAATGATTTAAATGAGGTGGCATCGGATAGACACGTCCTCGAAAATCCATATTGTGAGGAAGCCAGAATACCTTATCGCGATACTAAAAGTAATTATTGGAGAGTATTCAATAATTTCGATAAAAGTATTTATAATATTTACGTGGTTCGCCAAAGATATTCGATATAAAGCATCGCACCATAAGCTATACATCTCAGCCTGTCGTCGAAGCATTAAAAGCTTTTCTTTGAAAAGTTTTGTGCGTTCGGCATTTGTTAAGGAAGCAGCTTCCTTCGCTGTGGAGGAAAGCGAAGGGACGGAAGAAGGCGGTTCTGGCACATTGAGTTTGTGGTCGCCTCCATTTTGAAACACTTCAGTGATAATAGCCAGAATCTAGAAAATACAAATATATATTATTTAGAATATAAACATTAGTGATTGTCGACTTAGTTCTCAATGCTCATTAGTGAACAGTATGGACAACGTTTTTGATTGAAATTAATTGAGCACATTGTTCAGATAATCAGGTATTAAATGGAATAATACAAACTAGTGGGCAAGTTAATAATGTTCTTGATATTTGTTGATTTTTCCGACAGGGTTGGATGTTGATAAAATTTGGAACGATTTTCCGTCATCCCTAGTCAACTTTGGTTTGTAGACAAACCGGTTTCGGCGATGTGCCATCTTCAGTGTCTGTTTTCGTTCGAAATTCCACACTAGGTTCATAAACCTGACAGAAGTGAAGATCGACAAGCAGGAAGAAAAAATACTAGAAAAAGGACTGAAGCACAACATCCACAACCATAATAAGACAAAAGAAATCGAACAGACCATCGTAGACGCAGAAACAGCAATATCTCTACTTCCAAACGAGGAACAGGATCACGCCAGACACATTTGCAGACAAATAATAGAAAAAGTAGCCAAAACCAAAACCAGAGAACACGACAAAGAGGCTAAGACAGTTAAGACCCTAAAACGGAAATTAAAGGAAAACAAAATAATTACAACAAAAGCTGACAAAGGGAATACAACAGTACTGATAAACAAGGACGAATATATAAAAAAGACCGAACAACTAATTGAGGAAACGAAATGTAGGAAAATAAGAAAGGACCCCACCGACGAATACCAAACTAAAATTAAAGAAGCGATTAAAAAGGCTCCAAAAATTATAGAACCAAAGGCGGCCAACACACTGACGCTCATGAATCCTTCCGCACCACCAATGATCGCGCTACCAAAAATTCATAAACCAGACACTCCAATGAGACCAATTATAAACTATAAATCTGCCCCAGGTTACAAACTTTCAAAACACCTGAAGGCATTACTGAAAACGAACCTAAAGCTACCAAATGAACACACAATAGTCAATACTTCCGAACTAATTGAGAAAGTAAGCACTATAAAAATCACAAAGAACACCAAATTAGTATCGTTCGATATCAAGGACCTATATCCGTCGATACCAGTAGCGGAAACAATAAACATACTATTTGAGATACTACTCGATAAGACTAAAGACAAGGAATTCTCAACACAGCTCACAAATACTCTAAAAACAACACTACAACAGAATTACTTTCAATTCAACAACAATATATACCGACAAACAAACGGACTAGGAATGGGTAATCCAACATCGGCAATCCTTATGGAGATATTTATGCAAAACTTGGAAAATAAATACATGGATAAACTAAAAACTAACTTTGGTGTGACTTTCTATGCGAGATACGTAGACGATATCTTATGTATACTGACAGAAAACAACGAAGAAAACATACTAGAATATCTGAACAAACAACACAAGAACATACAGTTTACGATGGAGACCGAAAAAGAAGGAAAAATCAACTACTTGGACCTTACTATAAAAACAAACAAAACCACGAACAAACTTGATTACGAGATATACAGAAAACCCACAGCAACTGACACCATAATACATAACACATCGAACCACCCCGAACAACACAAAAGAGAACGAAAACAGACACTGAAGATGGCACATCGCCGAAACCGGTTTGTCTACAAACCAAAGTTGACTAGGGATGACGGAAAATCGTTCCAAATTTTATTAATAATGTTCAGTAAAATAAAAGGAAACATTGATTTGCATGAACGGCCTATTTGTTTAACTTGACAAATTCATATCATATTTTCTGTGAAAATTCCATTCATTTCTGACTTACATCTTTATTAACCCGCCAAGGTATACTAGCAAGTTGATTAAGCGAATCTAAAGCGGGATAAATATTTTGTGGATTTGTTGAATTTACACGTTTCAATTGCTGGTAGGCCTGAAATATGTTCAATTTAATTTAGCAAAATGTATGTAGATGGTTGATGTCATATTCGATTACTTGATGCGGTAACCGTATTAAGTCTGATTTGTTTAACAAATAACCGCCCGTGTGCGGTGTACTCCATGGTAGTGGAGGACATAACATCGGCACCAGATTTGAATCAAACGTTAATGTCTTCTGGCGTGAAGCTCGAAAAAGTCTAGGTGGGTAGAAACGAAAATTTCAATATTGATATTTCGAAAAAGGTTGCGTGTATTATTTTAAGTAATTACCTCGCCAATACTGGATGTGGTTTCACTTCCTCCTTTACCAATCGACCATGATTACGAAATAGAGTGTAGAATGCAGGTAGAAGATTCTTTTTTGTTTTTGGATTCTCACGCATAATGTGCAAATTAATTTTTACATCATGCATTAGAATATTGTAGAGGAAACGCCCGACACAGCAAAGAATGGAGGATGGCCATGGAGTATCAACAATATCCAAACTAGGTCCTACCGCACTATGTTCGAATACTAAACGTTGCCAGATTTGTCGTGTATTATCACTATTCAGCTCACACAGCTCACTATCCCATTTTTCGCAATATTCATTATAAATTTTACTGATCTTTTCAAAGATACCATTTTGCTTTTTCTGCTCAATTAGAAATCTGCGAAAGTGAAATATTCAAATGAGTTTTTCAGTGATCAGTAAAGAACACTGTAAATTTATACTTTCGTTGAACTTTCTGCCCCAAATCTCGATATAACGTTCCTAATGTGGGACTGAAGCTCTCCGAGTTTTCTGCCAATTTATATATTTCTTTAATTAAAATATCGGTGTACTGGTTGTTATCCAATAGCCTTAAGTAAGTGTAGTAGTCAATATGGCAATTCGGTTTGTAATGAGCCTGAGCCTTCAGAGCTGTCATATTCCGTGTGATTGCAGCTGAAATTTGTTTTCGCCAATTTTTCTCCAGCTCACTGAGTTTGTTGCGCTATAATGAAAAACATACAGACTCAAAAATACTCTCCCACAACTAAATTCTAAAACTTACATAATATTCTGAATTGGCCAAATCTGGAGATTTCTCAATGGATTTAATAGTAATGGAACCTTCTAATTCAACCTTAAGTTGTTGTTGAGCCAATTCCAATAGCTGTTCCTTTTTATATCCACGTTTTGAATTCATTATTTCTGATCCCCGCAATACTTTATCTAATGATACATCATTTTCTTTATCACCAAGTTCTAATACGGTTTCATCCAAATGATTAAGCAATGAATTAATGTAATTGATTTTCGGTGGCTCGTATGTTGGACAAAAAGTGGGCTGGACACGTCGTATTGCTTGAAGCACAATTTCACGTTGATCAGACACAAATTTTGAACGGTTCATAATTTGATTTAAAGTAAAACCCTTTAAGAAATAGTAATCAGTAAACAAAAATTACGCAACATAATACACAGCGATTGATGTATTATAACCTACTTGATCTATCGCTTTTTTTATATAGTTCTTAATACAATTCTTATTCTCCTTATCAGGTTCTGCTCGTCCTAAACATTCGAGGATCGCAGCAAAGGTTTGCTCATTAAATGCAATACCGTCCTCGTTAACAAAAGCCAAAATATTCTCGAAACGATCGAATGGAGTATCTTTGGCGAAGCCATGTAGAAGTATATTATATAGTTCAATGTTGACCAGCTGACTACCAGTCTTTTTAAAACGTTCTCTATAAGCCAGTAGAGTATTTATCCCGTGTTTAATCGAGCCATTATATATACAAGCATTTAAGAAGGTGGTCAGATTTGTACGGATCGCATGTTCTCTGGCAAGCCGTTGCTGTTCCATGCTGCTGTGGGTTTTCGATTTATACCTGATATGACATAATGGTTATAAAAAATGGTCAATCTAGGCATATTTGATTATCATATGAACTTAAATTGCTAATGTATTAATCGTAGTTGTAAACAAAAGGTGCAACTTTTCGCAATAATTGCAATTGGCCTTCCGGACAACATTAAGAATTAGCCACATGCATTTAGATGAACTGACAAAGATTGTCATCCTGAGCACGATAAATTAATATGAGAGCTAGGTCTGTATATAATTTCCCTTTATTTTATTACCTGGCCTTAGATTGCACAATCGTATCTTGATTCTCACTGTGAGCTGCTATTGGTTCGGTTGTATCGTTTACCCCCTCCGTCTCTAAAGGAACTAGTGCATCTTCCGACTCTATCAGTTTTGATTGAGGACTATCAAAGTATAATTTATTATTTAATATAATATTAATTGAGTTAACATACTACTGTGCTTCGAGGGACTCCAGTTTTTCTTGTTTGATGGTATCAATAATTTCACGAAAGTTTTGAAAACTATCAATAATCTTTTTAATTGTATCCGGATTATGGGAAATTTTCAGCACAGCTGCTTCTTTCCCAAGGAAGATGAAAGGTTTACTATCGTATATGTCGGATGGAATTAATAAATTCTCTAATTCCTCTATGTTTATACTTTGGTATTCGATTGGTTGGTCATTTAGTGATTTTGATTTCTTTAATTTTGTAACTGAAGGCGCACTCAATGAATCCGATTTAGTAATGAATTCTTGAAGTTTTTTTGCTCTTAAACGCTTAATGTATGATTTACGTTCGTTGGCAGTTTTACCAGTTACTAAAATTAAACGAATGAGTATTTAATAACGAACACCTCAACATGTTTACCTTCCATTAGATCCATATAATTCTTGCCATATCTGGTTTTTTTCCTATTCTTTTCCATGATTTTCTCTGGATGAGTTGTGGTTGACTGGTATCTGGAGGAATCTTTTAGACAATTGCAATGACGAATCTCTATAAAATTAACAAGTTATATAAACATGATTCGGTAATTTTAATATAATGTTGTGTCTACCTTCCTCCACGTTCAACAATTTAGAGCGGTATGATTGTGAAGTGCACGGATTTTTTGTTAATAAATTTGCTGCTATTGAGGGCAAACTGCTGTTTCTTCTGTAACCGGCCATTGAAATTACTCCATTACTCTGAACATTCCCTTTACCAAATGTTGTCAGATTTTGTTTAAGAATAAGTAACCGATACATTTCTCACGGCGGTTGTGTATTAGTTTTCTAATGTTTTAAACCCGGTCTCCCATTGATGAAGTATTAATGAAATGTTTATACATTTCTCACTTGCATAACAATCTATTTCAATTAATCGCGAACTCAATACATTTTAATAGGTAAACACGAGAATTTCATAAAAACACATGGCAATACAAGTTTGAAGTTTTGAATCCATTTAGAGTGACAGCCGTAAATTCACAATAGTTGAATACATTACATTAATCCCAAACCACAGACTGAGCAGTCAGCTATGCTTGCGAAATGCCGTTTCGCGTGCAAAACATCAACGTAGTTTTCCGCGATAATATTCACGGTATTATGAAGCCAGCTATTGGTCGTTTTGCTCGCCGTGGCGGTGTGAAAAGTATTTGTCTGGTTTAATATATGATGAAACTCGTGGTGTGTTTATAGTATTTTAGGAGAATGTTATTCGCGATGCAGTAACTTATACTGAAAATGCTAAACGTAAAACAGTTACAGCCATGGATGTCATTTATGGACTAAAAAGGCAAGGGTATCGACATATGATTTTGCGGTTGAACGATCTTTTAGAATTTTAAGTAAGCCATCATAAAACCATAATCGGCCCGCAATCAACCACAAATTGATCCTTTTCAGCGCCAATACCTTAAATAAACAATGAGTTTAATCAAATATATTCATCACATTTGAAAAATTACTTACACTATAAATATATCTTAATTTTAATTGGATTATTATTTATTTTAATTAATATATTTCTTAATCTGTTTGTTTTAATTTGTAATCTTATGATAATTGATTAACGCAAGTCCAACATTTTATATTACTTCTTTTTCTCTTCTAATATACAAAAACAATAGTAGCCACATCATACGCGCATACGTACATATGCATATTGAATATGCATATATGAAAGGTTTCTTGCTCGCGTTTTATTCATTGATTGTACCAGCACTAAATAATGTTCGGGTTCGGCATTCAGTTTCCGATTGGAATGTACTGATAGCAAAAACAACATTTGTGTATCGTTCACTACTAATTTTTATCTGCGGGTTTTCTAAGTGCTGTCAATGCAGAGAAAAACACGAAACTAAACGTTGGAAACACGTTCGTCTTGGTTTGCATAATATGGCTCATTTCTAGATATGACGATTGCATAACTGTTCTTGTTCTTTTTTGGTTTTTCGTGTACATTTTCCATATACAATTGAATTAGTGCTGCGAGATGTTGCTCCGCCAATTAATTTAACAATGAGCTATTTCAGGCTGTTCAAGTTTAAAGTAACAGCGGCTGCTGTGTCTGTATTTAATACATAACAAAGCCAAAACAATTGAAATAGAAACATTATCATCTCTAGATTAATCGTTGGTGCACGTTTCAATGAAATGTATCGGTATCTATTAAATATTTCCTATATTGGTACAAATTTCAGGTATTAATGAAAGAGTACATATAAATTACATATCCCATAAACGAAAGTTCCTTCATAATTATTTTCAGGGGTGTCCAGAAAACCGTGAGTAAACTTCAGCAACACGTAGTGGATACAAGTACCGTGCAGGGCTGTATTGAATTAGCTCTACGCGTTTTGCGGCCGGTCAACGAAATAAAAACCGTATTGTCTAGCCGGTAACTGATATCCTATATATTTAATGCATGCGGAATGCAGAATATATTCACTGAATTCTTAAATTAAATTCCAGCACAGACTCCGGCGTGCATGCCTTGCACTCGACTCTCCATGTTGACTTGCGGAGGCCAGTCGACGAACCTTATGATACAGAAACTATTACTGGTGTGCTTAATCGCACTCTCGACAGGGAACGATTGGCTATACGCATACTGAGCACACAAATTGTTCCTGAGACATTTCATTGCCGCTATAACACCACGGGGCGGACTTATCTCTATAGGTTAGCCGTAAGCGACAGGCCTGAAGAGCTATCTGATTACATGCGAAATAAATATTTCGGCGAATATATTCCTATAGAAGAGCTAAATAGATGCCATTTTTTACAGTGAGAACAAATTTTTAGGTTGGTAAATTTGTTAGTTATTAGCTAATGTCTGCATGTTTTGTTATTTTAGTGTACGTCAATTTGATATTGAACGCGTTCGTGAAGCGGCGCGCATGTTTTTGGGACGGCACGATTTTCGTACATTTATGAGCACAAGTAGTCAGAGAGGTCCCTCAAGAGACAATCCGATGTTCACAGTGCGAACCATAACTAAAATAACTATTGAGCCTGGTAAAGCTCTGGCTCTACGTGAGAATTCGTTAGAAGCTGAACGAATATTTAATTATTGGGACATCGAAATAACTGGAAAGTCATTCGTATATAAGCAGGTGCGACATTATGAATAATTATGATAAATATGTTTACTTCGATTATTAATTCATTAATTCTCCACAGATTCGTCGGATTGTGGGTACTTTGATTGCTTTGGCTATAGGACGTATTGACGAGAAAATCATTTATGAAATGCTGACAATACCTTCGAAGTATTCTTGGTATCCTAGAATAGTATTAGCTCCTGCTTACGGGCTTTATCTGCGCAAAGTGCATTATGATCCAAAGGATCTTCAATTAAACAAAGTTTGAAAATCAATAATTAATAAATATTTGTAAATTAAAATTGGGTTCAAACCAATGCAAGCACAATGAGCATTCTTCAGAAACAAATTCAAAAACAACGTTGTAATTTGAGAGAAACAACAACAATATTGACAACCCTAAACGGTACGAAATTTGTCGAAAACAAAATTGATAACTCACTGAACTTAAAAATAGATGATCGGTGCTGCGGTTTCGTTGTGGATAATCAACCAGATAAAATTCCGGCCTGCATTTTAGATAACTTTCTTTATTTGGGCTCTCAGGATTCGGTAAATTGGGAAAATTTCGTCAAATACAAAATAACTCACATCTTGAGCGTTGGCATCGAAATGCCAATCATTGAAGAAATCTGTGATTTGAAAAAGAAATTCATAGCGTGCTTAGACTTGCCCTCTACAAATTTATGTGATGGTATTCTTCAAGAGGCAACTGAATATATAGAGTCATGTCGGAAATGCAATGGACGTATTCTGGTGCATTGTAATGCTGGCGTCTCTCGTTCGGCAAGCGTAATTATAGGATATTTGATTTGTCAGATGGGAATGGATTATGTAGACGCGTATAATTTGATAAAATCGAAACGTGAATGTATAAAACCGAACTGTGGTTTCATAAAGCAATTGCAAAATTTGGGAAGGAATAGTTTAAGAAGTTTGCCTTGGGAGAATTCTAATACATAAAATAGTTTTACAGACGTAATAATTTTCGAAAAATTTTTTGTTTTCATTGAAAACATATTTTAAAAATTATAGGCAATAAAGCATACTAACTAAACGTTAACTGACAACCATCAGTATTGTTAACATTTTTTAATGAATTTAAAATGTACAAACAATATAAATTTTATTGAAAACTACAAAATAAGTCTCGTTACTTAATTATTAATTAATACAATTTACTGAAATGAACTTAAACGTAAGGGCGCTATCTTCGGCCTGGCCGAAGCTTAAATACCCTACACCCAAAGGATATATTCTTTCGTAATCGTGATTTCAATGGACAGGCACTATAGATTGTTACGGCTAAATCGACTCAGGAGATTGTTGTGAGAGAATATATATACATTTCCATACCTTCCACACCTCCTTTAATGCGTTACAAACGGGGGAATAAAATTAATATACCCCAATTTTATATCCTTCGAGTGTAGGGTATAGAATGTAATTTAAAAAAGGCACGTTCTTTGAGTGTTTTATAAAAATAGAAGCGACTGAATCATTGATGCAGGACGACATTAGTATATACGTGGAGGTCTTGATGTTAACTTTTTCTGCTTACCTGCCACTCGTAAAACGCTATCAAGATATCGCTCCTATATCCAGGCAAATACTCCGTTCGACATCTTACAATTACGTTAATTCCATTTTGATGTATTTCATGTATCATAAACACACATGATACTATAAAGCCGATTTAATGTTTTAATCATATATATAAATGCTTATATATACACATTTTTCAGACAGTAGTATACACTCCACGCAATTCTACTCTATCGCACAATACATCATATAACTAAAAATAAATGTTCTAAATATGATTTAACTCTCTCGCGCTTAATGAAGGATAAAATGCATTCAGCATTGCAAGGCACTCGGGACAATTTTTGCTTGATAGCTTAGTGTCTTAGTATTGATTGGTAAAGAGCGTAGGAAATACTTTCACTGCCCATTAATCACATTTGCTGCATTGTATGTAAATTGCTCTCCGAATTCTTACTCGTTAGCGTTATTCGTAGTGACATCAGAGCGAGCGTAGGAAAATCTTTGGACGAGTTCATGTCCGTTATCTACGAATTTATTCATTCAGTAGACGAGCTCCGTTCGACACGATCGTCAAGTCGGCCAATGCGGTGATCGAACTCGTTGTTGGGTATGATTGAGTGTTAGTTCCAGCTGAAGCGGCGTTTCAGTGATAGTTCAATTTTTTTTAAACGAAATATATTATCATTGTACGAATAAAAATAAAATGAAACTATAAAAATTATTTGAATAATTGAATTGGAACAAAAACAAGATAATTTTCTTATTATTGAAATTTTGTTAAAATAAAAAAAAAACAAAAACAAGTATTATACTACATAGTTTATTAAATTATTTCTAAACAATTCTCAAAGTGAAATTCAAAGTGAAGATAATTTTCTTTTTTCAAAATTCGATGAAGTGTTTATTTTTTTAATTTACATCGCCCACACACACGCACGTATTCGCACACAAACAATTATAAAATAGAATAAATCACAGGATTTGTAAGTACAAGATTTTGATTATGTTTTCATTAATTATTGAAAGTAATTAATTAGTCATTAAAAGTTTTAAAAATTTTTATTACTAAGGGAGGTTTTATAAAAGTAGTTATGGGACACTACTTTTGTACCTAATGAGTAAATTTTTGAAAATGAGATTAATTTTAAATATGTTCGTCACTTAAGCCTGCCATCATATTCGACTACATGATTAAAAAATACTTCGATTTGTTTAAAAAGTAATAAGAGATGTATTAATGATTGTTTATTTTAATTGAATTAAATATTTAAAATTGCTTCTAAAATCGTAGTTTGTGTATAATGAATTTTTAAAGGAATTACCAAAAATGAAGTGTCATTATTTTGTTTTTATAACCCAGCAAATAGTTTCAAATTTATTTAAAAAAATAATTACAAAAATATAAAGTAAACTAACATAAAGTAAATAACTATCATATCAAAAACTTTGTTTACTTTATCGTCATTTCCTTTTTTTTTAAATGCATGTGGGCATATGTGTGTGAGTATGTGTGGGAGTATATGTATGCATTTCTACCTAATTGTTCGCCTAACGAAAATCGACTTAATTCTGATTTAGCTTGTTCGGTCCTATTTAATTTCTTCTCAGTCTAACAATAATTAAAACAAACAAATTTAATTACTGGAAAAACCCAAAAAAATTGTAATACTAGTAATTTTATCGCTTTAAAAGAAAACAAAACAAAGAAAATAATTTCAATATTACATTAAAAGAAATATCAGAAATAACTAAATAGTCAAAGACCTTTGACCGATTAGCTCAAAATTATTGATAAGCTCGTAACGTTGCGGCTACGCTTCAATGAAAATTTCAATTTCGTTTACTCTCAAATAAATCATTCCGTTTGAAATGAGCTAAACATTTTCTTATAATTTATTTATGATTTTATAAATATCGACTGATGAGTTTTACGAAATGGAAGAGAGTTTGGAATTAATATGTTTTGTGGGAGATCTTACTAGGAATATTGAAGGAATTTTTCATCGGAGAATTCTCTTTTTCAACTTTGAATTGGATTTAAAATGCACATAAAAAATTCACCATCACTATTTTCACTATTGCCTCCTTGTATGGCTGGGTGACTCCAGTCAAGGATCAATTAGAAATCATTCGAACTAATCGAAGTTTAGAGACATTTATCGTATATAATTTTGTAATGTATGTATAGTAGAAATCCATGCTAGTTGTCGCCGTTAATCGTCCTTTTTGGGGCTAATAAATGCATTAATTTCGTCTAATTAAAGGACACCATCCTCGAAAACTGGTTTATAAAATTTATAAATTATTAAAAATTTTAAAAAGTTTATTGAGATTAAACAAATATTTACAATTTGAGATTCATTAAAGTGTTGGTTGCGGAAAATCGCAACACCGCACGTTCTTCTTCTTCTTATCATGCAAATCACTAGAAGTCAGAATGCATGACGGTGAAGGTGGGGGAGGGGAGGAAGGTTCTTTAAATATTTCAAAAAGTAAATAGGAAATAAATTTGCTTAATATTTCAAACGAAATCGTAAATTATAAAATATGGCGATAAAAATTTTGCACATTAATGCCGAAATTATTTTAAAAGCATCAATAATTTCTCTTTACCGATCATCCATTTCATGAATTGGAGCCAGATTAAAATTACGTTGCCAAAGAATAAAAATTTATATACAATATTTTTTTTCTTACTATGTCGTTAACATGATTTTACTGCATTCACAAATATGCACGAGGACGTATATTTCGCACAGGGTCGTCTCCCACAATTGCATAAACAAAGTCGGTTTTATTTAAATTATCGTTTTTCTTATAATTTAATATAATTTCAATTTTTTAATATTACGGAGAATTATTTCAATTATTATGCGCATTATGTATTTATAAATGTTTAATGCATTTATGATTTATTTTTTATTTATATTTTATGTTTACACTGACTTATATTCCTGCTACTTCCGGCAGTTCTCGCCTTAAGGAACCTGAAATTGTCCTGGCATCGTTTGCAAATATATAAATTTATATTTTTATAATAATATTTTAACCAATATTTCAAGTATTGGAATTACTCGCAAATATCTTTTGTTTAATAGAGATTACCCCTCCCCCTACTATCTCTAGAACAGGGTGGTCTATTTTTCGCTTGAATGAAATACATTTCCTTGCTTGAAATTCTCCCAATGACGTAATTTCTAGTTGCCTAAACGGCTTCTCAGTCATTCAGTTTAAATTGAAAACGTTTACGCCATCTTCTTTATTTGCAGATTTTACAACAATTGAAACGAGAGTAATAAAGAATTGTTCTTAATAATTCTCAAAATGCGAACAATTTCAAATGGATTTTTCATTTTAAGTCTGATTGTTTCGACTCTAATCGATCTGGTGCCAGCTGAAGTAACGTAAGTATTCAGATCATTTTCTAAATTTGTCTAATGTTTTAGATGAGTGCATTAAATAGATCGAAATTATGCATGCGTTGTTCAAAAAATGTTCAATTGCTTCAAAAATTCCATTAGGATTTTGCTTAGGAAAGCTAGGTGGGTGGGGAGGTGGTAAAATATGGTGATGTCATCCATTTTCGATATTATTTTTAAATTTGTTGTTTAATTCTTAGGAGGAGTACTCAATGTATTGTCGGTAGCGGGGTGATTGACGTCAAGTATCGTAGAGAATCGTTATAAAATTCCATACCATCCTGATAACTGGTTTAAGAGATATTTCTTGTCAATTATAGTGAAAATATAAACAAATCTGCTAAACTGAACGTCAACAAATTTCGAAGTCTCGAATTTAGTCCATTGTGAATAATATATGTTTTCAAAATTAAAAAAAGGAACTTAATGTAAAACGTTTTTCTTGTAACGAAGAGTTCTAAACGGCAATCAAGGGGCCATTTTTAGCGAAGGAGGAAATGACCGTCTCTCAAATTTCGAAAAGGTGTTAAGATGTAAATATAAGAAAGACGTTGCGATTAAGGAAATTATATACGAGGAAATATAAAAGTAATGTCCATTATATAAACATTTTTCCATATAGATAACGAGAATATATTGAACATTCGTCGCATCAATTCAATACATTATTACTTGGTAAACATATTTGTATTGATTTAAATTATCGAATAATTAAACTCATGCTTGCGCGAAGGTAAATTATTATTATTATTGTTGTTGTTATTGTTGTTGCTGTCGCTTGTGTCGATTTATATGAATAGTCCAATCCTTTCAATATTTGGTCGTGTGCTTGATTTTGTTACCTTCAATTAGAAAAGAAACAATCGCTGAAAATCCTGCAAAAAGTTGATTCGAGAATGCGTGAATTTTGCCCGTTCTTTTGTATAAACTAATTCAAATAAACAAACGTTGATCGCGTAAAAGATCAACGACTTTCGAATTTTGTTAATCAACAAATCCAGAACTGAAGACCATCGGGAGTAGCCAATGCCAAGTTTTTGAATTGCACTATCGCGCCATAAAAGCGTACAAACAACAACGACACAACACCAATCACACTACAGTACCAATAACAACAATATAAACAAAGCCCAATAAATAATCGCTTCAGTACGAAGAACAAGAAGAGCAGTATCCATTCTTTCAGTTTTGTTTTGATGGAAATTTGTTGTTACGCGTTGCGATGCGTGCAGTCCAAGTTGCGATTTATCTGATGCATGCATGGATTTACGCATATGCACACATGCATGTATGTATATAAGTACCTTCTTAGTATGACGGCCGCCCGGATTGTAGGCTTCCAACAATAGCGCTTAGATCTATTAAAACTGTTTATTTCCTCTTCATATTCTTTTTTTTTGTTTTGCTTCTTATATTATATCTTCTTCTTACACTTCTTGGTGGTCTTGTTTTAAAAATAATGCATTTGTTTTAGAGACTACTTCATAGAATTTGATGTGAGGGGTTGGGGAGAGAGTGTCCATATGCGGATATTGAAGTGCTAGGCTTCAGATAACATTTGGCCACTGATGGTGGTGATCGTTTGAAGGAGCAGAACTCAAACGCACAGTCAAAGATTTAAAAAGGGGAAGACCTTCAACGGATGTTTGCGTTTGATTGCTTTTTAAAATCAAGCGAACAAACTAATTATGGAAATTAATGAAGTTCTGGCAATGATCCAGTTATTGATCAGTAATGCGTCATCTACTACATGAGTACGGCACGCGTTTCGTCTACTGCATAAACAAATTAGAATACGATCAACATTAATTGCACTCCCGCCGCGACTGATCCTGAACTGGATCTTCAAATTGTTCAACATTTGAACGACCTGGATCAATTCCATAGAATACGAAAACTTGGCAGCACAGCTCTCTCGTTTTCTCTCACTCTATAGTTTGAGTCAGCCGGTTGTCAATGTTAATAAAAAACAAGGATCATGCTATGCACAGGGTGGTTCAGAGGAGCAAATTGATCTCTGACAATCTGTGGAAATACTTGTGGATTAAATTCAAATGCGAAATTGCCCTGGTGTTGTTGTTTTTTCCATAGCAATAAGCTGACGTTGCATCACGATTAGTGGCGGCGGGTATACAGTTTTTATCTTTGATAATTCTTTCAGAGATAATAATTATTGGCACACGCATTAACTCTTCTTGGACTACTGTTTGTCTTCACTGATCTTGTGGGCCGAGGGCAGTAGGATCTTTTTGAAAACAAATTATGTTTTTTCATTGTTTTTCTTGTTTCATTATAAATAGTTTTATAACAAAACTATTACAAATAATATAATTGTATTTCTTCTTTTTTTGTGATCTCTACAGCCATGAAGAAATCCGAGGAACGATACAATCCTTGATCTATTCATACAATCAATTAGACAATAAACTCGAACGGCATGAACATCGCGAAAGAGCTCTGGGTGAATTATTGAAAAAGGCTATGCAAACTTTACAGAAAGGACAAAAGAATTTAGAACCAATTAACGGTATATTCAGTCGTCTCGATGAACGTGTTAGTCAAATTGAAACGATGCTTATCGCGGTAGGTGATGATCGTTATACTCGTAGAACATTTTGATTTGTATTATTTCAAATATTCAAAATAATTTTTTAAAATTGTTTTTAAAGAAAATTTGTTTTGAAATTTTTTAAATTTGTTTCTTTTTAAATAACATTTTTAAATCGCTTTTTTAAAAAATTGTTTCAGCAAGAAGAGAAATATAATATTCAGACAGAGAAATTGGGTGAAGCATTGGAGCACATTTTCAAATGGATGCGTGAAAATGACGAATGTTACAAACGCCCTCCCGTACCAGCGAGTGGTGCTACCACGAATAAATCTGATCAAGAAGAAACGAAGATACTCGAAAATATCAAAGAACAGCAAGCCAAAGCCAATAAAGAAATCTTGAGAGAGTTAACGCAATTATCCGACAATGTTAAGACTTTGTTGGACCGATCGAAAAATATGATGGAACAAACCGAGGTGGCGTTCAAGAGCGTTCCATCTACTGCGGAAATGTTAACAAAGATTGAAGATAAATTGATTAGCTATAGTGTGGCCACATCCACATCTGCTCCCGCCGTACTTTTTGATAACTCCGAGTTCGAAGAGAAAATTATGGAAAAATTCGTGGAATTAAATGCAGGAATCAATGATTTGCGCTCAATGACTAAAATCGTAGAAGGACTTACTTTGGATGATCGTGAATATATTCAGAGTTTGAACAACGATACTTTGAATGCTTTGGAGCAAGTTAAAATTGAAGCATTGAATGCTAGCGATGCGGGTGAGATTAATACTGAATTATTCAATGAATCTACTTAGGTCGATCGTTTAGAGATGCAAAATTATCTAATGATTTATTTATTTTTCCCAATTTTTTTGTAGCTTTTGCTTCTGCCACCGGGCGTATTAAAGAAGTCGAGGAAAGCATCGATAATGGCATTGTAAAAGTTTTCGAAGGAATAAATGCTTCAGGCGACGTCTTAGATAAGTTCTATAACGAAATGAATGCCAGCTACACGAAACTGAATGAGGGTTTGGATGTGCTTAGTAAATTTAATAATATCCTAATGACCAATTCGGAATATGTTTTGGAAACTCAACGCAAAGTTGAATTCGGCACGCATAGGGTGGTGCAGCGCATTAGCGATTTGTTGGATAAACAGCGTAACGAATTATCGACAATGATGAAACAGCGTTTCGATGATATTGATCAAAGTATTATTTCAAATCATATGGATGCGATGCAGAATTTGAGTTCATTGATGGAATCGGAAATCAGTCACGTATGGCGTCAAATTGAAATAATGGCTAGTGAGATTACGGATAGTAAAGAATTATTGAATACCATGCAAGGGAAGACCGAGCTTTATGTGAACACTACATTCGCCACAATGGGCAGCATGGATGATAAGGTTCAACTGATTACGGGACGCATGATTGATCTCGAAACCAATCTGAATTATTTGTTGGGTAGACTGTCGGTGATGTCGCAAGAATTTGCTCTCATTAAAACCGGCTTGGGAGAAGCTCTCGATGAGATACGAAATACGTTTCATTCGGTAAAGGACAAGTTGGGTACCGATGGTGGTAATGCCATTATAGGCAAGTCCGCTTCCGGTTCGAATCATAAAGAAGGAAACGAATATGAAACTGAGCTGAATTTGTTAAAGGGAAATAACAAATAATATTGATAGCCAGAGGGGAAAAGTGGATGGAAATTTCCATAATTTATTTGCAAGGTTATCCAAGTCACGATTTGAGTTTTTTAAATTAAGTAAAATTGTATAATTTACAACAATAAAATTATGTTTATTTACGCTTTTTTTAAATTTTTAATCTTGCCTAAGAATCAATGAATAAGAAATACGTCGAGGGGTAAAGAGATTGGAAATTAAGTGATGTTCGTCTTCGTACTTTTTGAAATTGATGGATTTAT
The DNA here is from genome assembly GCA_963966595.1 of Physocephala rufipes. Classification (NCBI taxonomy): domain Eukaryota; kingdom Metazoa; phylum Arthropoda; class Insecta; order Diptera; family Conopidae; genus Physocephala; species Physocephala rufipes. The sequence goes on along the minus strand of OZ016502.1, from coordinate 44,786,898 downwards.
CAAACGCTTATTTCTCAAACATAAAAGCATAAACACACATTGGCATATTCACATTTTATTTCTTATATTAAAGGAAATATAATTTAACTCGTGTCATATCATCCAATTAATATTTTACTACAATATTTCACTTCCTAAATACATGATATTTTGGACTGGATTGCTATTATTTAAGCTTAACTAGTTTAGTCTTTTAATTCATTAATATTAATCATAAAATAAACTTTAACGGAAAACATCTTTTTTACATATATCAAACACTTTTCTTAATATTAATCCTTATCCTACGAAATGTCTTTGCTTTCATTTTAAACTCAGGCAGACTTTTTCTATTTTTTATCAATTGAAAAACAAATGGAACTATTTTCCCCACCTCTGCTCGCAACGCGAATATCTGTAGAGTACTTTGGCAAACATTTCGACAGTGAAATATTGGCCGGTTTCAATAGTATGGAATTCTGTGAAACGTGTTTGCCACGGCATCACTCCGAATGTGCACGTATGTCGGTGGAATATGATTCCTAACTCTGGATCGGGCATACCATTTAGTCTCCTTTTCAATTCGCCATCGATACGATCCATCAATAATGATCGGTTCTGTAGCAAATTTTGTACATCATTGGTTTGACGTTGTTTGTAAAGTTCTCGGCAAGTATCCGCAATTGATGTACGCCCATCTCTTGGTCTAAGCATCACAACCTATTAGAATATGATATATTATTTCCTTCTTGTTTTGCTAACAAAATAAAGAACATCAATTCATAAATCGTTAACGTTCGCACACACACACACTCGTACATCCAAATCCACAACAGTAAATCGAAGAGATAAGAAAACTTATAAAGATAAGGTAGTTTTACAGAGAAGCAATACTTATTCAAACTAACCTCTATATATGATTCCTTCACACTTTCCTTCAGTCTACCAGACTGGCTACCATTAATAGTGTTTCTTATAAAACCATTGCCGTCTCCTTTTGTGGTACCATTCCTTTTATCTGAATTCGTGACTGACCAACGAATACTATTTTCATGGAATGGCGAAGAGTGAACGTATTTGGAAGGATTAAGATCTTTAAGTGTAATCCCTTCTTTCCCCGTTTCTATCACATTGCGTGTGTCATAGAAGCTGATGAAATCGATGTTCAAATTGAGAGCATACAATACAATACGCGATAATACTTCGCCGCCGAAACTTTCTTCAGGGCCGATTATGATGCAAATATGTCTTGGAATTTTACTTAATTCTAATTTGCATCGTTCGAGGAAAACTAGATCACGTTGAAATTTTGATTGGCCACCACTGCTCAGCAGATAATATGATTTATAATACACTGCTTTCAATTTGAAGATTAAAAAATGTAGAAGTTCGTAACAAGTTGCAAAGAAGTTTAGCATCAGCCAAATAAAGCGATATACCATGTATGGCATAGTAAACGGCTGAGACGGAAGATGGCAACGGAATGATGAAAATTTTTATGCACTACTGCTATTGGTGCAGTAGAGTAGTAACGGCGAAGACGACGTCCACGACCGAGGGCACGGAAGCAACAAATGTGCAAACATAACCTGTAAAAGAGAAATATTAGCAAGGTAACGAATTGATACTACGGAAGTGTAAATACTGCCAGAAAGGTTTCCAGTAATATTTAGTTCTAACCAGCACGGCACGACTTTATTTCGTTTCGTAAAGGAATCCACGATTTTCTGAAACTGACATTTGTAACATTCCACCGCTGACAGAAAAAAACAGAGCGAATGAATCAGACAAAGAACTGTTCTAAATGGAGCTACTGTCAAAAGGCACTACTGTGAATTTGTCAAAAGTAGAATGGACAATAGTTGAGAATAGTTCACAACGGAGGTGACAGCAGTATTGCCAGCATTAATTTGTTAAAATAAAGCTTTTGGAATATAATTATTATTACCATTTGGGTAAATAGAGCAGTCTACTGCTTAGATATCGGAAATTTTACAAAAATATGAAATCAAAATCTGTTTTGGTTTAATTTTTGAAATTGGTTTTGTATTTGTGATATTTATTTGCCACTACTACGTTTGCGTTTTATTTTTTTTTTATTTTTAATTAACAAATTATTCTTGTAGAGTTAGAAACCATAAATGAAACACGAATACTGATACTGACTAAATACATTATTATTATATATACTTACATACGGCTTGAATGAATTTTATCGTAATTATGAAATATTTGTCATCTCTTTGTTGCTTTGCATACTGGAAAATCAATCGAAGTTGAAATAATTACATTAAAAAAACAACATTTGATTTATTCTTTTCTTAACACAGAAGCGTTTAATAACTAACGGTATTACAATTGTGTAATAAATAGTCTTGATAATATCAACATTAATTTTTATTTATTTATTTATTTATTATTTTCCATGTGCTGGCTTCAGCTTCATATTTCTCTTTTATAAGTTCGCTTTAATTGAATAAAAATTCTTACATTTGTATGCATGTGTGTATGTGTGTGTATATGCATTTTACGTTTGCCAAGCTTTCGGTTCGGCTTTCGGTACGTAATTACAACAATAATGTATTTCATATTGATGTATTTGTGCTCTATTTTAGAAGTCGTATTATTATGATTTTTTGTTTGTATTAATAAACGTATATCTTATGAAACGCGTATGGAAACTTTAAATTCATTCAAATTTTGATTAAACATTTGCCTGCACGATGTGTTGTTGTCCGTGTGTGTATGTATGCATGTATATTTATTTGTACATTTTGATTTCACACTTTCGTAATAATTTGTTAAATACTAAAGACGTTCTTAAACAATTCGCCTTCTCTTCTTCTTTTATATTGATATTTAATACATATATAAATTTGATAAATATTGTAGAAAAATTGTCAAAATGTGCTTTAAAAGAACTTTGAAAAAAGTGAACAAAGAAACATAAATTTAAATAAATAAAAAAAATTAATAAATAACAAATAAAAATATGAAAAACCGAAGAAAATTAAGATTTTTTCATAAAAATTATTACCGTTCGTTTTTTCCAAAGTTCTCTAAGCGACTTTTCAAAGCGATTTTTGTATAATTCCAAACGTATTGGAAAAAATTTATCGTTATTTTTCTAAACAATGCGCGGTCGTATTATTAAATTTTATTTAAAATAATCTCTAAGACCTTCAAAAAGTGCACACAAGCGTTTTTTAAGCGTAAAAAAATTTCAATCATTCTAAGAAGAAAGCAATTCAGTGATGTTTAAAAAAGACATCCTTATTTTGTACTCAACGTTTAAAAGTCTCGTAAAAGTTTAATTTTAAAAATTATTACATTATGTATCTCTTTAAGTGAATTTTATTTATAGTTGGGATTTTATTGAAATTTTGATGAAAAAAGTAATCGAACCTTAGGTCCCTAGAGTGAGATATAGTATAAAGTAATCCCAAAAGATATCCGTTATTTTTAATATTTACGATTTTGAGTCAAATAGAGATTTTTGTAACGAAATTTATTTAGCAATTGAACACAAAAGACCCTGCAGAAGGTGAAATTTAATGAGAATTAAAAAAAACATATCGGGAGTAGAATTTTTGTGAACCTTGAGAGTTCATGAGACCCCGATATATATTCCAAGATATATATCAAAAGTAATACGAATTCACAGATCGTTTCAACTATTACCGAAAACTGAAAAAAGAAATTATCAAATAAAATCAAAATATCATATGCGTTTATTTTGAATTGAGCGAGTGATTGATTTTCAACTCGAAACTGGAGACTGTAAAAAATTCTTTTTTACAAAAAAATTGATTAAGAGCAATTAGCAATTCAGTCTTTGTTTTTAAAAAAAGAAATCGAAATGCAACGCAACGGAAAAGAAGAAATTCTAAATTTCTTGACTTTTTCATTTCTTATTTATAACAAATACATTCATAAATCATATTCATTTTTGGCAAGTGGAAAATAAAACATACTTTAAAATTGTTTGTTTTTGAAATATTGAATTTGATAAGCTTTATTTTTTTAAAATTCTTTAGCGATTTTTTATTAAAATTTAATTAATTTTTTGCACTCTCTAATGAATACAATGGTTTGAGTTGCTAATTTTATTTAATAATAATATAATATTAAATTAAATTCTATACACATTTTGCACATTTTGTTCAAGCTATTTAAATACAAAACAAAAAAAAAAAATAATAATCGTTCAATTTGTTGAATCTTAAATAGTTTTCAAAACTATTAGATCTAAGCTTGCGACTAATAAGTTAATTAAATTTAATTTGATTTGCTTAAAATTAACAGTGCAAACTCATAAATAATCGTACATTTTTAGCTTCCGTTGCGAAAGTTAAAACAACATAACGAAACTTAATTTCTTAATTATTACACTAGAAGTTATGAAAACAATTTCTAGATAGAAAAAAAAATTATGAATATAATAAAAAATATATTTACAACGATCGAACAATTACGACTAATACAAGCAAAAAAATGTAAATGGTTTTTTGTTTGAAGAAGAAACTAACTTATTATTTTAATTATTTAGAAAAACGTTTAGCATTTATTTAATTAAATTTAATTAGAAATTTGTAAGTAATTAATTTTAGATTTTTTCTAATTAAATAATTTAACTGGTGGGTTGTTTTTTGTGTTTGTTAATGAATTCATTATTTATTCAATTATTATTAATTTACGCAGTTGCGGTTTTTAACGAAATAACAAAAACAAAAAAAAAAAAAGAAGAACAAACTAAAATCAAATCAAATTGAAATTTACTAAATTTAAGCCTCGAGATTATGTCTTAAATTTGATTGTTGATTTAATTGTTATTGCTATTAATCGTTTTTGTTTTTTTTGGATGAGTTTTATTTTAAGATTAAATAATATTAAATCAATTAACTTAAATTCTATTCACCAATATTTAATTAATATTACTTAATGTTTGAAAAATATTAAAAAAAATTGATTTAGACGCTATGTTTTTTCTTTAATTCTTAAAGCTTTGGTTTCAACAATTTTTATAAAATTGATTTAAAAAATATTAGAAAGTTTTCGTTTGGATCTAAATCATTTGGATATCATTAAAAAGACCAAGCGAATAACATAATTTACAAATATAATCAAAAATTTAGAAATAGAAAAATAATTGGCACATTTTTGTTTTTTGAAAGATAAAGTTGAAAAAATAAAATTTAAAGAAAGTGGCGAATAAGAAGGAGAAGCAAAGTATATAAAAGTTCACGAGCTTCGCATAATCAAGAAAAAAAATAATGATTTTCATTAATTTTTCTATTTTTTTTAATTAATAAAATTAAAAAAGAAAATCAAATAGAAAAAAATACATTCCCGTCTCGTAATGTAAGCTGAGTAATTTTTCTAAGAAACTAAATTCCAATTGTTTAATTGTTTTGAATTTTAAGCCAATAAAATCAAGTTGTCTCATTTTTTTTGTTTTATAAAAACTGAACTCAATAGTTTGCATCTTGGGTTTAATTTAAAGCAAAACAAAAACAAAGGAGACATTTACAGTTCGCTTTATTTAAATCAATACGCACGCATTTGTAGAGAAAAGAAATAAACATTTTCACGAGGTTTGCAAGAGGTAAAGAAATGGGTGGGCGGGCGCGAATTGGGCACGGGTTTGAAATATCTAAAGTAGAAACAAAATTATTTTACAAATTATTTCGTTTTTTTGTAAACTGTTGCTTAAAATCTAATGTGAATATTTTTTCCGTTGAATTGTGTTTTAATTAATAAATAAGTTTGTTTGTGTAAGTGAATTTGATTAGACTTTGTTGCAAATCCTGCTGCTGTTGTTGTTGTTATTGTTATTGTTGTTGTTGTTGTTATAGCACGATTCTTAAAACCAACAACCAACAATTTCAAAACGAACAGGATCGCATTTCATTAATATGATTACAATATTTGTTGCTTTTATTGTTGTTGTTTTCACTTTTTTCTATTTTTATATCTATTAATTTTAATAATTAAATATTTAAACATTTTGTGAATGCATTTTATTTTAATGATTATTTATATCTTTTATTAGAAGCTACCATATTTTCAGTATTTTGTTTTTGTACGGTTTACAGAGAAAAGAAATTTCAGTAAGAAAAAAATAAATTGTGAAGTAACGACGACGATGTTCGAAGATTAAAATTCGAAGCTCGCGAAGAGATCGCGTTTAGTGTGAATGAGTTAGCAATAAACTCATTATACTTCCAGTGCCCCGCACAAATAAAAAAAAATAAGAAATAATCTCTTAACAAAAATATACCCATACATATTGAAAGCCGTTGAAGAATTGATTCCTGTCAATGTCGGTCCAAATTTCAAATAATTGCTGGGCTTCTTTTATAAAAATGTAGTAAGAAACTCGGTTGCTAAAGGATAGAAAATTGCAGACTTATAATCAGCGAAAGCATTGATCGGTTGATGTTCTTCAACGATACCGAAATATATGCGAGTGTGTTTAAAACAACGATTCATTCATTTTTTAACCAACACTTGCATTCATTTTTTTAACCGGACAATACCAACAAATTTGTCAACAAACTACTGCCAAAACGTAGCCTCGCAGCAACTCTTTTTCAAGCAGCAGTAGACCAAATATTGCAGCAGTGACGTTCTGTCTTAGTGGCAGCAATAACAAATAAATTCCACCGCGGAAATTCCACAGAATTTCCGCGACAGTCACAATTAAATGAGCTCTTATGGAGACCGAGAAAAACAATTTGATTTTCATTTTGTTTCTCTAACTTCCCGCCCAAAGCTGCTTTGTGTTGTTCTTGTTCCTCTTTACCACGTTTGTTTAGACATTTGTTGTTGCCTTTGCATTTTTAATTGAACTACTATTGGAATATGCCGCTCGACTGTATTAATTTAATGTCGAACTTTTCTTACGGTCCTAATTTGAATTAGCATCCCGCTGACCAGTTTCTGTTTAATGGTATACTCTGCAGCAGCTGCAGCAGTTGCTTACCGCGTACGCTTGTGTGTTAAAATTTTACTTGCTGCAGCTGTCGCTGCGAGTTTATGTTCTAGCTGAAAGTCTGCAAAGTGCGCCTATGATAAGTCGCTTAAGCGTTTGTTTAGAATGCAAATTACAATACAACGATTAATGACTGTGACAAACTGTATCTCTCTCTATTTCCCTTTATCCCTTCCCTATCCCCTCCCCCACAGCTAGCATTATCTTTATTTCTTAAAGATTTGTCGCCACTTGCTAAATCTTAGCAGACATTAATGAAAACGATTTTGTAAAGAGTAGTTTACTGGTCTCAATAAACATGGAAACGCCTCTCTTTGTTCAAACTCATAGTTCGAATTTACCGTCAATCAGAGGCATATCAGGAGAGCTGAGAAGCTCACACACGCACATTGTCAGCGATTGAGAGTGAGTTCGTTTCTTAAGTCTTTCGTAAGTTTAAGTATGATTCGTTATTTGACACACTGTGTCTAGTTCGTTTCCTAAGTCTCACAAAAGTCATACAAGGCTCTGTAATCGTATTGGCCATTGATTGCTGTTATTGGTTGCATATACGTGGTGTAAACTTTTGCTTGTTTTTTACCATAAAAATAGATAAACAAGTGTTCATGTAAATGGTAACGGCATAGAGAAAACTGCCACAGAGCGAACAATCATCATTAATCATATTAATTGATAATTTAGACAATTTTTTTGACTGTTGGATAATGTCTGTTGTTTTGTTGTTTGTGTGATATACGCAAGTGCGTGGGCGTGTGTGTATGTGTTATTTAAAGGGCTAAGAGAGCCATAAGAGCAAAGGTAAGGATGAGAAAAGAGATAGAGACATAGGTAAGCAGAGGGAGGGAGAGAGAGATGGAGAGAAAGATAGGGACAGACACAGACAGCGTATGATAATACGAATGACAATGATTTTAAAGATGTAGACAGACATATTATACTATCTCTTTTCTATTATTAAATACAATATTTACGACGTTATTTCGCACGCGTAGTTAAATTATTTCTTGTTTTACTTTTACTTCATTATTCGTTGTTATTATTGCTATTGTTGCTGGTGTAGTTGTTGTCACCGCTGTCGCTGTTGCCGGCGCCGCTTCCGTTTCTTTCACTTCTTGAATTGCCATCGTGTTATTTTCTTGCAATTTACTGCAACTTGTTGATTGTTGTTCTCTCTCAGTCTCTTTGTCTCCTCTGTCTCTGTCTCGATCATCGTCTCGAATTCGGCCTCCATTGACTCTTTCATTGCAATTCCCCACACGATCCCCATCATCGTCATCACCTTCGTCATCGTTATCATCGTTGTCGTCAACGTCAACGTTGTTAGCTGCTTGGAACTCATCAGCTGTTCTTTCGTCAGCTTGTTCATCTTCTTCATGATTGTCCGTTTCTGGCCCATCTGTCGACATCTTGGCCAATACATTCGATGCTGACATTTGCGCCTCTTTCATGGACTCATCGTCGCTACTGTTGCTGCTGTCAAACAACCGGCCTGCAGTTGCTGCCGAATCCGGCGACATTGGCGTCGTAGCGGCTGGAGGGTGTCGCGGTACAGTGCTGGCAAGCTCCGCTTTCGCTGTCTCATCCGCTTCGTCCGAATCCGTTTCAGACAAGCAGCTGTTATTTTGACGATGGTGTTGCTGTTGCTGATGCTGCTGATGATGTTGCTGTTGCTGTCGGTTTTCGTAAGACGTAACAACTTCTTTATCACTCACATTGTGTTGATCTCCTGCCAACGTTTTCCTTAGTGCTGTCTTGTTATCCGCTTCGTAGTCTGGCATTTGTTGACCATTGCTTTCGTCATCATCATCATCTCCGTCTTCTTCTTCTTCATTATCGTCATCGTTCTCGTTATCACTGGCATTCTGATTTGACTCTATCTTTACTATTGCTTTAAATCCTCTGCAATTTACATCGGCAACGTCGTCTGCAACAACATCCTTCACCTCATCCTCATCCATCTCGCTATCCGTCGTTTCGTTTGTTTTTTCTATTCTCTTCCACGTACTTTCCTTTCGATCGAAACTGTAGCCGTTGTAAGTGTTGCATACCGTTTGTTGTTGTTGCTGCTGAAGTTGGTGTTGTTGTTGCTGATGTTGCTGCCTGATCACAACCACTGATGTTGCTTCGCCGGATGTTGATGATTCACGTCGGTTTAATTTTTTATAGGGTGGATATGCCAAGCTTTCATGTCGCTCACCATCACGTTTTGTTGTCGTCAGTACGGCGACTTGCTGGTGAAGCTGCTTCTGATGGGATTGATCGTGGTGGTACCTTTGTTGTCGCCGATACAACTGCTCTTGCAAATCGCACAATTGCTTATTGCGTTTGCGCAGCTCATCGCTTAATTGCAAATTATCGATGCGAAATCGTTGATTTTCCTGCAACAATCTCTGTAACAGCTGTAGAATGCGTTCGCGATCTTTTGGTCGCGTGTCTTTGAGTGCGTCGACGGCTAATTCCCAACGAGCCACGATGTTGCAGCTGTCCGGCTCGCCATTTAGGCTATCGTCATCCGTGTCCGTCGATAGTTCGAATTCGCTACCAGCATGATTGATGCTAACCCCGTTTTGTTGCAGCTGCATTTGTTGTTGCTTAGTGACAACGGCACTAGCGCTACTTGTCAGGTTGAGACCGGTGTCGTTTTGCATCTCGAAATTCAGAGAACTGGAAGACATGCTTTTGGCGGAGGATTGGGAGGGCAATTGAAGTTGTTGGTGTTGGAGGTGGTGATTGTGATGGTGGTGGCATGGCGGGTGGGCTTCCTGTTGGTGAGCATAAAGTCGCTGCTGCTGCTGCTGATGCTGCTGTTGCTTGTAATGCTCGTAATGTTCGCTTTGGTGCTGAAGCGACAGCGGGTGATGTTGTTGTTGTTGTTTTTGGGCGTTATTGTTGTTATTTGGTGGTGTGGGAGATCGCATAAAATTCGACTGATTGATTAAATTCTTATTAATTCGTATACGACTGTGAGTGTCATTGCCGTTTGAGGCTGGCGATACTGCTGACGTTCCGTTCGACTGCGCCGAGGGCAATAATTTGGCATGTTGATTGACGGTGGCGATGGTTTGTTGGAGCTGATGTTGGATGTGGAGATTGTTAGTCGCAGATTGTTCTTGTTGCTGGTGCGATGTGCGTTGCTGTTGATTGAATGTTGATGTTGTTGATGGCATTGGTGAGGTGGAGGAGCTAATTTCGTTTGAGCCGGAGAATTCTTCAGGGCTTTGAGATTGGGGCGGGGATGATTGGTGCTGTTGGTGTCCGTGGTGTTGTTGATTTGGTGGCAAGGGTATATGTTGTTGGTGTCGATGGTGCGAAGTACTATTTGTGGCTGCCAAATGTAGTATCATTTGGTTCTGCTGATGCGGCAATGGGGATGATAGCATTAAACTCTCATTATCATTACACATCGCTGTCGATTGGGTGGATAAGGCGGAGGAGGTGGATGATGTTGATGAGGCTGAGTTCGTGGACTGAAGGTTATTGTGGCGCCGCTGCTGCTGCGGACCTCGGCTTAGCGATAAAGGTGAACTCATGGACATTGTGGTGACATCTTCTTGCGGTCCATTAGAACATTGCTCCGGAAATAATTCCTGATCGGCGGGCGGTATTGGGTTTGGTATATCTGTTGGTGTATTGGCCCGTTCTAATTTTATATGCACCAGCTCAGTCATAGCCATCTGCTGTTGTCGTTGCTGCTGGAGTTTTTGCTGTTGGAGTTCGTGCTCTCGATTCCGCTCTCTCCGTTCTCTCTCTCGTTCACGTTCCAACGATCGTTCGCGATCTCTCAAACGTTCCAATTCCCGTTCTCGCTGTTCTCTCTCTAAACGCTCGCGCTCACGTTGCTCCCTCTCCCTATCTCTTATTCTCTCTCGTTCTCGCTCTCTTTCTCTTTCCCGCTCGCGTTCACGTTCACGATCACGCTCCCGAAGAATTTCCTTCTCGCGTTCTTTCGTCAGATTAGTCTTGCGCGGTGCCAGCGCGACATTTGGTTGATAAGACCGCTCGAAGCGTTCACGATCTGTATTCCGTACCACACGCTCCGGATTCTGAAGTACAGGCGGCTCCTGACTTAGGTATGGCAGGTTAGCCGCTACGGCATTATATGGCATCTGAAGAAATGATTTGGGTGGCGCCCAAGGCCGAAATGCAGACATCTGCCCGATGCGCTGTTGTTGTTGCACGCATTGGGCGTAGAAAAGGGCTTGGTAGCGTTGGTATTCTGACAATTGATATGCGGATGCTTCATCAAGATTCTTTATCTTCTTTGATGGAATGTCGAGAGGTTCTCGATGCTTCCCGCCAACACCGCTGCCGCCGCCGATTTGCTGATGTGGTGGCAGGATATTCGGTTGCACGATTGGATGACCCAACATGGCATCATCTAAAAACATTTCCGGCTATAAAGGAGGAAAGAGAAGAGGAAAAAAGTTGGAAAATTATTAGACTGGATATAAAACTGAAGAACACGAGTTAAATTTTGAATTAAGGAACAATTAAAGAGCATTGAGTTCATTGGATTTGGTTTTTTTTATCAATTTCTTTAAAATTTCTTTTGAAATTAAAATTTTTGAGTCTGATATTAAAACTTTAGTAAGATGTTCAAGACTTTTATATAATTCTGTAAGATTTATTTTTAAAAACCAGCTGAAGTTACTTTAATAATTTACTGAATTTCATATTTTATTGTAACACATTTCGGATTAGAATCAGTCTAAAAAATTTTGAAATATTACCGCCATATAATTAGTATTTCATTATCGTCTTCACCACTCCTAAAACTCACCACCATCTTTGTGACGTGCTTAGATTCTCTTAGTCAAAGCAATGGAATTCGCCTACTTTTCGCCATAAATAGTTTATGTCAGAGAAAAAGAAAAATGTTCGGCGGAGAAACAAAAAAGAAATGGCCTGTGGATTAAATAAAACACTGCGAGTGGTGAATTACAAAATCCATGATGATGCATCCAGGAAAAAACAAACAAAAAAGCGAAAAAAAGAAAAAAACACAAAATGAGTGCTGACACGTTACTCAGAACCATCGACATATCGGCGGCATAGCGAACATAAATATGAAGATGGAGAATGCAGAAGCAGGCCAAAGGGCCTGTTGATGTTTGATCTCAAGCGATTCAAATAGCATTGACTACCCAGCAACGACTAGTCGCTGACGACGTTAAAACCAGTAGTCGCTCATTGAACGCCATAAATTTCGTGCTTATGCAGAAGCTTCGCAATAATTAAAAACTATATAAATAAAAGCAGAAAAAGCAGCCACTCAGCATCGAAAAGAACGACGCCGACAATGAATTGGTTTGAACGCCGACACACACACTCATATACATCTCCGCCCAAATACAGACAAGGCGTCACGCAGGAGACAGACATATCCATAACTGTATATTTTCAGAGAAATTAGTGCACTATATGCTCTCTCCCGTCCACTAGATTTGTGTGCTCTGTGGCACCAATGCCAACTAACTGTATTAATATCTTTAAAAATTATCGGCTAGAGATGGCGCCGATGAATGTAGCGTTTAATAGCGTAAATAGCTTACGTCCTGTCGGAGATGTTTCGATGTTTTTGCCGCAAGTGAATTTCCCCCCATTTAGGAGTTCAATTAACTAACTCCTATTTATGAGGAACATGGAACAGCCGTAAAATATCCTCGTTCCTCCATCGAGGAACTAAAGTTCCTCCATCCTCGTATATGAGGATGAGGAGCAACCGTAAAATATTTCCGCTCTTAATTCAAACCGATTTAGATGAAAATTTCAATGGAGTCAAAATTTTGGATACCGTTGGAAATACTTTCGACACCTCTATGGAATAACTGAAAGAGATGTGATAATGGGCTTACCACCATCTTCCGTCATCTTATCGTATCGCCACCTTAGAAGCATTCTTCTAGAAGAATGAGAGTCGCGGGATTCATTCGAAAACTATTTATCATGTGAATATTTAATTTTAATTGAAAAAGCTTAGAATATTGATGAATTAGATGATGACTAGATTAGATGAATTAAACACCATGATCAGTGTGATAAAAAAAAGAAAAACCTGCGGGTAGCCAAACACGAAGATTGACTAAACCTATAAATCTCATTTCTCGTATACTCCCTTCCAAAAGGGTTGTATTACTGTAATATTTCTTTGATATTTTAGAATTTTCATGATTCTGCGAGAGACGAGAAAAAAAGTCATCGTGGAAAAATCGGCAATGACCCAAAAACAAATCCAAACGGCCAATTAGATTTAATAAACATAAAAACTAAGTATCATAAAAATAACAGAATGGAAAACAGAATGGCTAATAAGATAAAACCGTTATCAAGAAGCAACGACAAAAAAGGAGTTGGTTAATAGGCAGAATAGAAGGCTTGGCCGCTTGGAAAATCAATCAAGGCCAACACACACACACACACACGAGGCAAGCACACCTTAATATCTCAGTTAATTTCATGTGCACGGCGTGTGCCGCATCCGACAAGGTCTCCCTGATGTCGTTGTCTCGCCATCGAGAATATTGCGATGCCTGCTTCAGCCGCCCTAAAATAACGAGTGACGAGTAACGAAAATCAGCCGACGATACAACACTCCGACGATCATTGACGATCATTTTATGCGACGAACTCCTCCTACTCGTAGACGCTATGACAGTTGTGACATGACATCGTCGAGCAATAAGAGCAAAAGCAATGAGGGCGAAAGGACAAAAAAAAATACCAGTCGTAAATATTATTTGTGGCGGAAGAGTGCCAAGAATGGGATGTCGCGGGCGGGACCCCCATGATACGGATATACCATATGTGACCTTATGGATGTGGAAAGAGGGAGACACCGTTAAGCACTCTTTTAATAGGAATTGTCGGTGTGCAAAACAACGGACCATTTGGGCTTTAAATAATTGAATGCCGTAGTAAAAATGTCTCTGAGAATCTTGGGAATACGGAAGCTAATAGAAATCGATGCGAATTTTCAAAGCCATAACGCTTTCGATTTAGAACAATAACGTTAAAACTATTCCAAATTGACGCCACATATATTTTGACAACTTGGCAGAACGTTCCCTTTGGCAAAAGAATCAAACATTAACGAAGATAAACATCCAAAGATAAACGTTAACTTCGCTTTTTGCTACGAGCTCATGTAGACTGAATTTCTAAAGCAGACACAGTGAGATGGGCGGATGAGGAAAAGTTGCGAAACCGAGGATGGGCAACTCAAGCACGTCAGAATTGTGGCGGCGCACCACCGACATCGTATGGAGATCTTGCTGGAAAAAACCGTTAAGGTGGTTGGTGCCACGTCAATCGGCAATGACTATGTAGTTGGCGGTTTTATGTCTTTTCGTCTATCATTTTGCCGGTTTGCTTGTTCAGTCTATTTTTAAATGAAATATAAAGAAAAAAGCAAAACCTTGAGCTAAAGAAAAGCAATACAATAAATAAAAAGATAAATAACTAAGCAAACATCACGCAGTCGCAACCAGACAACAACAAAAATAACGGGAAATAACAACAAAAACGACTGCTATAAAGCGACACTAACAAGTCAAAAGGCGAGCAAGTCGAGAATCCATGAAAGCGCTCATGCAGGCCATTTAATGATCGACCAATATCGTTTATTTTCATCTGCGTCTTTTTGGCACCAGCTGCTTTTTCCGTACGATTTTTTTATTTGGACTCTATCACGATTACAAGATCTGATTAGTTAATGATCGATAGATGAATCAATCAATATTTTCGAAGGCTATCGATTGATGGCAAACACATTTGGTGAATTGGTATAAGTTTCAATTGATCGAAACGAATCGATTAATGATTTATTCAAATGTGGGTTCACTCGTTTCATCGATACTCGTTTGATCGAGCAGTCAGGCGTGATTTCAATTCTGAACGATTTTTTAAAAAATTTTTCTAATTTAAAAAAGAGGAGTCCACAAAATTATTATATTTATGCGACTGAATAGACAAAATGAATGCATTCAGAGACTATCCTGCCAATGAGTATTTATTTACAATATTTACGATATTCATGCCCGCCATAAAGTGGTCCGAATACTGGCAAAAGATCGGACAGCGAGTGGTCGTCGAGTTAAACAAAACGTTATTCAATGATCTAATAACTAATCAGCAATGCATTGATAAAGGTTTATGTAAGATGTGGACTTAGCTTGATGGCCGCTTTGTTTAGTCTTGAGCTTATGCAGCGGAAACAGTCGCCAGTCGCACAAGTCAAACGACGATTCTGGCCATCAAAATAACGGCTTCAATATTTATTTTACTGCCACGTTTTGACTGTTGAAGGCCAACTACCAGTCACCAGCATCCGACAATCTGTAGACTGTACTGTCGCGTGGTGTATTGCTTCTGCTGTAAAGTTCTGAGTTTTGCAAGCGTTGTTGCTGCCAAGATTGTTTCCAAAATGCCGCGTGCAATGCCATAAAAAATGACCATCAGATATAGTTAGTCGGTTAGCCAACCGGTTAGTCAATTAGTCGGTTGGTCGGCTGATTGGTCTGTCATATGTTCGCTCTTTTATGCCTATTGCCAGTGTCATTGGTTTGTTGTGACACGACGTCCGGATGTACTATCGCTGCATGGGTAACAATTTGTAATTGCTGTGTCCATTTCTTTTGCTGTTTGGATTTGCACTACTATCAGTATGAGTTTGCTTGACGGGTTCGCCGTCACACATAATTTCTACGGCAACATAAAAAACCCTGTCTCGTTATCAGCCTTAATGATCAGCAACATTATCATTATCAGGGTGATTCTTTTCGGTAATGGTCACTCAGTCGGTGTGAAGCGTGCTACTAAACATTTTTATATACGCTTGTTGGACCACGAATGCGATGCAAGATGACCGTATAGTCATTGCAAGAGCAATGAAAGAATCGGTGCTTAAATACTGATAAAGTTGTTGTCGCATCAAAAGGATGCCACATGAAGGTGAAATGAAATGAGAAAGTAGATTATTGTATTGGATAAATGTTGGTACA
Organism: Physocephala rufipes; assembly: GCA_963966595.1. NCBI lineage: Eukaryota > Metazoa > Arthropoda > Insecta > Diptera > Conopidae > Physocephala > Physocephala rufipes. The sequence goes on along the minus strand of OZ016502.1, from coordinate 44,770,926 downwards.
AGGGAGAGATGTTGATTTGTAATTAATTTGTGATGGATAATCAGAATCAGATTATGAGGTCTTATCGTGATAAGCTCTAGATTATCTTCATTTCAAACAATAAAAGATGATGAAAAATTATTTGACAATTTATTAAATTCCAAAATAAGCACGAGATCGAGATAACCAACGCAATCGCATTCATCGTAATATATATCGTAATATCATAAAGCAATTTGGCATTTACGGCAATTGCCTAAAAAATTTTACGGTAATCGTCAGCAATTATCAAATAGGTGACCAACCGCAACCGAATCTTCAATGTTCCTTTGGTTGGTTTAATTGAATCCTTATGAATGGTTAGATCGCTGCGCTATTGGCCGTTTCACTCAACTAATGCGAGAGCGAAAGCGAAACGTCATTTTATGACATTTAATATATATTCTTACTCTTTTGGGAATTTGATAATGACTCAATTTAAACTGGCTTCAAGTAATAATCACCACCGAATCGATATTTAATTTTGCTGTTTTTGAACAAAAAAAAAAAACAAAATTTTAAGACAATATTATTTTTCCAACGCATTTCAATTAATTCTAAAAATCGTTGTGTAACATATGAAGTATTTTTTTAAAAATTTATAAACATTAAAATTGTGATGAAATTGTTCGTACTGTCGGCTTCAGTTTAAATTAACAACAATAAGGCTGAAGTTTATAGAATTCGTCTAGAGATAACATCGAATTCTGCGACGTTGTACGTTGCCAGGTATCAAGGAATAACAAAAAGAGAAAGAAAAGTTGGATACAAGTGTGGAAACTAACGATATGCAATGAATACCAAACTTAATAGAAAAAATGAATCAGAATTCGCATAATATGAAGTCAATCCAGTATCGTATCGTACTGCCGTCAGTTTTCATTTGTAAGACATCGGAGAAAATATGCAACAATATGGCGGAAACATTGGCTTATTTGATAAGTCGACTATGTGGCATAGATACGCGGCAATAGAAGGGAGTTGCCAACTAGCCCGTTGCGGTTCAAGTCCATTCAAATGACTTGCCTCGGTGCACCGTTGACAGCTTTTGTTTGAAAAAATAATAATAAATTTAGCGGAAAGAAAATATGGGCGGGCATAAGAATGTATGAGAATGTGTACGTGCGTTTGTGTGAATGTATGTTTATGTTTGTTGAAAAGAAAGCACATGCTTCTTGATGAAGAACGTTATTCGAGGGCGTGGATTTTGTGGTGAAAATAAAGGAGTAGACGTCTCAGCGCATTCCCAATCGACCGATTGGCAGCGACAGGAAAAATTTACGAGAACATCAAAACGTTAAAAATTATAACTATTATGTTTTTGTTAAAATAACTAAAAGTTCAAAAATAAGATCTTTGAAAATATATCTTTTCCTTCAAGTTTGCGACATCAAATATTTCTTGATATATAAAAGAAAGTAGACCCCCCCATTGGAAGTCTTGTAAAAATGGTGGCAACAAATAGAAGCAACAACGTCAACGAAAATATCATAAATCTTGTCTGTTGCGAAGCGTAGATAATTCATATTTCTTCTTTATGCTCTTTATATAAGTATGTGTTTTAGAGATAATCATGCTTTTCAATTCATTTTCAGAGCTGCAGAAAGAGCATTAGCATTAACCTTTTAAGGGTGAAGCTGTTTGGTGACGTGTATTGATGAACTATGAGTAACAAGGGAATGAGATAATCTGAACTAGTACACAGTATACGTTATTAATTAATTACAGGAGTAGCAACAACTGTCAGTGTTGCCAACTGAAGCGAGGACATCAGACGCTTTAAAGTTTCTTTCTTTAAAACATATCACAAAATTTTCGACGGGTGTAAATAATTGTAAATAAATTCTTTAAACATAATTAACGAAATTATTAATATTTTATCAATATCTTAAATGTTAGTAAATGTTAGTGATCTTGCTCTTGTTGTTGCTGCTTTATCCGCATCCATTTTAGAAAGAAAAACGTAAGATCCATTGAGAGCATTTGCTTAAAAATGCGTTCAAAAAAGTCGGTTTTCAATTTTATCCATGCTGTGTGAAACTTAGGAAGAGGAAAGGACCGACTTGGAGACCAACATTAAGTAGTGCGCATATTCTAGAAGTAGTCCTAGCATACTAATTATTTTCCCAAAAGAATCTTGTTCGAGTGCTTTACGAATATTGATCATTACCAACACTGTCATTCTTTCGGATGCTTTTGTCATTGCTGTCGCTGCGGCAGTTGATGTTGCTTGCAATTGCTTGGGATTTTAATTACTTGAGTCGCGTTGGTTAATGAAAAAAACTAAACAAAGACAGATATGAGACAGAATGAAAGTAAGGATACAATTGCCGAAGGCATTCACAGTTACTTACAAATTTTTTTTCAAAATGAAAAAACGAACGAATGCAAAAATAGTAAAAAGTAAAAAAAAAAGAATAAGAATGGTTGGATGAGACGTTGGCGAACTGAATGGAGATAAAAGGATGGATGGATGGATGGATGAACAAATGGATAAACGTGGTGGCATATGGTTCCGGTCTGAAAAATTCGAAGACATTAATTGCTGCCTCATAAGTTGCAGATAATGATAATAATAAAAACGGTGATGGTGCAGCGTCTTTGTTCGGCGCAGTGCTCTTTATTTGCTTTTATCCTTTTTTCACAATTTGCAATTCTTAAATTTCATTTTGTGGCAGATTTTAAGATTATTAAATAAAACTCGAAAGAGTTCGTTAGCACGAAAGGTTGGTTAACAATGCTTCCAGCAGGTGCAGCGTTACAGCCGGTCCGCACCGTGGAACAAATTCATTATACTGAAACACATGAAATTTATTATGAAAAAATAAATCAAATATTTTTAAATACAGATTTTACCATATTTGGTTTACAAAAAAGTATTTATTTAAATCAAACTAATTAAAAATTTACGAAGGTACTTTTCTGGTCCATTTAAAAATCTCTGGATAGCAAATTATAAACCAGCAAAGGAAACCAAATTTAGTTTTCTCTTTGAGAAATTTAACGAGTTTTTTCGAGAGAAAACTATGCACCGAGTATACTGGCAGGATATCCGGTGGGTAAAGCGGAAGAAGGAGCGGTGAAAGGAGCATGAGGAGGTTAAGGCAACGAAAAAAGTACAAGAAGCACTTAAAATTGACTGCAACTCTCAAAGGAAGCATCTTTACCATAACAGTAGTCACAGCTCCACCGCAGCTCCAGGCAGCAGCAATAACAATTTTAGCAACAGCTGTGACAACAACTTTCAAGGATAAGCACAAAGCACAAAGAAGCACGAATTAATTGCATTGCATACTTTATGGCCTTTAAGCACGAAAATGAAAATAACGGAAAAATTGAGGAACTTGTGGAAATAAAAGTAAATACTAAAAAGCTTAAAACCAAGAAATATTTTTTTTATTTTTGCAATCGGATTTGGCAGTAGCGGGAACGCTCTCGTAGGAGCAGAACAATGTTTTTATTACGGAATTAATTTTCACTTGACTTTCGGTTCGTTGCCTCTTAGGAGAGTTAAGTATTTTATTTGTTGGAATTCTTTTTCTCCATACTTTTTTCCTTACTTTCTTTAATTCTCCATCTTTCTCCTTCTCTTTCTTGGCTCATCTAAATCTGGACAACGTTATTCCTTATCCCTGTGGTTGTTGTATATGCTAAAACCTAACAGTAGTTATTGAAGGGATTTTTAATATTACTTGTGTTTTCGGTGTTGTTGTTGTTATTGTTGTTTTGTATTTTTCAAACTTACAAACAAGCTCAACGATTCAATATTCTGAATGTGCTCGAAATCAAACGGTCATGGAAATGGATGCAATGTTCAGCCATAAGCCGGGAAAGGCATGGGTGAGTGGATGGATTAATGGATAGATGGAAGGACGATAGAGGCAAGGACGAGTGTGGAAAAATGGGTGGACGAATAAACGGTCAAATGTTGTGGATAAGCATAAAACAATTAAAACATATGTAACAAATCTCTGACAGCATCGAGCGACCTGACGAGACTGACGCTAGTTGATGTCGGGTCGATGTTAATGGAAATACTGATAAAGGGCGAAGAGGATGAAGAAGAGGAGTGTGTGTTGGAGCGTGTAGGATACAATTAATCACGTCGAATTATGGAATGAAATGGAATGAGTTGGAATGAAATTTCTGGCAAAGAAATCAGCGATAAAGTTATTTGTAAATCAAAGATAAAGTTTATTGTATTGGGGAAAAATTAAGTGTGGGGATGAATTAGGAGAAATATCGAAATTTGTGAATCATAATTAAACAAATCATAATTCAGTGTCTGATTCTTAGAAGAGCTCCAAGTCGGAAAGGATCAGGACCTCTTTCTACAAACTTCTTAAGAATTGAGTTGAAAGGTTTCGAATTCAGAAGGATATTGTAGAAAAGAGAGAGAGATGTAGAGAATAAGAAAGAGAAAGAGGGTGTGAGATTAAAGGAGAAAGAAAAAAATTGTAAGCATTACATTGCAGAGTATAAATTGCAAATGGTCAGGAAGGAAAACAGTTTTTTCTATGAAGGCAAGAAAGCGTTTCAAATTACAAGCCTTAAAAGTGCCGGCCATTGCATCAGCACTAGCAATAACAATAATTACAACATCAGTTACAAAATCGCCAACACCAAGAAGATTACCATAAATGCAGCGTAAGCACTTGATTATCTAAGCATTAGGGAATATTTGATGGGCGTGCTTAATGGCACACATTTATTTCTGTTTGTTGATAAGGGGGAGAGAGTTTAATTAAATATGCGTAAGAAAATCAATGTAGTTCTAGTTTTTCTTTTAGCTTTCAAAATCATTGGAGTACAAGAAATTAAAGCGAAATATTTAATTATAAGTTCTTGCTGAAAGCTTTCAACGCTTCGTCGGATCGGAAGGTTTCATTCGATTATTATACGTCTATTAGTGAAGTAATTATTCCGTTGCGAATGATTCAAGAATGAATTTAAGCGTAATTAAATTCACGAGCATGAATAATGAATAATTCGTAGATACGATACATAGATTATTGTTTCCGGAATTATTTCCCGAAATTGTTCTTTAGTAAACACAAAAATTAATTCTTTTAGATACAATTCTCAGTAATAGTCTTTCTAAATTTTGGAAAATATCCAATATGCTACTTCCTTTCTCTAACCAAAACTTACGACAATTTCCATTAATTTTCAACTTTTAAGGAATATAAAAAGTAGTCAGAAATGTATTCATATTAAGAATAATAATGCGAAGAAGTGAACGAGAGAACAAACGTATTAGTTACAGCCTTTGATGTTGACCAAGCGGAAACCAACAGTCACAAAATCAAAGGCAAATACCGCTTCACAAACAGTCACCCCAGTCACTCCTTCTCCCCTCCACCTCAGTCTCCTTCCTAACCACCACGCCAAAGGAAAAGCATTTAAAGGAGAACAAACGAATTGGAGTAAGTGAAAGAAAATACTATTAGTGAGTGTTAGTGAGGCAAGAGAGGACGCTTTAACAACTTTTAGTTTGCACACTAAGCGTTAAAAAACACAAAAAGGTTTTACAGTTGAATTGTGGATTTTCATTACAGTAATTTCGTATCAAGCGTTTTACATGAAAGCATTTGCCGCCTGCGCCACTCTTTTTGCAAATCTAAAGGAGCTCATGGTTAGAGAAACCAAGCAGTTATAACAGAAATGAGAACAATGACCTGATAGAAGGAACCCTTTTAATTATCGCATATTTTTATAGGCTTTCGTAAAAGGAGAACTAGTGAAGCCTAAGCAATGATTGGAGGGTAAAAGTCTATAAGAATAAATGTTTTAAAATATGATAGATTCGATATTCCCAGATTATGGGAAGATATTCCTTAGAAGGATTTCGAGAGTTCCCCGAATTCGAATGTTATTTTTCCTTCAAAATTTAAAAAAGGACTTAGGTTTTCAAGTTATTCTAGGAGATGATGAGTTTGATATATTTGCGTACTTCAGTTCTTTGTTTATAAATTCATAAGAATATTTATAAAAAACCGATTGTGGAATAACTAGTCACAAATCTCTTATTAATATCTAGTCTTTAAATGATTATTAAATTATAAATTTACTAAAAAATTGGTGTGGTTTATTAAATTAAATAAACGTACGAGCAAGTAATGTTTTGAACGTATTCGACTTTTAGTTTAAATTTTTTTAAGAATTATCCATTAGTTAAAATTGCGTACCATTAGAATTTTATAAGCACGTAATAGAATGATAATTCTAATTAATTTAGCAGTTTGCTACTGGTTATTATTACTAATTATGATCCTATGTTATAAAAAATGCAGTACGTTCCATTGGAGGAGATAAGCCTTCTCTATATTTCAGTTTATTTCTTAGCTTTCTTCTACTTTTTCTTCATATTAAAATTGTTATGTATAAGCTTAATTAAATTTAAACAAAAGCAGAAAATTAATGCAAAGATTTTCAACATAATCCGTTTATAAGCTTAACATAAAATTATTGCACCTTCTATTAAGATTTAATTCGCCTTTCATTGAGGGTATTTCTTAAACAAGTAATTAATTCTTTTGAAAACTGTTTAAAGCTTTTCACGATGCACGTATGATCTCATAATGTTTTATAATAAATACGAAAAAATTAAAGCGTATTTTCCACGTAAATATGTTATTATTCATGACTTGAAGCAGCAAAGAATGCGCCTTCGAGAATATTATTATCATAATTTTTTATCTTTGAAAATTCGATATTTTTTTAATTTGGAAAGTTTGTCGAGACACATGAATAGCTTCTAATTTTTCGTTACTGATCGTTATTTTCGCAATAATTGTTACTAATAACTTACTCGTTGCTTTCGTTATAATCGTTACTAATAACGATCTCGTTATTTTCTTTATAATCATTACTAATAACTCTCTCTTTGCTTTCGTTTTAATCGTTATTAATAACTATCTCGTTATTTTCGTTACTGGGATTGTTCGTTACCGGGATTTTTAATTAAATTACTCGTTAGTTATTACTCCTTAAATAGTGAAGACATTCCACATTGACTTTATTTGCATTTTTTAAGTCTTTTTACTCTCCGAAGGGTAAAAAGAATAAAATACTTTAATTATAATCTTTAAAGAGTCATTCTGCCACTCTCGTTCAGTACTTGATTGTTGAGTACTTAAACCAAAGAAAAATAAAAAAGCAAAATAAACGAACTAAAAAGTTAAAAACCAAAACAAAACAGAGAAAAACCCAACTAAAGCAAACAAAATGCAAAAGCAAACAATAGTGAAATGATCAACGAACTTAAAACGTGGATTGGGGGAATAACCACAAACACATACAAGCATAACAATAACATTGGCATACAGATATGGGGAGACTCCTAGCAATGCTAGGGCAATGCAGAGTAACAAACAACGGTACAAGCGACGGTTAGCAATGGTAGACCGATCATGCGATTTCCTCAGCACATTAGTCCATTCCTTACTCTGCTGCCAGACCAGCATTTCTCATGCCCGACGCAGATGTCGGCATTGCCTTTATCGCCATGATGACGTTTAAGTTTGCGCATAAAACCGCAATTCTTCTCTTCATGAAGGCGGGAGGAGTAATAAAAATGGGAACATGACATACAGCGCAAAAGAAAAACAAAAATAAAACGAGCGCAAATAGAGCCATTGGTGGTGAGATGAAAGAGCGATGACCTTCCCGTTGGAGTAGATTGAGGAAGGATCGATGGAGTTGAAGGGTGAAAGGCTTCAAGAATAACTTGGTGGTTGCTGGTGGTAGAGAGATTTAATGGAAGGATTGATGGAAGAAAGGATGGATGGATGGATGGATGGATGGAGTAACCGATGATTAGAAGGAAGAGCTGACAGAAGATTGAGATGAAAAGGATTGGAAAAGTACACATGTGTGTGCACATACAAGACTGTGGGCTACCTTGTCCTCCCACTCGAAGTGAAGTGTGGTAATGATTTTGCCAAAGTAGTGTTGTTGTTGTGCGGCTTACTTTAATTTGGTTTTATTTATGTGTATATAGACATGTGCGTATCTGTGTACATATGTATATGCGGTTATTCATCTGTGTACATATGTTATGCGGTTATTCCGCTAGGGTGACGTAAAATTTTAAGGTTATGCAATTAAACGACGCATCACTTGCGCTCGATGCGACGAATGACGGCAAGAATTTTAATTTGGGTAATAAAGTAAAATGAGTTGTAGTTAATGCGGGGTGACTGAAAAATTCAGTAAATTATACCAGAATAGCAATAGTGAAAGGAAAGAAGAAAGGAAGAAAGGAGGGAGGAAAGAAATAAAGGTACAGAGAAAGAAGAGGAGAATAAAAAGCCTTTTTGGAGTATTAAGTAAATGGAATCTTATTGATTCCCCCCTTAAGCCCCCATAAGCCGAAAACGGATACATAAGACGATATTATACATGTGTCCACAGGAAAGAGTGCAAGCAATAGAACTATAAAAAAATGATTGAGTAGATACCGGAGTTTATGAGTAGATACCGAAAATACTCCAAAATACGACGAAACAACCCTTCGGAATCTGGAATGTTATCTTTGTAGATCGTGTTTAATAAAAGTTCGGATTGGGTGGCTGTTAAAACTTACGAAGCATTTCAAGTAAGGTACCACCGGAACACCTATCCTATCTTCTTCCCTTACTGCAATTGAGGAGCCCAATAGGCCATTTGGTCTAAGTGTATCCGACAGTGCTTGATAATCCGTAAGAATCTCCCTCACGCCAACCCAACCTAACCCAATCCAATTTAAGATAATTATATAAATTGGGATACCTTGTTGCCGCAAAGGCTCGATTATAAAAACATATCCTCAAGTTAATTGCCATTTTATTCCTAGAATGCTAGAAACACAACACCACGCCGGGTATTCACAGCGTCATCAATGAAAAAGGTCTACAAAATATTTGAGCCCAATAAAATCTTCGCAAATAGATAAGTCAGCAATTTTCTATTTTGTTCTCCATGGATCTAAAAACAGATTCCAGGAAGGTCACTCTTTTATACAGAGTATATAAACTATTAATCCAAATAACGAAGAACCTGAGACTTCCCCTTTTTTGCTAGAATATAAAACTCAATGGAGCAGAACAAAGATGACGGCAGCGACTGCTAGATAAGGGGGGGGGGAAAGAGATTGTTTACTGGCTTTGGTTGAACAAAAATCTCGGACATAAAAAATTCACTAGGATGAAAACAAATTTGAGCAACTATAAATTTGATATCATTTGTCAAGACGAAACACAACAAAGCCATTATTTATAGAAAAATATTTTGTAGATACTTCAAATCCACTGGAGAGCTGTGATGGTACCCCCCACGAGGAAATTCTTGGAGTATAGAAGAGTAAAGCATTAAGGCTCCAACGTGTAATTCCTCTGAAGTTCTGGAAGTGCCAAAATGTTGTCGTCATTTTTCCTACTGGGTACATATAAGGGCAAAGACCCCAAAACCGAGTATACGGATAAAATAAAATAAAGAAAAAAAGGGAAAAGGATATTAATGGGAATATATAATCAATTATTCAAAAAAGAAGTAACAAAACAGCGACCCTTCCTAGACAGAAGCAGGAGCAGAAAATCGTGTCAATGACCGAATCATGGTCAAGGTTAAAAAATTCAAATAAAACGGTTAAGCCTTCAAGAGGATATAAGAGCATATTTAATTTTGAAACGCTTTCAGGGAATTATATGTTATTAGATTTATGAAAATTAAAAAAAATATTCAAACTAACTTTTTAATCTTATTTTTGAAAACAGAACCGGAAATAGATTGTGTCGCTTTCAATATTCGTTTACTAAAAGATAAGAATTCACAAAAATAATCTAAATAAACCGTCAGATTATAATCATGTTATAGAAGATTATGTCAATCGATCAGACCGCGATCAGACCACGATCACGTTGAATTACTTCAGGTCAGCTCGTACCTTCACTAGTGAAATCAGTTAACATTACCATTATCTGAACGCATTCATGACAAATTATTGAACAAAATTATGAGAACGATAGACAAGTAAATAAAAAAAGATGCGTGAGATCATCTGATTGTAAAAGTCAGACTTAAGACATTATCACGATAGAAAGGACCACACACACATAAACGATGATAATATTAATAAAAAATTGAATGAAAAAGGGTAGGAACAAAAAACTTTTGAATAGACGGGATAGATAAAAGCGCGGCGATGATATTGTCAGAGAGAGGGAGAGAGAGAGAGTAACATGATTAAGTGTTTCTTTAGGAAGATTCAAAACTGAGAGTGTGAGATAATTTGATGGGCAAGACTGAATAGAAGTGATACACCTGGATCGATGAGGATAAGAATACCAGGAATTGAACCTAGTGCGAAGTTGAGGATAATAATTATGAAGGCAATATTCAGTTACATAACGCAAAGAAAAAATCAAAATATCGCCATCTTGTCACGAACTCTAGTATGCCATGTTTGTCCATCTGAATTGACCTAACCTATACGACAATAATTGCTATAGGCAATCACTAACAAAAGAAGATTATAGGTTGCGATCATAATTACGAATATCTTTGTTTAAGTTAACGATTATTAATTACTTATGATATGACTTGACGCGACACGATAGAACATGTTCTTGTCGTTTTTCTTATCCTTTTGCAGTGTACGTTTGTTTGCTGATGCTGTTTTAAAGAACCCGAAATTATAACATCATGACGTGGAAAGCATCGCCTTCTTCCTCACGCCACTCTACTCGGCTGCAAAATCAATAATATTAATGATTTTGCACGTTTAAAATTAATTATCATTGATAATGACATCGGCATAATGCCAGCTGAATGGTTTCCACTTTGGGATGGTATTGTGTCACTAATTTGACTTTATCTTAATATTACCTTAATATATATCTTAATATTATCTTAATATTTGACTTTATCTTAATATTACCGATAATCGTTTGTGAAATCAACAATAATTTCGAATAATTAAGTTTAGTAGAAAATAACATTCTCTAACTTAATTTGAAAAGAAGAATGAAGCATGTCCGAAAACATGAGCGATATGCCTGTAATGTCTGGTTAACGCTAATCCATAATATTAATATTAACAATTTAAAAATATTTGTAAAAACCATAAATTTCCTAATGAATAGTTCTGAGATCTCTTAAACTTCACAAGTTATTGAACTTCAAAATATTTGCCCACAAAAAAATGAAAAGATTGAAAAACATTTAAAATGCTTAAAAATTAATCTGTGGTTCTTTTCCAGCGTAAGAGATGTACAGGTTTTATCATTTATTTGCATAAACCGGCAATAATGGGCTTGATAACAGAGGCGACTTCAGAACGAGTTAAATATATACTATACACAATTTCTCTCGTACACAGACACACCATCGTACGCCGACTAATTGTTAATAAATAATCGAAAGTTACAATGGTGTTGCTTTTTATTTTTGTTATTGTTGTCTGTTTGGCAGGCTTACGAGCGATACAGCCCACACCATAATCGCTGGCTTGTACACCAACAAAATTAACCCGTTGTTCCAGATAAATTTTAAAATTTATGACAGTATTTTTGGCTTTTAGTAACTTGAAATTTTTATAGTCGAATACAGTCAAAGTTTTTGTAATTAAAAAAGTAGTTTAAAGTTTATTGATACAAAATTTCTGAAATGAAATAAAAGTAAATTTATTTAATATTCATTACGATCGTAATACTTGAAAAGGCTGATAGAGACCGTGATTATTAACGAGTCTAAGAATGAGAAATTCGTTGAAGAATGATTGAAGTCAATATTTCAAAACTGGCTCGAATTAAAGGAATAGAAACACAATAAACTCATCAAATAATTGCTCTTAATTCTTTTAGTGGTTGCGACGATTACACACATTGAATAGCCATTTTTAATTTATTATTCTTTAAGAAAACTAGCTTGATAGAGCTATTGCTTAGGCAAGTCACCATTCAGTCTGAATCCGACATTCAACGAAATCTCAAACGATCAAATTCCAAACGATAGTCATGCACAAAATCCCAAAATGTAATTAACCGATCGACGTTTAACCCGTCGAGCTCTATCATATTTCTATCCATAATTCTATAATTTATCTGCACACAAGCTTAACACTTCATGTGTACGGATTTGCACAAGATAAAATTCGATGAAAGTATTTTGTGGTTTGAAGTTTTATCATTTGAAGAGATCTTCGGATTCAAACCACAAAATACTTGCATCGAAGTTTATCTTATGTAAACCCATGCACATAAAGTGTTAAGCTTGTGTGCAGAGAAATTATAGAATTATGGAGAGAAATATGATAAGCTCGACAGGTTAAACAACGATCGTTTAATTAATAAAGGATACACTTTAAATTAACCTTAAGCTTTATAAAATTTAGTAACCAACTTTTTTCATATTTCCATATTTTTGATTCTCATTTTTGCGCGTATTCCTTGTAAAACGCCAACAACTGGCGGTAAAACTGACAACTTCAATTAATTCAATGTAATGGACAAGACGTTATCGGTTAGCCAGTAGAGCATACACAATGATAGCCACGAAACCAGCAACGAAACCCAACAACACTGTCGGTAGCAATCAAATAACGCAAAAACTACATTACCAGCAACAACAACAGCAGCGACTACGGCAACTATTCGAGAACTGAGAAGCAACGTATACTTGTATTTCGCATATATGCGATGACATGCGGTAAAAAGCGGTAACACGTAGTAGACATGTGGTAACAGACGTATTTTATGGTCTCATTAAAGAATCCGAGACTTGAATTTTAAGCGTTACTGAGTTTCCTTCTATGCAAATAATTTTATGAAAGAAATATGTTTCATTATATGAGATATTTTTGATTGTTGCGCGCAGTAATTCAAAGGCTAATAATTTCTTATTGCATTCACGAAATTATTGCTGGAGTTTTTGTTGCAATGAAGAGCGAAAGTTAGTAAACATAAATAATTATTAATTTATTATAAATTAACAAAGAAATATGTATGTAAATATCTGATGGGTATTTGTAGTCTCAACTACAATTCCTTTACGATATTTTCATAAATTATTTTTACAAATTTTAATTTTTTCTATTAACGTAAGCAACTATTAGCCGCGTCTAAGAACTATAACAATAACACGATAGCGTTTGACAAAAAAACTAACAGCACACTAACAGAACAGTTCTAACAGCAGTTAGTGTCTAGAATAATGTCTAGAAGAAAATAAACATAAATGATTAACAAAAAAATATAAAATAAATAACAACGATAACAATAACAACGTCTACCACATCTGTTCTACTTGATGATTTTTCAACGGGTCAATACTTCAACAAGTGGACGTCCAAATCTATTTGGACGTGCTATTTGTGCTATTTGTATTTGTTTTGATTTAACTACTTTCGGGGGTGGAAGGAGGAAGAGAAGGTTACTCTAATAATAACAATAATAACTGTAAGTTTTTAGAGCTTTTTGAGAAATAATTTTGTTTTGAATAAATGTTTTGATTGCATATTTTCAGAATTACTGCGTTAGAAATGCATTTTTTAGGTTCATTAACGAATTTATCTTTCTAGCGGAATCATATTTAAACAAAAACAAAACAACAATACTTTAAAAATTCAAATGTAAAAAAAAATTGTATTCTACAGAGCTGAAGAAACAATATCACTCGGTGATAAATGAAAATAAATAATAAATGAAAATCATAAGCGTATAAAGGAAAAAGAAAAGACGTCACGTTCCCCGATAATACGTTAAAACGTAGGCACATCCGTGGAAACTCCTTACGGGCGTCTGCATTGCTTCATTATATGCCATTAAAATCCGTTCCTGGGATTGTTTGTGTGTGTGTTGCCAAATGCATTTAATGAGCATCTAATTTTCACAATTTTCGCATTTTAATTAAATTAAATGTTCATGAGCGTTAATCTCAACAAATGTCATAAACATTTTTAATGAATTTAAGGTGTGTTCATTCACGACGACACCAACGAAACCCATCAACGTTACCATCTTCTTCCATCATTCTCTTCTCATCTCGATTACTGATTTTATATTAATAGAAGTCTTCTATATATGGCGCAATCAGGTTCCAGAATTCGAAGACACTTCTCAGGAAGACATGAAGACACTTTTTCTGGTTCTTCGATAGATAGTATGCGATTATCTGCAATTAATAATAACTGATGGCGATAACGCAAATAATAATAAAAATAATTATTGATATTTTAATAATGACGTAAATATTAAAATCTTAACGATTTTATTGGTAGCGATACGAGGTGAGTTTGTTAGACCAATATTACTGATAATCAATGAGGAAGGGGAAAGAGGGTTGGAGGAGGTGGGTAGTGCGTATGCAATGATTATTATAACCGACATGTCATTATGGCGTAATGCTGTCATTTCTAGATAAATGCGATAAAATCGTAGGAATTCATATGCGTTAATGAGAATAAACCAGAATAATTTGCAACTAATAACTATCAGAAGCAAGCTCTGAAGCAAAAACAGATCAGTTTCTAGCTAATGAGATTAATTATGAGGTTATATTTAATATAATAATCAAGCAAATAAAAATTACATATAATCAAGTAAATTCAACATAAAAACAAACTAAATCGTAATTAGCAATAACGTTCTTAGGGGAGATCTATAAGTTTAAATCCTCTAGGAGAAAACGTGATCAAGAAATCAAAGAATTTCTCATTTACCTTTTCGCACTTCGAATTGGCATCATGGAATTTCGTACTTTATTTTTATCAAATTTAATCAATCTTCTAATTATTTCAGCACATAAATGTAAAGTCCTGAGATAAGCTTGAATTGATAGGACTTCACGAATTTCTGGGAAAAATCCCATCTATTTTTATTCAAACGCTCATCAACCAAAAAACTAATTCTTATATTCGTTAATTTACTAATTTATAAATCCAACTAGTTAGTTATTTCTAATCGGTCAGTGGTGGATCCTCAACTACAACACCTCAATTCAAGTAATGTTATTTCTAACCAAATTTTTGTTCCTCCTTTATAGCGAAGAAAAATAAACACCATGAATGTTTGAATAAACACCATGAAACACCATGGTTTCATAAATTTAGTACTTCTCATAATTTCATATCTGCATCAGTTAACATGTCTGTTAATGAATGTACGCTAAACTAATCGTCATGCAATTCAACACAAAACTTCCTTAACAATGGCCAGTAAAAAGCCTAGATCGTCCCAGTTTGAATTAAAAAGGAACTCAGAAGTCTGAGGATAAGACATGGCTATATCAATACTTCGTATCAGAAATAAAAAATCACGGCCAAAATCAATTAATTCGTTAAACAAATAATTTGAAGTTAATTAAGCTATTCACTAATTGCGTTGCTTCACACTCGCTACGTGTTTAATTCAATTCCTTGTTGAAACTTAATGCATATTTTGATGAAAGTATTTTAATGAAGAGAAACGAGGTTTAAAAAAATTAAAAATAATATGCTTGAAACGCATTAGATTTATGACAATTGCAAAACTAGAGCCACTTTCTAAGCATTACATGATCAAAGATAATTTTTATTAAAACCGAGACAACAAAATCGTCAACAACAAAAGCTAAATCCGTTGCTCAACGAGTAATATTAAATTTCTTTTTTCGGAAAAAGTTTTCTCTTCTTATCCACAAATTGATCTGGCAAGCGTCCAAATTTTTGCGCTAATCATAAATATCACTAATCATCGATTTAGTGTACCTGCCCCGAGCAGTGGTCAATGATGTCAACACAAGTTTTGCAAATACAAGCGCATTCACACTGATCGCACTTTTCAGATTGGCTTTGATTAGCTCAATTTGAACCGAAAACAGTTTTGTAATTAAAAAAAAATGTTTTTATTAAATTAGGATGGCTCGGTTTGTGTTGGTGATTAAGGCGAGGCGGCAGAAACTTAGTATTGCTATTGCCACAAGGCTGTAAGCGCTTAACGACCGAAATTCATTAATATTCAAACGCATGGTAGATGAACTGATAATATCAAACGATACCCGAGGAATGTTAGGCGAATTGGGGCTGATGGAAATAAACCGACAAAGTGACTGACATAGTAATTGTTTGGATAAGCAGGTTGGTCGGCAGGTAGGATGAGAAATAATGCATTGCAATGCAATGCGAGACGTGCGAAATTTTATTGTTTTTGTTTTTCCTCTTTCTCTTCTTTTTGAAATTTCTGTAAGATTGAGAATAAAGTTTATAAGCATGCTCCCGTTTTTTGAACCCGTACACGTCACTCGGAGGCTTTAATCGAAAATCGTAAAAATTTTATTAACAAGTAAATGTTTGTTGGACCGTGGCAATCAGTCGGATGTGGAAGGAGAGGCATCCGAATGATACAAAAGGTGGCAAAAAATGGGCGTTGGTGATATATATGGGTCCGCCGACATGAGGGTGCGCCGGTATGTCGCGATGAGTAAACGATGCGTGGTGAGTAATTTTGAATTGTTATAAAAACTTTTACGATAATTTTTGTGATGATTTTCACTTCTCCCTCTCTCTCTTTTTTCCTTTTCTCCTTTCGTAAGCAGTTTAATGACTTTCGGCGAGATCAAAAGATCACTGTCAATTGTCAAAACGATAAATAATCACAAAAACGAGTAATAAAAATTGTGAACTCAATGAAATTTTAAGGTGATGAGTTTTTTATGAGAGATTTTTAATATATTATAAAAATTAAATCAGACAGAGCATCATCACCACATTTTATCGCATCCAGTTTGTAATAAAAATATATAAATGGCGACGCGAGAAATGTCGCAATAAAAGCGCAAGACTCGTATCACACAAACCTGGAAAGAGGTAAAGAAGAAATGAATCCATTAAGAAAAATGCAGTCAATAAAAATTTATGAAGAGAATTTAAAAGTGCATTGGAAATTATCAAAATCTTCCAGAAGGAAGAATTTACAATTTTTTCTTTTTGTTTTTTTTTTTTTTGATGGCGATGTTAAATTATTTAAAGTTTATTAAGCTTAAGCTAAATTCTTAGTCATAAATTGTCAAAGAAAATGTCGTTCAGCAAATGGAAAAGTTCTGTAAATTAAAAAAAGAAATTGAAAAGAATTTGATCACATTCGTTCCACCTTCACATTTTCGAGTCCGAAGTCTGAACTTTGGAAATTATGATGTGTATCGTGTGGTATGTATGGTATGTATGGTGTGTGTGGTATGTATGGTGTGTTTGGTAGATACATTATTTCATTACTACGCTTTATCTAGAACAGATAGATTTTAACAATTTTATATCTATTTTACAACTTATTTTCGACATCTGCTCCAAAAGTCAATCAGAGGAAACAAAAATAGATATCCAGTCCAGTAAATTTCAGCTCGTTGGTGCAACTCGATTTTTTACTTTATCTCAATACATTTTAATTTTTGGTTAAAGAATAAGGAAAAAATGTCATTAATAATTTCAGAACCTTAACTGCTCGAATGGTGGCGCTGGTGCTGTTGGCAATGTCGGTACTGTGGTGATTGATGACTAGCAATTAGGGCACTGTTTGCAACAACCTTTATTCATCGTCAATATAATACTCTGTGAACGCCTTAGAGCAAATCGAACCAATTAACCATAACCGCTGCTAGGTAGTTACATCTAGCGAATTTAATCGATTCATCATCTCAGGATTCGTTCAGGATTCAACCAATTAATCATTTATCAGAACGGGTTATATCCATTATTTCCAACCACGGCATCGTCATCACTCCCACCACCACCAAAGGTTCTGGCAGTGGTAAACATTGTCTGGAAATTATAAAAATAGTGCACACTATATTCCAGAGACTACGGAGACCTTCACATTCACAACACCAAAACATTTGCCGTAGATTCAATTCAGACGAAATTCGAGAAAACAACACAGAATGCTGATACATTTTTATATTGACAATAAAAACAATGGTCCAATTTTTTCAAATTTTAAGTTTAAATATGTTTTTGGCTTTGTTTTCTTTTTGTGCGTTTAGAAAAAGTAACCAAAAAAGATTTAGCATCAAAAGAGAAAAAAATGGCATTAAAACATTGAAAAATATTAAAACGTTATGTTAAGGACGGGTCAACAAGTTTGATTTGCAGTGAAACTGTCACTCTGGTGGTGACGGGGGCGGTAGTTTTATTGTCTAGCACGTCCCAACAGCTGCAAGTACTCGATACACAACTAAATTAACAACCGATTGCAGTGCTAGTAGTTGTTGTGGGCATCGGTCCATACATTCAATGCCATTAACCACTTCTAATGGTTGGAAAATCAGTCGGAATGGTTTTGAGCTTGAGTGAATTTCTTGACTTTGAGGTTTGTTCGATATTTCTATATTTTTATTGTTGTTGGTGTTGTTTCTATGACATGATTTATCTGTGAATATTTATTTTCCTTACCGTCGAAGCAATTAGCCATCCGACTGGTAGTATATGGTGCGATTGGTTTGTCTGCTGGTCGACCGTTTGACTGCCATTAATTGTTTTTATCAAGCACAAACAGATGAAAACCAGGGCTTGTCTGGTTTATCCTTATTAGTCAGTCCATTGGTGATCTTTTCTACGTTTGGTAGGTAACAGTGTGTGTAGGGTTTTTCATTTTTGTTAGAAGTTCAAAATTAAATACAACTAATCAAAAGTTTGTTTATGAAAAAATAAATGATATTTAAGCAGAATATAAAAGATAAAACAATTTTCATTTATTTCTTTATTATCTCAGTCCTTTTAAGTTGGTCACAAATAAATCAGAGCTAGTTTGAATTCCTTCATCATATTTACCTTTTTATTTTCTGTTTTAGTGGATATATTTCCAATAAAAATGGTATTGCATCAAATTTTATGTTAAACTCGGGAATACGATCAGTAAAGATATTTGCATTTTTGAATCTAATTCGAGAACGACATTTTTATGTTCTGTGTATTTTAAGGAGAAAATTTATAAAAATAGGGTTTATGAAAACAAATTTATATTCATTAAATGGAGGAATTGATTTGAGAATTGATTTGATTTGAATTAGTTTGAGGTGACGACATTTAACCTATGAGAATGGCGGAGTCTTTAAGATTTTTGCTTTCCATTGTTTGCTACGACCTAACAATGCCAGCAGACGCACTAACTTCGGAAGAAGTAGAGACAAATAAAAAAATGACGACATTTACGGCGTACATTCATAAACAACAATAACAAAACAATAGCGGGACAACAACAATATCTGCATACATACTTAAGTTCAAGAACAATGGCAACAACAAGAACCAGAACAGTGTTAATAAAGCTTTTAAAGTAATTTCTTAATTAACACTGCAATCGGGCAGAAACGCGTGAGACTTTTAGTCGCATGCGTTTTTTATATTACTTTTATCTTATTGTGGCAATACTTGCTGTCGTTATTGCTATTGTTATCCTTGTTGTTGTCCATGTTGCTTCTGTTCTTAGTGTTTCGTATTCTCATTCATTCTCATAGTCATTATTGTTGTTCTCTTTATAATTGTAGTAGACCTTATTTATGACCTTATTTATGTTATGTTCGTTCAAGGTGCTTATTATTGTTGTTGTTGTTGTATCTATTGGGTTTTGTTCACTGTTTTCCTCAGCACGTTGTATTCATTGTTGGTGTAATTTAATAATTGCTACTGCATCTGTTCAATATTTATAAATAAAAATATACAACAACCATAACAGCAACAATGAGAACAGCAGGGAAATAAATAACAACTAGAATGTCAAACATGAAGAAAACAACATAAACCTTTTACTAAACCTCATAATTTATATTTACTGAATAATTCTTTGCTAACAAAATATTGCTGAAGGGATAACCGCAAATTGTTAGCAACATTGTAGTCAACCAAGCAAAAGAAAAAAATACCAAACAAATACACACAGACGAAATAAAAGAGAGCAAGAAAAGGTTTAGAAGCTGTCGCCGTCACGTTAAAAAAACTACAAGAGTTATTTTCCCGCCATCATTTTAATTAAAATGTATGTGCGTTTACGGCTTTATGCGTACGCCTGTAACGTCGCTTGTTGTCTATATCGGCGATGGTGATAAACATCGCAGCCAACCTATTTATTATAAAATGCACAATAGGTTTTTAGCCACAACCGCAACATGCAGAACAGGAAAAAAAGAAAACTACTTCAGGATGAGATCCAGAACAGCAACGACAGCAATAACGATACGCAAGAATTGTAATTATTTTATCACGGATAGAAAATATTTAAAAAAATTTCGAGTTCAACAAATGTTTAGTATGCTGATGATGATGATGATGATAATGATGGTGATTATGATAATATATATCATGATAATTGCAAAAATGAGTATATAGTATATATACCAAACACATAAGATCGACTGTTAGATTTATATAAACGACTAATTAAGTAGAAGATGTTTTTATTACAGATTGTTAAAGCTTCATAAGTAATGGCTTCGGGGGAAATGATCCCTGCGCATAAGAAGCGAGAACTCAAATCTAAGCACAATTCCGTAAAATCAAAACTATTATATTGAAAGATAAAGTCTATTGATTATCACTAGACGAAGCAAAGGGACTCACGTCAATGAGATAAAATTAAACACCCCACAGTCTACCAAAAACCCAGTCTACAAGTCTAGACAGAGAGCAAAACAATGGTAGATCAAAACCAAAAAGCATGAGAGTATTCGGACTATAGACTATTCGGTAGACTACCTCGAGATTACCAGAGATTAGACTACCTCGAATAACCAAGTTACAACAGCTCCTAGAACACTGGTGGAAACGAGAGAAAGGGAGAAGGATTTGAAAAAAAGAAAGGTGGGAGTCATGTATAAACAAAGATGTATTTTCTGACAGAAATTAGACGCATTACTTCCGCTTAGAAGGTCATGAGAGGTTTATAGGTTTAAGCAGCAATTTCGAATACGCTTAGAAAATAATCGTAATCATATCGTGTTGTCTAGGCTGACTTGATTGTATACTTATCGTTACGACTTTGTGACGCGTCATGATGACGCCCGCTAATAATTTAAGAAAGCTCTCAATATGAAAACTGGTGGTAATAATAAGGTGTGGCTGGGTTGGCGCACTTTTTATTGTTTCTTTTTGTTGTTGTAGAAACGGGCGAGCCAGGACAATCTTTTGATTTTGATAAGAAAGTCTGATATAATCTTGTATAAAAAATATGTTCTATAAATTTGGTATTAATATGACTTGATTAAGTTTTCTACAGAATTATAATATTCTTTGAAAGAATATTCCAGTTTAATCAAAGATAATCAAAGACATATATGCCGTTAGTTGTTGTTATTACTTTCCTGCACAATCATTACAGTTTGAATTTGAAGTAAAAATTACATTTAATTTTTTTCAATGAAAACGAGCAATACGAGCAACAAATTTTTATCTCGCCAGAAAAGCGCTAAATTGTACGTTGGCTACGTGAAAAAACTACGACAGGCATTAATAATAAAGCAAGAAAAGTGTCTGATTATAAAATACTAAACCATTTTAAGCAAAAGAAGGCGGATCTACATAAAATGAAGAATCATGAAAACACACGTGAAATTTTTATCATTACGATTATGCTTATTAACGATTATGCTTATTAACATATCCCCCAAGTCATAATGCCGCTGTAGGTGGTGACGCTGATGGATGAAAGCTGGATTAGTTGGTAGCTAATGCTTTCCCATTTAAAGAAACGATTATGGTGGAAGACCATCAGTAATCGCAATCCGCATAAATCTGAGTTGTCGACATTCGACGATAACGCGTTTTAAGGCGGCGAGAAGCAGCAGTATCAACCGATCTAAACCATTTTAATTTTTATTGACGTATCAACGTATAATTAATTTTACCGATCACGCGATAATCCAACAAGAACTGCAGTTAGAAAAAAGACATACAAAAACATGAAAGGAACGATGAAACTACTTCGCGTCTATTAAAGAAAAACAATCCCAAAGTTCTAGTAGTTTGTTGTTGTACGCGATACGATACACAGACAAAGGAAAGCGGAACTATAAACAACTGGAATCAAAGAGAAAACTCGCTATCTTTGAGGCTAAAATCGGAAAAAGGATCAGGATATTATTTATAAGAAAATAACAAGAACGCGGTCTGGTCAAGCTGATCAAGATAAGCTCTAACGATGCAGTGGAATATTTCGCTAAAGAATATCACAAAAATACTACATTAAAAATTTGCAAGAAATAGAATAGGCGGCTACGTATTAGTGTTAAATGAATCTATTCAGTTTACTGTGGTGAATTGTGTTTCCACGGTACAAACCCGCCTAGAAATTTATGGTCTTCTCTTTTGTTTGAAAACACTTCCGCAATTTTAATTATTAATTTACATTTATGCGATTAAGTAGTTATACTGTGCGTATCAGAGGCGTAACAACACGGTATCAGCAACTTTACGGTATCAACGATATCAACAACATCAGATGCTTATGTTTTACAACAAGGAAGTAAATGGATGCAGGCAGAATGAATTTTCCGTTTAATATCAAGCAATTAAGAGACCAAATTGGCAGGAGACTATAGAAGTTATTACAGAAACAATAACAACAACAAGAATCAACAAGAAATAATCATAAATTGTTGCAGCGACAACAATAAACAACGAGAGAGAGGAAGAAAAAGGAACCCATTACTTGATTTGAGTCTGTTGTATGCATCGAACTACTGGGAGGCTCGTGGTCGTAAACAACAACAATTAGAACAACAACAATAACAAAAACAGGACTAACTAGACCAAAGTAATCGAGGAATACTGTTGCTGCAACCAACATGTTGTTGCAGCCTTAACATAGACCAAGTCAAGCTAGTTTTGTTTTATCTTCTAGATCATTTTAATCATACTTCTTCTTAGAGAGGACAAAACGACAACGAAACTTAAGGAAAGTATTGTCTTGTAATTTTATCACATATCGCAAGAAGTCTATTAAAAAGTACGAAAATGGGTACGAGTATGAATGTGCGAGTAGTGAATGGGTAAGTAATGAATGAGTAGATCTTGCCCGTCGATCAAACGTGGCGGCGAGTACGAGCAAGTAATCATCAATGTTCTAAATGATGGTTTTCCATATTAATGGATAGTTGATAGTAGGTTGATGGTATTTTCAAGGAGGCATTAGAGGTACTCGTATATATCAGGTAGTGTCAAATTTGTCCTTCAAGTAAATTTTTCTTGTTGCTCAAAAAAAGGCTTTTAAAATTTCAAAATTTGCAAAATCTATTAATATTCGGCAATTTATGTTTTTCTATGGGCGGTCATGGCGATCCTCTTTTGCGTAAATTCTTCTGATGAATGAATGAGTTGCGAATAAATACGTCTCACGTCTCCTTTTATATCGCTTTAAGCTTCACCAAAATTAGACCGAAGACGAGCTATATAATTTTTCAAGTCACCAACATGTGCAGGATGATTTCAGGTGACAAGTGATGAGTTGGCTGTCAAGCAAAAAGCATCGAGTACAACAAGTACATCGAGGCAACCACGTTTGCCAGTCGACGTGAAGGAATAATTAGAGAAAATCGCGTCGGTAGATTTCAACACTGCTATTGATATCGCTGAGATCAATAGATGATCAGCTAATCAAGGAACTAACAAACCATTAGTTACTCAGAATGATGACACTTAACTATACCGTGGTGGTATCACAATATTCATACACGGACCAGTTGCAAGCAATGCTATGTATGCAACATGTTCCTTGCAAGAAAATACAGATTGATATCGATGTGACGACAGAAATTGTATTGCTTCTGTGATTACTGTGATTAATATTTTTGACATTAGGCGGTTAGAGAGTGTTGACGAACGGTATAATTTCCATGATCGCGTAGACGGCCGAAGGCGGTTAAATTAACTTTGTTTTCAAACAAGATTACCGAAGATGGTCATGGACAGATTATTTTCTGACGTTCCACTTTATAGAGTGGGGCATAGGAAAGGGAAGGAAAGGGGAAGGTGGATATGTCAAAGCAAAGACAGAAGGAATTTTTCACATTTTTCCCCCTTTGTATTCCCCCCTTAATAATATTTGTAATTGTAAACAGCATCAAAATTAAAATTGTCGTCAAGTACCTCTCTCCTGTCTCTGTATATTTTACTTTAAACATCGGTGATGTTTGCAATTAAGCAAACAGTTTAGTGAATAGCATTGAAAAGGACAAACCTAATCATCACTTGTGAGATATATCCTGCATATTTATAATCAAAGTCGGAATTTCAACCAGAAAACTGGAAAAATGATAAATACTATCTACCATTTCTGTGTATCCATTACACTAACGGGTTCATGAACAAAGGGTGAAGCTAAATAAAATTACGCACAGCAGACTAAAATCACAATAATTAACTGCAATACATTAGCGCAGTCTTTGAAAAGAAGTAACGAAATAGACAAAGCGGTGGTGGAAGGAAAATAAAGCAGTCGGTGTGAAATACAGACTCTTCAAATAAGGATATTCAATGGGATGAAGGGATTCATCCCTTATATACAATACATTTAAACACACAAAACATGAACAAAATCAAAAAATAATATTCATAAAAAGTAATTACAGAGTGCGATACGACCGACAATAGAGAAACAGCAGTAAAACGATAGCAGCACGCGACCGGTCGGTCGACCGGTCGGTCGCGGTCGGTCGCGGTCGGTCGGGTCGGTCTCTTAGCTAAAACGAAATTATTCAATATTGCCTTACAGAACACTGAAACATCAGACAGACGGTATGACAATCTATTTGCTCCACGGGACTGTTGTCTGTTATTGTTATCGGTCGTTACCGGTTTCTCTCACAGTTTCATTCTCTCCCATTATCTTTCTATCTCCATACTCTCGTGTCCCATTCTCTTCATCCATCTACCTAACCAGATGCTTTTCATCCTTCCGTCTGTGGGTATGTCTGCTTTGTGTCTGCCCTCAAATTTGTTGTATGGCGTACACGTGCCATTCTTCTCTCCTTCCCCTTTTCAATTTCAGTATATAGAATATATATTTCTACTACAATACTATCCTACTCTTTACTCTGCTTGCTTCAATATTGTTGCTGCTACTCGTGCAACTGCCTCCGTTTCTGCTTTTCCGACGAAGGCCGAATCGATAAATTACGAGAAGTTTTAGATAAGCTGTCAGTTGTACGACCTAACGTTGTATGTGTATACTCTTTGTTTTGAACGCGTCTGTGTATGTTTGCGGGACTATGTGGGAATATGCACGAGTGCGGGTGTTTATGTGTATATGTTGTAAGCATAGTATTTGAGTGTATGCGTGTGTGTGTGGATACTTAGAAAATAGGAGTGCCCGCTATAGAAATTTTTCTATTCGTATCCTGCGAAATCCACGTAGCAAAAACAAAAACGCTAGCATTCGGTACACCAGAATGGCTAATGTTTTCGTGTTGGTGTTTTTTATTGTGTATATCATTAAAGCATCCACTCATTGCGGCAGGAACTAGATACCAAAATATATATATTAAGGTGCAGAGATTTATTTCATGTATGTTTATTAATATTTTATACTTTTGCCTTCATTAATATTTCAAAATTAACATTTCAGGAATTTCCGAAGACAGAAGTAAACAATAGAAGTCAGCGACAATAAAAAAATTAAACAATTTGGTAGCTCGGGCTATTCCTAAATTCAGTTATTTTACTCATATTAAATCAGACAGAAATCAGGCTAATTTTGTTTATGTAAGGTAGAGCTGAACTCGACATTAATTGTCGGGTTAAAAGTTAAAGAATGGTGAAAAGGATATTTTTGATTTTTTAAAAAAATGTGTCAATCAATTTTGTATTCAGTTCAAAAACCACATCCATTTTGTAAAATTCCAGAATAATAAGTAATAAATAGTCAGCCTCTCTAACATCCTTCAACACTTTCAACCCCTCCCCCTCTCCTACCTAACTACTCCACAAAGAGAGAAAATGATTATTTACTGTTGCTTCGATCTCGTCATTAAGGGGGGGGGCGCTTCGATTTATGCCACCCAATCCATCAATAACTTAATGTTGTCTTAATAAACATTAAACCTAAATTCTACGAAAACTTACAGAGTCAAAGAATCTGCACTTAATAAGTTTACGAAGACGGAAAATTAAAAAAATGGATGTTTAAGAGAGACAGTCTATTTTAATAAATATAAATAAAAGAAATACAGAACATAGGAGGAGTGCTGACGGAGAGCACTCGTCGTTGTACGAACTATATAAGTTAAAATGGGTCATGCAACGTCGGAAATGAAAGGTGGAGAAGGAGGAGGAGGAGGAGGAATGAAAGAGCCAAGGAGTAGCCTTAAAGCAATTTAATACCATGCCGTTTTATAAAGCGTGGGGCGGATAAAATTTAGTCGAATGCTTACGATTGATGATGGCATAATTATAGATAAAAACTAATGCAAATTTATCAACTGGTGTTGCATCGCGTTAGAGAATGCGGTGCAGAGTCGTGCGGTATTAGATGTTTAGGGATATATAATATGTTTTATTAGCAAACTTTTGGTAGTTGTAGAAGGGTACAGGGTGTAAGGGAAAAACATTACCAGCGGCAACGATCCTGCTGTAGCATTAGTGCGTTGTAGACGACATACTTCAAAAACAACTAACTCTATCTACAAGTATGAGCAATGATGTATCATAAATCATGTACACAGGTCACACTATGTTGCATAACACTATATTATCTCGACATGGTTATTATTCGAAATTCTAATTAATAAAAATGCAAAGCCGCGGATGGCTGGGTTCTGTCGAATACCTTTTCACCAGGCTGTTAGGACAATTGTGCCTTTATCCATCCTCCTTTTTGTTTCCTACAATTCATCGATGATAATCGCACAATTAAAATACACTTTGCGCACCCGAGTTGTGTAATAATCAGGAAGCATGCGAAAAAGAAATGCGTACCAATTCACATTGTAATTTATTACCGTAGGCTTGGTCAGATAATCGTTGACACCAGATGCAAAAAACATGCTAATCTTGTCTGACATGAGATGTATACAGCAACGCAAGAAGGTGTTCCACCCTTATTTACAAAAGGCGCGAATACTGGGTCATGCTTTGAGTGAACATAAACAACCGAACGGTACGCGGACGTATCCGGTATACCGGTAAGAAAAAGCCGTATCGTTGAGAATGGAAGAAATTGCATTTCGATAACGAAAGAAAACACGTGCAGCACGAAGGGCATAAAAACAAGAACATGCAAATGCGAAAACCTCTTCTAGAAGTGCAGCCATCCCATGAATATTGGGTCGTCGAAATATTGAGGTAAGCCTTTTGCCACCGCATACAAATCATCATTCATCAACGGTTGCATGCTAACTTGTCAGCTAGACCGCTTGTCGTCGCTGGTTTACTAACCTAGTAATTGTTAGAATAGGCGTACTCTAAGTATATTTGTTTTAAACTTTTCTAGATTTCCAGACGGCAGATTGTTCATGTAATCCGATAAAAATGTGCAGCCAGTACATTACTCCAGAAAAGGGACCGAGAGATAGTTTTTTGTCATAATCATGACAAAATTTGTCTGTGGAGCATTTATTCGTGTCTTAATCCCGGAGCTACAAAATAAATTAATACCCGTAAATCGCTTGTAAATAGCTATGAAAGAGATTTATGGTTTCTTAAAAAATAATTTTTTATTAAGGAGTTTTGCACCCAACAGTTTTTATCGACGGCTAAAGATAAGCTATTAATCTGCGTAGGTATTAACGTTGTTGCACGAGTTTATTATCATTATTATTATTTATTAAAATTATATATGTATGTCGAGGTTGGATTAGGTAAATCATTAGGGCTCCGAAGAGAATTCCTAAATACCTAACCTCCTTAAAGAGTTTAAAAAGGAGTTTTACGAAAATTTAAGAAAAATGCTTAAATTTTTAAGAAGAAAAATATATGATGCTGATGTGGAAGCCCTTTTATATCTTCTCAGGACACATATATGTTGCGAAATTGAACGACGACAGATAATAAGCATGATGATATTCGTTGAGGTTTCCGACAGGGTTGGATGTTAAAAGATACTGAAACGAATTTCCGTCATCCCAAACTTGACGAGGGATAACGGAAATTCATTCCAATATGTTTAAAAAAATGAAAAGGGTAGATAAGGAAGGAGCCAAAAACGCAAATTGCGTGGAGGAAAATTTATCTGAACGTTGCAGGAATCAGGGTTCAATGGACAGATAAAATGTTGTTACATTTAATCAAGTCGAGATATAGTAAAAGTATATAGTATAAAATCGAGGTTTATTACATGTATTCGGTGTGTACGAGGAAGATTATGTCTATGACTGTTCACTGCCTTATTTTCGGTACAGTAAACCTTAAATTCATTAAGCTAGAATTTTGAGAATCCTTTCAGAAGGGAGGAAACTAAAGGATATGTTAAGCAAAATGTCAGCAGATGGAACGAAAGTGGATAAAGACTGATTGATAAAATAAGAATCAGATGTTGAGAAATAAATTCTATTATGGCAATTCTATAATGACAGAATTCAGAGTCTGTCTAGTGATGATGAACGCAATGATGATGATTATGATGATGGAAACGACAGGTTTGTATTTTTCCCCCCCGCCACACCTTGCGACTTTGTCAAAGTAATGAAAAAGAAAACAAAAACATATTGAAGGACACGCGAGCTGAAATGAATCAATTCAGCGGTTTTCCTTTTTTCTTCATCTATTTTTTCTTCCTTTGTTTAATTCACATCAAAGGAAAAGGAGATGCAGAAATTCTGAAGGACGACGGCAACGCCAACCAACGGTGCAAAACAATAACGCAAAACGAAATAACAAAACAAACACAAAAAATGAAGTAATGTGAAGAGTAATGAGGAAGGACACGACAGAGTTGTGTAAAATAAGAAGAGACAATGTATTCAACTAGAGGGATGAACGGGTGATAAAGTAGCGAGCAACCAGTCATCAATATCGTGCACCGACTTGTGCTTACGAAGTAAATAAACAACACAGGATTTCATACAAAGAACAACAGCAACAACAAAAGCCGCAGCAGTAGCAGTAATGACAAACATTCCGATTGGCATCAACAAAAACAGAGAACCACCAAAGCACCAAATGGGGGACAAAAAGAACGTCGATGATAAAGCTTTTGTTACTTATCTTTCCCTTTCATTGAAAGGCGTTGGTCCGCCTTAGTCTCGTTTTAGTCGTTTTAGTCGAGTTTCATGTCATGTCCCCGAATAAACTAACTAAAACACGAACAGTTCTCGACAGTCTCAAAATGCATCTACACACGGATACTTATATAACTTATCCTTTTTCATTTCCCGAAGACATGTTGAATTAGCTTTAAATGATGTCGATGAAGAAGAAACAGAAGAAAAACTATGAGAGGAAAAAGAGGAAGAGGCGGTTAAATTACATCCTTTACTTTCATAAACACACATAATCATACACTTCTCATAGGCGGATGTCCTTTTATACGTGCATTTCTATGCCGGTCCTCAACAAGACAACGGATGGTGAGCAGCAATGTGATGGAACTGGTGGGAGGAGACAAACACGAAAACGGGAGCAGTGTCTATGAAGGCGAAAGGGTCGAGTATGGAAATAATCAAGAATGTAAATGAGGTAACTCCTGTGTGGTGATGCCGATGCTCTTCTTCGCAAATGACGAGCTTTAATTTTGGGGCGTATATACGATAATGCTGAAGCTGATATTCCTGCATGGCATAAAAATAAATTTCCACCGGGAAATAAAAAAAATGAAAATTTTGCTATATAACGATGACTACTAACAAAGACGACGACTAACAATTTGGCATGGCATAGCGACTGAGTAAAATGTGTCACACAAAAAATATTAAGGAGAAAAGAAATGCAAGAGCTGGTGAGAAAAGGACTCGGTACAGACTGGTCGGTACGGCTGAGAACCATCAGCACATGTTGGGTTTGCAAACGAGATTAACGAATCGCAAGGGACAGATAGTTGAAGCACTAGATAATTATTCCAGAATATTAAACAACTTGGCCGAATTTTAGAGGAGAGAAAAACATTTTTGCGGTTCCTTTCGAAAATCGAACGCTTCAATTTAAGGGATCCAGCAAAAAGTTACAATGTGTGGTGTGTATTTTTTCTTCTATGCTGAAAACTTTTTTCATTGTTGGTCAATTTGAGACGATGAAAATACATGAAGCTTATTTGATTCGAAATTTAAGCCCAAAAATTCAACACAAATCGTGATGGTGATTGGTCGCGGGAGTTCGAAATATATCTACCTAATATTTATCTATTTAATCTAATAATTATTGGCAAAATCACAAGGAAAAACAAAAGCAAAGACTAAGAAAGACGGAGTATGCGGCTATTGATGTTATTATTGTTACTTTAATTCTTAGAGCTTTTCTTGCTGAAGTATCCATTGTTTCTCTTGAAATTGAGTCTTAAATTAAACCTTGGTTACAACAGCAGTTCCAGGCCAGGAACGCGGCACCAACAAAAGACGTCAGTCGTATTTTTGTTGCCAATGTATTATTATTTGTATTAATCGCCATTGCTGTTGTTGTTATTTTTCCTGTCGCTTTTGCTTTAGTTTTTGTTGCTTTGACTAATAGCAACATATTATTCACTGCCAAGGAAGCTTTTGTGAGGACTTTTTGTTGTAGTAAATAAATTTGTTTTAATTTATTGTAGTCTATGATTGCAATACCAGCAATACCAGCAGCATCAACTCTAACCAGCAGCGGTAATGTATCACTTGGTGGCAGAAAACAAATCCAAAACACATATCCCATCTCGGTTATTTACTTTCGTCCTTCCCTTCCTCCTTTATTTATCCTTTGCACAAGAGGTGATTATGAATTGAAAGCATCTCTTTCGTTCAAAGAATCTAAAAGCTCTTGAACCCTAAGATACAATGAGAACGTGGATTTATTTCAAGGTTTCCCCCACATTATGATTGTTGTTAGGGCAGTAGTGAAGATGACGTTAATTCTAGTTTCGATCATTATGGTTTATATTATTATCGATATTAATGCATTCCTTATAGATACCTATCAAGGTCAGGTTCTTTGCATCTGCAACGTTAAAATCGCAGAAAACTGTCACCAACAATGAGATGGTTGAAATGTTTAGGTTTCAACAGATTTTCAATTATTAAAAATTTAAATAACATTTGGATAGTTGCGACGATAATTAATATTGGACTTTTATGGAAAGAAAAATCGTTTCTAGCAGTTCATTAAATGATACAAAAAGGCAAAAAAAAAAACAACAACAAAAAATTACAGCGAAATACAAAAGCAACTATTTTAGAGACAAAACAAGATTTGCAACAAATTCAGCGTAACTCATAGAGAGGGAGAGGGAGAGAGAGAGGGAGAGAGAAAGAAAGAGAGCAAGAATCGGCAACAAACGCGCAAAATTGGCAACGATTTAATGTGCTTATCACTCTTATTCTTATTATTGTTAATATTATTGTTTTTAACAGTGTTAGACAGAGTTTCATTACATTCGTGTATGTTTCTGTTATTGTTGTTGTTTTAAAATTCACTCGAAGTTACGAACTAACTCCATCAGACAAATTGCTTACAATTTCTGTCTTTGGTTTATTTCGGCTGGTGCATTTATGTTTTCTTTTCATTTCGCCTCGCTGAGAAATAATCGCACGACCTCGACTTCTTTTGGTAGAGATCACTAGAATCTATTTTGATTGTTTTCTGTTGAATTTTTTATATCTTGTTCTTTGTTCTTATTAATTTTTTTTAGCTGAATTGTTTTAGCCTTGAGCCAGACTACTCTTTATGAGGCCGTTGATTGCGGCAAATGCACGCGGCTGGGTTTTAGTGAATTTAATGAAGAGAACGAGAAGTAAAGCCAAAAGAGAATTAAAAATTTTAGAAGTGTAAATGAATTTGAGCGATGAACACTGAAGAAAACATACAAAAAATCTAAAATTGTTGTATTTTCATTATCACCTTCATTCATTCGTTATTTAATTTTCATGCGACGATCAGTGTGATCAATCCTTTTGAAACAAAAAGAAAACAATTGGAAAATATCAAAACTGGATATTTCCAAATCTTTATCAGGTGTTGCCAGTGCAAAATAAATAATATGAAATACAACGTCAAAATAACTGAATTAATGTACTATATTTTGAAACAATTTCAATCGCCACACAAATCGAATTCGAATCGTATAAAACGATTTTGTAGATCGTTGGGGCGATTGTTGAATTCACAATCGATTAGATAGCAAAATGACCTTGAGAGTAAAATAGTGGTAAGTGATAGAAGCACTTCTTTTCTGTCGTTTTTTTACAAGCCTTTTATGACCAATTGGACACTAAAGTAGTATTGTTGAATTTTATACACAAACGGCTTATTCCTTTTCGATTCGCTTAACAAGACACAATCATTTCTCATAAAACTGTCGACATTCAGACGGAATCTTATCATCATCTACGGAGATTTTATCAATGACAACCTGTTTTTCATAGAAGGAGCTAAGAAAGAACAAAAGTGAAAAAAGTGAAATGTACAAACCATGCGCGGATCAATTTATGAATCAATGGATAGATTCAAATAGATAGTAAGAGACATTGTTTGGTGCAAATAGATAGTAAGAGACATTGTTTGCAAATATGTCGTGACGAGAAGCAGTGTTTTTTATTAAGATTATCATCATCGAAGGAACTGGTAAAAAGGTTTACCAACAATTGTGATGAAGAAGTTGTTAGATTTAAACTACTGCTGTTAGAAAAGCATTGCGGCAACAACAGGTTTTCAATAATGGTTATTAAATTAGAGTAAAAATTATATCGTAAATTCTGGAGTTTTATTTTAAAAAAAGACAAAACGTACAAAAGAGTATAAAGCAAAACAAAGTGCTGGGAGATCAGGAATGACCGAATTTAAAATTGCTAAAAGTTGCGTGATTATTTCTTATTTTATTACTATTATTATTTTCTTATTTATTTATTTAATTCCCTTTAACCGATTCCTATTCTAATGGCCATGATACCGCAGGATATCTTACGTCGGCTTCAATCCTAATTAAAAAACTCGTTCATTAAAAACGAAAAGAGAAGAACAAAGTAAGCAAGTCCTTTATAACCCTTTATAACTGCTGTAAAGGATGTTAATAATAAGAGAATACTACAAGGATCCAATCAATATATTTAAATGAATAACATCAATCGAAACCTACTAAAAGGAATAACACAAACAAGAACAACAAAAACCACAACATCACAACATCAGAAAAATAAATTTTAATTAATTCGAAGGTAAACGGCAGAAGATTAAAAATAAAGAAGTCCACGAAGTGAAAATAATTTTCCTGAGAATCCGAAAGTAGTGCAATAAATAGGCGAACAGATATAGATAGACAAAGGGGTAGCAGATAGAGCAGAATGGGAATGACCCTGCGAGAATAAAAGGAATAAATTCTTTAATCGTTTATGGAAGAAAAGTTTTCTTCCATAAACGATCAAAGAATTTATTCCTTTTATTCTCGCAGGGTTTTTCCCATTTTGCTCTATTTGCTACCCCTTTGTCTCTCTATATCTGTTCGCCTATTTATTGCAGTTAGCAGTTATCTTAGAAAACAAAATTTAAAGTAAATAAAATTAGTTAAGGATTAAGAAAACCCAGATGGAGAAATATGGGTGGTTCGCAACCATACTCACGTATCGATAACATTTTTAGTTTATTCAAAGACTTATTAAATTAGATTTCATAAAACCACTTGTGTCAATGGACCAATATTCTGAGAGGGAAATCTTGATCATCATCTTGGCCGCCTTTCTCGAAATTATTATTTGTCTGTATTCGATAAATTCGGAAGTACCAGGACTGAATATTCTGAGAAATTATAAAAACAGTATTAATTCTGATACTATTTCTGACATTTACCCTCCCCAGTGAGAATTTTGCACAGACTGGATTCTAATAAATGCATAGGACTGATTGATGATGAGTCTCGAGAATTGATGATGGAATGCGCAATTTCAAACAAATGGCTAATTTCTTGGGTGGGGGAAGGTGTAAGCAATCAACACTGTCAAAATGAGAAATTTTATAAATAAAATGAAAATTGAAAAAATTGAATATCCAACATGCTCTTTCGTGCCACCAAGCCATTGCAGAAGAAATAAAGAGGTCAGTTAGGGTGGTCTGAAGCCTCAGTTATGGAAACAACATAAACTCGAAATAAAAAAAAAACGCAGGGTGGGGATTACGGCAGCAAAAAAGCACGAGCATCATGGAAGGATGCACGGGACAAGAGAGACCGGAATGCACACAGACTTGACAACACAGAATTTAAGCCACATGAATTCAGCTCGGTTAGATGAAAAACGTCATTGATTTGTAGCTCCGATTCAATTCCAAATGACCCAAATCCGCCTAACCCACGGCGTCACATTCCATTTCCGTTTATTTCCGCTCTGCAGAGACATTCCTTCTACAGTTTTTTTGTTGGTTTAAAACAAAACCAATTATGCTCGCTTGGTTGGTTGGATGGGTGGATGGCTAGAAGGATGACTGGATGAATCAGTGGATTACTGGGTTGTATGGTTTGGTACGAAGCGGGGAAGAATTATTAGAAGAATAAAAATTTAAGAAAAAAATCGGATGGCGAAGGTTTTTTTTAGTATTACGAAAAAGTGTTAACGAATTTTGAGAAAATAATTTTTTAAGGAAAATTACTGCAAGTTTGTATACCCAGAAATAGGTCATTATTTCATTCAGCTTTATCTAGCGCATCAAATTTGTGTCAACAACATCTCGAAAGGAGAAGCGCATGCGCACTAAAGGGATGTTAATTTTAAAGTCAGTAGCAATTCCATTCAACCAACATTATTTTTTAGAAGCTTCGATATTGCTTTTAACTGAAAATAGGCCATGTACAAAATTCCGTACAAGGACAATACATAAAATATACATTTGTTGACAGTTTATACCAAGAATAAACGAGAATATGGAACAATGGAGCAAAAAGGCGAAAAATCACTTATTGTGCAAGAAGCATTAACGTACTTGAAAATATTTGCAAATATTTATGCATCGGAATTTTATGATTATCTACCACGCGGTAGTGGCGGTGGCTTGTAGAAGTAAATATTGTTCAACAGCAGTAGCATCGCTGACAGCGATTTCATGCATCATGTAGCGAATTATAATGGAAGGGACTTACACAAAAGCCCTGCGCAGTATAAGGGCACTTAACTTAAAAGGTTTTGGAGTACTTTAGAATATGCGAGTGTGTATGTGTGCGGACTTGCACTTGATTCCATCTAGTTGTCAGCAAATGCATTAAAGGATCAATATTTTTCGACGGTTTTTTGATATAAAGATCATATAACATTATTTATGTTTCAACGTATACAAATGTTTTATTATATATTCGAAGAAATTTTCCTATATCGTACAAACAAGAAATACAAAGAAAAATCTCTTCATCATTTCAATGATTTCTAACTTGTTCAACTTTTGAAATATTCAAAAATACGTTTAATGCTTTCGTAAAAGCAAAAGTATACAGCCCTTAACGTGTAAAACACTGTCATTAAAATGAAGTGATTTTGTGTCCTTTGTCAAACTCTTTACGAAACATACCGACTTACTTCTTCGAGGAAGAATAAAGATGTTGAGGATAGCAAGCCTTCAACCTTGTCAAAAAAAAAAAAAAAAAAAAGTAACATTAAAAAATTCATCGTAATTATTTCGTTCAAAATCGTTACAATCCAATTGACTTTTGCTCCTTGATCACTACCAACGACATCTGTATAATAATAACTTCTACAATTTCCACGCCTACTAATTTCATTGTGACGTTAATATGTATGTTTGTGCGCATGTATCTTACATAATTCAATGTCTCAAGATGTCTCAAGATGCAATATTTTATTAGTAATTACCTACGGGTGGATTTTCTTAGGAATGATGACGTTTTAGGAATGGTGACGGCATCAATATTAATCGATGAATGTTGATGACATAATGATATCTTATATTACAAGAATAACCGCGCCTTCAGTGATTATGGAAATTAATACTTATCATTGTCATAATCATCATCGATTGCTAAGAAAAAGCGACAGTGGAAGTGATGAATTGTCAGAAGCTTTTCAGCTTCCGGTAACTTCCTGGCGACAAACTTGCATAGTCATAGAGAAGGATTGGGACAGGGTGAGGAACGAATAGATACAGAGAGAGAGAGAGAGAAAGGGAGAGAGAAGAATAGAGACAGACAGTGAGAGATATAGAGAAACATACAAACTAAAGACCGAACATGTTTATATACAAAATTTAGCTTATCTCCAAGGAAAAATTAGACATATACGTCATGGATACATTGGAGGGACCCACAACCTCCCGCCTCCAAAAATCGCCAACATTTTTCTTTCTGGAATGACAACGTTAATGTCAGTCGCATCCGTTACCTTCAAGTTAATGGTCCACAAATCGTAATGGATGCGACTGACATTAACGTTGTCATTCCGGGCAAATAGATAGATTTTGGCAATTGATGCGTTGGTATTCCGAAAATTTTAATTCTTTAATAAGAAAATCTTTATATTGACCTAAGTTTTTCAACGGCAACAACAACAACTACATCGATGTAGTAATAAGTAGAGCAAACCAAAAATAAATGTTGCCAAAGCGACCCGACCCCGGTCCCCGCGTTATTCAATAAATTCTTTAAGGCGACGAAAACAAGACTCCAGAAAGTAACCTTGAGAAAATTTTCGTATGACTCCCATAAAGATTACCATGGAGGTTGTCGAAGAGGACAACAAAGGTGGGTGTTAGTGGTATGAGACAATCTTCTCTTGATACTACAGACAGCAGGGGAGATAATGATGGTTTGAGAGATACATCTACGTGTACGCGTGTACGCAAAAAAGAGCAAGGAAAATAGACAGAATAGAAGGAAGTAAAGGAAGACTTGAAAAATGTTGGCTTCGTAGTGGTTTGTATTGATTTATTTTTTGGGTATGTATGACTCGATGTGTATGTATGCGTATATGTGGGTGTGTGAATGTGAGACTTTATGTGCTGGTAAATGACGTGGCTAACGCGTTTAGCTAACGCTAAAGTTAAAGCTTTTTGGCTCCGCTGAGTTTGACACGTTTTTCGTGTGAAATTAAGTTTTCGTTATTCAGTGAATTCGTAACAAAGCCTGAGGGAGAATGGGAAAACACCACCAAAAACTTCCTCGTTTCAGTTTTAATACTATGCAGACATGTCACACTCTTGAAAAAATGCGAAAAGCATGAAAGAGCATTCCAAAAAATTCTAGTTTAGTCATGGTTTAGTTTTTCCTTTATCTTGCTGTTATTTTATATTTTATAGTAATAATAAAATCTTATTTAAAAAATGAAAGAAAGGGAAAAAGGAAGGAAAAAGAGGAATGACCTCCTTTAATTACATTAGATATTATTGCGTTCCGTGATGGTGCTTGTGAATGAAATGCCAGGAAGGAATAGTCATTGTACGTCCTTGGGCAGGTCGTTGCCTATAACGTATTTTACGTGCTTTCGTTTTCACTTCTTTCTTAATACGCGTTATTTTTGCTTTTTCTTTTCATGTTAATGTTAGTTAATATTTCTCTCCCTCTTTGTCACTGTTTTTCTTCGCTTTTCATGGTAGTTCCAACAAAATTTTGACAGCTTTTGTAAAAAGTTGAATAATTACATTCCCCAAATATTGAAATAATGAACACGGGGCGAAAATTTTGCTGCCCTTTTATTTTTGTCATATATCTGGTTTTTTCTCACTCTCTTAATTTTAACAAAATATGTTAATATTAATGATGTGATGACAGGAAAATAATTATTGAAAGAAATATTGTTTATCGCCAAACTTGAAGGAAATACAATGGGAAAAATATTTGCAGAGCTGAGAAATGATTGACTGTATTATTATTTAAGCTCGTAAACCAAACCAAAGAAACCCGTAAAAAAACCTGTAATAAAAAGGGAACATTTTTAGGGAAGATAATTACTAGCTTTTAAAAATATTGAAATTTTATGAAAGTATCTATAAGGCTACTTTCTCTCACTTGATTGATTGGTGGGTCGGGTTTTAAAAATAAAAAATAAATGTCGTTTAAAAAGGCTCCATTGTATGCATTGCAGTAGGTGCTGCCCATTATCAAGGTAATTACTAATAAAAGTGCCAAAAATAACAACAACAACAGTAACCAAAAGTGTGGCAATAAATGCGAAAAAGCAAAATTCATTCATTTGGTAATGCTGTTAATATTCCATCATTTTATTGTTCTATTATTTTCATTGCGTGTTTGTTTTTAAAAGTTTATGAATCGGATGATATACGATCGGATGAGTAATAAATTTAACACTTCGAGCAAATTAACCCGACTCGCCCAAATATTATTCAGACGCATTTAATTACTTAAATGATATTAATCACTTCGGTAATTCTTAGTGCAGTTGGAGTGCTACGTTCCACGCAGCAATAATGGTGGCATCAGTAACAGCAACTGTTGCAGCAATGCAACAGGTACAATGGCACAAGCAAAAGAAAATAACAAGAGCGATCAAAATAACAACAGAAAGGAATTTTTAACTGGAATTTTCAACTGGAATAGTAAGGGTAAAACTTATAACCACTTCCAATTTATACCGGAAGCTTACAACACTCAATATTATAAATGTTTGATATTAATAATATTGTGATTTATAATATTGGATTTGTCCAATATTGGTGGAAATTTCTTCAATACGTCGAGTGACGAATTGGTGGAATAATGAAATAATTCCAATAGACTTTATACGAAGAGCCGAAGTAATTGCGAGTTCATTGTGATAGAGGCCATGCCCTCCCAAATTTTCGGATTAAAGTCATTAGAATGCAAATAAGACAAATTCCTTTTGGAAATTAAAATTTTTTTTTCATATTGAAAAAAGTTTTTCATCGAAACTAGGTTTTATTCAATTTAGCTGAATTTGTTATAGTTAGTGGTTCCGGTTTTCAAAAAAAAAAAAAAAAAAACAAAATGAAAATGCAATTAAATTTATTTTTAATAGAAAATTGCCAAAATGCATTAAATTTATTTATTTAAAAAATTTTATTAAAAACGAAGGGGATTGCATGGATATAAATAATTAAACTGATATCGAACTCTTGTTTTTGTTTACCACTTATATGGTTATAATCGAGGATCGATATAATCCATTTCTCATATTCTTCTTAATTTTATTTTCGTTCCTGTCACGGCCACCAGAAATGCATTGCCGATCGAGAGATTGTTCGAGTGCAAACCGTCATTAGATCTTATATTGTTTACGTGTGCATTGAATAAACATAAAGAAAGCTCGAGTAAAACATAAAGATATCGTTTGCTGAATGTTTGGGTGAGTAAGGGCACACTCATATGAGTGTGTGTATGTGTGAGTATGTGTACGCATGAAACCAGACAAACAAAATAAAAATTGGACAGATTCAAAATTTGTCATCAAATTTGATCCATATTAAAATTATTATTTAGCGATAATTTTGATCGAAATTATTGTCATTATTGGTAATTAATACTAATAATTCTTGAATACGCACACACAAATAATTTTCTTACACATTTCTCAAAAATTATTATTATTAAAAATTAAAATAATATAGAAACGAATAAGGAAGCATTAAAAAAATTAAAAATAATAATTAAAAATTAATTGTTAATTTGTATTTTTAAAAATAATATTTCCGATTATGCGATATAACTCAAGTGCAAGTAAAAAAGTACCGTTCATGCTAATATTTTTAATAAAAGAAAACAATTATTTTACAGTGCGTTAAACAACAAGCATTAAATTAATCAGAACAAAAATAAATTACGCTAGAAATTAATTTTACTGCAGTCAGTTCGGTCATAAATTTATTTGCTACAACATTTCAAATGAATTAAACATGAAGATTTTCTTTCTCTTGTGAACCAAAGTGTTCAAAAAATATAACCACCATCATGCGGGTACCCTGAATGCCGTCCATCTCGTATCTTCCTTCGCAAAATCATTCGCAACACCAGAAGGCACAACTGCGTGCTGTCACTGCTCTCTTTGGGTAGACTGTATACGAACGCATAAACAATATCTTTACATTAAACGATCATAAACGCGAATGAATAATAATAGATTCATTTATGAAATGTTTAGATTTCCGAAGCCAAGAGTTATTCCATAATCCCCTCCCGCAGACTATCCCACACCATTACTGTTTCTCTGTTTTTAAGGGTTTTCCCCGCATAATGGATTAATTATATAATGCAGTCGCGCTCTAGATGCTACCTTCCTGACCCTCCTTACTCCTCTGGCTTTTTATTTCTCCGGAATTTTTCCCCTATTCAATTCAAAATGATTGAGAGGAGCATCACCTGATAAGGTCAGTTTGTTTTGAATTGAAGTGCGTTGAGTTCCTATTTCTCATTTTTTCTAGTAATTTTAATTATTTCTTGGATTGGAGGATTGAATTAAGCTTCTGCTAAATAAAAATGAAATAGCAATGATCACAGTATGAACGATGAATTAACAAAAGGGAGAGCAAAGTAGATTAACACTCAGAGAAATCTAATAGAGAATCACTTGTTACCACCATATGTTCTTCTATGCCATCTTACCACCGCATCACAAATTTTCTCTATCAAAAATATATGTAATATTTTGCAGCGAAAGATTATTATGACATTATATAAATATATAACTTATAGTTATGGTACCTCCCTTCCTTAGGATATCCTCCCTACTCGTCTTCTTAAATGCTTCAAAAAATATTCCGTCGATAAACTTATTAGCAAAAAATTAATTAATACTTTATACTCGTAATAAAATAGACACACAGAAATACCGTCAACACACTTGTCGTACGTGATAGAATGTTTAATCAATGATGGAATGCTTTGCTACGATTTTCCGTCATTTCTTGTCAAGAATGACGTCCCCACATTTTATTAAATCTAAGCACATTTGTCATGAGATAGAAGAAGGAATAGGCTAGAGACAAAAGTGCGCGAAAAAGTGGCAATAAAAGTATTTAAAAACATTCTACATAAAAAACCCAACCGACAAATTATTAAATTTGTAACTGTCAAAACAAAATAGCGCCTCAAATCGTTGACTTTCGATGAGATTTTGACGGATCTGCAACCCATCAATATCAAGAGTAAGTAAAATATCGTCAGCAAAGTATCGTTGAGAAGAGATAAAACAAAGTCATCACTGTGACAAAAATAAAACGACCAGGAACATTAACAACAACAGCAATAACAACAAGATTAAGTATTACAAGAAGCTGAGTAAGAACAACAACAACAATAACTCGAGGAACAACAACGCATTATCCCTGTGAAGAAAATGCAAAGTTTTATATTGCAAGCATTTCGCTGTTCTCTGTCATTGTTGTTGTTGTTTTCATTATTAATAGTTTTTGTCTAGCTGATTAATTGCCAGTGCGGGTACGTCTGCCACTGCCACTGTCATTGTCTCTTTTAATGTCAACGTCGACGTCATTGCCATTCGCAACAGGCAATGACCAGACAATGACCTAATGTCATTTGCATTATCAGCAACTAATGCATAAATAATAACACATATCGCATAAATATTTCATAAATAATAACAATAAAATAACAACAACAACAATGAGCATTTAAAACTGTCAGCGCTAACATTTGTCATTTGTTGCTTGAGGATTACTGTCGTCAATATTGCTCACGTAATCTTTCTCCTTGCCTTCCTCTTTCTCTCTTCTAACCGTGCAGTCAATCTCTCTTTTTCTCCTCCCCAGTCTCCTTTATGTTGCGGCTGACGATTGAAAAAGAATTAATCATTGTCTCGACAAAAGCAGTAAAAACTTATATAATTAATAAATAGAATAGTAAG
Organism: Physocephala rufipes; assembly: GCA_963966595.1. Lineage (NCBI taxonomy): Eukaryota > Metazoa > Arthropoda > Insecta > Diptera > Conopidae > Physocephala > Physocephala rufipes. The sequence goes on along the minus strand of OZ016502.1, from coordinate 44,729,031 downwards.
AGTCATTTATGTATTTATTCTTTATTCATTCATTCATACACAGGGTTATTCATTCATACCTTGCAATGCTGCAACTGTCTCTATGGCGGTCGTAATCGTCATTGTCAGCGAGCACATCGCGCAAGTGCTGATGATTTTGCGCTAGTCTTGCCTTTCGTTATATGGACAAAACCACATTCTGGCCAATATTTTAAGCCAATTATTTCTAGTATAGTACCCGCACAAATGGATGTTGTTAAAATTCCTAACGCCTTTTATTTGTTTCTGTGTGAGAGTATGTGTATTTACCTTTGTAGATATGACATGGTGTGGTGTGTTTATGTATTTACCTTTGTAGATATGACATCTCTTAAACTAATTGCCTAGAGTTTATTATTTATGTTTATTGTAGTATAACTTGAATAAAAATTAAAGGATCGTGAAGAGGAAATACTAATACTTTCAAATCGTTAGTTTATTTTCAATCGATAATAATTTTAATTGACTGTTAAGATAATCAATTCCCCCCCATTCCCTCCATTCCTACTGTCACGAAATAAATAGAATGAAGATCAATTATTGACTCGCGTGAACGCTGGAGTATCATCTTGCCACGAATACTCATGAAATTATTGTACTTTAATAAGAAAAATTTATAAAAAGAAAAGAAATAAGAATAACAAAAACACCAACAATGACTATTGCTTTAATCCACGTCAGACCATGTTGATAACCAGAGAAATTATGCGCATAATTGATTTTTTCTGCAATTTTTAATTGAACTAATAAAACTAATTACGCAATGAAATTTCAATTGCACAAAAAAACAACAGAAGAATATCAACATAATTAAACTTTTTTAATTAATTCTTTTAAACCAATCAATTAAAAATCAATAAAAATAAAACGATCACGAATCAAAACCAAGAAAAATATAAAACAATACCTCTTGCCGTTACCTGAATTTTTCTAAACAAAACCTTGTGACGATTTGTGGTTTTGTTTAAATGCTATAAAAATTATTCGGATGAAATATTTTTAATTTTTATTTCCTTTTTTTTTGATACGCAAATACTTTTCTATAGCGAAAAAGTTTTGTCCCAAACCATTTTGCAGAATTTGATTCGCCCCATTTAATTTTTTTAAATTTATAAACACGAGAGTCAGAAGTTTGGATGATTAAGCACTTTAGAAATTCTGAACAAATTTTATATTTTTTCTTTTAATTCGGAACACAAAATTTATGAGTAATGATTTTAACTGCTTAAGAGAAGATTATCACACTATTTTCATTAAAAACCTAATCGATTTATCTTTCTGAGCAGTTTTTTTTAAATTCAAAGAATTTAATATGCAGTTTTTTGTGCTCTGATTTCGTTATTTTGACATTTGTTATTAATTTTCTTGCTTATATTTGTGCCACCGTTTGAGAGGGGAAAGATGTTTAAGAAAAAATTAATTTGGAAATCTATTTGTGTTCGAAAAGAATTCCAACAATAACAATAACACAAGTCATAAATTTGTCTAGACATATTAATTAAATGTGTGAAAATTTTACTTTGTTTATTTATGTATTAGCGGCAGAGACTTTGTTTTTATTACTATTGTTTGTTCTTTCTTTAGTTGTCTCTTTTATAAAAAAATTCATAAAAATTTATTTGCTTATTCCATATTTACGTACGTCTCGTCTCGTCTCGCCCTTCCAGTTGGTTTTCAACTGTTTGATATAGCTGTATCCACCGAAACGTCACGTATAGTAGTTTTCAAATAGCTAAGAAGCAATCGGAAAGAGGAGACGAAACGAGGCGTTCAGAAGTATGGAATAAGCACATTAGACTTTGCGCTCATTCAACGAGCGAGCAGAGATTACTTAGAGATTATTTCAGTCTGTTCTTTAAGGTCACACTGATTTGACAAGCATCAGCAGCAGCAGCAGCAACAACAACAGTAACACCACCACCACCAAAAACACCAACAATTTTATAATCTATTTAAACTAAATTTTTTTGCATTCCCTGCTTAAAATTTCCCCTTGCGTACATTCACATTTTTGTTGTTGTTGTTGGTGTTTATTCTCTTGTATTAAAGTAGGTGCCATTTAAAATACTTTTAAGGTTTAAAGGTTTTACAAATTTGAGGACCACACAGGTATACGAGTAATATATTATAAAATATATGAAAAAAAATTCGCATCAAATCATCCTCCTTCAACCACCAACATCAACACATACACACGCACAAACTTACCCACACAAAATACATTATTTAAAATATAACGTCAGTATGAAAAGATGAAACGATATGTATTGAAAATTGACGCAAAATGCATTCCACGCCGTTCTCAAGGACGTCGTTCTTCAAAATAGATTTTCTTCAACGTAACTCAAACACAACAACAGTAACAATACAACAGCAACGACAAACATGAAAAACGCAAGCATCAAAGTAAAATATATAAATAAAAATCCCTTTAAATTTCAAAGACTTAAGATAAATGAAGATAAAAATAGATCATAAAAAGCTATTTTCGAATATTTCACATTTGAAAGTCTTAAGACAAGCGCATAAGCTTGATGAAATGAGCGAGTTTCAAGCAGGATTCGATGACACCAACAATAATAACAATATGAAAGTACACCAAAAGTACTCTACAAAAACAATGAGAACAATGACTTATAGTTCGTAATAAAGTTGGATAATGTTAGCATTATCATTTAATCTATAACTTATTCCGGAACTCTTCTGCAACTACACTGCAAAATGGTCAATGGAATATCGAAAGGGAGGTAAAGAAGGGGAGGACATAAAGAGAGACTCATACGGACATACCATTAATATATAAGAATGAAAAATTAAAACAAATAACTAAATAACAGTTAATAATTAAATAAGAATGAGACTACGAATGGAGTGTAAAACAAATTCTGATCACGAAGAAGAAGGTGGTGATTGTCTGCCAACCTGCACATTATAAACATCTACCATTTAATGGAAACTATCGATCGGTCCAATCATGTCTCAAAACTTGATTTTCCTCATTTAATTTTTTTGAAATACCAATTGCTGTTTGTAGAAGAGTTTAGGGTGGGACTCACAATCAAATTATCTCCTGCTATTTTGAAACCGTTTGCAAGATAGAAAGCCTGACACAGGATGGTATTAAAATACTGCAACGTGTGACTTGTCAAGACATGACTAACTCATAGCATCATACCACTCGAGACAGGGTGGCAGAGTAGAGTATACTCGGGGCAGGGACATAGTAATATCAGTATGCTGATAGATTTAGGTTCGAACATGCGTGTGTTAGAATTTAACACGATGCAACGCATCAACGAACATAAATTTCGGTTGCTGGCTGGCAATACTAGCAATAAATTAAATTATCAGTGACAAGGCAAAATGTATCAGCAATGAATTAACATCACCAATCATCATACATGTGATAGAGCTGGGAATCGGTCAAGCTACCGTATCGTGCACAACCACACCACAAACGACAATTTATATCGATGAGAACAGTTGACTATGGAGGCCGATGGTGGTTACATAAGCTCTGATAAATGGTCGTCTCTATCGTTGTTCTTCATCCTCCGAAAGAATTTATGTTGCCTAACAATGTTGCGCAAAACGTTGTTGAACTTATTGGTATTTTATGAAAAAATGTAAACACATAAAATTATCTCTAAAATTGCATTCGCGTTTGTTGCTGTTGTTGTTGTTGTTGTTGTTGTGACCAACTATTTCGCCAGATGGGTGTAATGCAATACTAACAAATATCATCAATAGCGGAAAAAACAAGAACAACCAAAACACTACCAGCAGTAATTGTAATAAAAAAGAAAATAGCACAAAAATAAGTTAATAAAATTAATAAATTATAAAATTAAGTTAATAAATAAGCCACAAGAATATCTTCTACGCAGGCGACAGAAAGCCGCTGCTGCTTTGACCGTGGCGCATCGAGGTGGCCAACAACAAATTCAACAACAACGCAAACAGTAACGGGCGGATAAGTCTTGAATTTGAGAAAATAAAAGCAAAACATACAGCATTATATCATTTATGGTTATCATCACTATAATGACGGTTTATGATGATGGTGATCATGAAGTAAATAGAAAAATATCGTAGCGATTACGGTTCAATTTGTTTTTGGTGCGTTTCGCTTTCTTTTCAGGGGTAGAGCAAAAACATGGCAAAGAAAATAATGGCAGCAATAATAACAACAACAAAAACAGAAAGGAAAGCAACAATATAAGAAATGAAGACGTTATTAGTAAAAATAAATGTCATTAGTAATCAACTCAAAACGGCCGCCAGCCAGGTATTTATATTAATTGTTGTTGATGATGTTTGACGTGCCGTATTTTATTGTCAATGCCCACACCAAACCATGAAACTGCATATGCAAACAGACACCGGCATAGACACAACCGCGCAACAATAGTTTGTGTCAACAACTACCAGTCGATGTTTATTTCTATCAATCTACCCACCTCACGATCTACCTCTACCTCTACGATTCATTCAGTTGTCCTGTCTCTTCGATAAGAAAAAATATGAGATTTAACTCAATTTAATTACTAAGCGTGCTATTATTTAAGTTTATTGTTGTTGTTGTTGTCGTAGTTGTTGTTTTATAAACTTTGTATTGCTTGCATGAGATATATTTTCAATAGATGAATCTATCCATAGAATCTATGGATCAAGGTAATTTGTAAGGAAGAAGGAGGAAAAACAGAGAAAATAAAGAAAGGAACAGAAAATTCGTTCTCCTAAAAAAATTGACTACAAGAGAAATTATTTACAATTATCAAAAAATTTTGCACAATTTTATCGGATAATAAGAGGCTATGGCAATGAGTTGAAAAGTATTAATTGCCGACTGATTAGATTAATAGAGATAACGCGCGGGTTTGTTTGGAAGAGAAGAAAACGAATGTTTTTATTAACGGACGAAAAAATTCCATTAATTCGAATATTAGTGCATTGAAACAATGTAGAATAAAATTTAATTCAGAAAAATATGTATTCATACAAATGTTTGCATAATATTCGTATTTATGAATTAGTAAAATCAAGCACTGCTGCTTAAATTATAAGCTGCTTCTGCCTTGCAGCATATGATGCAAGGTTTAGATCGGGCCAATGAAAATTATATGATACAGTTTTCGAAAAAAACTTACTTCAGAGTTTGATTAAGTTATATTTTAGAGAAGAAATCAAACAAGTAAAACATAAACAAAATTATAAATTCTCAGGATTGTGCGAATTATCGATATTTCTTGTAGATTGATTTCAACTGCATTTTTCTTAATTTCATTTAAAAAAATCCTAGACCGAAAACTAGAAGGCAGTCAGCGAAAATGTGAAAATGAATATGATTAGGCAAAGTACCATTAGCTGATACGGCGAACATATTTATAATGCTGTCTCAAAAATTTCTCCTGAAATAAATCTGAAAATATTAAAATTAAGACTTCCCACTCTTGTGTCAAAAAATAATTTTGACAGATTCTGACTGCTGTCAGCGCAATTCGTAGCATGACGACAAAGGCTGTTCTATTGCAACATGTCGCTGCCATTCATTGTTGTTAAATGAATAACAACAGACAGAGGGAGAGTCATATTCTCCAAGCAACTATTCCGCAATTAGACTGTCTGGATACCGAGTGTGTGATAATTACTGACCACTTGTTGAATCGTAAATGTTAGGGAAGCATAAAAAGAGTGGGAAGCAAGCAGAGGAATGACACAGATAAACTTTACATTTTTTCAGGATTTCTTAAATAATATTAAATAATTTGCTAGCGAAGTGATCGTACACCACGAGAAAATTTCGAAGAAAATACAACCGAAATTATAATTATTGGGTCACATAAAAAGTCTGCGATATTTCATGATTAGATGGTGTTGGTATATATAAACCTTATAAAGCATGTTTACTAATTCGATGTTTTATTCGATGTTTCTTTTAATAAAAGAATATTTATAAAATATACCAAAAGGACCCGAGGATCTTTCATAGACTTCAATAAAACCAAAACGTATATATAAAACATATATACAAATAAGCCCAATACAATTATGAAAATGAGACGTCATACAAAATTCAAGGTAAAATAGAATAAGCCTAAATTAAATAAGAATTTAATAGAATAGATTTTCAGTAGAAAATTGGAAATTTTGTAATTATCAATCCAGTTATTTAACATCTAGTTGTTTCTGTTAATTTATTGTCAAACATTTACACTAGCTACCATCGATATGATCATGAATATGGACTTCAGATCATGCGATCTATCCAATATAGGCTTATTATCTTCGGAACTAACATCAGAAATTCAAGTTATTAAAGTGTAAAGTCATATATGATATATAATAAAAGCTATAAAAAATTTAGTCTTTAATTTAATAATTCTAATCAAACAAAAAAGAAGTTAAGCACAAGGAGAGCGAAACAAAAAATACGCGAATTATCATTAGGATGTATAAGAAAAGCTAAGAAATAAATAAAAGTTTCAAACTTAAACAAGATTGATGATTACAAAACTTTAGAGGAATTTGCCTTCCGTTTGACTGTCGAAGCAGTGACAGACAGTGAAGTCATGATTGATGACTTCAAAATTCATGATTGATAGTCAACGCCCCTTGCCACGGTCACGAGATAAAGTAATAAATCCATATTATCCAAACCATTTCTTTTTCTCCTTCTTTTGTTTGTAATTTAATCCATCAGTTTTCTTAGACTAGTCGGGAACTCATTACGTCATGCATAGAGATGAATTAAACCCATTCGTAAAGGTGTAGCGCCAATGGAATCATTCCCTCGTCACGCAACGTCTAGAGCTCGAATTGAGACTATACAAAATCTTACCTGTAACAAAAAGAAGAAAAAAGGAAATTCGCAATTGAAATGACATTTTCGATAGAAATAGGAATGAAATGCGATAAAAGTTTATTGAAATATTCTATTTTAATCTTTTGCTTATTCTTATCATAATTACATATTATAGTAAAAATACTAGAAAAATGCATTGGCCGGAGAGATATCTAAGAAATTAGGTAATTTATTGATTGCTAAATATCAACTGATTATTAAATCTGAGTTTTAGTAATCGTTCTTCCTCAGATTTTTATATGGAGGCAAGAATTGAAGAAAGAAATTACTTTCGTTGTTTGCCTTCTTTCGGAAGGATTGTGGTTATCAAATTATTTTGCCCCTAAAGAAACCTTGTCAAAATTATCACTATCAATAATTATTATATTCTTCAATTTTCATTCATTTTCATTAAGATTCAAAATTTTTGTTTAGTTTCGAAAGTTACGAATTTAGTCTTCTAGCGGTTTTAACGCTATTTATTATATTTCATTTGGAAAATTTTTAGTGACTGATTATAGTAATCTTTTATTATATTTATACATTCACAGAAAGAAAACAACTTTTAATTACTTCTAAGGACAACTATATTTGATATACATTAATTAATTCCAAATTAAATAAAATTTTAATAAACATTACTACCATTACATTTACCACCATTACCATTACAGTTTCTACCTTAAAAGTTTCAATTAAACTAATTACATCAAGATGAATTTATGAAATTAGCATTCATAAATTCAATGTTGGAATTTTTAGACAATAAAGATAGAATATGAAACCTTTTAGAGAAAAAAGTTTTATAACAAAGATTTTATAAAATAAAACGAAGATCAATAAACTAAAATTAAATCGATATAAAAGTAAATGGAAGAAAAAGAACATTTAATTTCCAGTAGAACTTTATGAACAGAATTTACTTTCAAATCGAACCTAAACAGTATTTATAACAAATTACCCTCGGATTTTCATAAGCGATAGAATTTAAATTAGGAAAACAGGAACAATAACAAGCCAATTCTAAAGCGAGAGAAGAATGTAAATTTGTCATTGACAATATCTCGTGCGTTTGGGTGCTTCTGGATTTTCGCGTGCGTTTAAATTAAGGCAAAGTTTCATTTTTCCAAAGATAGAATTTAATGTCGCTCAAGGATAATTTCAGCGGAACGAAACGAGCACACGAATTTTGTAATTGTCATGCAAAGCGACCGACCACCGACGGATCGTAGCGGTGGAAGTAGCAGCAAAAGAGCACCAAAAACAACCAACAAACAGGCAACAAAAACACAAAAGGAAAAATAACAATAAGAAAAGCAAGAAAAAAATGAAACACCCTGATTTACTGATTAAGGGAACCTCGAGGAGTTCAATTGAGGATATGAACTCGTCAAGGGCAGGCCTTTGACCTTTCAAGGATCTGCGGCTCTTGTTGATGAAGGTGCGTGGACGTGTTCACAAACCCAAAAGACTTACATACAAACCTACCAGTAGAGAAATGAACGAGAATTGATGGGCGGACGGATAAAGAAATCCGTTTTAGGAACGGTACCGGAAGAAGTGTAAGGAGGAGTGAGTATAAAAACCCTCTTTTTGTGGCTTAATATCGTTTGTATTGTCTTAGAGGAAAATTAATAGCATACAATAAAGGAAATAGATAAACAGGAGAAATCCTTGGAACGAAATAAAACAACTTTTGGCATAGATTTTTATGTATATTTTCTTTTAAACAAGAAATCGAATTTATGAAATTTATTATATTTTCACGACACGTCGCACTCACGTGCTTACAAAGCAATTGAGAAGTGTTGTTTTGGTCGTTTTCGTATTTTTTATTTGTTTTACAAAAATCTTAGCTATTTCCACGCCTGACTTTAAATACTTGCTTAATTCAATTTTCTTAATCTTTCATACTTTTATGGGCAATCCATGGAAAAAGGAATGAATACATAAATATCAAGGGCTGCAATGATTTTCAACTTTTTAACAAACAATAGAAATGACAATATTGCTGTTTGTGTTTGAAAACTTTTGGTGATCCTCCAGTTAGAAATTATTTTAATCTCATTATTCAGTGTAGAACATTCAGGAAATATAAAAACCTACTATAAAAATATCGAAAAGAGAATCAAAATAGCATTCGTATAAGAAAGTGTCGCCAAGCAGGCAAGCACCGAGGGAATAATTTCAATCGCTAGTAAAGCAAAGACTTCATCAGTATTCATTAACAGTCGGTTGAGTTTTTATGAAGGATAGGAAAGATATATAAACATATTGATATAGAGCAAACGGAGAGAATCATGGTGTGGTTTAAAATGGTTTAAAAATGGTTAATGGTTGTGGTTTAAAAATTATAACACGTGAACAGTTTCAGATAGCACACTTAAGAAGAACTAACGCAAGCAGCAATTGGTACACGTCCGTAGAAGACGGCGTGAACTATAAATATACAACAAATACTACCGAGACAGATGGTGACATCAGTGAGATAGTCGACAAATCACTATGAAGGGCAAGACGGAATGAAAAGATTAGGCTTTAGAAATAAGACGTTAAATAGGCGAAAGGACAGAAACGGATAGAACAGAAAACCCGTCAAGCAGCAAGCAAACACGTACGCAATAACGTACGTCAGAGATTTTGCATTGCTTCAATTGGAATCGATGGACAGGTGTGTTCGACTAACTCCCAAGAATAACAGTTGGGTTATACTTTATTACACTGCATACGTACAGGTTGAATCCTGCTTCCCCCTGAATTCGCATCTACTTCAATTTATGATGGTGTCGAGCGTCTAAGTCGTTTGTGTTACGTCTCATTCTACAACTCTTCCGACATTCTAAGTTTGTAGATCTTCAATTGGAGTGTAAACGCCTTTTCTAAGTTCGTGTTTCTTAATCATGCTATACTAATTATAAAAAACATTATAATGTTCATGTCTTTGTTTTTTGTTTTTTCGTTATTTCATTTTTACCAGCGTCGTAGTTTTTGTTGTTGTCGCTTTTACATCTCTTTAATGACATTTAGTGTGATCATTATGCAATAATGTTATGTTGCCTGTGGCCAATTGGTTTGTTGTTGTACGTAAAATGACAGACGGAAAGATAACACCTGATGTCTCAATCGGTTTTCTTCATCATCTTCATCGACATATTCTTCATCCTGAATGCGCTTTTATTATTGAAATATGCTTACAAATCAAAATTATTATGTTTAGTTAGAACAAAAGTGAAACTGATACGAGAAGAGTTCGTAAAGGTTTAGAGCAGCAATTATTCCCTTCTCTTTCTTTTAATTCTTTTCTCTCTTCACAGTTTTACAATCCTTAGTGATCGTGCGTTATTTATCGTGCGTTGCCTTGATTGATATCTTTTATGAATGTTCTATCCAGTTGTTGTTTTTGTTGATACTTAATTGATATCGTTCATGTACTCACTCGTTTCCTTCTTCCCCTTTATCTACATCTTCCTCTTCTTCCTTCTTACTTTGTTGCATCTGTTTTGATTGCATTTATTGCAATCAATTAATCATGACCTTGAATGTTGTTTACAAAAATCAAAATCGATTATTGATAAGCTAAACCTTTGTTAACAAATAAATAAATAAATAAATAAACAAGAAAGCAATGAAAACAAGAATAATAAATCAATATTATTTTTAAATATTTCAGTCACGTTCATTTAGCGCCCGCAAATAAAGTCAACTGATTAATATTGTCGCCATATTTCTTAAAGCATTTTCTTAAAAACAAATATTATCATTTTATAACAATAGGTTGATAAATTTAGAAGTAAATAGAATAAAAAACCAAAAACATTTTAATATAAAAACAATAAATATGTATTACTATTTAGTTTGAAAAGATTTTTCAATAAGAACATAACATTGTTTCAGAAAAGCTCCCAATCGTACTTCAAATGATCAAGAGGCATTTGTTCTAGATTTAATTGCGCAAGTATATGACGCAAAAGCTTAAAGCAGAATTCATTTTATTCTCACAAAAATCAGTTTAAGATTTATATCTAAGAAATTATACCGGATAATTTCAAAAGTAGGCTAAGCCAACATTTCTTGACAAATTAAGCATATAATATAAGCGTTTCGTTGTCATGACATGTTCTGATTTTAATGCAATGTCTGAATTTTATTAAATACTGTACAATTATCTTAATAAAACTCGCATTTAATAAAAATCGAAAAAAACTAATTATTATCTTCAATCGTATTCAAATTAAGAAGGTTTTATATTCTCGGGGAGATATACTCGGACCATATATTCTGTTTTCTGACCATATATTTTATACTTTATAAACAATCTAAATTGTGCACTTACTAACTTTTATCAATCAGAGTATATTCCGTTCATTTCTTCTATTTTTCTTAAACAATCTTTATATATTGCTTTGTTTCCAATTTGAAGGTCAACAGATACACAAATATAAAATATAAAATATTATACAAATATGATATAAATAATAAATATATTAAAGATAAGACACAAGAGCCAGATTTTTGGAAAAAACTTTGTTGGAAAAAATGTCATAATACGTCATAATAATTTTATTAATATTTATTATATAAAACATCTCAAAATGGAAAAATACTGCCCTGTCACATCATCAAGACATTTCTCCGAATTTAAACGTCTAGCCATCAATCGTTATGGCAGTCATTATCAAATCATAATCTAATATTCCGGACAATGGGATAAAGTTTGGGATCATCCAATAATCCTAACTGAATAAAGAGTGACTGAGTCCAACGCACAACAGACCGATATTAGTCAAAATTAAAAAAGATAGAAAAAGAGAAAGCTAAAGAGAAGTCATTACAGTTACGACTGCTCACCAGGTTAAGAAGAAACTAGTAAAATAATAAGATAACCAATGAGTCGCGATGATAAAACAAACATTTCAGCGATTTCTTTCATTTCAACAATAAACCAACCTGACGCATCTATTTAACTCAGAACGTTGACCAACCAAACAACTAAACTACTAAACAACTGACCAGTCAACTCTTCTGAATGAACTGTCATTCGAGCCGGTGTAAATTGTCAATAAGTGTAGTAAATTGGCCAAGCATGGCTTTGCCAATAAAAGTGTCGATTTTCCTCCTCTTTTATGACTCCTCTTTTATGTCCAAAAACAACGCCGGCTTTCTTAGCATTAGCGGTCTAAATGACGATCGACTTAGTCACAGCATGTGGTGGTGGTTGTTAAGGTCGCGACGGCGCGTAAGTTTATTGAGTAGGCAATGAAGCCACCAAAGTAAAAATGAAATTATCTTTCATACCTCCTGCGACCTCCCCCCCCCCCTGTAAAACACTTGATTTAATTATTTCGACAGATTTCAAAATAGACTGAAACAGGGTGATAACAATACCGATCTGGTAGCTAGGAGTTTGCAGAAAAACGCATGGATATTAAAAAATAAACATCGAATAAATTATAATTATATTCAAGAACATAAACTCCCTAACGCTGGTTCAAAAATTAGTTAGGAATTGTTTACGAAAAGTGTTTAGATAAAAGTTCCCATCTCCTTTTTTTATCGCGTATTATTCCATTCTATAGAACGGATTTATACTAAGTGTCATTTTACTCAAAAGAAAAATTTCATTTAACATTTTGCGAGGTGTGAAAAGTAGTGAGAAAAGTATTAAGCAAATACCTTTGCTTAAAAAATGGCATATAAGGAATTGAGGTGAGTTGCGGCTTATGATGGCATGCTTCAAATAAAATGAGCTAAAGCCGATTTGCAGTCGCCACATCAGAATCACTATTTCCACCATTATATACCCGCTTCCACCGGCATCTTATTATAACCGCACTTGGTAACTTGAGGTTATGAAGTAATCTGAACGTAACGAGGTAGGTCGGAACAAAGACGAATTAACAACCGACATTTTTAAGATTCAAACATTTTTAAGATTTTAACCGACAAATTTAAATTCCCAACCAAACTAAACAGACGCCCGCTCCAAAAGCACACGAAACTGTATACGAAGTAATCATTCTGATCTGAATTGGTTAGTCAGCCAGCAGTGATTAGTTAGTTTTTCTCATAACTATTCTATAATTTTCTGTAGCATATTGCGTGTAACGTGACAGCTGTCTCTCAAAGTCAGCTCGTTTGGTAATTTGGTGTGCCTGCTGTTCGAAGAAAAATAAGAGAGAAAGGCAGAGGGAGAGGTATCAGAATAATCGGAAAGTACCGAGAACATAAAAAAAACAAAAAAAAAAAAAAAAAAAAAAAAGCTATGAAAATTGTGTAAAATTATAAAAGCTATTATGAATACAAAATTTTCTGCAAATTTTATACGAAAATATTGTTTTCAATGTTTGAATTGTCTGATAACTTAGGGCACAGATGTTGATTTTATAGCATATTGATTGACTTCATCACAACGTCATCATCAACGAAAATTGTTGATAAGGTAATCGCAGCATTCTTCTCGTGTACACTTGCTGCCTCCATCCAATACAGACTCACTTTGTATCTCATAAGGACACACCCACATTTTATTTTGAAATTTATTTTTTTTTGCTGACAAACAACTCTAATCCCGTAAAAAGCTCTTAAAATATCGACAATTCAACCAACGATATTTATCTCTCTAACCCATCTGGCCATCTAGGCAACTAATCCATCTATCAAACTACCAATCTATTAAGCTACTCTTCTATCTAGCCATTAATCTATCTACTTAGGCAACTGTCCGTACAATTATTTATATAGAGAACTCTAAATACATCTAGCTAACCATCTCTCCTGCTATTCACCTATCGAACCATCCCATCAATCTATCCATTATAAAGTCTTGATGAAAGGTACAAAGGCAAGATTAGAGATTAACATATTTGAGAAATTATCAAGATTTAAATTATATACCAGTCATGAAAATTGCAAATTATTATAATTAAATGTGTGTTGGTTAAAAGCACTCACTCTATTGCCATTAACGATTACCTGCCAATTTAACCATCGCCTCCTCTACCTCTAATTTTTGACAAAACTCATATTTAATTTTAGTTTATGGGGTGGGGGATTTTTTTATGCACAGAAGAAGAAAAAGTAGGAACAGTACGTGTTTCTACTTAACCAAGCCCAATCCAGTCCAACCAAGACAGCCAACCCATCATTCTCGAATCAACCGCCCACATTGTTTCATCAAGCATGGGCAAATTGTATGTGAACATCAGAAGTTTGAATAATCCGTTAATCCGTTATACGCCTGTCTAATCCGTTAATCCGTTATGCGTTAGGCGCCATTTAATTTTTTTAATTTTTTGCTTTCTTTGTTTATTAAAAATTTATTTATGGTGTATAAAAAATAAAACATAGTAAGCAGTGTGTATAATAGAACAAACCTACATTAAAATCCAACCAGTTTTTGTTCACGGAAAATTAAATCATCAAAAAATCAGAAAAAACATATGAAGGGCGTTACAAACAACATGTCAAGGTAGCTCTTTTGTAAAAGCAAATGTAACTACCAAATGGCTCATCATTCTCAAAGTTGTCCAGACATCGAATGTTGTCTTAGCACATTCTAAAGGAAGTCGGCGGTATTATTATGAAATAGTTGTTTTAGGAAAGAAAAAAGGTTTGTAAAATATTAAATCAATTTGAACAAAAGACTAAACCAAAAAAGCAAAGCTATCAACGTGATGGAACCGTATTAGAAACCAGACAACAAAAGCAGCAATATTCAAAATTCAAAAAAGAGAGCTTCTTAAAACTATAAAACAAAAACCAATGCAAAAATTTTACAAAATTTGTTGATGAAAAAGATATGCATATATTATATAATATACAATATATTATAAATTATGAATAGTATGAAGAAATCCGTTACCGTAAAACAACAACAAATACAACATGAAGCCAAAAACAAACCGACACATATTCGCATATCCATTTACATAAAACAAAGCTATAAACAGACGAAAAATCAAGAAAAATAGGAAATAAAAGTATAAGAAACAAACCGGATATACCAGCGCGCGAAATACACACGGGGACATACGGCATAAGACGCAAAGGCATCTGAGACAAAGCACCAATCTTGACCCAAAGACATCGATTATAAAATGCTAACCAGAAATACTAAGTGGGCAAGCTGTCAGACACGATTAACCTTAAGCAATCACGAGCAAAAGCAAAGCATATGAAGGCGCAGACATTCAGGAAGGCAGACAGAGTGCCAAACAGATTGATAAACAAACAACCAGACATAAACGGCATAACTTCGAACCAGTCAACTTGCTCCAACCTAGAGATTGTGCATTAAATTAAGTTGACCGAAGGATATGACGAGTGCATATTGTATCATTTCCACATATTTAGGGTAAAAACCCTAAATAGCAGACAGGCGAAAAGTGAATAAACACGGGAATGAGGAGGCAACGAGACAGACAGAATGTCAAACAGATCAGAACAGATCAAAACAGATTAAAATCCTTGAAATACTTTGGAACTGGTTGTCTTTTTTTCTGAAAATAACTGAAGTATTTCATGATTACACAAAAAGTGAAGCAGCGAATAGCATTCATTTATTATTTTAGCATGCACTCATAATAACATTTTAGTTTTTCTATCTCTTTCATTGTTGTTTTGGTATTCTTTTTAAAAATTAATGATTAAGTTATAATTTGTAATAAACCAATATAATAAAATTTTGATAGTCCAAGCCTTTTTTGTCCGTGTTTCTCGCTTTTTATGATAAAATATTCGAAAAAATGTTCAACTTCTTGTTAAAAAATGTTAAAACGGCCGGCGGAATCAGCTGATTTCAATCGTTTGGTTTAACGGTTTCGTCCACTGAAATTGTTAAGGTTTAACATTTTTAAAAATTCTGAATATTTTTTTTAGGAACGAGTTGAAATCATTTTAAACGCTTTATTGAAATACCCTACTGCAGTATATTTTGGATTATGATGAGTCTAAAAATATTAAAATATTGCCGCCATAAAATTTGTGTTTCATTTGCATATTTACCACTCTTCCACTAAAACTCACCATCACTTCTATGGCGTGTTCTGTTTCTAACAGATCTGTGGCATTCGCCTACCAACGCCTTCGACAATTTATGACAGCTTGGTGAAGAAGATGAAGAAATGAACTATGCGTCAAATAAACTGTATCGAGCGGTGAGCCACAAAATAGCTGATGGTGCATCCAATAAACAGCAAACAACAACAACAACAACAACAAGCTGTGTCGATGTTTTCAAAATATGAAACTAAAAAACTAGAAAGGAGTTAAAAAAACAAATAAACAAAGACGAAGGAAACGCCAACCAAGCAAGATTATCATTGATACGCCATCTCATATCCATCGACAAATGACGGCGTGGCAAGCGTAGCGTAAAAATAAAAATGAAGCTGAAGAAACGGACCAACGAGAGGACAAAGCGGCTCCTGGCATATGCTGTCGTTAGATTTTAAGTGATTCGAAGAGGCTTGTCGACCTCCCCGAGGCCAGTTGTAGATAAGATCTAAGCCAGTAGCCGTAGCCGAGTCGCTTGTTGCACGCCATAAATTTCGTGTTTATGCACAAGCCCCTCCAGTAATTAAAAACGCAATAAATAAAAGCAAAAAAAAAAAAAAAAAATAGCAGCCATTTAGCAGTTATCGAAGAGAACTATGGAGGGAGGGTGACGACGACAACTTTAAATTGGGTTGGACACAGAAACGAGTTCAGAATTGAGGATGTTCGTAGATGCATTCACTATTACTTAAATACGTACATGACCGCCAGGTAGGAGGCAAGCACCAATAACTGCTTATTTTCATACAAACTAGTGTAATGTATGCTCTCTCCTGGGTGCACGGTGTCGCGGATGCCTGCTAATTGTATTAATATTTTCAAAATTATCGGCTAGGAATGGCGCCATCGCACGCCATTTATTTGTGGCAAGCGATTTTGTGACCGTTCATTTAATAACTTTTATTTATCGTCACTGCACAGCGAGATCACGCAATAATCATAATCACCGGTTGGCGCTGGTTTAAGGATAAAAATGGTCAATAATGGAAATAAATTAGTGAAACGTCAGTAACTAAGACGGTGAATATATTTGCTGGTTTTTTGAGAAAACGTCAAATTTTTCCTTAATTCATTCAAGAAGAATTAGTTGAAGATCGCGACCAAATCGTAATTTTGAATGTCGATGAGATATTCTCATTTGCTTCGCAAAGCTGTTCAGAGAGGACAATTGGATATTGTTTCAACTGAAAATAATTTAACACCTCAATATCCATTCCCTGAATTGAAAACGGGTTGGAATTTTCAATAAAATGAATTTTTGAAATCTTCGATATTTTTAATCTTTGGAAACTCCGTAAAATTCAACACCTGAAAATGAATATTCATTGAACTTTTCGAACTCTTCTCTTTTTCTTTCTTTCGTTCTATCTCACTGTCTATCCTTTTTTCTCCACCTAAAGGTTTCCGTTGCTTCAAAATTTTCTTCATTCGTAAATGTTTCTTTTTTGTTGAAATGAAGTGAAAGGGTCGACTGACTACAAGCAATAATCATAATTAATCATAAGTAATAGAAAATAGAGAAGGAAATAAAATGTTTTAGATCTGTTTTTAAGTTCAACAACAGAAAAGGAGGCTGTTCATAAGGCACACTAGACCCAAGAGCATGGCAAAGTAATCAAGGAAAACACACACATACACAAGGAATCACACTTTAATATTTCACTTTTAGCCATTTTGTAAACTAATATCTTTCCAAACAAGCGTAACTTTATGTGTACCGTACTTGACAAGGCTATGCCATGTCAGATGTCTCGTGCTTAGTGGAAGTAAGGATGGCAAACCCTTTTGCTAGTCAAGTCCGCTATGCCTGCCGTCAGTCGTCGTTCTGTAACTGAGATAAACGGCACACCCAAAATTAGCTAACGATACGCTATTTAAAGCAAGGAGACTATGTATAGATACCCCAAACACGTCAAAAAGGGGATCGATAGCTTGGAGTTGCTTGTGGTCACCGCCAAAATCGAATAGATTCTCCCGGGCATAGCTGTTAATGTGGCTGCGACGAAATTTTTAAGCTAGCGCAAAGTAAAGGAAAGAAATATCTCAAAAAAACTGAAAAAGTGCGAAGATGAGGGAAGGAAATAAACAACAACAATTGCTGCCAAGCAATCCAAGCATGCATGAATGCACACACTCATGAACACCCTCATGCATACCAATTGAAAGATCGACCAAGACCGTTACGTCTCTGCTTCCATCTCCTTTGGCTGCATTTCCTCCTTTAGTCCGAAAAGAGGACGAAAGAGGCATTTTTACTCTATTACGACAATTGCGGTTAGGTAATGATCGAGATATGAATCAATCAATCTTTTCGAAAGACATCGACTGATGGGTGAACACTTATCGCGAACCGGTATAAATTGCAATTGATGAACGAAATGATTGTGAAGAATCTTTCGAATATTCATTCGTATCATCGATACTACTACCGAGAAACAAGAATTTGGGAGGGAATGATTTATTGATTTTGGTTAATGTAATGCAGAAGTGGTCCAACGAAAATTGCTTCACGGGCACCTCACGTTGAAGAAGGTCGGCCACATTTTATGTAAAGTCGGTTAAAATACAAATTAATTAAATTACTGGTTTCTAGTCATAAATTTCATTAATTTCATTATTCTAAATGATATTCATCGAGTCCATGACTATCGTCATGTCCTCTAAAAATGAGATCCAACCGAACTAATTTATCGGAAATGTAGGAGAAGATTGCTTAATATTAAACACTCGAATAAATTGCAAATCTGACCGAAATAGCAAACACACAGATAGACCGCAGTGCACGGGAGCCTCAAGGGGTCTCTCCTTGGTAGAATTAAGCATAGAAATTAGAATTAAGAATAGAAAAATCATGTTCGCAAATTGCGAACATAAACATGGAGCAAATAAATGTAAATTAATATGAAAAATAAAATCAATTACGCGACTGGACGGATGAACGGATGAACGGATGAGCTGAAAGAGAGTTAGTCCTCTCAGTAAAGGGGCTAGTCGTGCCTTAAAGCGGCAGAGAACGCAAGATTAAGCAGCCAACATTATCGGTCGGTCTATTTAGTTGGTCGACCGTTCGTAAACCATCTGTCGGATGGACGTCGGGTTATGCAAAACTTCAACTACTAATGATAACTAATCAACAACGCTTTGATAATAGTTTATGCAAGATGCAGATCTGACTGGAATGCCGCTTTATCCAGCTGCCGCAGCAGCAGCAGAAACAGTCGTCAGTCGCATAGTTCCACGCCGAATTACGGTTAAGTTTCTCCTGGTGAGACGAGAAACGAGGAAGAGTAGCCTTCCAGTCTCGGCAATCGAAATAACGTCGCCAATATTTATTTTACTGCCAACCATCAGCCACCATACTGTCCGGCGGCTCGTAGTTTGTGTTTCTTACTATCTTGAGTAAATAGATAAAGAGCTAACAGGAACGCATTGCAACAGCGCAACAATTGCTCTTGTGATGTTGTTGCTGCTGCAAATTTTTCACTTTTGCAATTATTGTTGCTTGCTGCCAAGATTGTTTGCTAAATGACTGTACGTAGGAAATTACGATCAGATAAAGTTAGTCGGTTAGGCGGTCGGTAGATTGGTCGGTTGGTCGGCTGGTCGCCCAATCGGTCGGTTAGTCTTTCCGTGTTTCCTCGTAACGACTGCCATTAGTTTGTTGTATGTCCAGCATAAATTTTGTTACTTTAATACTGCTGGTCGGTGGCGATCATGAAGGCGACGAATAAGCGCTAGCATCGCAATGCACAATAAGAAGAAGAAGAAGAGGGGGGGGAAAGAAGAACATAAACAATGATGATTCAACAATGCCTGTCTAGACTATCACTGCACGAGCGATAATATGCTATTGTTGTTGTTGTCATTGCTTTGCAGCTTGGAGTTGAAATTCTAACAGTATCAAATCGGTTAGACTTTGTCGGCGCGCATTATTTCTACGGCAACCTTAAAAACGTCGTCATCATCAGCGTTGATGATAGTTGCATTATCACTATCATTATCAGGGTCATGATTTTCGGTTATGGTCACATGGACATAGACAGAGTAAAGCGTTTTATTGAGAGTTACAGTAAGTTTCTGGGATCATGGATGCGACAGCTAAGAGCAATGATACAATCGGTACTTATGTACTGATAAAATTATTAATGCATTAAAGATGCGATATAGCAAAATGACCATAGTGACATACCATAGTATTTTATAAATGTTCGCATAAACAGCTGATTTGTAGTTAATTTCTGAGAGAAATATAACATTTTTTAGCTTGGAAGGAACATGGTTAAAGTCGAGATAAAGGCTTCTAAAGGTTCACTTCATTTTATACTCTATTATTTAAAAAGATTGAAAACAAGACAAAACATGTTCCGACATGGTTTGATCATAACATACGATCATTCCTTAAATCCATTTATATTCAAACTAAACTTAATAAAGGATGACTAAAAATCGTTCGGCAATTTATTAAAATTTAATACATCAAAAGATGAAGCTTATAAAATACAAAATAGAGCTTTGATTGAATTACTTTGATGAGTTTGAAAAACGTTTATAATAAAGAGAGTTAAATAAAAATAAAACTAAATTTAATTCACGAGAACTAATCTATATTTGTTTCCATAAAACAGAAAATATATGACAACAAAATCAACCTTAATTGTAACGGCAATTCTCATTTTGAGCACACCCATTTCGTATAATTCCTTACTGTTCATATGTTACGCTTCATGTCTTCTCGTATACCCGTTGTAGGTAGACACAAATATCAATGAAAGCGTGCAAATTGTATTGATCGTAATGGATATTGTCCGCCGTAAAGCAATCTATCGTTTATGGTACATGTTCATAAAATTTTAAGATAATGGCCAAAAATTGTCAAGCAAGTGATTAAAACAACAACAGACTTTACTTGGTGGCTTTTATTGAATACTCTTGACTGGCCCGTTCGCCGCATTATTATTAGTCAGCACAATAAATAAGCACGAGAAAACGCATACACACACAAAACACGCAAAAACAAGACAAAGGCCATTCTGAATTGTTCCTTGATCATTCCTTCCTTCATGTAATTCTTGTTCTAACCATTAGGTTTTATTGCGATGCGAAACTTTTAAAATGCGAACAATGGGTTAGAAATGGGTTAGATGAGAAAGAGGAAGAAGAATTTTGTATAGAAGTATTCTATATTGTCGCTGAATGTAATGAGAATTTTATGAAAACTTATTTGATAACCCAAGCTTTTTGATGTTAGAGCTTTCGAAAAGCCAATAAATTTTTATTTCCCCGTAACAAAACAAGGGAAAAAAATGTTAGTCATAAAAATATATAAGTAATAAATATTGTTAGACTTTGGGATTTAAAATTATAAATAAATTCAATTTATTCTAAATTTAAAAGGAGCCAATTCGTTTTTGATTAGCATTGTGTGTGTGTTGAGAAAGATATTCATCTTATGTTGAAAATGCTGACTTCGATTAAATCTCATTAAAGCAAAAACCCAAATACTCGTTTTTGTAAAAATTTTGTAATTCAAAATAAATTTCGAGACGAATTGTGGGATAATTTTGTGATTTACGAGTTGCGACAGTTTTTATAAAACCTCTTTCTTTCTACCATAGTCAACGTTTTCGTTGGGTAACATCTGCAGAAATTGTTTTTAAATTTGTAAACATTTTGCGGCTTGTGATTAAATTGTTTAAACTTTAAATTTCACTTTAAATTAATGACAGAAAAAGTTAAAGTCTACGGGGATTCTGAAAGCGGCCAACGACAAAAGATAGCGACAGATTACGACGTTGTACATTGGCGCAGGCTCAAGAAGACCACAAGAGATAGTTTTTCATTGAAGCAGACATTCATGAAATAATGAAAAGAGGGAAAGTTAGAATAAAGTATAGAAGAAATTATCGATATAGCGTGAATACCAAACCAGATAGAAGAAAATTAATTAGAATTTGTATAACGTGAAGATAATACTGGATCGTATCGTACTGACGTGAGTTTTTATTTGCAAGGCACACAGAGGAGTAAATACGCGGTGATGCGGCAACATTGGCTCATTCGATAAGCGAGTAGATGGATAGCAAATCAAAGGAGTTGCCAACTAGTTCGTAGCAATTCAAGTCTATTAATTCGACTTGATTCTTCGTACGGCTGTCAGATTTTGTAGAAAGAACATAATAATACATGTGGGAGAATGTAGATACGGGCGCGCATAGACGTGCGTACGTACGTGTGTGTACGTTTGTAGAGAAGAAACCACTTGAATTTTGATGAAAGGCTTTATTGGGGGGCGTTAATTTCGCGGTTAAAATGAAATAGGATAAGCTAGCAAAAAAGAAAAAGGCAGAATTTTTAAATTTAGATATCTCTCTACGATCTCTGCAGATTTCTGATTGGCTGACTGACAGTTGGAGATATATTTTTGTGCATTTAGATGAAAATAAAAGAAACCGTGATAATATAATCGCACGAGAAAAGACTCCCGAGGAGGTTGAACAAACGAATAATCATAAATTTCAAGATTTATTACACCCAAGTCTGATCAAAATGATAAGATTTAGAAGCTAGGTTTTAAAGATAACAAAGTTGAAACTATTCAACTGTATTTAAAGATAGACACAAATGTTCATATGTTAACGTTTTAATATCTACGACTACAAGGCAAATAGACAATGACAGACATGTAAAAGTAGTTGGGACAACAAGAGCATCCTAGTTTCAATTAAAATCTTAAAACAAGTCATGTCTATGACGAAACAGGAGTTCAGGTTTTTCCCTTTTTGCTCTTTACAACAATTGTCGTTCTTAGAGATCATCATGGTTTTTATTTCATTTCCCGAGCTTCAGTAGAAGGGTTAACGAAAACCTTGTAAGGAAGTCGCCGGTTGGCGCCGTGTATCGATGGAACTTACGAAACAGGGATACGAGAGAACCTGAACTGATAAAGTATTAATTAATTATTACTGACAGGAGAAGCTGAAGAAGAAGTCAGGGTTGCCAGCTAAATAGTAGTTTTCTAGTTCTTGCCCTCGACATAAAAGTGATGCTGGAGATGTTGTTGTTGATTTTTCCCAATCCAATTCTAGGTATAACCTGATGAAATCCACACATACACGTAAACATTCAAAATTCATTTTAAAACGTATTGGCGTTGTGTAAAATTCATAGAGTGGGAGTGGCGCAGTTTTACTAACTAACTGTCGTACGCACATCCCACAAGGTGAGCTAGTTCTAGTGAGTTAATTATTTCTGTTGAAAAATCTTGGTGGAGTTCGTCATGAATGCTAATTATTATCTTAGCTGCTGGTTCTGCTGCTGCAGCAGATGACGCTGACTGCTATTGCTTGCCATTTTAATCACTCGAGTTGTGTTGGTTGAAACAAAAGGGAGATAGAATGGAAGAGAGAAATGGAATGGAAACAAGGATGCGATTGACAACGGCACGTGCAGTTAGATACAAGTGTATGCGCTGTGGAAAGGATGAGTGGGTGAAGGATATACATACTCGAATATATATAGAAAATTTTCAGTAATGAATAAAAAAACCAACGAGTGCTGTAAAACGGAAAAACGGAAAAAAAAGAATAAGAATTGCTGGATGAAACATTGACGTGTTGACTGGAGATAAATGGATGGGTGGATGGATGGATGGATAAATGAATGAACGGGATGGCATATGATTCTGATCTGGGTAATTTAAAAGCATGAATTGTTGCCGCATCAGTTGTAGACGATGATAATGATGAAAACGATAACAGTGCGGTGACATCGTCTGGTGCGTGCTATTAATTTGCTTTTTATTCTTTTTTGTGGTTTCCACTTCCGAAATTTTATTTTGTGACAGATTTTAAAGTTATTAAATGAAATTGTAAAAAGTTCAACACGAACGATTGGTTAGTTGTTTAGCATGTGTAGTATCATCATCATACAACTCGTCATACTGTAGTAACATCATACAACTTTCTTTTACCTATTTTCTCTACAATCATCGTCTCTCTTTCTCTCTCTTTGGCTGTCTCCTGCCACATCACATCCCTGGTTGTTGTACATGCTAAAGCTTAACCAATTACTCTTAGTCGTTCAAGAGGTTTTTCTATTGCTTGCGTTTTTAGTCTAGTTGTTCAAACTTCCAAACGAGTTCGACGACATTGTAAATATGTACGAAAACAATAGCTCCAGGAAATGGACGCAATGACCGGCTATCGCAACTGACGATGGTTGTATAGATGATGAATGGATCGAAGAACGAAAGGAAAGGACTAATGTCGAAGAACGGATCAATAGCATCGGAATACTTGACGTGACTACGCCAGCGCGTGTGATTCTGTGTCGACTCGTGGTACATCCACGAGGCAAGGATAACTGTGGAAAGAGTAAAAGTGTACGAGAGGAAAGTGTGTGAGAGCTTAGAGCATAATTAATCACGTCAAATGGAACGAAAAACATTTTCTGCATGTATTACTTTGATAACTAAAATGGACATGCGCTAAAATTTTCAATTCTGAAATATTTTTGCTTTTAAAGTGACAATAATTAATAACTAGTAAAAATGAGAATATGAGAATATACTATTAACATACGATCTCCGGACTCTCAGGCTATCGACTATATAGAAAAAGCTGCCAGAAGAATTTTATAGAAACGTAACTCCGAACATTTATTATTCCGCAAAACACGGTTAATTATTTTACATTCTTTTCATCGTTTTATTTTCTGTTTGTTTATTTCCTTATTCTTTTTTCCTTGATTCGCATTTGGATGCGATTATTGCTTCTCACATTTTTAAATGGTGAACAATAGAAATTTATTAGTTCTTACGTTACTCTTTATTACTCGTTAATTGTATATTTAACGAGTCTTATAACTACTCGTACATAACATAACTTAGCTGGTTCTAAGTAACATCCTTTACCGTTCTCGTTGTTTACCGAGTGTTCCTCGCTGAATATAGAAGATTTATTGCTTTGAAATATCTAATTAATATCAATTCATATTGGATCATGTCTCCGCTATAACCATTCCAATAACTCCTGATGTGGTCCATTATCGGGATCGGAAACTACGAGTGCTATCTATATGTAAGCGTGTAATAAAATAAAAGGCAGTACTGGAAATCGCTTGAGGAGAATATCGCCGCCATTGCATCAGAAAACTAGCTGACAACGATATATAAATCTTCATTAATAGTTGAATTTGATCGAAAAATTCATGCAGTAATGACACGGAAATGACGTGCTGTCAGAATAAAATCACTGACATAGAAATCAGGGGCAGCATGCGCGCTCCTTATTCCGCTAATGGAAGTTAAATAAGCCCGTAAAAGACATAGAAGATATATTAACTATTTATGAACAATTATTATTATCAAAGTAATAATTTAGTATTTGTTTCTTGGAAATAGCTGGAAGTGAAAAATATAAGCATCACTTTCAGGGATTATTTTAGGAATTGAACAGAAAGGGTTAAAAACCAGACGAGCATTGTAAAGTGTTGAAAAAAAGAGAAGAAAGGGAGAGAGGAAAAGAGAGGACGAGAGCCTGAAAATTGTTAAGAAAGTGTTGAGAAAGCGTTTCAAATTACAAAACTCATAAAAGCCGAACACTAAATTATCAATAATAATAATTACTACATTAATAATTAAAATCTCGAGTATGAGAATAATGAATAACTGATAGATACGATACAATGTCGCTTCTTTTTGAATACCATTCGCTAAGAAATATTATACAGAATTTAATACTTTAGAATTCTAGAATGAATCAATGAAATAACAGAGAACAGATTTTCTTAAGAACGGGTTCTATATTATGGTTACGTTAAGAACAATAATTTGTAAAAGCAATCAAGAGAACAAGCGTATTAGTTACCACCTTTGATGTTGACCAAGCGGAAACCACTCGTCACACAATCAAAGGGAAATTCCGCTTCATAAATAGTTGCCCTAGTCGCTTTCTTCGTTCCATTCCATTCTTTCTAACCACAATGACAAAGGGATTGCAAGACAAAAATGCGTAGGTAAATCCAAGCGTTTGAACATCTTTTAGTTTATAGATCAAAGACTAAAAAATACAAAAAGGTTTCACCATTGATTTTTGAATTTTCATTGCGGCAATTTTGCAGCAGGTTTTATAGTAAAACATTTGCAGCCTGCATCGATTTTTTCACGTTTAAAAGTGCTTATGAGTAGAACTTATGGGAGAAACTGGTTAGCAACAGCAAAAATTGGAGCACTTTTAAAGTGCAAATGATGGCCATCAAAATTTCATGACAGCTCAAGAGCAAATCTCATAAAATCGTAAAATATAATAATTAAAAGCCAAATAGATTATTATGGAGACATATTCAGATTTTTGTTATTAAATATTTATACATTTATATAATAATTAAATGAACAAGCTTAATGGAGATCCATAAAAGAAATTTTTTATTGCGGTGAAATGTATTAAAAAATATATATAGTGCCATTTTTCGTTGGCAAGAATGTGCACAAAAGGATAAAAAAAATAAGTAAAATAAAATCGAATAAGTTCATAAATACAGTCTCAGAATTGCGAGGATTTAACGAGTTATTTATAAGTCTTTATGGGTTTAATTTTATGAACTCAGATTTTTTATTTAATTTAATTTCTCCCATAAATTTATTGAAATATATTTTCGGAAATATTTTGGAATTTTTTAATGGTATGAGTCATAACGAAACATTAATTCTTTATCGTCATATTACTTTAATGGGTTTTGGTATTTACTAATTATTATGACATAGACGAGTTTAACAGATATATAAAATCCGAGTGTTTTGAATTTATAATTTCTAGCTCTTAGTTTTTGAAAACCAGGTAAATTATCGATAATTGAACGCTGATCAGCAACAATTTCATTAATAGCATTAATATTTTAATTTGAAGAAGCTATTTTGGGTTACTTTTTTATTTGTTTTATTATATATAATTTTTGGCAAAATTTTGAAATTTTATTTCGTATACATATTGCAAATTTTCAACGAATATTCTACTAAACCGTTAAATTTTATATTAGAATTTTTTTTAGTTCCGCCGAACGAAGCACGTAACCTACTATAGGAGTCTTAAAAGTAGTCGCCGAGTGGTAATGATGGTCATCGGAAATGATTATCAAAATTCATAAAATGGTGCGAAACGATTGTTGGCTAAGAAAAGTATGCGAGTTTGTGATGTACGTTTGGAAAATTTGGATATAAAGAATTACGCCTGCTCATAATGAAATAAATGAAATAAATGAATGAATACATCGTGAGGATGCTTTAATCGAATGTTTGGTGATGTTTCAAGAGGAATAGGGACAAATTCTTGAGTCGATGCATAATTATGAATGAATCAGATTACACCACTGATCCGCTTCACAAAAGTAAAAATTTCCACGACAGCTATTTATGTGTCAGGCAATTACCTCTAGGACTACCACCCCTGTATATATTTTATAAAGAAAAAATGGAGATAATTTTTTTAATCAAAAATTAAAGAAATAATAAAAATTTTCAAACGCCCTGTGAGATATTTCTTTTTAATTTTATTTTAAAGTAAATAGTTCTCTTCTCTTCCTTAAAAATAAAATCTTCTGTCTTCTACAAAGAAGACTGCAGTAAAATTGCAAGGCAATGTGCTTTAAAGAATGCTCCTTAAAAAAGTCTGCGTCTTTATCGAGAAAGCTGTAAATGAATTTATATGAATATTAAAATCTAGAAGAACTTCGGGGTGGTCGAACCTGTGGCTTTGGAAAAGATTGCGATGCTTAACACTTGCTCGGCAAGTACTCCTACTCATTTAATATTACTCAGTGAAACGGATGAACGGATGAATGAATGTATTTCTCAATGATTCCTTCTTTAGTTGGGTGGTTTGTTGATTAGCCTATTGGTTGACCGGTTGGCTCTTTGATTGTTGAGCTAGTTGGTTGGTTGCAGTGGATGAACTGCAGAGTGGAAAATAATCACCGCAAAGGCAAAGTTATGGCAGGAAAAGGGTCAACGAATGGATGGATAAAACGTTGTATGGATTGTTAGCTATTTGGGTTGGTGGTTGCATTTGAGTGGCTGAACGAGTTGATGGCTAGGTTGGTTGACTGATTGCGTTGAATGTGCGTACAAATCATAAAATCTAAACAAATACGCAAAGAACGGAAATGGCAAGAGTTAAGGAATTAAAAAAAAAGAAAATAGAAGAAGTGAATAAATATGCATTCGAAATGAATATGAATTGAAAGACGCTGATGTATTGCATTTATTCGTACTTATAGCCGCAGTATAATAGGCAATGGCTCGTAGAAATCTAAATGTAAGTGCATAAAATTGTAAGTGCATTTTTATTTAATAAAAAAGTAAAACCACGCAGCATGAGTGTTATGCTGTTCTCATTAACTAACAAAGTGTGGTGAAGATGATTACTGTTTGTGCAAAGGAAATAAAATAAACAGAATTAAAAAAATATAAATCAGAAGCATTCAGAATAATACAACCATTATTAACTTAATCCGTTCAAAAGATCAAAAAAAAAGATCCGTTCAAAAAGATCTTTTATTTCATGGAATTAGTGCTTTTTGTATAAATGATAAATTCGTTAATAAAATGCTCAAAGTTATTCACAAAGAATTCTCATAATCATAAGTTCGCATAAATTTTTATAACCAATACGGAAGAACTGAAGCATATTTAACATAAAATTATGTTATTATTATTAGTTCGAAGTACAAGAAGAAGTGGCAAATACGGTTAATTTTCTAAAGGAATAAATTGAGAATGACTTTTATTACTTTAAAGAAAGATTAAATAGCAATTTTTCATGTTGCAAGTCATGACCGCAAGTAGAGCGCGTTGTATGTTGCGGCGATTTGCGCTTGAATGCCGAGCATTACATCTTCTTAAATAAGAATTAAAAGGCGCAAAGGACAACAACTAAGAAGTTGAGAAACAGACTGCAAGAAGAAAAATCCAAGCGAAAACAAACATAAAGTAAAAGGAAAGATTTGTGAAATGACCAGCAAATTTCAAAGATGCGGACAACCGCGCGCACACACACACACTCACACACAGCCATTCCCCTCAAGCCCACATATATATAAATCGATTTTAGGGACTCCCGAGTTTGTAGCACTTGAGTAATGCAGAGAAAATGTTAACAATGATGTACCGACCATGCGAATCCCTCAGAGCACATTTGTCTATTCCCTCCCTTCTCTGCCACCATACTAGCATGTGTCGCTCGACGACCAGACTTCGTATTCTCATCCTCTATGGAGGCGCAAACGCCATCGCCTTTATCGGCATCATGATGTTTAAATTGGTCCATAAAATCACGAAGGAAGAACAAAAAATCAATAAAGAAAATACAATATACAATGAAGAAAGAAAGAAGCAGGAACAAAACAACTAGAAGCAAAACGCGTGCAAATGGAGCCATTGATGGTGAGATGAAAGAGCGATGACCTTCGTAAGAGATCTGTAGTTGGGAGCTCGTATTGAAGGATAAAGGGGTATAAAAGAAACTAGGAATGCTGCGGTTGCTGGTAGTAAAACGATTTTATGGAAGGATCGAGGGATGGATGAATGGATGAATGGAGAAGTCGACGGATGGAAGGAAAGACTGGTGGAAGAGATAAAGCGGAAAACATTACACGCGCGTATAAATGTACGTGTGTGCATCTTGTTTCAATTTTATTTTATTTATATGTATTTAGACAGATCTGTGGATGTGGGTGTGTATGTATGTGTGCTTGAGTGCGTCATAAACTCTTAAGATTATCACTTGCGTTTGATGCGACGAATGGCGAGAAACTTCATTTGGGAAATGAGTTATAGGGACGTAATGCGGGACGTCAATATACATATCTGTCCATAGAGAACAACAAAAGCAATAGTACAATAAAACAAGGAGTTAGAGTAAAAAAGTGGTGAGTTTTATAAGAGCACGATAAAGGTTGTAAAATACGATACAACAACACAATAATGGTGGTATCCATAAGATGTGATCGCGTCCGACTGAAACTGGGTATGAGTGGAAGGAGAGAGATACGGAACCAAAATTTTTATACATCTTAAGTTTACTTTTCTCTTTTATTTAATCAATTCTAACATTTTTCGCATCATCCACTGACTTCACAAGGAAGATGCCATTTCGCCGTAAGAATTTATTTGTAAAACAAAATACAAAACATAAAAAAATAAACATAAACACGAACAAAAATACAAACCCTTCTTTATGTCACGACTATTTATTTGGAAATCGCAAATTAAGTAAATCATAAATAATCGATTGATGATACTTAGATATCGAAATAAGGTTGAAATAAATTTCTCGAAATCTATTTAGATTGATAAAAACAACGTGCGACACGATGATTCCTTGATCATTGATTCCCCTTAAAATCGCTTCTTTTTCTTCCTGTTTTTGTTTTAACGACTATCAATTATCGACAATATTTTGTACTTAAAAATTTTTTTTATTTCGTCAAAAATACGCGGAAGTGGTTTCTTTAACGTCTACCGAAGAACGAAGGATTTCAAAGTACATAATTTTCTTTTTATTAATTCGTGTTCATTCATTCCTTTATATTTCAACTTTATCCTTTCAGCTGATTATTAAACTTGTTTTATACCTAAGGATATGTTTTAAGATTTACACGAACGACCTTCACATTTTCGATATAAAGATCGTTAGGGTAAAGCCTGAGTAAATTCAGTACTTGCTTGATACAAGAAAATGGTATGGAATATATAAGAATATTCGCATTTACCGATAATTAATAACAAAATCTGTAACAAATAGTGACATTTTTAAGTATTTACAAAACAAGTGACAAGACTTTAAGAGTTTAGAATTTCTTTAAAAATTGTAAAAGAATTTATTAAATAAAAAAATTGCAGCTTAATCCTTCTGTCGAATAAATTAATTTACAATATACAATATCTGAAAATATTTGTTTTATTTCTTCTTATAGGAAATTTAGAGGGATGCAAAAAAGGAAAATATAGAGCAAACAATCTGGAATAGAAAAATTGATATTAGTCATCAAAAGGAGACAGTAAAGACACCTAAAATTTTATTTATAGATGCGAAATTCTTTGAACCCATTGAGAACTGCGCAGGCACATGCGAGGAAATCTTTAAAGAATACAGTAAGTAATCCAAGGTAAATATGCTCTGTAGTGATATCTCTCTGTAGGTGAACCACCTCTTTAGTTATCATTGACAACATTTTTCCTACAGGGTAAAAATAAGGAAAAACCACAAAGAGAGTATATATGTAAAATAAAACCAAAACATCCATTGGATTATTTAGAAGAGAAAAAATAAAATGTTGATCCTTCATAAGCAGCCAAAAAGAATCAGAAAACGACGTTAATGACCGAATCATGGTCAAGGTTAAAATAAAGGACATTGAAAGTAAAATCTTTTGAGAAAAATTTAATGTAGAGAAATTCAACTTCGGAAGAAAATCGAAAGATATCTCTAAATTTAAAGACATATATGTTATTAGGTACGTTAAAAACGAAATATTTCTAAGGTCTTCTTCTTAAGGACTTTCAATCCTCATTTTTAGGGGTTTATAAATTGTGGATCAGAAGCGGAGACAGATTATGCTATTTTTAATATTAATTTAATAAGAGATGAAAGTTTTTAAAGATAACCAACCTCCTATTGCATTATCGTCACGTAATAATAAGATTGTTTGAGAAGTAAAAAAATCGAATGCATCCTACGATAGTAAGGTCAATTTTGAAAGTCATCACGATAGCAAAGAGCAAAAGCTCAGATAATGATAAAAGAGTTCTAAGAAAAGGAGAATCTGTCTGCCTTGTAATCATGGTTAAAGGAGAGTGAAAACAACAATAATCATGATATCTGACATGTAAATTCTCTGCAATGTAAACCGTTTAAGTTTGAAAAAATCTTCCAAGAAATTTTTTGGAAAAAGTGATTAAATCGTGAAAGAGACACCCTTCCGACGTTTAAAAGTAAATATGAATTTAACGCGTGTTTACAGTAAATTCCGCCTGGTTGTCTCCCTGCGTGGGAAATGTACATATTCAGTCGCTCATTTGCATAAGCTGACAATTATGGTCCGAATAAGTGTGGCCAGTCTAGCACAAGTTGAATAAATTCTATATACAATTGCTTTCTTATACACACCCAATAGAACGCAGACAAATTGTTCATAAATTATAAAGAATTACAATAAAATTGTATTGTTTCGACTTTTTGTTCTTTTCGTGATTATTGTGTAGGATTTTATAGCAAAGTTTCGAACGAGTCAGCCCACACAAAATCACTGGATTTTATGCCGGTAAAATTGACAAGTTGTTCCACACAAATTCGTGTGCCTAATATAGCATATTTTTAAAGGCATAAATTTATCGAATGATATAAAATAAAATTATGTTATATTAATTACGACAATAATATTAGAAAAGATTTAGCGAATTTGTGATTATTAACGAAATTAATTAAACCAGATAAAATTTTTCGGTTACATTTTTTTAAAGAGATAAATTTATTTTATTATTGACATTTTTTATCATTGACTGATTTATCTATGATCTCTTCATGAAACATTTTTAACAAACTTAACCGCCTCACTTAACGTTAGCCGTTGCCAAAAGCCGTTTAATAGCTAAATAATAATACGATAGCGAATATCACTACTCGTTATTTGTGTAGCGTCAGTAATGAAGATATTTTTCTGGCATTAAACAGAAATAAAACAACAACAATATTTATGGCACCATAATGTCGGAGAAAAAATAAATAATTTCAAATAAGAAATATAAAATAAAAAATAATTATCGAAAAAATAAACAATTTCAAATAAGAAATATAAAATAAAAAATAATTATCGAATTGACGCCTGCGATTATCTCGTTAGCATATTTTTACAATTACTTGTTCGGAAATGGGTTTGTTGCGTTCATTAAAAATTTTTTTTCTATAACTAATACCTAACTAATAACTAATACAACACCAAAAAAAAACCAACACCATAAAGGTGAGGTAGACAAAAAATATCTAAATCCAATTCAACTGAGTTGAATATATGAAATGTGTTGCGATGACTTTAATAGCGTTTGCCATAAAAATTAAAATCATAAAACAAAACGGTGGGTGGTGGGGTTGGGAGGTAGAAAGAGTAAGTGCGCTGTGTGTAATGCTCCCCGATAATGCGGTAGTGCGTGACCATATGCGTAAATGCTGCGATATGTTTAAAGCCGCAACACTTTTATTAGTAATGAGGTAAGATGGAAGCATTAGTGCAATTTTATTGATTATAATAAGGATTTTATTGATAGGGAATAAGGTAGTGGGAGGAGAAGAGAATGATGTGTAAATAATGATTATAATAATATAAGTAATAATTACAAATAACAACCTTACATTTTCAAATATTTTGACAAACAACAACAAATAAAAAATGCTTGCAATGAAATTAAGAAAATCTGAAATATATATGAAGTTTTCTGAATTTCGTTATCGTTTTTCGGAAGCGTAAAGAAAAAATCCGATATATATTCTAATGATTCTAATTACTAAAATTTTATTTCGTACTCCTTGCACTTTCCAGTTTAGTCTTGATCGATACAATCTAAATTAGAAAAATTTCAGAATTAGAATGAAATGTTTTTTATCACGAGCCGATAGCTTGTGTTAGAGTAAGTAGCAGTGCGTTATGCGTACAATTCATTTCATTGGCCAGCGAACAATCAACATCAAATGCAATCAATTTCCATTAAAATCCAGATTAATACTTAGCAAAAAATCAAGAATCATAAATACAAAATATAAACAAAGAGATTTATTTAAGCACACTTTGGAATCGATTTTTTGAATTCTAGAAATAAACTTTATTCCTTTGAGTATATTTTACAGAGTTATATTTATTCGTTAAATGTCCATTCTGTGATTAAAAAATCACAAAATAATTTCGACGTTACAAACATTCGAGCTCTCTTTTCATGACTTTATGGCAAGCATACATTCTTCTATTATTGTTAGAATCGGGCATTCCTACCAGAAAATGCAATGCACTTCAATCCTCCGCCTCCTCCGAGTACAAGTGAAGGCGGAAGCCCTTTGTCAAATTCCAAAACTTAGCTGGAGATGACAGAAATGACAAAATGTAACACATGAGCTGCATTTCGTTCAACGCTCCCAGCATTTTATCTTGTGCATCAAAACAAAAA
Organism: Physocephala rufipes; assembly: GCA_963966595.1. NCBI lineage: Eukaryota > Metazoa > Arthropoda > Insecta > Diptera > Conopidae > Physocephala > Physocephala rufipes. The sequence continues at coordinate 44,694,910 of OZ016502.1, read as the reverse complement.
AGAAGTTCTGAGAGATATTTATGAATATCTGAAAGTTAGAAGAGGAAGCAAATATCGCAGAAATATTTTAGAAATAATTGGCTAGAGTCCAATATTTTGTTATCAAGAGAAAAAACCGAAAAATTAATAAATTTTAGCTCAAGAAAAAAAATGCGGAATTTAAAAAGTCAGAGGGTACGACAAAGACCACTGCCAGAGAGTAAATTAACACATAGTAAAAAATTCCAATTGGCAAAAACAAATAATTATAAAGGTGTATTGACGAATTTTGAAAAGTATTTTTTTGATATTATAAATTGTTAAAATATAGCATTATTTCAATATTAATGATAGTGTTTTGGATGCTTTACAAAAAGTTTGTTGATATCGATCGAGTAAAGTTCGACTGAAGGATAAGTTTTTCGATGAAAAGTAAAATAAAATTCAGCAAATAATACCAGCTCATATTTTTTAGAGATTTGAATTTTTTAGAGATTTTGCATATTTCTACAAAAGTCAGAGTAAATTCCATTTTTTATAAAAAGATTTTTATAAAAAAATTTTTTCTTATAAAACTGATTTAAATAGCTGTCGAGGTTCATAGAAGAATGTCCAAATTTTTCACTAACAACAAAGATGAAGGCTCTACCTAGTGTGACCCATATACGTAGTATGAATTTATGCTTTAACTCTAGCTGGTGGGCGGACCATGTCCATTTTGGGACGTTTACATTTTTATCTAAGGCGATGAATGGATGACGTTAGCATTAAAATGTTTGACTCAAGCATCTGCTCAAGCTGAGAAAAACTATAAGTGCCAAAAAGCTTATATTCGCTTTAAATTTGGGGGTGTGGCACGGTATTCGTGTAACTTCATTCGTTCTTTTATAATTGTAATTTCCACGGATTGCTTCCGCGTACAGAAACTTCTGCTGACTTCTTTTCATTCTTCTGAGTTCCGTTTTCATTTCACATTTTCATGACGTTTCATTGCTTTAAAAGCGGTACAAAAAAACGAATACATCCAATGCTTTCACTGCGAGGTAAGCTACTTTCGGAATAGTTAAATGGGAAAAATTGAAAAAGAATAAAAGTGGAGATGTTTATGTGAGTGACGGAAAGAAAACCTTTCGTTGATTCTTCTTAAATTTTTCCTGACACACCGCGTGTGATGGAAAGAACGCCCCGTAAATTCAGAAACTGTCCTCCTTCGCGTGCGGATAACATGCGCACATACGCACACACATATCCACTGGTAATGCATGTGTACAAAGCCCGTCACATGATACAAGAGTTCAATCGTATATATAAATACGTGCACACACACACGCGCGCACATTCGGACGCACTCTTGCACGCAATTTCCACATTTGTACCGCCTGTAAGTTTTTAGGAGAATTCCTTTCGGTCCGTTGATTTCATGGTGGGATTAACAAAAAATATAAATTTTGAAATTATAAATGACTTATAGAGTTGTTTGGATAACATTAGAATATTCATGCTGACAGATAAATACACAGAGGACTGATGGACACAAAGGGCGGTTCCAAGAATGGATAGAGAATACGTAGACGTTTCGACGGCTATTGGACTGGTATTTGGTATTTGGACTTGGAATGGTATTTGGACTTCTCATTTTGGGGGAGAGTGGGAGGCATGCAGTGAGACGTCGAGTTCTTCATTGGTAAGGTAGTATTAATTTTGATTGGGCAACAATTATAACACTGCATTAAATCGTGTTCTCGAAATTAAAATTATTAGTTATTTTCTTTTAATAATAGGTTTCTAAGAAATTGAAATTTGAGTTAAGGAATTGAAATATCTGGGAATTTTCATTTTATAGAACATCCTTTCGCGGTGACGCGGGTAACGTGTTTTGTTCTCGAGGTGGAAGGGCTGTTTTAGCGATATGAATTTTCTTAATGACTTAGGAATTGCTAATGCGGTGCACAACCCTGCACAACCTTTCCCCCCAACCCCATTGGTCGCTGCTTCATTATTGCTTTTTGAATTCTCGATTGAAATCTCTAAAAAATATACGAGAAATTCGTGTCGTTCCTTTGTCTGTTAAACCTGAATTTCGCCGATCTGTCGGTCGGACACTATCAGCAAAATCGCTATCGGCAAGGGAATCCAGCACCAGTGTTCGGTGAATATTCATAGCACGTGCCACTTTGGAGCACGGTGTAGAACACCGAACATTTGTTAAATGACCTAACTGATTGAAGTTAGACTATAATCATTTTTTTACATTTAACTACAGTGGCTTGCGTGAGCCAGCTCTCGACACCTTTATGCTTTACGCTTTTATGCTTTAGAAAAGCCCTTGAACCCAAAGCAAATGACATTGACAATGGCGCCCATGCCAATTTGTTAAGCTTTCAGGTTTCAACGTTTCAACAGATTGTGATGAGTGAAAGAAGACAATGAAGAAGAATAAGAAGCATAGGACTACAGTCAAAATGAATTTTTAGATAGTGGAAATCATTAACAATATTATTCTTTTTGTAGTTAGGGTTGGCATGTTGTATCGTCCATTAACGTAATTAATACTTAACGGTTATGGTTCCCAATACGATTTAAGGTAGAACGACCACATAAGAGGTGAGAAGTGGTGAGTTTAAGGAAATTTGTGGGAGATAAGAGAGAACAGGTTTGCAAGTCTTAAACTAGGAGAAATAAATGTACGCAGAGAAAGGCAAGGAGAATAGTTGGGTCGCTCCCTGAGAGAGAGAATTCCTTACCGAAAAATTTAGACAGAATTCCAGACAAAAACTTTTTGTCTTCTGTTACACGTTATGAGGTGACAGTGGTGATAGGAGCAGCATCAACAGAGTTAGAAATTGACAACAACAACAACAACAAGCGGAAAGGGGTGAAATTTTTAATAACACAATTTTTTAAAAATTCTATCTTTTTGATGCATTTGTTGGTGTGGTTGTCATTATTGAAGTTTGCCTACTGTTGTTGATCTCTTAATAATTTTTATTTACAAATACTATATTGCAATTGTTGTTGTTGAAGTTGCTAGTTGTTTCTTTGTACTTAATTCCGTTGTTAGTTAAATTTAAAAACTGCCACTACATTGTTTAAATATATTTAAACGAAATACTCGAACGTGTGACAGCAGCGACAACAACAGCAACAATAACAATGACATAAATATTAATAACAATTATTGGAGAATACATTTATGCCAACAGAATATTGCTAGAGTGATAATCACGGATTGTTAGCAACATTACTGTCAACAAAACAACAAACAAAGAAAGTCATGGACAGAGAAAGACAAGCGAACAAAGGCAGCAATTTTACAAAACTGTCGCCGCCACACTCGAAGGGGAAAAAACGAACAAGAGATATTTTATGCGAATCTACACAAGCTCTATTCATCATTGCATCTATTTTTACACTATCGTATGTGTATGCGTGTGCGTTAATTGTGCATAAATTTATCGCCGTGCACTATCGAATGAAACTTGCTATCCTTGAGGCTCAAATCGGAATAAGGATCAATATTTTATTTATTAAAAAACAACAGCAATTGTTATTGTTTGTTCAAATAGGTATTATGTATGCATATTAGTTAGTGACCAGAGTTTGTCTTTTAGGGAAATTAATCGGAAGTAAAGAATTTTTCTTGTTGCAAAAATAATTCTTTGAATCTCATAGCTTCCAAAATTGATATGACTTTGATAAAAATTTTTCCCACGAATTCAAGGAATAAGACCAAATTAACCATACTCGTTAAATGAACGAATTGTGAATGAATGAGTCTCTTTTTAAACGTAGGATGAATGAATGACTGAAGAAAACGGAGGTCGAATGAGACTCTTTTTAATACAATGACAACGAAAAATTCAGGTAAACAAATGATATTCGTCTGTCAAAAAAACCGACGGTGCAATAATCGAGGCAAATGGGTTTAGCGGTTGCTTAGTTAGTGAAGCAATCAGACGGTAGAATCGACGGAACCAACACTTAGTATGCTTTTGCTGACATCCAACAAACGACCAACTAGTCAAGCAACTAACATATCATTAATTACTTAGTATAACGGCTGTAAACATGATAAGGCTATGGCAAGGCAATAAAAATCACAAGTATCGCTTTCCAACGTTACCGTTTGATGCGCGCTTGCTGCACGAAGAAAATACTCGTAGATGCAAATGCAATGATGGCAGTTATATTGTTTCTGCGATTAGTGGCAACGATAACGTTATGGTTGTTAGTTGGTTTAGTTGTTGTCACCAAGTCAGACATGGAGTTAGACCCCAAAGTAATGGCGGTTGATTTAGTTCATCATCATTGTCGAGAACAAAAAATGGACAAAGTACAACTTAATTAAGAGTACCAAGAGTACAACAATAATAAGAATAATAACTATATTTCTATTTTTTATGTTCGTATCTCGGTGATTATTCTTGTATGCGAAGTATGATATCTGTATAATTTTCTGGATGAAACAATCCTTCTGGATGACACAATCCCCATACAACAACAACACTTTTAATAAATATTTATCTATTCTCTTAAAGTTTCATCTATAGAAACATAAATAATGTAAATAAAACTAATGAAATTCAAGAAATTGTTTCACAGTGATCTATGTCTTCCACTTTAAATTATCAATTTTATATTTAAACTCGTTAATTAATTTACAAGTTTTCCACCTTTTCCACAAGTTCTTCCACTTTGGAACTTTGGAAAGATACACCCAGTAATTTTTTTATATTTCCTACATTAGTTAATTGCTGTAACCAAAGAGAAAAAATGAAAGAACCTTTTGATTTGACCAAATCTGTTAAGAAATGAATGAAGAAAATTCTAATGGCATTCGTAATGGCTTACAGCTTACCGTCTTCTGTTTTTATATTTTTGACATTAGTCGGTAAACACTCTATGAAGAATGGCATTATTTCCATGATCGCTTAGACGGTCGAAGACGATTAAATTATATTTGTTTTCAACCAAGATTAGCGAAAACTGTCATGCATCACAGCCGACAGATTATCCTCTTACATTCCCCCCCCCCCAAATGAACATCATTTAATCTTCTATTTTTTCTTTCTCTTTCTCTCTCTCTCTCCCTCTTTTTCCTTCCACAAGGAAGAAAGTTTTATATTAATAATCTCACGGCTGTCAGTTTAGTTGATAAAACAACCGATGTAAAATTAATTTTAAAGATGAATCATTAATTTTAACGAATCGCATTAAGTTTTATGCTTCGCTTTAATTTTATCGAAAATAATCATATATAAAGTCGTTATATCCGATTAATCATAAGTCGCAGACATGAATTCAAATCGACTGCGAATTCAGTCGCATCGAAGCGAATGCATAGGCTGGATATCTCATCAGTTCAAAGATTTATATATATATATATTTCACGGCTACAAAAGCAATACAAGATTAAATTTAAATTTATGCACTTTAAAGGAACAAAAAAAGACAAGAAAGTAGAACCAAAAACACTTAATTGCTTATGGTGAAGATCAAATTGAAGAAAGTGTTGCAACTTTTTTGAAAATTTCGACATAATCCAATCTTCATTTGTTCTGGAATAAATTTTTCCTACTTGAAATTCTGAATATCCTAAATACTACTTTACTACATGCTTCGACTCTCCACCGCCTTTAAATTAATTTTACTTCAGCATTATCTATTCCTACTGTCACGTCAATGTCATATTTACGATTCTCTCTTCCGTTGTCTGATGCTTTTCTTTAATTTCTATAGTATTAATTTTCCGTCTGCTTTCATACAGTTGTTTTTTTTTTTTTTGAAAAAAATGCGCTGTTTGTCTTATCCTACTATCCCACATATTGATGAAGAGGAAATTAAAGTAAATCCGGTCTACTTGAAAGGAAAGAACAATGAATCGAGATATAAAAGAGACTTATATGACACACTACAAAGCAAACAACTGTGACATATCAATGGGGTTTTTTGTCATTCATGAATCGTGAATCATTAGATGCAAAACAATGTACTAAAAAAATCTTTTTTATTCAACTTTTTTGATAAAAGGGATTGCCTTCAGACATGTCTCTTTAAACGAAAAAAACCAAGATAAAATGATGTAAGAATATAATGCGACGATTTAGTGATAGCGACCTTATTTCCTATTGAGAGATACTTGTGAGAAACATAAGAAATGATTTTCCTGCGGAACTTTTTTCTTTCTTCCTTTTATAACATAAACTACGCTTTTATAACATAAACTAAAAATTTTTTGAAATTCGAAATCAAATTAAAGAAAGAGTTATCGTTTAAGGTAAAAATGTGCTGCAAAAGACTGGTAATTAAGATAAAAATTTTAGGAAGTTTTGACAACAATAACAATGGATACGTCACCATCGTGTACGGTTATTTTGTTGTTAATCATTGTTGTTGTTGACGTTTTTTCTAATCCTTCAAAAGCATAAGCGTATATAAAAATAATAACTAAAAATCTCTATTCAAAGGAATTCCTACAGCCCCCTGTAGGAATAGCCCCCTATTGTTGTTTTCCTGTATATAGTTGTTCTCAGTTTTTACTCGATATTTTACTCCAACGTTAAAAATGTTAAACGCAATCCAAAAACAACAGCAATAGGCAACAACATAATATTACAAGACTGCCAACAGTCGGGTCGGTATTTCAGCTGAACCTAAGGCATTCTACAAAACCTTTACGAGCTTTAGAACATCGGACAGAACGTGTGACAGTCTGTTTGCTATATTACTTTGGCGGCTGTTGTTGGTATCGATTTTTACAACTTTCTCCCTCCCTCTCTCTCTCTCTCTTCTTCACTGTCTCTATATCCTTTCGATATTGGTCTTTTTCCCACTTAACGAGCTATACCACTCTTTATTATATCTGTCTGTGGGTCCGTCTGGTTTGTGTCTGCTCTCAAAATTCGTTATTTGCTGTACACGTGCCTTCCTTCCCGCCTTTTTTTCTCCATCGTTATCACTATACAATACAGAGCGTATATAAATTTCTAACGCTATCTCATTTTCGCTTGTATATCGGCTTGTCTATCTATTTTAATGCTATTTCTGTTATTGGTGATATGGCTGTGTGATGATGCTGCTGCTTCCGAACAAGGACAATAGATAAATTGCGAAATTTCTGAATCTTCCGAACTAAAATCGTATTTGCTCTATAATGGTTTACAACGTGCGTGTGTTTTCGGGCTCCCTTCGCCATGAACGAAAAAATTGTTAGTTACCGTCAGTTAGTTCGTTAGTTAATCGTTAGTTATCGTTAAACACCGTTAGTTATAACTTCGATTTTTTTGCCGCCATGCAGTCCATCAATAATTTTATTTGCAGTTAAATAATATTTTATTGAAATAAATTTCGTTAGTCTGATTTAATAAAAGTGTGCTGAAAAGATGGGTTGAAGAAAGAAGGCAAATATAATACAGAAGAAAATAGCGATAGTATAAGAGAAAAAAGTGCATGCGACAGTATGAGAGCACGCCATTATATGACATTACATGCGCAGGAGGCATCATATGAGCTGCATATGATAAAGTAGGTCATGCATAACGGCGAGAATTCGCAAAGGAAGGGAAGAACAAGAGCTGTTGTGGATGTTCAGGAAGACGAAAGGCGATGCCTTAAAATGGGTGGTCGAACATTTGCGACTGATGTTGGCGACATTACAGACAGAAACTAGAGCAAATCTATCAACTAGTGATGCAATCCCTTCAAGAGTGTGGTGTGAGGGTGGTGGTTTGCAATTAGTCACAAATATCAACCCTTGGAGATGAACGAAATATTATCTTGGTCTTCAAATGCAATGTAGGTTGCAAGGAAACAGACCCAACGCAAGCAACCTATACCAACAAGTAACTAAGTGTGTAACTGAGCAAGTTGGCTAGACATCGTTTGTATATGCCGTGTTATATTGTATGGTACTACAGTAAATTGGTGCATAATGTATTCGAAATTTCACTCCACGAGAGCAGAAAATCGTGTCCAACAACAAAATCGTCGCTGGTCGTTTTTGTGGGTCATTCATTTTCCTTGGATCGACGTGCGTCTAGGTTTGTCTACCGCTGGTCGACACGATTTTAGGTCAATTGAGCCTCCCGCGTCTCATTTAGTTCCTACAATTGATCGATGATAATCACGCAATCGCACAACTACCCACATAAGTATATACGCATTTAAGAGACCCCCCAGAAATGAACAGGTGAATGAACATATAAATAGAATACATCATACACTCGTGAATGCAAGCAAGCGAGATCTTGTTGTGATAATAAAGAGAGAAAGGATAAAGGGAGAGAGAAGGGAGAACGCGTACCATGCGACAATTCAATTTAATATTGTATGCTTGGTCGGCCGGTAAAAGGAGCAGTCACTTTTCACCATCGGAAGCAATTGCACAGCATGATACTCGTGCTAATTCTGCCAACGAGGAACCCATTGGAGGAACATAAAAGCAACTCTATCCTCATTGTCGAAGGCTGATTACTAGGTCATAATTTGAGTGTATAGAAACACCTGAACGGTCGTCAGACTTGTCAGATTATTCAGGCATACCGATAGAAAAAAAACAGGGTATATCCCGCTGAGAATGACTTCGAAAACTATATCATACATACAAAACAACGGGCACGCATACACATTACACGTATATTCGAGTGGGTCCTATGAAAGCCCAATCAAGTCATTGAGTCTGAGGACTCTGAATATTGAGGACAACGCTTTGCAATTCCATTATACGTCGCTAACGTCGGTGAGACCACCCATCGTGTACTGGTTCATCAGCCTGACGATTGACTTGGTGGACTTTTTCAAGGAGTATTTACATTGCTAGACTTGCAGGCGGCCGTTTTTTCACATATATTCTTCCCAGTGAAGCAAATAGACAAAGATTTAAATTTTCATGAACGTGATGAAATTTTGACAATTTATTCGCCCCTTGCTTTCGTGGCTGTAAAGTAAATTTATGTTTGTGGCTTGGTTAGGAAAAAGCTCTAAAACAGGTTTATGCTTTGTCATGGACAAATATGAATTTATCTAAAATTTACCAACAAGAGTTATAAAAGTATGATTTAGCCTTTTAGATTATAAAAAAGTCATGCAAATAATTTATTGCCGCAAAATTTAATTCTGCTTTTATTACTACAAATGCATTTAATTCTCATCTAATTTTTTCCTTTGAAAACACCATACCGAAGCAATCTTAAATCACTGTTTTCTATTTTTAATTTCTATTCGGTAACTCGAGATGCGTGAGATAAATATTTGAGACTTGCAACTAGCCGGCCACACTTTTGGAATTCCTATGTTAAAATTTTTAAGAGTACATTCCAAAAGAAATGCGCTTCTTTCCCTAAGCTCTACATTTCCTTAGCCCATCCTCTTTTCACCTCGCTCCTCCTATTACCCACCACTTGTATGCTAGGGAAACCATTTTGACATGAATCGATTAGGTACTCATGCAGTTGGTGGTTTATTGTAATGGATTTTATTTCAATGCATCCATTGACAATACTACACACAAACATACTCCCCTCCCGCCCCGCACACACGCACACACACAAATACGCATACACACAAAATAATCACAACCCGACAATCACACAATTAGCAAACACAAGATAGATAAACCCGACTCGACTGTGTAATTAATTGTGATATTCAGAAATATTCATATGAAGATGGAAAAGTCTAGCTAAAGTCTCGCACAAGTTTAAAAATAATCAACTAGATAATAACGATAGAGGCGATAGAGACCACGACAAAAAGAAACGTAGTAACTGATGATGATGATGATGATGTTGATGATGACGATAACTATGACAACAACGGCGACGGTGACACTCATTCATTTTTCTTGTTTCAATTTTTCAGTGAAGTAAAATCTCGAATTGAGAACACGTGGTGATCATATAGAGATTCTACAATCGAAAGATTGAGTGTAAACTCAAGATATATTTAAGAATATCTGTAGAAAATGCACTGAGAAAAGGAAGTTATTTCGAGTGAAGTAAATGCAATTGAATATCAAATTGTGTAAGAGATGATAAAGATTTGAAAACAGAGAAAGTGTTTCTCACAAGATATATTTTCCCCGAATTCTTAAATACTTTCTTGAAGCACTGACAGGCACCTTCACTGATAAAAGCCATTGACACAATAAATTGGAAGTAGGAAAAGAAAGAAAAAAGAAGGAAGTAGAAAAAAGGATTCGGAGGGGGCGCGCGGGAGGTATAGTAAACAAAAAGACATAATAATAAATGAGTATCAATAACGTTAAAGAAAGACATAAATTCAAAACGGAAGTGTTGATGAATCGGATGTTTGTCTTTGATAAAAACAAGCTTAATGAGCGCTATGAAATCAGGTATAAAGAGTAATTCAAGGGAAGAGTGTGATGAGGGGGTTATGAAATGGTATTGCGTAACGAAGAAGTGTCATCTTAATATCGTCAGATTTAGTGTTAAATGAATAAATAAAATCGTTTTAAGATGATTAAGATCGAAGTGTGGTGAATATAAAGACTATACAACATGATATCGAAGTTCTTTATGCAATTTCAAACATATGATCCTTATTCGGAGGGATCTTTTGGGGGATGAAGAAGAGGTGAAAGGGCAGAAAACATTAAATGAAATATCAAAAAACGAAAAACGGAAGTGAATAGATTGATAAAATGAAAATCTAAAAACATATAAACCTTATGATACATTCAAACCTTATGGTGATAGTTCTATAAAAACAACCGTCAGGGTCTGTCTAGCGATGCTGGTGATTATGGGTTTACTATTCCTTCCTCCCCCCCATTTAGGACTTTTGCCTTTACAAAGTCATTAAAGAGGGGGGAAAAAGAAAGGAAGGTACTGAAGGACACGCCGAAAGAAAAAAATCAAAATGGTGACAATTAATATTTTCTCCATCCTTTGTTTGTTTGTCTCACGTCAAAAGAGTCGACAACTTACGAAGGACGACGTCACCGCCAAGCAGCGATGCGAAACGGGAGCACAAAACGAAAAAGTAATCGCAAAGTACAAAAGGGAGCAATAGGATGGGACGATGAAAGTAGCGCGTGCTGACGCATAAAAGGAAAATAGAGAGCATGTGTTTAGAAACATGAAAGGGTGTGGCAGAGGGTGTACCGACTTACCAACCAGTCGCCAAAATCGTACACCGATTTGTATTCTCAAAGTTTTGTGTTAGTCACGTCTGCGATACAACAACCAAAACAACAATACACTTTAAGTGAAAGGAAATGAAATCAAAACCAAAACAAAACCAAACCAAATACATTTGCGACAAAAGGACGTTACGGCGCACAGTGGCAGATATTTTGAAATAGCGGCCAAAAGTTTTTTTTTTCACAGTCGCCAATTTTACAATTAGTATGCTTATATGAAAGATAATACATCAGAACCTAGGGTGCCAAAAAATAACAGCTCTAATTTGATCCTTTCACTAAAAACAGGACAATCAAAGCTAGTCCTTTTCTGTTTTGGCCTAAAATTTTTGATTTTCTGTAATTTTTTTATAGTTTAAATAATTATAACTCGGCGAGTTTTGCTGATATTAAGTTCCGGTCTTTTTTATTTATTTTTCTAATCTATTTTATATTTAAATAATATTAAACTAAGTTAAATAAGCGTTACTAATAATATGTAACAGGTATTTAAAAAATGTACCAAATTTCAATAAATTTTCATGTAAATTGGATCGGGAATCAAAAGGGCCAGCGTCGTCCAGAACAAATTTTACACGATCGCATAGCTGAGTCTTTTCTCTAGATTCTGTATATAGTTTTATTTGCGGAAGCTTGCGGATGTGGTACCTGGAGTATTTTTTATGACACAAAGTCATCTAATGCAAAATTAAAGGATTCTTATTTCATGTTTTTTTTTTTGGCTGTTAAATGATTATGAGTATTTTGTTTCTTTAAATGATTGTTTCGTTGGAAAAATAAGTGTTGTATTTTTAGTTATTAGGTACCTATACTTAATTATCAGGTACCTAAAACATTAGGTAATGGTAGGGTATGGGTATAAGTAAAGTTTAAACGTTTTGATGAATCAGGTAGCAGTGTTTATGAAGAAAAAAACCAATTTTATGACCAAATAATTACCTACAAATATTGTTAAGGATGTGTGAAGATTAGAGTATTTAAAGCGCTGCCAAAATATAATTTCTGTAGTGTTGATAAAAACATGGTGAAGTTCACATATAAGACTTTGGCCGATATTTACTTTGTACGAAAAGAGGACCAAGATGTTATTTCGTATATTCTCAGTAAAACTTTTTGCGATTCTTGTAATGAAGAACGTATTGAAACATATACAAATAAAATAAAAACTTTTTTGTCGCATTTGAAAACGCGATATAAGGATGTGCATCGAAAAAAAGAGGTGATGTACCAACGCTATAAAAATTGGATGGAAACTGAACTCGTCTTTGAAAATGAAACTACTGATAAAGGCAGCGAGAAGACTGGTCGACCAAGGAAATCGATTGATGAGTGCAGTGAACGATCTCGAAGGCGCAAACTTGGCAACATCAATGAAGAAATATCCACCGAAATAATAAAGGAATCATTTCTTCATCAACTAGGTCCATCAAAAAATAAAAAGGACAAGGTAGAACTAATTGAGAAAGTAATGGAAGCTACCCCTAAACGCATAAAAAGATTACTGACCAACGTTAAAACTCCAACTGAAGAAAAAAAGTTTACCCCAGATGAAGCATTTGCATTATTCCTAGATTTAAAATTGACTAAAAATCAGTATATAGAATTACGCAAGCGAGCCAATGGAAAAAAATGCAACATCTTTCCATCATACGACGAAATAATTGCTATAAAAAAAGACTGCCTACCTTCGAAAAGTGCGATCGAAATTACTCCAAGCTCAGCAGAGGTTAAATTACAAGATCTTCTAGAGCACACTGCCGAGAGATTATTGCTTTCATTAGATGAAAATTGTCTAAAAAGTCTTGGCGATTGCAATCTTACTCTTGTTTCTAAGTGGGGATGTGACGGATCATCTGGTCAGAAGCAATATAAACAATTTAACGCAGAGAATTCAAATGACGGCAACTTGTTTATGATTTCTTTTGTTCCTTTGCGATTAAGGAAAAATAAAATAGAACCTGAGCCGTCAACCAGCAAAGATATATGGAGAAATGAAACACCTTCTTCAACAAAATATTGCAGACCAATTAAATTTGCATTCAAAAAGGAGACAAAAGATGTCATAGTCGAAGAAGTTGATAAAATAAAAAGCCAAATTCAGGAACTGCAGCCAGTATTTTTTGAGATTTATGGACATCGTATTCAAATAGATTTCAAACTTCTTCTCACTATGATTGATGGAAAAGTAGGACAAGCCTTAACGGATACTAAGGCATCATCTAGCTGCATTATATGTCACCAAACCTCGAGTAAATTGAACCAAGTACCACCAAGTGATAATGACTGTAAAGATGCGTACGAATTTGGATTGTCCCCTCTTCACACTAGAATTCGTTTCATGGAACATATTCTCAAATTGGCTTATGATTTGGAATTCGGAGCTACAGGAACAGTTAGAAGAAATGAATTGAATCTGGAAAAAAGAAACATAAGGAAAAGAGAAATACAGGAGCAATATCGTCAACTAGGTCTGATAATTGACCAACCAAAACAAGGAGAGGGTAACACAAATGATGGAAACACTGCTCGAAGGTTTTTCTCTGATCCTGAGACTGCAGCTTTCATAACAGGAGTGGATATTGAAATAATAAGGCGGTTTAAAGTAATTATAGAAGTTATAGCATGCAGCAAAATGATTGATGCGAAGAAATTCGGAATATATGCTAAGAAAACCGCAGAGATATATAACGAAAAATACCCTTGGAGGAATATGCCATCAACAATACATAAAGTTCTGTATCATGGAGAACAAGTAATTGAACATAGTCTGCTTCCACTAGGTGATCTTTCCGAAGAAGCACAAGAGAAAAGAAATAAGGATTATAGATTTTTTCGTGAGCACAACACAAGAAAAATGTCAAGATATTGTACGAATGAGGATCTTCTTACAGTTTTGCTCTGCACATCAGATCCATATATTTCGAATATTCGTCAAAAATGGAAGTCTTCATCAATTGAATTGGATAATGATGCTAAAAATTTACTATTAGACGACCAACAAAAATATTTTGCTGAACATTTTGTAAAAATTGCTTAGTTTGCATACACATGTAAATATTTTGTCTTTATTTATTGAATTATAATCTTAAATTATATATCTTTGTATTTTGCCTTTATTATTATAATAAATAATTAATATAAGTATTCAAAAAACACAACATTTATAAAAAAACGCAGCATGTTTGCAGTGTTCTTTATTCATGACGGATATGCTTAGAAAGATTTAGATTGTAGTAAAAGTACGAGGTAGGTTGATAAAATCTGTCATATCTTTGGTTCCCCCATGTCAATTTTAATGGTTGTAGCATGAAATTAAAGCTAAAGATTAGGGTAGCAAAGAAAAAATAAATTAAATAATTTAACGCGTTCAGAAGATATAGACTTTTGACCGCTATTTCAAAATATCTGCCACTGTGCGGCGTTAATGAAAGCTATAGGAGAATCAAAATAAAAGGATAGAAGACAGAAATTGCCGCCGCAGCCACGCAAAGAATAACAACAATACCGGTAGTAGCGGAAGTGGGAGCCAGTCGGATATGGTCGGCAAAAATAAGACCAAAACACCAAAAACAGGATACAAGCAATGCTGATAGTAAAGCTTTTCGTTACTTCCCTTTCATTTTACTGAAAGACGTTGGTCCGTTTTAGCCTCTATTCAAATACGAAAACAACAAGAACAAACAGCCCTGACGAGAATGATTCCAGACAAACTCTACGAACTCCAGACATATCACACACAAACATGCATGCTTTTCCATCTACCTACGATTTGCAGAATATACGCAATTTGGTTGCAAATGAGAGTCAGAAGGATGAAGAAGAAATAAGGGGGAGAAAGAGAAAGAAGATAAAGTATACAAATGCTCTACCGTGGCGAACACAAAGAATCATTTATGCTCATTGAAGGACAATTTTCATGTCGATATTCATCAGGATATCATCAGTCTTGTAAACCGCAGTTGGATGGCGCGGCGCTCACGCGAAAGAACAAATTGAAAATAAAAGCATAATCAAGATGGGGTGATGATGATGCGGAGGCTTTGCAGCTTATGTGGATGCTCTTCTTCCTAATGAAAGAGTTCTGCTTTTTTTCGACGTTTATGCTGTTTCTGATGAAAATTAAAATAAAAATAAAAAAGGTTTTGTACGACCTCTTTTCATTCGGTTGTGGTCGTGATTTCCCCAAACAGACTTTTTCATACATGCCACGCCTCCCGTGATATGCTACTAACGGAGGAAATAAGTGAACGTTGCCTTCACCTTAGGTTGTTTAGGGTATAAAACGGATTCTATTCGATTTTATAAAACTATCAAATTTTCCCATAATAAATCAATGTCATAAAATAAAGTCAAATTATACGAAACTGCTTAAATGTAGCAATACATCTTTGACTCCGACATGATTTTGGAAATACAGAAAGTTTTTCGCCCCTTTCACATCCCACGAATGCTTTAACGTAATATTATTTATTCCTGAAACGTCTATAGGTCTGTCTGGAATGAGCCTCATCCTTTGGATTTAAGGAATATCCGAAAACAAGGATAATTTTATATTGCTTAAGGTTACACAACAATAACGGCAACAATAACAACTCCGCTCATCTCAACAATTACCATAAGAAACTACAAACAAATATCACCAGACCGAGCGAACCGACCTACTTTACTCATCTTCTTATTCACATCCCACTTTCATTCATTTCCTTCAAGCAAAGTACCCTTGAGACATTTTTTATTCATAGGATTTTTATTTATATGATGAAAATGTCACCAAGAAATTAAGTGAGAGCAGAGAGGAAGTTGTAGAAGAGGGTAGGAGGATAAAAGGTGGGTTTGGGAAGAAGGGGGAGGTGAAGGAAAGCCTGAGAGGAAAGCCAGAATAGAGAAAAAAATGTCGCAAGGGAATAATGTGTGACAAAGAAAGTCACGAAAGAACCAAAAGCTAATGAAAAGAACGTGACTAACTGGCTGGGTAGTAAAGGGAAACGGTGATGCTATTGCTTGAAGCCGTTTCTACTTCGCATTTGGTTTAGACAGCTTCGCAAGCAGGAACTAAATGAAAGAAGAAAAAAGAAAAAGGAAAACCAAAGTAAGGCTGGGAGGAAGAAAGGAAGAGAAGGCAAGAAGAAGGAGACTGAAGAAACAACGATAATTCCTAACGAAAGAGCACTTTAGAGCAATGATATTGTGATAGGTTGCGGTAATGGTTCCATGAAGGTATGTAACCCCACACCACCCCACTAACTCCCCCTCCCCAAGGGGGGTTAGATTTTCCTTTATAGTTATTTCTTATTATTATGTTTCCTTCAATTCTACCACCTACGTCCGCCTTTTCCTCTCAATTCTCTTGATAATTATAAGCATTCTATGTAAGCATTTCTTGTTTTCCGTTTGCGTGAGAAATTGTTTTGACTTGAGATGTCTGACAGTTGGTAAGTTAATGACGTCTAAAGAGATGCGCATATATAGGAGAGATGAGAAGAGAAGAGAGAGAGAGAGAAAAAAGAAAATCTTAAACGTCTAAAGTTGTGTAAAGGCATTTATTTATGTGGTGGTTCGGGGAAGGAGGATTGTGCACGTGTATGTGAGTGTATACTCTTGTCTGCTGAAGAGTGGCGCGTGTAATGCATTAGTAAGACCGAAGACAAGAATTAAAATACAAAAAGTTAAGAGAATAATCGGAAGCGGAAGCAGAAAGGCGAACAAAGAATGAGAAAGCAAAGCCAAGAGCTCGTGCTTTGCCGTTTGAAACTACCTGGTATTGATTTTTCCCTTTCATACATTTTACTAAGCTTTAATTTTTTTGCAAGTAGTTGTGAAAGGCAAGTAAAGGATAATTATACTTTGGATACGCTCACATCGTTTTGTGTTTACACCCTTTACACGTAAGGTACGAAAAGGGAAGTAAAGTTTGTAGTAAATAATTAATTACACGTAAAAATGTATGTTTTGTCGTTGATGCGGCTGTAGACATGTTTATATCTCATTAACCACATCCATTAAGTTTGTATACATTTCAGAAATAAGATTAAGAATAACTATTGAAGACATCGTAGAAGTTTGATTAAAAGCGAAAAAAACAATTGAAATGGGATAAAAACAAAATAATGGTGGAAAGTGACAAAAAATTCTATACAAAACAAAAGTTAGTTGGCGAAAAAATAACATACAAAAATTTATTTTTATTTGTGCAAACGTATCAACAATAACAAAACTTCTAATAAAAGATAAAAATATAAAGGAGCGACAATTAAAGTCAACAATTAATGGCAAATTATGCTGACGTTGAATATTATTGCGTTCACTATTGGTGATTGCAAAGAAAGCGCCGGGAAAGTGGATCGTATCGTTCGTCCTTGGATAGGTCGTTGTCGCCTATAATTTTATGGTGTGTTTTAATATTCGGTTATTTTCCACTACAAGTTATGGTTTTTTCTTGTCATTCCTGCTCTTCTCCCCGACCTGCATATTTTTTTTCTTAAGTGTGTGTAGTAGCAATAGAAAAATTATCGCTTTTGTGTACAGTTCAATGACATTTCGTTAATAATAAAATTACGGATATGGGATGGAATTATGTTTGACACTTAATGATTTCCCTTTATAAAACATTTTTTCGACTTCACTTAATTAAAACCAAATATAATAATAATTATGAAGCGATGACAGCAGAAACATTAATAGGACAAAAGAGCTTTTCATAAAAAAAGAAAATAAAATGGAAAGAAATTCAATAAAGGACCCAATTTCATTCTATTTAAAAACTTACAAGATATCAAACATATGTGTTGCGCCGGCAAAACAAACCAAAATTTAATTACCTGCAAAGAAAGGAAGAAAAACGGAAGGAAATTATAATCTTTCAAAAGTATCATAAAGGTAAATGAAGCCTAATAGAGAATTTTTGTTTTTAAAGCAAGAAATTTCTCTAAAGGCTTTTGGTTTTCGAGATATAATGAATATTGTTACAAATGCTTAACGGAGTAACACTAAAAGCGTTGAAAATTGTGAATAATTCATTCGTCGCAAAATACATTCTTTCCAATAAATTCTTCCCATACAAAAATCACTGCAAAATATACGAAATGCACTAATGTTGAAAATATATTTTTTATTCCCATCCAATTTATTCATTTTATTAATTCATTCAATCACGAATAATTAATACATTCATTCATCACACGAATAATTAATTCATTCATCACACGAACATTCTTCAAAACATAAAGTAGTGAAAAATATATGAAAATTGCTAACAATTCGCTCCTTTTGAAATAAATCCTTCTAGGAATAAATTTCGGTTAAATATTTTTAATATAAAATGGATTAAGGAAAAAATTAATTTTTCAATTTAAAAATTGAAAATTTTCCTTTCTCCCTCAACCAACGTAATAGGGGAAAACACCACCATCATCACTATTATCATCAACAGCAATAGCATCAACAAACAGGAGCATTTTTTTGTTGACAATTATTAAGAAAATGAATAAGACGAAACCGAAAAAACAGCATAAAGGAAACAATTTGGCAAATTCAATAATTTTTGCATTTTGTAACAACGCACGACGATTTATGCTGCAACCTACAGCATTTTGCAATCTGCAGACCGTCGAGGCCAACATCAACAACAAGTGTCCTCAACCAGTTGACCAGAGGACCAGTGTCCTCAACAGTTCTCAAGGGTGCCCTTAATAGAATAAGTCTAAAGAGTAAAGAAGGAAGAGCACATTGAAAGAATGGACTGCTGATCAAAAGGAGAACCCCACGCCCTTTTCACTCTTTCGCACCTGTATCGACGCTGTTACCGTCGTTGTTGTTGTTGTTGAAATATAAAATTACGTCGATGATAGCTTGTCTCCTTGTTTTTCGAGTGTATTTTCATCGTTCCCAAGCTTCTCTCGACCAAAAAAAAAAAAGAAAACGTTCAAGTCTTTCACTTTCGTAAAAGAACCAGTAGTAGACGCCTGTCATAACAATCAACTAGATCGACTAAACCAATTGCCTGTTTGGTTAGTTGGTTGGTTGGTCGGTCGATTGGTTGGTGTCGACAATGGCAACGAAAAATACAACGCCGTTGATAATTTGAGAGCATCATGCAAAACATTTCTCCCCCCTTGCTCTCTCTCCCCCTCTCTCACGCTCTTCTTACTCGTGGCTGCAAACGATTTCAAAGGTTGTTTGTGCTTGACACAAGGTAGTGTGTTGTTGTTGCTGGCATTGATAGTGTTGGAGCGACTTATGCCTGCGCGGTTGTTGCAATTCATAAAGCAATCAGCAAGTAAATAATCTTCATTTAATATTTATGATGCTGTTTGTTGTCCCAGCGACTTATGCGAAAATTTCAAAGAATGATGGAAAGATAAACACTCTCGCACTCCCAAAAAATAGGTGTGTTATTTCACTTGGCAACATTCACTACTGCTGCTACTTGAGCTGCTTCTGGCGATTTTATTGCTGCTGTCAATAAAGGGCTCCATCATATGCAATGCAATAGATGATATAACTGACTTTGTCCATAAAAGACAAATGATGAATGGGCGAAATCGAGTGACAAATTGATAACGAAAGAACACCAACAGATTTTAACGACTCTACAAAATGCGTGGATGCGAATTAAATACAGTCGCGACCATGATCTAAATACTTTTCTTAACAGAATCAATCAATTGCAATCATTAAAATGGAATTAAACTAAATACCATTTGTGTTTTTTAATATTTGTTCTATATTTCTTGTTCTATGTTCTATATTTTCATTTTTTCTTATTTTTAAAATATATTTTGATTTAATTTTATATAAGATATAAATAATTTCTAAGCAAATTTTATTACTTTTACTTTGCTCAAAAAAAAAAAAAAAAAAAAAAGATGTAAATAGAATAAATGCAAATTATAAATAAAATGCACAACGAATAAAAAATTGCCAAAAGTTCATAAAATTTATTGATTTTCTAAAAAATTTATTATAAGCGAAGTGCGTTGAATAAATGTAAATAAATAAATCGATATCAAATGTTTATTTTTGTTTACGATTTTAATGACTACAATCGGAAATCGTTCTAATGCATCCACCATCCCTTTCTCACCGTCCTTCCTTTATGGCTCTGCTACGACTATTTCATGCCATTCATGTCGATCATTGTTGATTGATTGATCGATCGGTCGAGCGTAAACAGTAATTAAATCTAATATTGTTTAGATTTGCGTTCAATAAACGTAAGGATGGATGGATGCATGGATGGATGCTTGGATGGATCAATAGATGGATGAATGGATGGACGAAATCTTTGTTGGTTAATAGATCTAATGATTGTGATAACTTGGTTGGAATGATTTGGAGGGGGGAGGAAATTAGGGATGGTGTATTTTTATGGCTTTGGTGTGTGAATTTTGTGCATTTCTGGATTTCATTTCAATTTCCATCGTATCGTATTTTAACCCGACTTGGCATCGTCTTGACTTGATTCTTAATTCAATTAATTCTTCACACTTTGTGTAATGCAAATCACGAATCACAATCACGAGATCGAAAACGACGTTTGTCATTGCATTGTGCTTATTCTTGCTTTTGATGTCTCTTAACGGAAAAGAAATTATGGAGAAAGTATTGGTTGGATCGGTTAAGTGTGTGACTTGCGATTTGTCACTCTGTGACTTGTCAGCGAGTGTGGATGTGTATATGCCTATAGAGAGAGAAAGAGAGTTTCATGTATGTGTGCATGAAAGCAAACGAACGAATGGGTAGATGCAGACATAAAGTCGTTTGATGGTCGCGTCCTCGTTTATCAATTGGACCATCAAAAACTGCAGCTTTCAACAATTCTGTCCTGACAAGATCTACGATGAAGGCAAACCGAATTAGCTTCGATCGTCTGAGTTAACGTGAATTCGCTGAGTTTCTTTTATTTCATATCCATGTAAGCAATTCTAGATGTGTCGTACAATATTGTAAAGCAATTAAAGTTTAATCTTATAAACAATCACAATTATAATAAATAACATTTATTTTATTTCTCCTAATTTTGATTTGTTAAGAATGTTTGAGTGTTCGATATTCTCGTCACAAAACTTAGTCTCTAAAACTTTTCAAATACAACTTGATCGATTAAGAGTCATTATAACATTCCATAAATTTGTTCCACGTCTCTCAGTTCATAATCGATATGAAAGATAAAAACCGTATATTTAAAAATTATGACCACTATTCATCATATTTTGATCAATGTTATAATAATTATTTGTTTTCATTTTTATCAAAATTACAATCATTTTTTGTCATTAATTGTTATCAAAATTTTAAACATTATTTGTCATAAATTTTTTCACAAAATTATAACAATTTTTAAAATTATCTTCCATTCAAATTATAATCGATATTTGTAACCAGGTTTGTTAAAAATTCTAATTATTATTTGCCATCAAATTATGATCACTCATTGTTATTAATTTTAAGCAAACTCATAATCCGTATCTCATTAATATTAATACTAAATATGACCAAATATGACCAATTCGTCATTAACAATTTCTTCTTACTATTATAGAAAAATAAAATTATATTCATATTATATTGAATATGGGATATTTTTTGGAGTGCATTTATGCATCGTGACAACAAGCTCTAACTCATCACAGAGTTGTTAGTCAGTACTAAAACCATACTTGCGGCAATAATAAAATTCTTAGTAAAAGAAAATAAATTGCTTGTAATGCGTTAAATTACGTGCATTAAATTAATCAAAGTAAAATTAAATAAGTATTATTGCAAGCAGTTCAGTTCAGTCATAAATAAAATTGTCGGAATAGTTTATGTGAAGGAAGCACGAAGATTTTATTTCACTTGCGTAACAAAGTACAGAAAACAAGCCTCGATCCTTCCCGGCACCCCCAACCCCATCGATCTTGTTTTTTTTTCATTCCTTGAAACAATTTGCAACATTGTTGGGAAGGAAATACCGAGAAAAAATGATTGCAAGAAATTTTGACTTCTGTAAGGCGATTGCGTCTACGAACGAGCTAAAAATTATCTTTGCATTAAACGATCATAAACGCATGATAGATTAGTTCTTTGTATGAAATGGTATCCAACGCATATAGCTTTCTCTATAACCTCCTCCCACCCTTGGTCCCTTCCCACTTCTGGTCTTCTAGGTTTCTCTAGGATCTATGTGCACCGTCTACGATCTAAGCTGTCTATGATCATTTTACACATAACCCTTTAGGTCGCTTCTCTTCTCTTCTTTCTCTATCTCTCTCTCTTTCTTTCTTACTCTTTCTTTCCTTTGAAATTTTCTCAATTAGATATAAAACGATCGCGTGCAGCATCGAAAGAAAATTTCAGTTTTAATTTAAATACGTTGCGATTTAATTTCTTTTGCTTTTATGATAATTAATTTTTATTATTTCTGTTTTTTATTTTTGCAAAACAACGAGTCGTAAGGATTGAATTTTTTTCTTTTTTGTAAATAAAAAAAATTATGATGACAGCGTATCATAGAAGGAATTAATATAAGACAAAATAAATAAACAGACGAGTAAAAACAACTACAAAAGTTTATGATGAAACGTATTTATATCCTCACGCGCTAACCTGCTCGTCTGTTCGCTCTTCAGCTTTTCTTTAGCAAAATAGATTTATTATCAAGATCGGTTGGCTGGTCATAAATTAAGAGAAAAGAAAGGAAACAAACAGATAATAAATTCTTCATTAAGTGACTCTTACGAAGCAAAAGCACGCAAAATAAAAAAACGAGGGCAATTTACTATAACACTTATATCCGTTGATGACCCGAAACCGAAACCGGTGGTCTCTCCACCATTCTCGGTAACACGGCATAGAAATGAGTTCATTAATTCTAATTCACCGCGAAAAACATAAGGAGTACTTTGGGGATTAGGGATCCCTAGGTATTACCTAGGGAAGACCAGGCCTCAACTCATAATTTTTCTCAACTATTAAATATGCACTATTAAATAATTGAGTATAATTTTCTTTGACTTCGGCCGAAGTTGTCTCCATCTAGACTCAAAACTATTTTACTGGTCAGCAAAAATTATATGGAGACTATAGGCTCGGAATAAAAGTGAGACACAATACTGCTGTCAATATTATAGTTTTACGTGATCATTTATGATATCGTTCGAATGTTCTTCAACAATTTTCCGGCATTTCTTGTCAAATTCAGTTTCGAAACAAGTGAGTTGTCGCTTACGGGCATGTGTCTCAGTGACTTCAGTGTCTTTATTTGTTCTCATATTTTGTTAATTCTGAGGACATTTCGAAAGAGGTGGTTAGATATACGAGACAATCGACAATTTATTAATTTTGTAAATGTCAAACAGAAATGACAAGACATCTTGACAGATGTCAAGAGAGAGAGAGAGACAACTATCGAAAGTATTGATCATTATTATTTCTATAGTAAGAGCTATTCCTGAAAATAAACTTAATGTAATTTGAAAAAGGCGACTTTATCCGAGACTCTGACCGAGATACGAGATTTTGGTCTCGTTATGATCGAAAATCGAAATATGTGTAAATTTTATTGCCCTTAAATCTAAATTTAAAAGGGATAATTCCTAAAAAAGAGCAATAACAATTAAAAACAACAATGTTTTTATTGGCATCGATTTGGAAGATCTTTATGTTAAACGCCAAGAATTCTTGCATTAGACGTGACCGATTGCCATCCATTACATTCGACTCAATCGAGAATCCGTGTATGCGCACAATTTCAGAAAACAAAGAAAGCAATCGAACGAATATTTAAATTATGAAGTATATATAATAAATCTCACCGATATCTTAATGATAGTATGAATATCTAAGAACCACGTGGTTCCAACGAAACGAACAGCAACCACAACGACACAGACATAGCAATGAGCGTCAACCAAAACGAAAAGCTCGTAACGCTGACGCACGTCAAAGTGGACGCAAATCAAAAGGATGGACAATTTAAAAAAGCAAACGTCTTGATAAAGCAAATAAAAATAATAATCTCATTCTCAACAGCATACTACCCGTAGATGCATGCAGTTGATGTAAGCAGCTGATTCAAGTTATATTGGCGCAATGTGCAAGAACAAACACAAATACGCAACGCAAACCCTAACGGACCAGCAACTAGCTCTAACGATACCGAAAACACCAACAGCTATTGCTTTGTCGAAAGTTCGATGACAGGCAAACAACGAGAATATCGATAGCAGCGTATATCAATAACCTTATCACCGATACGCTTGTCCTCGCATTCTTTCTCGTCGCACCGAACGACTTCGCTACCAACCTTCAAAACCACTTCAAAAACATCAGCAGCCCATTAGTATCAACAGCAAACTTCGACAGTAGTGCCATCGGTGCGTAGTAGTATAAACAAATCATCGCTTTGGCAGCAATAAAACCACAAGCAATGACAGAAACAACAAGGAAAACAACAACAACAACAACAACAGCTACGCAATTCGCTCCCTCATTTTGCTTTCTTTGAAGAAAAGCCGTTTTACATTGTTGACAAATTGTTAATTGTTGTTGTTTTCATTTTTAATATTATTTGCCTGGCTAATGGATGTCGTCCCTACTGCGGCTACTGCTGCTACTGCTTCTGTTTAAATTGTCGCCACTGCTATTGCGATTATTGTTGTTACCATCGCGACATCAATATCGTCGACATTGATGCCGCTGTCAGTCGCAGCGGGCAATGACCAGACTATGGCTCAACGTCATTTACATTGATTGTGGCTCTTGCATAAATAATAATAGTATACCAACGACACCAACAACAACAACAATTCAAAAGTTTTGGGATGATTAACATCATTTAGTCGCTATTTGAAAAAGACTGATGTCAATATTTCTCGCATACTCATTTTATACTCTTGCCCTCCTCTTTCACAACACTCTCTTTGTTTATGCTTGATTGTTTCTCTCTCCTCTCCTTTATGTTGTGTCTGGCTATTAAAAAATATAATTAACAATTGTCTCGACACAAGCAAAAACAATTTACATTATTAATATATTCATAAAAAATTATTCATTCATTTATTCTTTATTGCTTCGTTCATACATACGTGCGCAACATATCTACACCCTCCAATGGTTGCAATTTCACAATCGTCATCAGAGGACGTCATTGCGTAAATAGCCAGACGATTGAATATCAGTGAAATTTTCAACACCTCTATGTGTGACTGTGTGTGAGTTAGTGTTTGTGTGGGAGTGTACATTTATGTACATCTATGTGATTATTGTTGTTGTTTCTGTATTTCTGCATATTTGCACACTTTTTTATAATCGTCGTATAAACTAATTATTATCAATTCAAATCTTAACCAAATAATATTTAATTTATTTAAATTTTTTAAATATTTCATTCTTCAAAAAAGAGTCGAACGTTCAAATTTGAAATTTTTATTGTAACTTATTCTTAAGCAACCATTTTTCAAGTGATTGCAATAAATCAGCTGAATAGATTGACACATATCAATTACTAATAACTGAAATGGTTTGTGTTCTTGCTTAAGAGAATGCTGCGACCAATGGCGCCATAGACATTTTCTATATCTTTATAAATTTAATTGTGTCACTAATTTTGAATATAGTATTGAAATAATAAAAGTAATCTGAAAATGAAATATTAAAACATTTGTGTTTTAACTAAAGATAAAGATAGTTTTTTAAGGAGGAATTATTTGTATTTTATGAAAAGTGATATTAAAGGATTTTAACGAAATATGGACGGACATAGACTAAACAAATAATATTGAAACAAATAATATTTAAACTTAAAGCAAATTTTCAATTTTTCAAAGAGTTAATCAGCATCTCATATTGCGCTTATGTTTCAATCATCTTCTGATTATTATTGTAATGATGGTTTTATTATCAATATTAAAAATTTCTTTCGTTACACAACCATCATCAATAGAAGCATACCCATCATCATCATCTTTTTACGCTCTGTTAATTATTTACTTAATGTTGTGCTAATTATTTCGAGTTCATGTATTTATTTTTACTATTGTATACTTTTGAAAACCTAAATGCAAAAAAATAATAATAATTATGGAACAAATTTTAAGGAGGAAAATGGTACTACTTGTGATTTCGGTTTTTTATGTTGATGATCGATGATTACTCTTCCCCCATTGCTGCTGCCATTTAGATAAATACTACGAAGGCACCTTTAGATTTAGATAAATACTACGAAGGACTATTAGGAAGGACGTTATAATTCATTTACGATCTACCACATTTTGTTAGAGATGCTCTTGATATTCTTGAACTTATAATTAAAAACAAATACTTAAAAAAAGGGTTAAAAAGTACCAAAAGAAATTGCAATGTGTAAAAACACAGTTGGCAACGCGATGCGGCGAGAGAAATTAAATTGACGACAGCGATGATGAGAGAGTCAGATGAGAACCAGTGCCACGAACGGACGTCCATAACCGAAAAACTGAAACGTGTTCTATGATTCGCCGCGAACATATATAATATATAATTTAGTAATTTAGTAATTTGTTAGTTTTTTCTAAGATTGTTCAGTATTTAATTGTCCAACATTTTTAATTAAATAAAACTCATCAAACTTTACAAATGGTTATTGCTTCTATTAATGTAAAATGTTTTCAATACCAAGAATTAATCAATCACATAATTACACAATCAAAATTCAATTGCAAAGAAAAAGAGTAAAATAAGAATATAATTAGAAATTACGAATGCACTACTTGAAATGAATCAACACAAAACTATGTTGATTCCTTGAAACAAAATGAAACACAAATAACAAAAGCATTTTACGAAATAGAAGACCTTGTTGTCACCTTCCTTTAGTTTTATGAGCAAAATCTTGTGACGATTTATGACTTCGTATAAATTTTATAAATTCCACTCAAATGAAATATTTTTGTTTGTTTTGATACTTAAATAAAATATTAAACAATAAAGATATTTGTTTTGAAAAACTGTCTCCGAGGATCTTAAGACGATTTATTAAATTCTAAAATTTATTAAATTCCTAAACGTATTTAATTTTATTCATTATAAATAAATAGTTTTTTAAGAATTTTTTGAGGATTTTCTATATATTCTTTTTTAATTCGGAGCAAAAAATTCATGATAAATAACTTTAAAAGCTTAGGAAAATTTTTTCACATAATTTTCACCAAAAAAACAATGACAATAAAACTAATAATAATAATAATAATAATAATAATTATAAAGAAGAAATTCTAAATAAATAAATAGATAATAAAAATGAATACTCATGTATGCTTATATTGCTCTTGTTGTTGTTATTGTTGTAGCTGCTTTATTTAATTAAGCGTCCTTTCAATAAAAAATTTCATCTTTTCTTTCAATTTTCTCAATAAAAGTTTACGTATTAAGTTCTCACTCAGTTTTCCAAGGTCGATCCAGTCTGATTGATCAACCCAAAATATCTTGGAAAAAAGACGATTGAATTTAGTTTAATCCCGAGGTTCTTTTTTTACTGCTATTCGCCTTTTCAGCACAGTTTTCATTTGACAAATATCATTCCCTCAAACTAGTTGCCACTCCCCACCCTACTCTTTCTCCTTAATTATCTTTCTCTTTTTCTCCCGCATTCTCTACCTCCACTTTCTCCATCCCTTTTCGCCCTCTATTCTCTTCACTTATATGCTGATCTTATCACTTTAAAGTCGCGTTATTTTTTATTCAGTAGGCGGCCTTTTCAAAAAAATTCTTAGCTTTGAAGACCACCCAAGTTTTGAAGACATGATCGCTTTACTGATTTGTGTTTGTAAAACAACATTTTTCATTGGAATTTATAGTTTATTGATTATTCATTTGTTTGATTTATGTTAATTCGATTGTTGTTAAGCCTTTTAAGCCATTGACTTCTATTTGACGTGCTTGGTATTTTTTACTTTTTTGTATTTTCTACGTGCAATATAATTCAAATTAGCTTGCGATTTTTTTAAATATTCACAATTAAATTTTTGCAACAAGACTATATCAACGAAGTATTAAAATTATTACAATTTAACGACAGTTACTTTCAACAAATTCTAATAATTTGAGCAATTATCGTCTGACAATTTTAATAATATTTGTCAAAATTATCGAAAAGAATAAGTCTCAAATAGAAAAAATGATCTAAATCAATTATTACCAGTGACTTAACTGATTCCTGGCGTGATCGTCGGAATTAATTCTCGTCTTATTATTTCTTGCGTCCTCCTACCCTTCCTCCCACCCGTTAACATAAGATGACGTTAATGTAATCCCAAAGGTAAAAAATGAGATGAACGTCGTGATTCCCTGTGTCGATACCCTACTTTATTTCTAGGAGACAAAGAGGGCAGAGGGGATAGAAACCTTTCTCGTCTGACATCAATAACGTGACAATAGAAACAACAGCATCTAACAACAACAGAAGCAGTCCGCAACATTAGCGGACGCTATCCAACAATTACGATGAAATGAAAGAAAGAGAGAAAAAAAGAAATAACAACAACAGACGACACAGTCGGTGACACAATGAGTATGTTGGTCTAATTGTATGATTTGCTCCGTCTGGCAGCTTATTAGAAAATCAAACAAAGGAAAAACTCAGACCCAGACGTGGACCGCTAGACAAAGTGTCGCGTCAAATACAGTTACTGAGAGAAAATAGAAAAGCCTGACAAATCTTTTACAATTGATAATAAGAATACAATTTTCTAAAATATACAAAACAAGCAGTCATCAAAAAAAAGGGGGGGGGCGATTATGGATGAAGGTTCTTGCGATATAATATCAGTTTAATAAAGTCACAGTAGTGACTATCATTTTTGGTCACCAGTTTGAATTCTTTTTTAAAATCGAGGTAAGATTTTCAATTGGTGAATTTTCAGAAAGCTACGTTTACGCTTATGTTTAGGTTTTTTTTGGGGCAATATTATAAATGTCATTTGCCAATTTGATATAATTGTGATCATTATTAATCCGGAGTATTTTGATTCAGGATTTCATCCGGAACTTGTAATTTTGTCACTTTGAAACTTTGTCGTTCGAGATTTTGGTTTCTTCGGAGTTTCGCCGGTCGGATTCTTTAAAATTTGTCGAGACTTCGCCTGCCTACTGGATTTATATCAATATCAATATTATTTAAAGCAATTTTTGCATGTATAGTCTTGACATCAGCTGACTGAGCCTACAATTGCCTTCCGTTGAAAATGTTCGTGCAGTAGCGTATGAGTAATAAGTTTCTTGCTTCCATCTTCTTCTTCTCTTAATCATCTATATCTTCTTTTATAAGTTTTAATTTTGCACCTAAGCGGTTGAATATTGTTTTTATTATATATTTATTATTTATCCTAACGGTAACTTAAAAAATGAAGAAATTGGACCAATACTCCTTACTTATCCCTTTTTTCTCTCTTTTCAAACAGCCTTTCGCAATATACGTCTTAGTAATCGAAGGAATTAATTTAATTTTCTTCTTTTGCTTTAATATTCTTCCTTCCTCCTCTCAGTTATCTATTTTCTTTATCCTATTGCGATGTCATTTTGTTGATGATTGTCCGAAAGAGAGTCAGATAGACAGACTGCATAATCAATTTGATGTAATGGACGTGATTTTGTTAGACGATAGACGTGCATCCATGCAAGAGGAAAAAGCAGCATGCAGTAAACAATCAAGCACGTCTTCCGAGAGCGACTTCGAATAGCTGCAATTTCTCCCACTCCCTCTCCCTATGCTTCTTCTCCCTTTCTATATTTTTTCTCATTTTTCTTACAGTATCTGTAATTCATTTAACGCTAATTAATTTGTAAATTATCGGCAATAAAAACAACAATAATACTAAGAGCAGCACGAGCACGAGACTAAAAGAAAATTTTATTTCTTTTGATGTTTAGAGGATAAAGAAAAAGAGATAGTGAGAGAGTGAGAGCGAGAGAGAGAGAGAGGGAGGGAGAGAGACGGAGAGAACTTCGTATGAGGTAAATTTTCTTCAAAGAGTTTCTAAGAATTCTAATTTATCTTTTTTAACATTATCAATCAATCAATTAAATCATTTCAGATCTTTTAATTTGAAATTAATGATCTGAAATCAAACTAATAGCATTTTGATTGAGTAAAACAGGGTAGAGTAGAGACGAAATGGACTCTATTCTTTCCTCTATACAGCCATGATGAAATTTGCATAAAACGCATCGAGTTAAAATAGTTTTGCCCCTAATTGTAAATAAATTTATTTAACAATTATTTTCCACAGTTTTTAGTAATTCAGATATCATTCAGAAACAAACTTGTCTCTCAGGAATATCATTCAGGTAATTACTAGAAACTACCGGATAATTCAACCGCTATATTTACTCGATAGTTTTTAGTAATTGACAAATCATTCAGCATGTAAAGCACGATACATAGTCAACTAATTAAGAGTAACGAGTTAGTTGATTATGTTTCTTTTACATAAGTTGAACTTTCGTGACGTGCAGATGCCTGACGAGTAGTTGTTGTTTGAGTGCTTAAAGCAGAATAAAAGGATAACTAAATTCGTTGAAATCGAGAAGTTATTTTGTTAGGATTTTGTTCGTCCAAAAGGCAAATAACGAGTATAAAAATTTCTTTCAAAATTATTTTATCTGCGCAATGAATAGGTCGAGTGATTGAATAAATGAATGAATCAAAAAATCATTCGTTAGTTGAAATCATTCAGTAACTAACTATCGATAGTTGATGTTACTCGATAGTTTTCAAAACTAGAAAATATGGCAACCATCTGAATTATGATAAGCATTCGAAAGTTTCTGGCGGCAATAAAAATATCACGCAATTACCGTCTCGTTCCAGATAAAAGTAAGCAAGTAAGAAAAAGAGCTCTAATAGACTTTTGGGTCTATTTTGTATTTGACCTCAATTAATTGACGCGACCCGAGTATAATCGAAAGAAAAAGTAAACAAAGTAAAATACAATTTAATCAATTAATAATCACAAATTACAACAACGAAACCACAAAAATTAAGCAGTCAATAAATGACCAAATTAATATAATTATTAGTCTATTATTATGAAGAAAAAACACGTCGCCCAGCAGACAGATTAATTTAGACAGAGAGGCAAAGAGACAGAAAGAAAATTCATTGCCCGAAAACAAACACAAATTAGACACTCGCGGCATGCAGATAAATCAAATGGTATCAAAATCGGTCACTGGATGTCGTTCATTCGGCCACTGAAATATAATTTCATGTAATATTGTAGACTTCAAAAATTATGAGTAATATCACGGAAATAAATGTTCAAATTTATATGAGAAACCAGACTGTGTGTGTGAGAGAGAGAGGGAGCACGTCGCCTTCCTCTGTAGATATTCTAGGAAACGTCAGATCAAAGTTCCTCCAAATAGCAGTTCGTTTTTGACCCCTTCTCTTTAACCCTCTCCCAACCAAATTTTATAATTTTAACCATGTGTTTCTTAAAGTAATAAATGCCACATAATTTTCACGTCGTTAAGCATTAAAAGAAAACAAGACAAAATTTCATATAAAAAAATGTGTGAAATATCAACAATTCGAACGGAGACAATATTGAATTTAATGATGTCACGAATTGAACTCACGAAAAATATTTAAAATTGTTGTCAATACATGAGGTTATGGTGTTAATTTGCCACCCCACGAATATTATCAATAATTATAATTTTTAAAAATATATGACGGTATGGTCGAAATGTATATTTTCTCTATAACATTTCTTGATAGTCTTTACTTTTTTCTACGCAGATATTCTAACATATTCAGTACTACTGTCTAGTTGTTAAAAGGAATAAATAGCTTGTGAAACATCGTCCTCTCTCGATTAAATTCTTATAAAACTTTCATACCATTAATCGCGCTGTGTGTGAGAAATGTTTTTATGACGAATTTATTTGGCACAAATGTTTCATATAATGAATTTCATTGGGCTTGTTATTTCCATTATTATTAATATTACTACTACTGTCATGGTTGTTGCTTGTTGCTTGTCTTTGACTGCAGCCACTCAGCAATGAATGTCATACAATCGGCTGGCTGGCTTTGAGGCCTATAAACATAAAATTGCTTAATAAAAAGTAGCGGTCTCCCCTTTGATGTTTCACAGATTTTGCAGTCTATTAGAAAGCAAATATAATAAACAAAATAAAGTAGAAGTAAGAATGCTTTATAAAATTTACAGCTGTCAAAGCTATTAAAAGTTTGTTTCAATTTTAAAACAACAAACGCTAATGATGATTACTAACAACTAATTAAGCAAATTTTTTTCAAAAAAGAAAAATATGGGTCGTTGAAACGCACACGTAATCTTCTACAAAAGAAAGAATAATGCTAGTTTGCTTCATTGTATTTCGCTTGATGTGTGTTTGACTAAAAACGTTTTCTCAAGTTTTGAATAAAAAATGTTTTGTTTGATTCCTTATGTGTACCGCGTTAAAAATGATGTGCTCATGCAATATTGTCTTACGTCAACGCACACTAAACGGAACAAGATATTTTATTAGCGCATGTTGGAACAACAAAGATTTTCTTGGCTGATCGATCAAAAATATTTTATTTGATTCGGAGTGAAACGCCTTGGTGTTTTTTGTTATTATGTTAAATTCCTTCTAAAATGTCATAATGAAATTTATTAAA
Organism: Physocephala rufipes; assembly: GCA_963966595.1. NCBI lineage: Eukaryota > Metazoa > Arthropoda > Insecta > Diptera > Conopidae > Physocephala > Physocephala rufipes. Next base: position 44,662,124 of record OZ016502.1, on the reverse strand, counting down.
AGAACCCAAGGGAGTGCCTCACAACCAAATGAGAAACTGTCCCTTGTATTTTGCTATTGTATGCCATGTCTTTCCTACTTGTCTAACTATGACCGATTTGAAAATGTTGCGGCATACTACCGACCAACATATGACTCACTTCCTAGATCACACCGTTCGCGACTGTGTCCCATGGGAAGTATGTTGGCAATGCCATGGGAAAGGCTGAAGAAGTCAACTGTGGTGGCTCCTACGCTGAGGCGTGGCGATTTAAAAACATTAGCCTTAAATTGGTATTGGTATTGGTCCCATACATATGTATATATTATAACTTAGCATGACGCGACGCGATAATCGTGTCCGGAAAATAAAAAAGAAACGAAAGTAAATTCCACGAACGTAGACTTCGATCACTCGCAAAACTTGCAACCAAATCAGCAGACACAAAAAGAAAATGAATCAGCGATGAATCAACGTCAACAATCGTCGATGTGATAGGGATACGAATTGATCACGCTATCACATTGAGCACCACTACACCACGAACGAGACAACTATATCTCGTCTCACGACGAGAGTAAGAGCAACTAGCTGTTGCTGGCGTTCGCCCAAGTTTCAAGAGTATCGTATTGTTGCCATTGTCGTCATCATTAATGCTCTTCATTCGATAGAATTTATGTTGCAATGTTGCACAGAATGTTATTGAACTTCGTGGTATTTCAAAAGAAAAACAAGAAATATATAAATATTTCTAGCATTTGATTTGCACTTGCTGCTAGTGTTTTCGTTGTTGCAATCAAATACTTTGCTAATTAAAAAAGTAATGCGTCAAATGTGAAGGTCACGTATTTTAAGAGGGGCGTAAAAAAATTTGACCAAAAAAAATTGACAATTTAATAGAGGCGATATCGTATTGCACGTAATTCGAAGTTTGAAAAAAGCAACAATTGCAACGGCACCGATCGATCGTATTGATCGATGTGGACACGACCTAAAAAACAATTAACAAATTATTTTGATTTCTTTCTTTCTTAGGCGCTTAAAATTGATATCATGTTAACAATTAGAGATCAAGGTTTATTTCTATCAATAGATTCACCTTTCGATCTATCGCGATTTTTATCATTAAATTGCTTTTCGACCTTTTGAAACAATGAAGAAAGAAGCAATAAAAATTTGAGATTTCTCTCAATTTAATTGTGAAGGTGGTGTGTGTTAAATGTTGCTGTTTCGTGTTTCTGGTGTTTCTGGACGTTGTCGTTGCTGTTTTCATTGCTTCCATAAAACAGTTTTCCTTGGATTGATGAGTTTATAACTCAAGAGAGTTCTAAAAAAAGAAGGAAAGACAAAAAAGGGAGCAAAGACTATTTCTCCCGTAATCAAAGCAAAGACTATCCGAGCAAAGACTATTTCTCCCGTAATCGACTACAAAAGAAATTATTTAAAATTATCGAATATGTGAGATAATGAGGCGATAAGATAATGAAATAGTACTTGAAAATCATTCATTGACAACCTATTGAATTAACGCAGATAATGATAGCGTTCATTTCAAAGTAATCTACGGTAATTATTGAAGCAAAAAAGTATTTGTTGAAGTATTTGTTGAAGTATTGGTTGTTTTTAGATTTCGTAAATTCTATTAAAAAATTAAAATTTCGATTTCGGTTTTAAATCTAATCTTAATTTGATAAATATCAAATATTAATAGAACACAAATAAATTATCAAAAAATTCGATTAGGCTTTGAATTTTTTAGTATCTTTTTAAATCGTGGCAATTCACCACGTCTTGACATTAATTACGACATTATAATTTTAGTAGTTCGGCTTACACGCTCCGAGAATATAGCGTGATGATTAGGCAACACATTCTTCTAGCGTGATGATTGATTCTTGCAACACATTGCCACCTTTTGTTGTTGTTAAATTAGAAACAACAGCACTTGAGACTGAGCAAGAGTACTGGATTAAATGCAGCTGCTACATGCTGCTTACATGTCTGCTACCTCCTGATGTTTTCCTCAATTGTGTATGAGTAAGATGTATAAAAAGAGGGGAAGAACAAGAAATATAGACAATGATGTTGGTGACAACGAAGATGATGAACGGCCAACTAAAAGGTATTGGCCTTACAAAGGTAGTGAGATTAATGGCATGCTTGTGCCTTTATTGTATCATAGATACAAAAACCAAATTGTTGCTAAGATTTATACATCCGGCTCACGTGATTCTACAAATGTAAGGTTCTATCCTCTGAAATGGGATTAAATAAAAGAAGCACAGAAAACAACTTAAATAAAATCGTAAGCCGAAAAAATATTGTAAAAAATCTCTAAAATTTATTACTAAAAAATAATAATCGTTCTTTCTCGTATCATCAAATCTCGTATTCTCAAAACAGAGATTTCAGTTTTAGGTGTTCGTGTTTTGTTCGAAAAATGTATTCATCGAATTACTCTGGCAATCAAAACAGCGTTATCAAAGCGAATTGAAATGAAAAACATTAATGTTAGAATGAAAAAAACGAAATAAGTGAAAGAAGAATGAAGGAAGAAATCGACGTTATATGAAAAACAATTTACGTACAAATAATGAAATATTTTTATTAGCTTTTCATCTCTAGGATGGTGATAAAATATCACTGATTTATTATATTTTTTCAATAAAATTTTCTTTATTTATTACTAATTTTTTTCTTTATAATGATATTTGGTTATCATTACAATGATCATTACAATTGTTTTTTTTTTCATTTCAATGACAATTTTTTTAAAGAATTCTTTTAATTGAGATCATTTCTATTTTGAAATAATTTTTTTTTATTTTTCTTCATAGGCGCAATTGATAATATAAAATAAAAGCAGCGAATGAAGAGACAAAAGGCGAACTTAATTTTCTATGAATGTTTGTTGTTGTTTATTATATTTATAATAGAAAAGTATTAGTAATTGATTGTATAATCTTTCTTTCTATTTGCACTTTCTAAAAAAAAAAGAAAACAATTTTTGTGGCGCAGCAAAAAATAAACTTAAACGTTTTTAAAACAATTTTAAATCAATATTTTTATTATTTTTCTTCTTTAGTGGTTTATTTAATACGGATTAATTTGTTTTAGATTTAATTATTTTTTAATTAAAAAATTTAATTCAATTTTTATTTTCAAAGTTATTTTATTATTTAGTAATTTTTGATTTTACTAATTTTTTTATTATTTTGAAGAAATGACGTTAAAATTTTTTCATATTTTTTATATTAATGACTTAGAGGACACAAAAAACTAGACGGAATAGAAAATTACAAAAGCGCAGCAGACAAAGTTTTCTCCCCGGGGGAATGAATTGTTATTTCATTGTTGTTCCTGTTAGTTTTGTTTCCGTTGGTGATGACGTTGATGATAATGATAGGAATACTTGTTAGCCATGTTGCATCACGTTTTGTGACGACACTGGTAATGATTACGCTGAATGCCAAAACAATAAAAACAAACTACAATAAACAACGAAGAAAAAGAATGAGAAAAAAAACACAATGGAAAATACAAAACAATGCTTGAAAGGGAGGAGACAGAAACGACAATAACAACCAACTAATTAAGAGATCAATGTCAAGCAAACGAATGAACGCTAAAAAAAATTGCGATGAATAGCCACAAATTTTTGTGCTTTTAAAATATATCCTACAGCTCAAAACAAAAGGTGCATCACAGACGGATTGATTACATGCTCAACTCTCGAAATACAATGATAATGATGATCATGATCAAGAAGACAGTGATGGCTTTATTGTTGACAAAGAATTAAAACAATTGTTGAAAAATTAATTTGTATTTGAGAGCGCGACGCAATCGTATATAGCTCCAACATTGATGAAGATCATCATCCTTCTGATGAGACTTCTGATCATTAAGTCTCCACCAAGTGGCGTCTCTTTCGCAGAGATTAGTTTTTAATTGGATTTCATTAAACCGAAGACATTCATTTATCAATTATTCTTTTTGTCTTGAAATTGCACGAAACGATTTACTTCTTTAGCCGCCTCGGGAATAATTTTAATCACGAAATGATTAAGAAAAAGTGAAACACTACTTCAGAAAAAATTTGTGCACTGCATTTGAGGAGCAGACAGACCAATTTGTAATTCTCCTCCAATTAATTTTTAATTAATTACTTTTTTGCGAAAGAGACAGAAAATGATAGTGGCACGCATGGGAAAATTTGGCTTAGAGGCAATCGTAGAAATGCACTAGAATATTTTTCTTTATTTTTTTTTTCTAAAAAGGAAAAAAAGTGGAATAATTTACTTCTACAAAAAACGATGAAACCGATTAAATTCACGATTTCTTTAACACCAAAAAATATTCATGATTATATGCATTTCGTTTAGACTTAGTCGTTTTGCTAAAGTCGTTAGACAACACGCAAAATATTGATCGCACTATCACCGAATATAAATATAATAAATATTATAAGGATACAAAATGTAGAAAGAAGCGCATTAACAAAGCACTTAGTAAATGAGGAAGAAGCAAACTCACGAACCGAATTTCGTAATTGTTTCATTCGCAGCATCAGACAAACCGACCGAAAGACCACCAAACCATCACCACCCCGACCGAAAGAAGATGAGAAACAAAGACAAATACATATTAGAACAATAATAATAGCGAAAGAAAAAAACGTGTTAACTGATTGGGGATCACTATTAAGAAGTTCAATTGAGGACATCAACCAATCTCGTAGGAAAGTCTTTGACCTACGAAGGATCTGCTGCTTTACTGCCGGTGGTGATACGAGTTCGCAAAAAACGCCAAAAACAAGTTTGGAACAAAACAGAAAGAAAGTAAGAATAGATGACAGGATTCGAACGCATTCGAATGAAAAAGTATTGTCTTTTAGACAAAAAAAATCAAGGAGAACGATTGCAAAGATTTTGCGCGTAAAATTAAAGCAATGACCTCGTCCATTGGTCCTTTGTACCGGATGTTTAAGAGTGTATAAAATGAAATCAAAATCAAATAAGGAGAAGCAAGTAATAATACCATAGTCTAGTGCGATACCCAGGAAGGAATCGTGTATTCTTACTATGGTGGCAACCATTTTTCTCTTTGTCTTTGTTTCTCTCTCTCTCTCTCTTTCACCCACTATTACTTTAGTTGATCACAGAGAAAAATATTTCTGATGTCTTAACTGTAATCCAGTTCTTTTGAAAGTTGTTTTATATTAATTCGGTGCACTGACAGCGTAATCGCTCCTTCTAGGAAAATAAACTTAACGTTATCGCTAACGCTTCAATGAGCTTCAGTTGATGCAAGAACTAACAAAGAACAACTAAACAATCGACAAATCAACCAACCAACAAAACAAACAAAACCAACCAACCAACCAACCAACGAAAGGATATAAAACATTTATTAAACAGAAAAATCAATGAAAAGTAATATTTTTATAAAAAGATATTTAGCGTTTGCAAGAGAAGGTAGAAGAATTTAAAAATATGAACTATGTGTGAGGGTAGAAGAAAAGGCTCAAGGATAGGGAGGGGGGCATGAAGAGCAGAGGAGAGTAGAGAAGCGAAAATATGGATGTTTTGGTAGTGGAGGTGCGTAGAGACGTGCGTAAATAAACTCTCGCACACACATATGCCCAAAGTACTCAAGAAAATGCGTTTGATTCTAGGTTTTGCTTTTTCCATTCACCTCATTTTACCCGTGAATGAGTTTTATTTTAACTTGTTTTTGCTTTTTTGCTTAAAACGAGTAAATCTTTTAGAATTTATGCATTAAGATTTCCTTCCTTTGGTATAAGTTGCTACCGTTGCTGTCGTCGTTATACCAGCTTTATCAGCGACGAAACCAATGCTGGGGCTCGAAGTGCTTTGAACTGTTTGGGAAGTTCTATAAAAAATACAGGCAGTGGAACAAAAAAAACTCCAGAATAATACATAATATGCACGCATTTTTGCTTGCAATAAACTCTACATGTGAGGAATTAAGTTCTTACATTTTAACCATAAACTACTTAATGTGACAGAGGCCGCAACTGTGTTGACTCCACAATTCAGTTTAGAGAGATGAAAATGAAAGAAAAGTCTTAAATCGAGGGTTAGCTGCGGTAAATTAAACGCTTCGCTTCATCGGAACGTTACCAAGGTATCAGGGGGCTTATTATGATAATGGTGATGATGATGATAATTAATTGTGTGTGTACTCGATTTTTTTATACGCATACGATTGAAGAAATTATTTCAATCCACTCACCCAGACGATGGTTTTGATTCGAATATTCCATCAAATGCTTTAAACTAATTAAAATATCACTATATTGCTTAATCACAAATTAAGTACAAAAATAACTTTTAGGTCGAGATACAAAATTAATAAAATAATCGCGAGTAGATAATAATCATTTATTGTTTTAGCTTACCATAAGATTCTATACAGTATCGTGTTAAAATATTGACACAATCACACTGACCGCAAACTTCTTTTAAAGTTTTAACACATAATTCATTTATTATTGCCTAAAAATTTCTTGACACCGTGCATCGCCAAGATTTCGGCCTACAAATAATATTCGTAAATTCAGAAGAAATATTAAAAAATTTAAAAATTAATTTATTTAAAGCAAATTATCAGGACCTCAACTTAATGTCTGATCGGCACATTGCCGACCGAACAATCCAAATAGGCCAAATTTGGTGCTGAGCTTAATTCTAGGATTTAATGCGAATGCAAAATGTACTTCGCTGAACATCTCATTCATATTTATTCCACGCTAACTACACTGTGTGTTTGTTTATATGGTGGCATATTTAACCGAAAGACATGTCAATGATTTTCTCAAGAAAAATCGGTTCTCAAGAAAATCGGTGAAAATGGAATACAGGATACAAAAAAGAGCGAATATGACAAAAAGAAGGGTGATAAACGAGCAATAAATGGTGATTATCGTGTAGATAAAACCATCCACAGCACTTGTTTTCGTAAACCAAAGAAAATTCAAGGCATGTGGCAGCTGTTGATTTGCGTTCGCGGTAGACGGCTAATGGAGTATGAGGAGTATCACACAAATATTATCTTCCGAAACCTTTTGCACGTTTTGCCTTTGTTTTACCCCAAGCCAATTATTAGACTTGATTCTAACGAGCCTCTTTTAGTACGCTTGAAATTACTACCCACATCTTCTCGTTACTCGCTAATTCGCTGATGCTGCTGTGGTGAATTTATCTTCTGCCTCGTTTATTCTGTTTGCTAATTGTCTGGTGCTTTATGTAAACATATACAATAAAACAACCAAAAGATATGACATCAATAACGAAGATGACATTGAGAGAAAAAGATTAAAAACTATGAAAGGTTGATGAAAAGAGTGAATGAAGATTGGAATAGAAGCAAGGCGAAAAATAGGCGAGCAGATAGACAGAACAACGACGAGTAGACGGACATAAGAACCGTCCAGAAGCTGGCAAATACAAGCAAAGGCTCTGCATTGCATGAGTTGGAATAGATTTGTTGGGCAGGTGTCTTAGATGGCAGTTACGCTTTATTATATCGTTTATAAGCGTTGCTAGTAATCCGATACTTAACTATTTTGATCGGCTGCGGTGTGCGGCGATTACTAATATTGTCATCCTGCGTACTTGCGAGCGAGCACGTCTGTATCTGCAACGCTTCCGGCACTCTGATGTTATAGACCTTCAACTCGAGAGCAGGTTTCTTTTCTAAGTTTTTTGTTTTCTAATCAAATGCATTTGTCGTTGTTCTTGTTTTATGTTCTTTTGTTTCTGCCGATGTTGTAGTCTTGTGCCTAATTAATGATTGCTACTTTTTATCGCTGCGATATTCAGCTGCTATTTTTGTCGTTATTACTCTTAATTTTCTTCCTTTTGAACATTTACATCTCTCTCTTTTTTCCTCTAAATTTCTTGCATTATTTTTTTATTGAATTTATCGCACTATTAGTGACGACCTTGAAAGTTGTTTACAATGAACAAAAATGCGCAACTGCTGGAGTGGATAGTATTGATCAGGCTAGAAATAAACCGGTAAAACAATAAAATAACCGACACATCTCTACGACCGAATAATCATTCAAACGATCCCATAAATGGAACCCGTATCGACCATAAAAATTGATAAACCTAAGCCCAAGAACAAAACCAAGTTGGCGACCATACAACCAACCGATCAACCCGCCAAACAAACGAGCAATTAAACAACAAATCAAATCAAACAACTGATCAAATCAATTTTTCCACTTCAAACAATTCATAACGAACGAACTGCCATTGAAGCAGGTGTAAATTGTCAGTAAACGTAGTAAGTTGGCCAAGCATGTCTTTGCGTATAATGATGTCGCTTTGTCTTTTCTAATCGAGAACGACATCAGCACTTGGTCAGTGACGATGATGGTAATTTCAACACATAGACTGAGATAGGATGAGAATTAGAACTAAATGTTAGCGGGAAATCTCTGAATGTTAAGAGGTTAACTTTGAGTAAACTATGGGTGCCTAACAATGTCTTCTAACCAGCCCTGAAATACAAGTATTCCTTAATAACAAATAATTTTTTAACAATAAACAACAAATAACAAACAAATTTAGTGATTTTAACAAATCATATGTTTTAGTTTATGATGTAGAGTCTAATCTTAATTAATATGAAGCTAACGTACTCGTAGACATTCTGTTGGTAACCGTTTATCATCCACCTGTTTCTCCTAAACCAAACCAAACCCAACCAAATCAACTAACCCATCATTACTGCTCCAACAGCTCACGTCATTACATCATCGAGTTTATAGTTCGTTGGGAATTATATCTGGTCTGTAGGAGTTGAATAATCCTTTAATCCATTATCGGTAAACAGGTCTTCCAAGAGACGTTCAGATAAACGTGAATCAGTCATTCATTCTTGTTTGTTGTTCATTTGTTTACTTTTATTGGTTTGGTTTTAGTTTTGTTTTTGGTATTTCCTGTTGTTTGGATATTTCCTGTTTTGTTTTGTTTTATTATCTTAATGACATTTTATTACTTTGATTTTCGAATCAAGCTCAAGTTTCTGCAATTTCTTTTTTGAATTTATTACGTTTGCATTAATTTTAAATGGTTTTTCTTTTGTGATTTTGAATTTCTTTAGTTTCTGCTTTTGATTTTTTCTTTTTTTTTCTTTTTTGTTTTCGTTGGACTCCTTGGGTATTTTGGAAGAGGTTCCCTTTCCTTCAAATATTTCAGATATTTTATGATTTTACTAAAAGCAGCGCAATCATAAACATTAGTTTATATTTCTTACAAGCAAGATATTTTATATTAAATTTTTATTTTCTTTTAGCGTTGATTTGGTTCCTTTTTTACAAAAAACTTAATTATTAAATTCATTGTCTGTAAAAGAAGTCGGTCTGAGAAAATATTAATATATTTTTCTTTTTCTTTCTTTATTATCTTATTTCTTAATTTTTTACGATTTCACATTTCTTCCTCATGTTTGTAATTTTTATTTAAGTGCATTTCATTTAAGTGCATAAATTTCGTTTTTAATTTAAAGAAATATTCTTAATGAAGCAAGCACGTAACTTGAAATTATTATATATATATATTTTTGAAAAAAGAAAATTATCAAATATATCTGGGTTTGGGTATTCGCAAAATATAACCAACAACGCGAAAAAATGAGAAAAAATTAAAATCGTTCTTATAAATAAAGATTTTTGTGTCGTTTTATGGGGATATTTTTTGTTTATAAAACCACAAATATATAAAAAAACTGAATTAGTTTAAACGAGAAGAAAAGTTTCCAATGCAGAACTCGATATAATTGAAAGTAAGTTAACTACAGAGAACAACAACAACAACAATCAAGCGACCGAAATGCCAGACAAAGAGACTTAAACATTCTAGAGAGAAGCACCGTAGCGTAAGAGCGTAACGATCTACATTTGATCGTTACAACGAGTACAGGTCAAAGCTTAAACACAAACCCTAAAAGCAAAAATAGTAATTCTCTTTGTTAAACTTAAAAATTAAGCAAAAAAATCAAAACCAGATTATAGGAGTTTAATTATGAACGACTTGAAGCAATTTGAAACAAAGAATGTGCTTTTGTTCGAATATTTGTTTTCATTCAATTAACGTGGTGGGTAGAATCGGAGGTATAGATTTAAATGTTATAGCAGTCTAAAATATAAACGGTAAAGGGAGGAGATCGGAAAGGTAGAGGAAAAAATTAGCTATGCATGAAATAAATCACTTCGAGCAATGATCACGCTTGATGGTGCAGCCAAAAAAAGCGACAATAACAGCGAGTTAAGAAAGTTAGAAACTTAAACAAAAGAAAGAACGAAAGAAAAAATAGAAGGAGATGAGAGCTGACTCGCTACTCATATCCATCGACAGATCATCGGCACCACGAACGTAAAAATGGCGATGGAGAGAATAGAGAAACAAACCCGAAGCCGTCCGTGCGTGCGGTCGGTCAATCTAATGCAACACCTATTCAGGATTGCCAACACCCAACAGTAGCCAGTCGTTGCACGTCATAAATTTGCTGCTTATACAGAAGCTTCTCTGTTATTAAGAATGAGATAAATAGAAGGGAAGGAAAATGGCAGCCGGCCTGTAGTCATCGAAGAGAACAACGATTATGGAGACTTTGAAATGGGTTGGATATGGACACGAGTAGAGAATTGAGGATGTGAGACACAGATGGACGTCGAAACATGGATAAGCCGTGTTAGGCAAGAGACAGACATCTAACTCAATCCAACTAACTCCTCGTTCCTTTCCTTTAGACTTAAAACGTTGAGATGTTCATGACGAGAAAATTTTACAAAATACATCAACGACCCAACGACAAAATTAAGCGCCCACTGGATTCTATAATCATAAAAATTGAAAGCCATAACCACAAGAGAAAAATGAAAATAAAATAAAACCATTTTCAAGATTCAACGACAAAAAAGAGGTTGGTTAATAGTTAGAGTTCACTTGGCAGCTTGGCAAAGCAATCATAATCAAACCAAGTATACCTTAATATTTTACTTTTAGTCGCAGTATATACGAATACCTTTCCATACAACTATGAGTTAATATTTATATACAATGTGTACCACATTTCACGAGGTTTCACCCATGCCGTTGTTTCGCGTTGTGCGAAAAAGGTAAAGACATTTGCTAACCGAGTCCGTTAGAACAAACCAAGAAAACTGATATCAAGACGACTGCATGATTGCCGTCAATTGCCGTTCAGTAACGAGTGACAAATAATATAACCAAAACTGTCCGACTACACGACACCCCGAAGATAATTGACAATTGCTTTCTATGACGAGCTGTGACTGCTAGCAGACGATACTGCGGTTGCAACATGGCGTTGTTGAACGATAATGAACAACAGTAACAACAGTAATGAGGCATAAGTAACAAAAAATCCCACAAGCTTCAACATTTACCACGACTAAATAATCCCCAAGTATGGGGTGGACCGGCCGAGACCACCAAGAAGTTGATAGGTTATAGACATTGGCGGCGAGCAAAGCAACGAATAAATTAGGCATTAAATAATTGAATTTTGAGGTAAGAATTGCCTTTAGGATCATCAAAATACGGACGCTAATAGAAATCGATGCGAATCTATGAATCCAAAATTCTGTCGATTTAATCCAAAACAGTTCTGACGATTCTATAAATTGGCTCTATAACAATTTAGACAACCTGATCTTACGTACTCCTTGGAACCAGACTTATGAGCCGAAGAAAAACGGCTCAAAGCCGCCGAAAATTTTTATCGAATTAATGCAATGAATTCATGTAAATAGTCAGTAGTCGTCTAATGTTGTGTTTCTGAACTGACGGGGCAAGAGAGAAAGTTAAGAGACCAAGAATGGATAGCCGAACCGTACCATAAAGGCACGCTTGATGAGTGGCGGCTGTTTGCGGCCACCAATAAGATCGAATGTAGATCCTGATGAACAGCTGGTAAAATGGCTGCGATCATGTCAACCAACAATAATGACTAGTTGGCGATTTTATGCCTTGGTCCATTGCATTCTAGGTTTATTTGTTTATTTTTTTATTGAACGCAATAAAACAAACAAAATTTGAAGCCAACGAATGGCAAAAAAAGTTGAATACTTCAAAACCAAAAATAGACAAAGTGAAAAAATAAAGGAGGGAGAAAATATGCCATCTTAGCGAATTGTTCTGCCCACAACAACAAAAACTAAAAAAAAAAACAACACCAAAGACTAAACTGTCGAAAGGCAAGTAAGCCGAGCATGTATGCATGCACTCATGCCATTTAAAGACCAACCAACATTGTTTATTCTCTTCATCTTCTTTCTAGCAACGGTTGGTATTTACGTCCAAACTTTCGCATTTTTGCTCTAATACGATCGTCAGACCTGGTCAGTTAACGATCGATAGATGAATCAATCAATCTTTCCTAAGGACCGATGGATAACACTTATCGCGAATTGGTATAAATGGCAATTAATTAGCGAGTCCATTGCAGTGAACTTTTCGAATGAAGGTATAAATTACTACCTATCGATAGTAATTTATCCGAAGAACAGAAGAAGAAATTTGTAAAATTTTGTCTTCCAAATTAATTGCAAAAGTAACAAAAATCAGCACCAGAAATCGAATCAAATGGCAAGCAGACAGACAAAAAGGCAGCGTCATCCGTAGCGTCTGGGAGAGAAGGGGCGGATGATGAGCGAATGCCGCCACCAAAGCTTCCTCTCCACCCACTTCACCCCCCCACCTAAAAACAAAAAATTGAGCGTAGGATAGAAAATCATGTTCATGTTCAAATCAATTTCGAAAATGAATGTAAATTAATATAAAAAAAATAAAATCAATTACGCGACTAAATTGGAATGAACGGACGAATTGAAGATTGCCCGGGCTAGTCATGCCATAAAGCGGTTCGAATACCAGCAAAAATCCAGGCAACTGAAGATTAAGTGGCCATGCGTCGTCAGTCTGCATAGTCTGCTAGCCATTCAGAGACTATCTGTCGGATGTTCGTCGGCTTATGCAAAACTCTAACCACCGACGATAACTAAGCAACAGTCGTCAGAAGCAGTCGTCAGTCGGGAAACTTCACGTCAAACGACGGTTAAGTTTCTGCTGGTTAGGCAAGACAAAAAGATTATACCCACCAGCCATGGCAATCGAAATAACGGCCCCAAAATTTATTTTACTGCCACGTTTGTACTGTTGGAGGCCAACCACCAGCAACTATGCCATCCGGCATCCCGTAGTTTGTGTTTGTGGCTTGAGTAAGTAGAAAAGAAACAATTGCTCTTGTGATTCTGTTGCTGCTGCAGAATTTTCAGTTTCGAAGCGATCACTTCTGTCAAGATTGTTTGCCAGATGAATGTGTATAGAACTCAGCCATTAAGTGCAGTTTCTGTACGTCGATCAGTTGGTTGCTTGGTCGCTCGGTTGGTCTGTCGTTCTGTCGTAGCCAATGACATTAGTTTGTTTATGTGTAGTAAAAGTTTTGGTTGATATTGCAGATCAGTGGCGTTCATGAAGGCGACGAATAGACGTAATCATGACAGTGCTTAATATGGATAAGAATGAGAATAAGAAGAAGAACGACAACAACAAAAGCGACACGACGTCAATCTGTGATGTCGCTGCACAAGTAATAATTTTCTAATGCTGTTGCCTGTTTGCTGTTTTGTGTTGCAGTGGTCGCTTAGAGTTTTCTACTGTAGCCGTTAAAATCGTCGCCGCTATCAGTGTTGATGACAGCCACATTATCATTACCATTACTAGAGCCATCATTTTCGGTTATGACCACTCAGTCACGCTGAATCGCTTTACTAAAAATCATAATACATAGCTTTGTTGGATCATGATTGTGGCACCAGAAAAGCAGCAATTGCATCAAACTGCTGCGTAGGTATTGCAAGAACAGTAAAATAAACGATGCTTAGCTTAAGCAGTGACAAAATTAATGCCGCATCAAAAAGATGCCGCGTGAAGGAGTTATGGTATTTTATAAATGGTCATACAGAGTTGACTTTTAATTAAATTCTCATAGAAAAGCGTTGAAGTAGACGAACTTAAATATTAATTTCATTTTATGCTCCTTTGTCTGAAAATATCGAACCTAAACCAATAAATTTTTGATACTAGTCCAAACAAGGATTACTACTCGAAGAAAGAAAAACCCAAATTCTCATTTTCAAAATTTTATAACTAAGAAAAAATAATTCCGAAAACAATCGAGACACCATTTTGTGGTTTTGAATAACCTAAAATTGTTATACAAATTTCTTTTCCTATCGCAAACATTAATCTTCACCTTAGGTTAGTGGAAGGAAGACTAAAGACACTAGAAATCGTTGAGAGCATCAAATTGTACGACGCCTATACGTTGTCAGGTTCTGGGAAAATGCATGAGGTATTTAGTATGGATTTTCAATAAATAATGAAATAGGAAAGGTTAGAATAAAGCGTAGACAAAACTACCGCTATACAGTAAATATTAAACGAAACAGAATCAAATGAATCAAGATCTGCAGAGCATAAAGTTAATACAGAATCGTATAGTATTGTCGTCAGTATTCATTGGCATGACAAAAGACGAGTAAGTATGCAGCGATGCAGGCGACAACATTCGCTTATGCGATAAGCGAGTAAATAGTAAAGTAAGTACTAGTAAAGTAGTAGTAAAATAGTAAAGTAATAGTAAAGTAAAGCAACAGAGTCTGCTACTATCTCGTTATAATTCGCGTCATTTGATTTAGGCTGACTCGTCACAAAAATAGATTTGGAAATATACAAACGCGCATAGTGTGTGTACGTGCCTCTCCGCTTTTGTGAAGAAGAAATTTTGAGCAAAAACATGATTCGTTGCATCATATTTTTTACTACATTTTCACAGCCTCGGTAAAAGCATTAGCATAAGCCATGCATGGATGGATGACATCATTTGGAGTGTACCGATGAACACAAGCAATAAGGATGTAGTAAGGCTTGAACTAATGCCTCCATCCATTACTAACTAATTAGAGAAGTTGAAGTAACTGCCACGTTAGAAGTTTTATATTTTCATTCTTTCGAATTAATCATAATGCTGTTGATGATTGTAAATAATGGTAAATAAATTTCTTGAAGTACGTAAATCTGTTGCTAATATTTTAGCAATATTTTTTCATTAATTTTACTAATTTAAAAAACGGTAGTCATGTTGTGAATATTACTTACAATTTCCTCTACGTCAATTGCCATTCGTATTCCAACAACTGCATTTAAAAGTACACTGGAAAAATCCATTAAAGGTTAACTTTAAAAAAGCTGCCCAAAATTTTATTCACCTAAGTCAGCGTAGAACTCATAAAGGGAGAAACTAAGGAGATTAGATTTGAATGAGAGTCACGCGCGCACTCTAGAAGACATTAATTATTTTAGTATATAAATTATTTTACTTAAAGGATTTTGGTCGAGTTCTCCATGAATATTAATCCTTAGCATGACTTTGTCATTATTTTTTGATGCTGCCTCTGTCGTTAACGTCGACGCAGCAGCAGCAGTGCTGCTTGCCATTGCTTAGCATTTTAATCACTCGAATTGTGTTAGTTAATGAAAAAAGAGAGAAAGATGATTTTCATTTTATAAAGAATAAGGATTGACAACGCCATCCGCAGTTGGCACAAATGAGTGAGGGAGAGATATATAAAAAATGTATAAAAAATATTAAAAAGGATTTAAAAAAAATTTCTCACTAATGACTAAAAAACGAATAAATATTAAAATTGAGAAAGTCGGCGAATTGAACGGAGATAAATGGATGGATGAATGAATGAATGGAAGACTGGGATGGCGTTTTTTTCTGAAAAAAATGGAAAGCATGAATTGTTGTCTCATCATTAGCAGATGATGATAATGATGTAATTACACGTTGGTGCAATGATATGTGTCTGGTGCAGTGATATTTAATTGCTTCCCATTTTAATATATTTTTTTATTTTTTTCATATTTTTTTGTAATTTTCAAGTCTGGAATTTTATTTGGTGACAGATTTTGAGACTAATAAATAAAACTTAAAAGGGTTCGTTAACATAAACGGTTGGTTAATGACTCTACCGTCACGCCACCATCATACAAATAGTATGCACAGTGGATTAAATTCATTAAAATTAAGTAGAAAAACATGAAATATTTATGAAGAAATAAATTAAATATATTTCTATAAAAAAATCTTATATCAAGTTAATTAAATTGCGTATTTACGAATCCATATTTTCGATTCATTTTAAAACCACCGGAGGGAAAATTATGAGTCGAGCAAAGTAACCCAAAATAGAACAAATCTGCTGTTTAAAAAAATTAATTATACGGTTTTTTCAGAAACAACCTCAGCAACAGCCATACCAACAATTTTCAAGGGTAATCGCAAGCACATGCAGCAAAGACAGCATTGCATTGTTCGGGACTTTTAAGCACGAGTTACGCCCATATCGAGTCAAAATAAATCCAAAACAACTGGGACGAAAATTTCTGCATAACTAAAAATAAATACTAAGAAATTAAAAAACAGGAACATATTTTTTATTTTGCAGTAAGCTTGGCAGTAGCAGAAACTCCATCGGATAGCGAAACATTGCTCTTATTAATTAATTAAATTTCACCGAGCTTTCAGTTCGTTGCTTCTCAGGAGAGTTAAGTGTTTTATCCCTTCCAACACTTCCTCTCCTTCCCTTAGTTTTCCCAACACTTCCCCCTCTCCTTCCTTCTCTCTCTCTAACTCTATCCCTCTCTATCTCCCTCCCTTTCTGGCTCATGTAAACCAGGATAATGCCATACCATCCATCCATGTAGTTGTTGCACGTGCTGAAGCTTAACGAACTGCTGGTAGTTATTGAAGGGTCCTTAGTATGGCTTGTATTTCTAGTGTCGTTGTTGTTGTTATTGCTGTTGAAACCTGTAAGCAAGTTCAACGACATCCTAATTGTGCTCGAAAACAATAGCGCATGGATATGGATGCAATGACCACCCATGAACTGGAAGTGGATGCATGGATTAAGGATGGATTACTGGAAGGATGATAGGAAAGGACAAATGTTGAAGAACGTACGTATGAACTAATAAATGGTTGAATGTTATGGAATGGCTGCAATACCAAAAGAAGAAACCAAATCAACGACAGCATCGAAATCACGCTCTGACGTGGCTGTTGCCGGAAAGGGGGAGGGGGTGATAAAACGATGATGGTGGTGAAAGACGAGGAGAGAAGAAAATGTTAAAGAGAGCTAAGAATACGATTAATCACGTCAAATTAAGCACGTAACCGACCATGTGTAACGATGTTTGCTCCAGTTGTTTCTCCACGGTGATGGAACGGAAAGTATGCAACGTTTCGGTGAAGCACCACGCGCTTTAAAACGGATTGAGCAATCGGATTTTCAATTTCAAATTTTTTCTTCCTTTAAAGAAGCGATAATTAATAAATTACATAAGTAGCAATTTCATAATATACTATATCACACAGAGTGTTTAGCACATCACACTTCTGTTTTTTCGATTAGCATTTTGAAAAACTACAAAAGCACAAATTTATTAAAGAAAGTAAACTAGATCTCACAAAGCCACAAATGATTATATTTAAAATCCAAAGAGGTTGCTAAGACACTACATTCAAACATTTATAATTAAGCGTTAGTGTTTTCACCTTATAACGAAGTTCGTTTTAAAATGTATAGATCTTTATGTATCCAGCGGATTACTTTTAAGGCTATCCTCTCACGTATTTTATACTGACAAAGTTGTCTGTTGCGTTTCATAAAAATATAATAGAAACGTACATGAAACACTGGTTGGTTCGTTCGTCTATTGATTCGTTGGTTGGTAAGTTAGTTGGATGATTGGCTCGTTGTTCCGAACGATTGTTGACTACAATGGACTACAATGGACAATGGAAAATTTGAAAGAAACGACAGTGATATCACGGGGAAGGAATATATGGATGAATTGCAGAAGCGTTGTATGAATCGTTAGCTAGATGTCTTGACGTCTGCTGCTGAGTACCTCGGCTGGTAGTTTTGTTTGTTGGTTGGTTGGTTGCTCTGAATGTGCGTACAAGTCATAAAATCTGAATAAATGCACCAAAACGGAAACCGTAAGCATTAAATTATAGAAAATAAATAAGTAAATAAATAAATAAATTGTATAAAAGACAATAATTCCAAGGTTGTCTCCTTTAAAGCATCTGTGAGATACATAATTTTTTTATGGTTCTAAAAATATGAAACTTGGTCTTTCCATTGTACGGTTTTTATAGCAAAATCAAAGCGGTTTTTAAAGCGAATCATGATACAATAACAAGAAAAGGATTGATTATATAAAAGATCTCAAGTTCATTGCCATTTCATTCCAAGAACCCAATCTTTACGATAGAAACATAATAACACCACACCAATTCATCGTTATTAACAATAACCTCGCCAATAAAAAAGTTCGCAAAAAAATATTTGAATCTAATCACATCCTCCCAGTAGGAAATTTAGCAATGTATAACCTCAGAAGAGAATTAGAAATGTGTGTGTTTGGATGGTTTTATAATTATAAATTAGAATATATTCTTATTCTTTATCGATTAATTTCATCTAAAGGCTGATTTGTGGGGTTTTGATATTCACCACAGTAAACTATTAAACCACAGTAAACTATTAACTATTGGGTCCCCGGACCCAATTTTCGATTTTTGGAAGTCCACTTTTTAAAATTGATTAAAAAAACAATGAAAGAAAAACAAGACCATACATACATTTTTCTAACCACTGTAGCTCTATAAAATCAAGATGATGATTGATATTGATTGATAGAAAAAAAGTGAAGAGAAAGGAACTATACTCGCTTGTTCGTTTGTTAGCTCTGGAGAGCAAAAATACCAAAATATTTGTAGTATTTTTTGCTTTCAAGAATTCGAAAGAATGCAGAAAAAATTTTAACAAAAAATTTGGCATTATCCATCAAGACCAAAAGACAACAAAGCTTTTGTTTAGAGAAAAATATTTTTGATAGAAGTCAAATGCTTTGAATTCAATGAAGTTACCCCTGGGGAAAACTTTGAAGAAAATAAAAAAATAATGCAAGTCATAAAAGCAAGATATAAAGAAATAACATTCTCCGTAACATTCCCCAAAACGACCAACAAGTCGAATGGAATAGAATTTTTATTTATATCATTGACTTCATTTTTTTCTTACTGGGTAAAAGTAAGAGCATTGATCTCGAAACCAAGTATGTGGATTAAAAAAAGCAAAGAAAAAACATAGAGGATATTAAATCGTTGAGTGATTGAAAAACAGACAAAATAAAATCTCGACCCTTCCTAGACAGAATCAGGACCAGAAAATGGTGTCAATGAACGAATGATGATCAAGGTTGAAGCAGAAGGTGTCGAAAAACGCTTATGTTACGAGAAAGATCTCTCCTCTAAATTCCACTTGGAAAACAAATTAATTTCTAGGGATATGTCTGTTATTAAATGCATACAAACTGAAAAATAACAAATATTTAAAATTCTGCCTAGCTTCAATTTTCGAGAACTAATAAATTGCGAGAAAAGAGGCGTAGGAAGCAGTTAATATCATTTCTAATGTTCGTAATGTTCGTAAAAAAAAACGGCAAACATAATCTCCCGCCGGATGATCATCATGTTCTAGAAGATTGTATCGATCGATTTCAACAGAACAGCAAAATGCATGAGGTCGTCGGTCGTCTCTTAATAAAACTAGCCTTTAAAAATGGTCACAATAAAAAAAGACCACACGCAAACGATGATCGTTTTAATA
Organism: Physocephala rufipes; assembly: GCA_963966595.1. Taxonomy (NCBI): domain Eukaryota; kingdom Metazoa; phylum Arthropoda; class Insecta; order Diptera; family Conopidae; genus Physocephala; species Physocephala rufipes. Next base: position 44,642,332 of record OZ016502.1, on the reverse strand, counting down.
AAAAGTTGAGAGAAAAAGAAAAGGGAAAAAACAGCTTTCTCTTCTGTTGGACAGATGTGATAGATAGGAGTGTGTGATAATGGGTAATGATACTCTGCTAGAGGAAAGAAATATGATTAAGTGTTTTTATAGAATGATTTAAAACTGAGAAATTGTAAAATCGTTTGATTGACGATGGATATTTCTCTTCACTGAAATCATATTCACTATGCTTTTTTGTCAAGTCTGTCGATTATCGACGTCATGTGATATTACTTAAGAGGATGTAAAAGAAAATTTTGCTGTCATTCGATCTTCTTATCTTCTTATATATGTAAATTTTTTGCTGTTTCTTCCTAAAACAACGAAGATTATCATATCATTATGTCGTCAGCACCATCTTTCCACCTCCTCCTCCCACTCGGATTATTAAGTTCAGTGATGGGAATGACATCGCAAGTTTAAAGTTGAATATATTTTTAATAACTGAATTGCTAGACAGGCAACGTGTTAAGCACGCTCTTATGGATCCATCATAACATCAATCTGAACCAAATGCCATTTTGCCACTTTGGAATCGAATTGTCTCATTATTTCGATTCTGTCTGTCTGTCTTTTCGTTCATGTTTGGCAACGTTCCGAAGAGAGCAGCCCACACAAATTCGCTGGCTTGTACACTGTAAAAACTGGCCCATTGCTTCAGATAAATTTTCGAATTTATTACAATATTTTTTACTTTTAGTAGTTAAAATATTTTATGGTCGAATTCAGTTAACGTGTTTATATTTTATGAGGGTTGGGTAGCTGATATAGCATTTTTAAAGACACAAATTTAACAACAAAAATCTCAACAGACACAAAGAAAAATTCATTTCATATTTATAAACAATTTTAAAAATTAAAAAAAATGTTCTATCCCGTTTTCTGATGGAATGACCAATCTTGGTGGATTCAAGAACACTGCATACAATCGTTTGTCATAAGATGACGTTACTCACCTTAAACAGCAAAGGATAAGACAAAAGCGTGAAGATTCAAGCACGGCCAAAATGTTCGTAGAATTTAAAAGACTGTTATTATTTTGTTAATATTGAAGAAGAGAGAAATGTCTCGTGACATTATAAGTTATAGCAGAATTAGTAATGATGCTACCACGTATGAGCAGAATTGTTCGTTAGATTTTTTTTACTTACGGGAGTTAATCTAGATCAGTCGTAAATAACTTCGATCTCACGGATGTCATCGCTCACATTCCATATTGCTCCCCTCGTTGATTTAGAACTCAAGCCATATCCCTTAAATAATCCTCTAAAGTTTCTAAATCTTTAATTCATTTTTAATTCTTTATGCGGACTAAAAGAATTAACGTAATCGGAGAAATTTTAGAAATTCCGATTTCAACGAAAATAAATGTTTTGATCGCTCTTCAATCCTTTATTTGGACTGGATGACCAAATTGTATGTTTTGTATTTACCCTCTATATTATATATTGGTGATACACCTACGTATATATGATAGATTTTTATACATATACGATACCATTTAATATTTTTGCTATTCATATTGAGTTGCGTTTATATTTTCATTGATTATTTTTATCATTGTTATTGTCAAAACCATTGCTGGTTCTTTTGTTGTTGCCGTTGCTGTTGATCTTGCTGGTTTTGTTGTTGTTGTTGTTTTGATCGTTACTTTTCATGTACGCGATATTTTCGCCGTTTTTAAAATGCCGACAATTGACAACTTCTATCAATTTATTGTAATGGACACGTCGTTGTCCACAAATCCAACAACAACAACAACGGAGCAACAACTACGACAATTATTCGAGAACTGAAAAAGGCACCACGTGTTCGACAAAGCGTATGACGCGAGCAACGCATTATTGTCCGCGAACGCAATAATATGCAATAACGTGCATTAGATTTGAAGTAACAAAATGTATTTTATGGTCACTAGAGAATTCATGGCACGAATTTAAAATATTGTGTTTATCTTCTACGCAAAAGCATTACGACGGAAATATGGTTTAGTATATAGAATATTTTTGACTGTTGCGTGCAATAATTCGAAGCACTTTTTTCATTGCATTTACAAAATTATTGCTCGAGCTTTGGTTGGAATAGAAACCACAACTAGGTAAACGAAAATTTTTACTGCGATTTATTTACTATAAATTAACAATCAAATTCACATAAATATCGCAGAGTAGTTCCCACGACTGCAATTCTTCTACGTTAGTTCTAATAACGATTTTTAGTCATTCTAATCGTCTCTATTAATATTGGCAACAGTCAGCAGCGAGTACCAGCAAACGTGTAACGAGAACACGAAAACAATAACAACATCGCCACTCGTTACTTGTGAAGTATTAATAAGGCAATAAACAGAAGCGAGTACGAGCAACAAACAACGAATATCTAGGTTAATGTCTAGGATAACAATAAATACGAATGATTAACAATAAAATAAATAAAATAAATATGGGTACGATTTTTTCATATTGGAATATCTATTAATGTTGACAGACGTCCGTCAAACCTGTTCCATTTAAGTATATTTCAAGCAGTTGGAACTGAAGTCGCAGGTGTCTTAATCGGCACCACTTGTTAGGATTCAGCTATTTTCAGTGGGTGGGAGCGCAAGGTGTAATTTTATTAAATTTATTAGCGATTTTTGAATAAAATGCCATTGATCAATTTCAATCGCATTAAGAAGAATCACATGAGTGGGCGGGAACTCTTGATTTATAAAAGATAATAGAAAATAAATTTATTTCTTAATGAAGTTTTTTAAACATTAAACATTTTTAAAATTGATAAATTGTATTTATAAATTATTTACCTTTTCTGTCGCAATTATATTTTCATTTAAATACAATGTTTCTTTAAAAAATTCCCAAATTGACGCCTGCGTCTGTCTCGTTTATATATTTTCACAGTTATTTCACTTGAAATGGGTTAATGGGTTTATTGCGTTCACTATAAAAATTGTTTACAAGACTTCTGTCTGGACAACAACAAAGCAAAAACAGCACCCAAAAAGTAGACACAAAAAATCTCAAACGAATAACTAAAATGTGTTGGCGATGATTTAGTAGCATTTGCTGTATAGAGTCATAAGCGTATGAAAAAAAAGAAAAGAAGAAAACAGGAAGAGGAATATGCACGTATATGCGTGCTATGCATGGGGTGTGCTTTATGTTCCGCCCCCGCCCCCTCAATGCGATTAGCTGTAAGCACTTGCTTTTGTGTCTCTGCATTTTATTTTTTTTAAATGTAATTTCATACGCCGTTAAAATGTGTTCGCGTAATTTAATTTTTGTCTATGTGTGTATGCGTATGTATACATGATGCGTATGGAAGAGTGATAGAGAGATATTGGGTGTTACCAAATCTATTTAACGCGCAAGTATTTTTCACAGTTTTAAGGTTTTAATTCAATTAAATTTATTCACCTCAGCAAAGGCCACAAAAGTCGATTCAATTCGAAAAACCCCGGACTGGAATACGCTTCTAAAATTAAACTGAGAAAATCTGAAATATATTTGAATTTTTCTGAGGTACATATTTTTATTCTGAAGTTCATTTCTAAACATCTGAATTACTATTAAAATTTCTAAAGTATTTCTTAAGAGAATGTAGTCTCAATCCTACCATTACATTTCAATAATTAATAATCGTCCACTGGTAGATCGTGGAAGCCACTAATAAGATAATCTTGCCACCAGGCTAAATTTTTAGGCCTCGGTTATGGAAAGACACTAAATCATCGCCTTCATTGCAACCAATCCCCGAACGACCGACATTCTAAATTCCATAAATTACGTTAAGTATTTCTCATGACTTGATACCTGCAGTAAACAACATTTCTGTTAATTACATTTCTGTTACTCGCTAATTGGTCGTCATGCAATCGTTAATACAATCGTTCCTTAACAGTGGCCAACAAAAAGGTATAGTCATGGTAGTCGTAGTTTTAATCAGAAGAAATTAAATTAGTTTTTATAAAATGCAGACTTTTGTTATGGGTCTCAGGCGATCTAGTAGAGGTGGCCAATACTAGAAGTTTTTGTATCATGGGTATGACCGACTAAAAGGAATAAGACTACCAATTCAGAATTTAGTACGATGATTTAAAGCGATTGTCAAAGTGATGACAAAAGTCAAATTTTTGAAAAAAATAATGAATTCTTAAAAATTATTAAGCTGTGTATAGGCGGACACTTCTTACGGATACCTTACATATTTCCATTAATTAATTCTTTAATGATGATGATTTTAACGATTCCCAGAGCTTCGGGATCCACAATGAAAGCAAATATTCCAACAGAGATATTTAATTTGTGCCAAGAGCTAAAAATTACGAAAACATTTTTCAAGAATAAGTTCACTTTTATGTGTCTGCTAATTAATCTGGCACGTGTTCAGAACTTTACCACTAACAATAAATTTCTCTGATCATCGATCTGAGCCCTAGCCCGATTGATTAAGTTTAGATTAGCTTTCGTTAGTTCAATCTTAATCGAAATCGAATCGAAAGTTTTGTAATAGTTTTTTTTAATAAAACCAACTTTTATTAAGTTCGAATGGCTCTGAATGATTTGTGTTGGGATAAAGTGAGCCAGAAGTTTTAGTACGGCTGGTTCAAGGCTATAAACATTCAACGACCAAATTCCATCAATATTCAAACCAATGATGATTGAACTGATAATATTAAATGATACTCAAGGAATGTCTGAAGATGGAGAGAGTCTGATAAGTGTATCGTACGCTCATAGGAGTGACCGATGTCGTAAACAAAACTCTCGTAAGCAATGCATTGCAGTATAATACGCGACACGTGCAATTTTATTGCTTCTTCTTTTTTGTTGTTATTTAATTTTCGGTAAGATTATGTATAAAATTTATAAAGACGAACCCGTTTTTTGACCCCATGCACATTAATGGCAAAACCATAAAATTTTTATTAGCAAGTAAATATTTGCCTGACCGTGACACGAACTGACGAGGGAGACGAAGGCAAAGGAGAGCATCAGAACAATAAAAAACTTGGCTGAAGATGGGCGTTTATAGTTTAAACGTAGCAGTTATAATCGTGTGACGATATGTCATGGCGAATAAACAAACGATGCGTGGTGAGCAATTTTGTTATAAAAAAATTCTTCGGATACTTCGAAATTCGGATTACATTTCGCTGGGAGAAAGTTGAATGACATTCGACGAATTTAAAAAAAATCCCTGTAAATTTCAAAAGTAATAAATAATCACAGGAAGAAATTCTAATAAATTGTGAACTCACTGAAATTTTATCGTGTTGTGTTTTTTATGATCGCTTTTTAATATATTATAAAAATAGCATCAATCACAGCGTCAACACATTTCATTACCATCAGTTTTGTAATAAAAATATATGAATGGCTGCGAAATTTTCGCAATAAGAGCACAAAACCTCTGTCACACAAACCTGAAAAGAGAAGAGAAGAAAAAAATCCATTAATAGAAATTCGATCAATCAAAATCTATGAAAATAATTTAAAAAAGAATTGCCAATTTTAAAAATTGTTTAAAACGATAATTACAATTTTTTTTGTCAGAAAAATATGTTTGATTAAATTCACTTATTAATCACAAAATATAGAAAAAGATTTGTAGTATTTGACAAATACAAGTCTTCTATAAATTCCAGAAGAATTCGATTATATTTAGATCATATAAAAAATCAACTCAATGTGAGTTTATAAACCGCAACTGTTCGAATGATATTGCACCATTACTAATTGACAACTAGCAATTAGAACACTGCTTGCGGCAACCTTCAATCGTCGTCGGCAATATATATGAATTCCACTGAACGCCTCAGACAAAGTCGAATCAATTAACCATAACTGCTTCTAGGCATGGAACCACCCGACTCAAACAATTTAGCATACCACATTAACACCACCCACTTACACTACCCACCCACAAAACCACCGACATCAACCAGACACGTCAATAATTGTGACAGAAAAAATTTTCAGAATTTATAAAAATAGTATTCAACATTCCAACAAAGTCTGTGGAAACCTTTTCGATTAGCAAACAAATTTGGTTCAGTCGAAAACTGAAGGAGACAGACTCAAAGACGACAATTTTTTATGATGGCAATAAAAACAACGTAGGTGGACGTTAAACTATAAAGTATATAGTGTAAATGCTATTAGAAAAGCAATTAACAAAAAAGCGATTAACGTCGTTGGAACGACGTTGGAGAGAACGGAGTGGAATAAGTTGGGCATATTTTTTTAAGGAAATTAATTACTTTTGGATTTGTTGTTGATCGAGAGACTTTTATAAAAAATAAAATACAAAAAACAAGCTTTGGGCATGTGGGTTAACAAAATGTGAGCCGCGTCCTGCAAGTTATTGAAATGAGATTTTTTTGTTATGACGGAAAAAAAAATTCAAAGCAAAAAAAAAAAAAAAGTCTAGACAATATATTCCAAAGACAATTCAAAAAATAACGCTTTTTAATTTAATGCTTTATTATTATTATTATAATTATTATTGCGTTAAACTTTGTGAAATTATTGAAATTATCAATTGGTTATAGTACGGAATACGGAATTATAGAACATTTTTAAAGTTATTAAAAGTAATTTAAAAATCTAAAAGTTATTATAAAATAATTTTTTAATTAATTAAAAATAATTAAAAAATAAAACAACAAGTTGAAAAACAATCTATAAAATAATTACAAAAGCAAAAATTTTTGTTTTGTGAATTTTTAAAAAATTTTTTTTCCGTGAAAAACAATTTTAATTTTTTCAAAAACATAAGCAATTAAGAAAAAGGATATAAGGATATAAATAAAAAGTAATCGATTGATCAAATTTTTTCACAACCAAAAAACATTCAAAATTTTCTTTTATGGCCTTTTGGTCGTTTTGAATATTAAAACGCCGTTATTTAAATTGTTTATTAGGACAACATTTTTAAAAATTATAAAATAGTCAAAAATAATATCAAAATAATTAAGAAAAAAAACAAGAAATAATAGTAAATACTTCTTTCTTCTTGAAATTAATTATATTATTAAACATTTTTTAATTATTTAGAACACAAACTTTACTGAAAAAGTGGTTCAAATATTTTATAAAAGAATTTTTTTAATTAAGGTCCCTCAGTCCTTCGTTAGAAATTGTTGATCTTTTGCAAATTGTCAATGATAAATTATCGTTTTTTTATAAGACATGAAGAATAATAAGAGGAAAAAATAGTGGATAGAATTTTTTTTAATTTTCATTTTACTTTAAAAAACTCCTTAACCATCGACTCAAATTGACCTTCTTTTCCGAATTTAAGCGTCAGATTTATTGTTATGGTTTTTACCGCTCACCCTGAGAAAGTTAACCGCAAAAACGTTACGATTGAAAAGCCAAAGGCATAAAGGTTTTGAGAAATATTAAAACGGTACGTGAAGGACAGGTCAATAAATCTGATCTGCAGTAATATTTTTTGCTGTCACTTTACTTTCGGTGATGCGAGCGAGTAGCTTTAGTGCCGAACGCGTCACTAACCAGCTGCAATCATTTGACACGCGACTAGACCAACAGACCGACCGCAGTAATGCCAGCTGCAGCAACAGCAACAACATCAGCAGCGGCATTAATGGTGGGCAATAGGCCATACGGATTCAATGCCATTCATGGCAAATAATCGGGCAAATCGGGTTGTGCACTTAAAAAAATTTTCCATTTTATTAAATTTTGTTTGTTTTTTGTTTGTTTGGTTGTTGTTTTTGTTGTTGTTTTCATGACATAATTTTTCATTAAATGCGTTTTCTCTTACCTTCGAAACATGCAGTCGTCTTACGTTGCGGTTATCTGGTTGGTTGGTCCAACCAATGTACGTTTGGACTTTTCGCACGTGTAAGTGAATTCCATGATGGGATTTTGTATCATATGGTTCATGGTAATAATGCGTATGCATTTATATACGAGCTAACGTTTGAAAGCAAACGACGTTTAAACACAATACGTCAAAAGCTATTCGCTAAATAAATTAGGCGTATTCTTAATATTCAATGTATTCCAAAAATTATCGAAAGCGAAATGATATTTCTATAAAATAATAATCTCCTTTTTATTTACGTGTGTTTCATTCACTAAAGATTTTTCTTCATCTATATCCATATGATTTTTATCTTTAAATCGGTTAAATAGGCTGACGTCAATAAACCTTTACTAAACTCCTTTGGTTCAATTCAATTTTTTTCAATTCAATTACACTTCATATACTACGTATGATTGATGTACCCACTGTAGAGTACGCTACTTTTCGAACAATTGAATCAGATAAATAAAAGGAGAATGAACGTAGAGAAGTTTACAAGAATATAGTTTTGTGCATAACATGAAAACCTTTCTTTTATTTTTCCCAACTTTCCTTCTTTTTTTAATAATTCTACGAGCTTCGCATTGCTTTGACTTTAACAGATCGTATGCAATGAAAATAACGCCCCGTAAATTTAGAAAATGTCCTCCCTCGCCGCAGATCAAATACATACGCAAACAAACCTACACACACACAATAATACACACACAAGCACATCCACACACACCCACGCGTAAACACATAAAACAAACAAACACACACAAACAAATAAACACACACACACACACACATACAAATACATACACACAAGCAGGGAACCGCATTAATATATACACAAACATTGGTACTCCTCACTTCGTGCGAAATCATACAACCACGCAAACACACTCCCACTCGCATACACTCTAACAAACATTTACTCAAATCTAACGCCCCCAAGTTTTTGCGAAAATTCCTTGCGACCCACTAATTTTTTTGGGGGTGGGTTTGGGATATCAAAATATTCGTACGGACAGATATGTACCTGATGGACAGGTACCTAATACAAGACAGACGGAAAGAAAAGTAGATGAGGATAGACGCTTCCGGGTCACGATATTGGAATTCTCAGTTTTGTTTTTTTTTGTTTAAACATCAAACTTCTTATTCGTAAGATAGCGGGGGGGGGGGGGGGGGGGGCAACCTCAACCTTGTATTAAAGCGTGCTTTTAGAAATCAAATTATTAGTTACATTTTTTAAAAATAAAGCGTATTTCTTAATAAACCAAAGCTTCAATTAAACTGAGATTAAGCTATCCGAAAAATATCAGTTTACGGATTTTCTTTCTGTAGAGACGTGGCCTGAGGGGCACGCGGGACGGAAGAGGTTATTAAATTTTCTACTCAAGAGTTATCGCTTCTTCATACAAAGCAATAAATTTCATTTGCTATTTTAGTGATTGCATTTCAACTTCTAATATTAATATTCTAATCGGGTGGGCCATTCCTCAGACTCCTCCCCCTAAAAACATAGGTCTTAATCGCCTTCTGGCACCACAATCGAAATCTCTGAATTTTTGTCGGACCGCGTTATCAGCACAATCGCTTGGGGCGATGCAGCCTAGCGCCAATGTGTGGATATGCACATCACGGGCATTTCGGTGCACAATGTTCGGCGCTTAGCCGTCAGTGATCATTTGCTAAATGTCTTAACTGATTGAAGTTAAGCTAATTGCATACGGTGGCGGCTTACATGAAGCGGCTTTCGATTTCTGTTTTATCGTTTTGGTTTACCCTGAAGCACTGCGTTGACTTTGACATTATGGGTTGATGCTGATACTAAGCTTTCAGTTTTCAATTTCTCAATTTTTCCCCAGACTACGATGAATGAAGAAGAATATGGATCGGAATTAGTTTTTGGATTTTACATTTATCGCATTTTTTACATTTTGTATATCGTTCATGCCTTTGGTTTCTTGGAGTTTGTGCATGCCCCAAACAATGTAAAGTATAATTATCTCATTATTTGACTTCAAGGGCGCTCCCTCCTTTATCTCTCAAGGTCATCTAGTTACTACGCCCAAAAGGTCGAAAACGAGAATATAACGAATAAGGTCATGTGAAATGAAAACATTCCTCGAAAACAATTTCGATCACAAGCAAAATATTGGAAACCTGTAAGTGTACGTATGTGAGAGAAACAAATATACCTTTAAGGAAGCAGGAGACACATACACCAAGTACCAAGCACTAATTCACGATCAGGTAGCAACAAAAAGTCTATACATAATAGAGCTAATTCCACTTGGATGACACGTCGATGTTCTAGAAATGGCAACCAATGCAAGTGAAAGTTTTTGCTATCTACAATTAGGCACCATTACTAGAAACCTGTCACTATCCCGATACGATGAGACTTTGAGTTGTTTTGCTTTTGAGACTTTGCGAATTTGAGCATATTCTTCCTAGTATTATGATTAATATTTTGTTGATCTTATCGATTAACGTAATTAAGAATGATCAATAAAGATTTGCGATAGGATTCATGATACTATAAAACAACTACGCAAGAAATGTAGAAGGAGAAATGTGAGAGAAGAGGCGGGGCAGAGAGGTTTAAATTACCAAAGGTCGACCCAGACAACATCATCCCCAAGACAGAGATAGAGAACGATGGGTTAGAAGGTTAGAATGATAGGTTAGAAGGGAAGAGGAGGATGCAGGTTCGCGTTTCCGTCGAGAACATTCCTTCACATTCCTTCCTTAGTGTTTAAGGTTTTCTTAATTTCTCTTGTTCTCAAAATTACAATATCAGCAGCAGCAACAACAGAACAAAACAAAACATTCAGACAATGGCATCATAAAACATAACAATAATAAGGCAATAGTAAAAAGACAACAACATCCGCATAGCATATATAATCGCAATAACAACAACAACAAAACCACAGCAACAACATTGACAATGACAATAGCGCTTCTACGTTGAAGCTTCTAATCTTTCTAATTAACATTCCAGTCAAACGAGAAAGCGTGCGACTTTTAATCGCGTGAATTTTTATTACCCTTTTCTCCTAATATTGCAATTGTTTTTTTTATTGTTATAATTTTTGACATCGTTAGTATTCCCTATTGGTCTTTATTGTCACAGCCTATTGTCATTGTTCTCTCTATGATTTTTGTTAACAGACATTGTTTATATTATTTTCGTTTAAGGTATTTATTATTATTATTATTATTATTATTATTATAGTTATTACTGATATTATTATTAAGCAGCGACGATAGCAGGAACAACAATAATAATAATAATAATAACAACATTAACAACGAGAGAAATGACAGCTGAAGTATCTAAAATGGAAATAAACAACAGAAATATGTCACCAAAATTTCGAATTTATATTTAGAACATAAGTTTGTGGTAACAAAACATTGTTAAAAAGATAACCACAAATTGTCAACAGCATTGTAGTCAACAACACGTGCGAGCACACAAAGACACGTGTAAATAAATTAAAATAAACCGGAAGAATAATAGAAATCTGTTAACATCACAAAAAAGATAACAGCAGAAAATGTGAGAGAATCTAAACCAGCCATATTCACAGCAATAACTTTCCCGCGACCGTTTTAGTTGAAATATTTGCACGCGAGTGTGTGTGTGTTTATGATCTTATGCGTGCATTTTCAGCATTGCTTGTTTTTTATTTCAGCGGTGATGAAAAACATCATTGCAAACTTATTTATTATAAAATGCACAAAACGTTTGGTAACCAAAACCGCAACACGTAGAACAAAAGAAACAAAAAAGGAACAATTGGAATTGGTTAAGGACTGGTTAAGGATTCAGAGCGGAAGCGGCAGCAAGAACAACAACAATAAATATACAATAAATATACAACAGAAAACAATATACAACAAAGAATTCACAGCGAAGATAAAGAGAGAGGACACTTTCAATTCACCACTGCAAAAAGTGATCTAACGTCTATTTTTTAACGCAATGTTTACTTCACGTACACTCTATGGTGAGTTAGAAACACGTTGCTGTTATTGATTGTTCCAATTTAGTGTACAGAGAAAAAACAACAACTTGTTTGACCGCACATAAACAAAAGTGGTGTGCATAAAAAAAACTTAAAAAAGTATCTATCCGTTATTTTAGTATTTTTTAATAATAAAAAAAACAATGTGGAAACAATTAATAATCCTCAGTAGATTCAACCATTTTCAACGGTGACGGTGGCAGTGAAAATTAGAAACACCCTCCATTGAAACCAATGTTTTCTATTGTTATTGACTAAATTTATACCATTTTGTAATTGTATAGAGCAAATGCATGTGTAATATTGAGAAGTGTCCTATATCTTCATCTCTGATGATGGTTAAAACATATCACCATAATCATGAAACGCATAGATGTTGTTTGTATAATACATATTCAAGTACAAGATTGTACAAATTTTTTTCTCTTTTCAAGTTCGAAAACTGCATCGAACACACAAAACTAGCCTTCGTTTAGTTTCGTCTGTCGCAGTGCGAAAAGTTCTCGTTTACAATCATTTAGAGCTAAATTCCGCAACTATTTGGCGTCTAGATTAGTGTTGGGAACTATCAAATAAAAAGTAACGATTTATTCGACCGTTGTAAATTAGTCATTTATATGACAGTTTTTTTCTATAGTTTTTAGCAATTCAGAAATCATTAAACGAGTGCATTTTCCTACCAGAATTAGTAATTACTAGAAACTATCAAATAATTCAACCATTCGCTAGTTCTTAGTAATTCATAAATCGTTCATCGAGTAAAGGCCTATAAAGGATACTCTTTTAATCAAAAAAGAGCAATGAGTTGGTTAATTATGTTGTAAACATATATGTTGAACTCGAATAGGTCGATTGAATGAATGAAAGAAAAAAATAATTATAGAACCATCAGAACGAAGACCAAAGAGTAGACCAACTAAAAACCATTCAATTAATTATTCAACTTAAATTAACGCAATGACTAAAATTTAGGTAGACGGGAGAGGGAAAAAGAGAGAGCGTCACGTCATCATTCAAACCAACCGACTTAAATTTCTGCTTAGAGGTAAGTGAAAGGTTTACAGGTTCGAGCAGCAATTTCGTGTACGTTTGAAAAATATTCATGTCATATCGTCTGCGCCATCTTCGTCGTGTCTGCTGCACTAGCGCCGCCTAGTAGACTAATAGCTAACGTTATGAGGTTGCGGCACGTCACGGTGACGCCCGATAATAATTTAGCAACGTTCCCAGCATGAAGAATTATGAGCAGAAAACAATGAGATGCCGACTGGTTTATTGCTGTTGGTTTTCATATTATTTGTTGGTTGCAGAAACAGGTCTGAACGGAATTGAAAGGACTGAGGTGAAAACATTAGTTGTCAGTTGTTAACTCTAAAATCGCTCTACATTCTCATATCGATCAAGTAAGTTTGAAACAACGATGAATAAAGAAAGAATTATTTCTAAAATTTGATATTAATTTGACTTCATTAAGTTTCCAATTAAGTTGTAATATATTTTTTCTTAAATTCTCTTTTAATCATTAAGCAATAGAGATGTAACGTTATTTATTCGTGATAATTTACTGATACACCGTTAGACCATTAATTCAAAGTTATTTTCTTGTTATAAGTTGTTAAAATTATGTGCCAGACAGCACAGAGAAACAACGGAAATATCATCAGTGGAATCAAAAGCAGGCAACACAAAAAAAACCAGTCGAGCAACCAACCAACCAATAAGTCGTCACTTCATCAAATTAAGCACCAATTGCAATTTCAGGTAAAGTAAGAGTAGTCTCCGAAGGCGAAATCATAAATTATTATATTATATTAAGTTATATAGCATAAAGAGGCGACTGGCAAAAACACCTCGAAGGTATGAAAAAGAAAAAATTGTTTCCATTGTGATTACGATAATTATCACATCCTCCAACCATGATGCTGCTGTTGATGATTATGCTGATGGATGACAATTAGATTCCTCGCACCTTATGCCCATTTCTCATTTTAAGTAACGGTTATGGGATCAATCTCACCACTAACCGCAATCAGTAAGACTTTGCCTTGTCGACATTCGACGACAAACCCTCTTATGTGTCCAGCAACAATTTGGCACTCGCAGAAGCAGCAGCACCAAACGAACTTAACCACTTTACATTTTTATTGCGCCAACGTATAATTACTTTTACTAAGCATGCGTTTCAACAACTAACAGGAAAACTGCAAGCAGGAAAAAGATTTAAACCCAAAATTAAAGCAAAACAATAAAACTCGTGTGCATCTATCAGAATAAACGATCCAAAAGACCATACAATACTATACGAAGTTTGGCTACGAATAACTGGAATCAACGAGATAACTCGCTATCCCTGAGGCTAAAATCGGAATAAGGATCAGGATTTTATTTATTGACAATTTCAGCTTGGTCTAGGTGAAATATGAATATGAACAATACAGTGGAATATTTCGCGAAAGAGTGCCACAAAATTCTGGATTTAAATTTAATAATAGAGATCAATAATAAGTCAACAAATTCTGATATTAAATGAATTTAATCGTTAATTATGAAGAATTATGCATCTATTTATATTTTTACAGCAATTAACTCGTTTTGAAAATACACACATGCAAATATGTGGTGCACTTTAGCTTTAAATACGCCATACAGTGTCAGCACAGACACCCCCCTAAAGAGCAGCTGATGGTAAAAGAATCACCTGAGTTTCTCCTTTATGATAACACTTCCACATTTCTCAATGGTTTTAATTATAAATTCATATTTAATCGGTCTTAAAGTCATACGGTGCGATTCAGTAGCTTAGCAAAACCATATCAGCAACTTTTCAATAGCATCAACAACATCGGGATGGATACGTTTTGCAACAAGAGGAAGTAAATGTATGTAGATCAAATGAATTTTCTGTTGAATGTCAAACAATTAAAATCATAAAATTGTTACTGCAATAGTAATTGCTACCACAATGACAACATCAACAATAATAATAATCGCAGAAACAATCATAAACTGTTGCGTCGACAACAAGAGACTACAATGAGAATCGAGGAAATGATCAACTTGGTGCTCGAATTAAGCATACTGTGGAGACCAAACGGACAACACACTTAAAGGATATCCCACAGTATTTTTATTTCATTATATATCGAAAGAGCTCCCCAAAAAAGAGTAGTATATGCGAAGAGGAATTAGTGGAATAAATATTAGTGAATTAATTATAGAATCTTAAGAAAATATTTTACAGAATTTTTAAATGAATCTTAAGAAAACGATTTCTAAAATTTTAACTAACGAAAAAAACCGAATAAAGAAACAATTTTTTCGTTAAGGAATAAGTCCCTTTCGAATCTCCAAAATTCAAAACGTTAAAAGAATTTTCATTCTTACAAATTTAAATTTTCTCTGAGACGACCATGATGACGCTTTTGAGAGAATTCTTCTGACAAATGAGCCGGCTGTGAATGAATGAATGAATCTTTTTTTTTTTTTGTATCGCTTTAAGCTTCACCCAAATTAAACCAAAGGCGAGATATACCATTTTTCCAAGTCGCCAATACGGCGCCAAAACCAATTTCACGTGGGTGAATAATGTCCATCAACCACCAAAACTGCAGACGTAAAATAATCGTAGCAAGCGCGTTTAGTGGTCGTCTCGTTAGCGAAAGAATGATTCGAGAAAACTGAGCGTATTTGCTGCTGTTTCTTGGTATCAATAAACGACCAACCGGTCAAGCAACTCTAACAAATCATTAATTATTTACGATGACGAAGGTAAACAGGATGATATGGTTATGGCCATACAAAGACTAGTTGGAAGTAGCGCCTTGCAAATTTCCCGTCTAACGAACATGATGAATATGAAGAAACTACTCGTGGATGAAAATGTGATGATTGCAATTATATTGCTTCTGTGATTACGGTTAACGATAGCGATGTCACTGTATGGTTTTGTTGTTGTTGTTGTTGTCGTTGTTAAGGTTGAGGTAGAGTTACAGCCGAGTCGATTTAGTTAGAGATTATTGTCGGGAAGAGAAAATGGAACAAATGCAACAATGGTAGACAATATAATCTCATCATCATCATAGGCAACAACAACAACAGCGACGACGTGACGACAAAAGTATCATCAACAATAGCCACGGAAAGAACGATATTTTCATTTTAATGATTGTCGCAAAACTAATTGTTGATCGTTGGTTTATTCTAATATTGCAAGCTTTTCGAGCAGTATCACCGTTCCGCCCTCCCTTTATTCCCTCTCTTTCTCGTTCTTCCTAATCACCTTAAGAATATTATCACAAAGCAGAAAACGCCAACAATTACATTAATGATTTGTGTATATTATTTAATTGTTATTGTGATGATTTGTCATCACAAAGAGAAGAATTAAAAAATCTTTCAATTTGTCTACGTCTCTTAAGAAAGATTAAAAGAGAAAATTTCTATGACGTTCGTAACGGTTGCAAGCTTACGGTCTTCTGTCTATTCTGCTTTCGACATTAGACGCTCAGCACTCTATGACGGACGGCATCATTTCTTTGATTGCGCAGACGGCATAAAACGATTAAATTGTTTGCAACCAAGATTACCGAAGACTGCCGCCATGCATCGTCGTCGACAGATTATCTTCTTACGTTCTTGTTTTGTTCGCCTACTTTTCTCTCTCTCCTTCTTTTTCTTTCGACATGGCAAGAAGGCTTTAGATTAATAATCTCATGCCCGCCAATTTCGTTGAAATAAATTTTTTAATTTAATCATCTCTTTTAATGAATAGCATTAATGTTTATAACTTGGTTTAATGTAATCAAAAATAATCGTACATAAAGCCGTTATATCCGATTATTCATAACTGTTAGACCTGAATTTCGGAACACGTTTATGAATTCATTCGAGGCAAAACGAACGTATTAGTTTCACAATACCGTCTGATCAAATTATATTTAGAGATGATCAAAACATAAATTTTTACAATACTTTCTTGCCTGAATCGTGCAAAGAATTAAGAATATGGGAACACTTTATTGTGTGTCAGAGTGTCGAGACGATTTTATAATACTGTATGGAAACTAAACCAAAATTCTGTAGTATCCGAAAGGTTGGGTTTGGTTTAGGGACGGGTGGGTGGCCTCTTTAGTTTCAAACTACCGTAATTGAAGTTTCATCAAGATTATAATTTTCAAATTAATGCCGGAATTTTCTTTTCAGATCTAAAGTTCCGAATATTTTAAAATCTACCACATTTTCATCACATTTTCCTCCCTCTCCTGATCTGTCCTGCATCAATTACCCTTAGTGGCTCCTTTCTAATCTCTCATGCTATCATTTTCTGTGTGTTATCATTTCTCGAGTTAGAAAATTGTATAAATGTTGTTGATAAAGCTTTCACAAAATCTTTATCATCTGGTAATGAAACCTCAGTTAAAGTTACGAACTAAAAGCTGCGAAATTCAGTTCATTCAATTCGTAATCATTAATGTGTACTGTAATACTATATACTATGATATATATTATGTATTATAATACTATACTATTTACTCTATCCACTATATACGCGTGGTACGCATGAGAATCTAATTCTCCTCATTTTCGATATAAAAAAAAAAGTTGTGACAATGAACAATTATCTTCGTAATTTCGAGTTTTTTGTGCAATCACCTTACTAAAGATAATCTTGTGGCCAATATGGACGGCATTATTGGGAGCGAAGTTTTAGAAATTATTGCAATGCTCGATACTACGAATGAGGGTGAACACCCCCATGCGTAGAACAGATATAACCATTATATTTATTATTATTCTTTTATATCACGATTTGCAATACGTTTTTCAGTTCTCTTTGAAAAATTGTTTTTCTTTGGTTGGCTCCCTCATTTCTTTCGTTTTGTGAAGAAGTCCTTGAACAATTTTAAATGTATTTTTGTAACGAGTATATACAGCACTAACGAGTATATACATTATGTTATTTTTATTGTTGTTCTTCTTATTTTATTCCAATTCTGTGAGCAGCACAAGTGTATATATTCTTTTACATAAAATTAAAACGGCAAACTTTTCTTTTAAAAGGACTGATTCGTTTCACTTTTCCCCTTGTGGTTGCTTTTCTTGTAGTCCTCCTCGGTTTTTCCTACACATTTTACTCATTAGTCAAACCTTTCAACATTTCACAAATTGTTGCATATTTTGCAAGAAAGAAAAAAATTTGTCTAAACGAGAAGAGAGAGCGATAGAGGAATTATGAGACATATAGAAGGAGCAAGCCAGAACACAAAAGAGTTTCGTTGATGTACTTGAACGCCATGAGATTTAATCAGAGCGCAGTAGTCCACAAATGGAATACATCTGCCAAAATGCCGTACCTTTTGAATACATGCGAATTCCTTGATGAGGTTTATGCGGTAGACAGACAAATGTAGTTCCCTCTGGGTAACGAAATAAGTTGCAAAAATATTAAAAATACTCAATATGATTTTTTTTGACATTCAGAGAGTTTGATAAATTAATCCTTATGTAAAAGTTGAGCAAAAAAAATTTTAAAATTCATTTCCAAAGGCATTTTTTAAAAAAATTTTTCAAAAAAAAAAATTAAAAAGAATTCTATTTCGGTCCATCAGAGCTTGGATACGATCGCCTTCAAAAAATTCCCATCTGTTCAAAAATTACAAAATTTTGGCCGACATTTTTTTATTCTGAACCACTGTGGTGCGGGGCATCCTTTGTTCGTTTTTTTATATAAATATATACAATCTACACCATCCAATACCGTGAACATCAAAAAAAATATTAAGATTGTAGCATCTTTTTTATTTTCTATCTCTTCAGTTTTGATTATAGTTGACTTTTTATGCTCCAATTTTCAAAAATCTCCCCCTCTTATCTTTCCTCAATCTATTCAACGATTTCACCCTTTCAATCTATTTCTCTTTTATATTTCCCTTCAACCAAATTACATGCCATCCCAGAGCTTCCAAATGAGTTTTGTATCCCGTCCGTGCGTTATGTTCCCAACCCCAGACACCATCGAAACACACAGAATGCGGGCATAAGCGTGCGCGCATGCATGCAGTACAATACACGACAGGATAGTCAATTAGTTAGTGGTTGGATTGGTTGAATGATCACTGAGACCATTATTTGTCAATGTTTCAATGGTTGGACTGACTGAAAGAATTGCCTTCGAGTTTAAACTGAATTGTATGAATCGAGACAGGGTAATCGCTTTTAATTCTACTCACAGTGAAAACCTTTTTTAGCTTCATTTCAATTTAGATTTTCCTAAAGATAAAGTACTCGAGGGTATGTTTTCTCTGCAAGGAAGAAGAAGCTAATTGATTTTTGATGTGGATTAGGTTTTTCGCAGAGAGTAAATTAATGGAGACAAAGCCAGAACAAATTTCCATTATGGCTTGTCAAGTCTGATTTGAGATCGATGTCAGGGGAGTGTACCGTCGTCCGTCTGTGTTTTTGCAAAAGCAAGTTCCAAGATAGCCGATGACTTTTTTCATTCTGTGGATTTTTCTTTGTGTGACTGTAACTAAATTCGAGAGAAAGGTCGAATCTAATTGAGGCGCCTGTGAACGATCTTCTGCATATTTATTGCCAAAGTCTGAATTTCAAACAAAGATCTGAAAATCTGAAACTTATTGCTCTAAGGAGGAAAATACATGTTAAAGTTTCTACTACTCTTCAACCCACCCCCTCCCCCTTTAAATAACCGATACACTTTTATTAATAATAAATAAAAATTCCTCCAACAAAAAAGCAACAACAGCATGCAACACGACCGACAACAGAGGAACAACACCAATACTGACGCCAGTACAGAACCGATAGGTCGGGTCGGTCTCTTAGTTATGCCGAAATCTACAAAAGACTCGACACCACTGGAACTTCAAGCACACAGTCGTGTGACAGTCCATGTGTTCCACCGCCCTATTGTCTGTTTGCTGTCCGTCTTTTCCAGTTTGTATTGCATCCTTCTCTGTTATTCACTCCTCTCTCCTTCTTTCTTTTGATTCGACTTCATTGTCGCCCAAGCTGCTTGTACTTATTCTGTTTATGGGTCTGTCTGCTTTGCGTCTGCAGAAATTATCTCTTTTTCGCTTCGTCACGAGCAGGTCTAGTGGTTTTCATTACTCTGTCTATTTCAATTTTTCTAAAGACGAAGAATAAAGTGCGAGAACTGTCGTTTAAACTGTCAGTCTTACGACCTAAAATTGCAGAGACTTTATAATGCTTGACTGCGTGACTAGGTCAAAGCGTGGGTATTTGTGTATATGTATATTGTATACATACCCACTAGTACCTCTAATATTTCAGTGTATTAGTGGGGGTAAATAATTTTGAAAATAGGAGTGTCTGACCAAAGAAGCTTTTCTTTTCCAATCCTGCGATGTAACAAAAACAAATTTCCAAGCATTCAATAAATTATCCACCACCAATAAATTATCTATCAGTGAGGACTTTGTGTAACTGTGTTTTATGTTTTTATTAATATTTTATTCATCTGTCTAGAATTCAAAGGAAATATTTTCTTTCTTAAATATAACTCTATTCATTTTGCTACAATCGAGATTATCACAGACACACGTAAAAACGGACAGACACGTAAATCGATTCATGGAATGATTCTAAAAAATCATTCCATGAGTTATGTACACTTTTCTATATCTGCCACGTATCCTTTAATGAGTTACGAATGGAAGATCAAACTAAATATGCCTACATCCCTTCGGGCGGGGGGAAGGGTTTAAAAAGAATACGCATTACAGTGAAGGGTTCAATAAAAACAAATTAAAATAGATGTTATGCAGAAGACAGGAGAAAATGTAGAAGGAAAGAATGAAATGAGTGCACGAGCTACGACACCAGACAATGACACACGATGATGCAGACGATGTTATTTGCGACAAAGTAGGTCACAATCAACCTAAAAAAATGAGAGAACTGAGAGGAAAAGAGCGATGACGCCGAGACAGGCATGAAGGCGATATACGTACACCGCCTCAAAAGGATTTCTCCGTGTGTTTACCACTGACGATGACGATGGCGTTGCAAACAGAAACTAGAACAACCCCATTGACTAGTGTCACAATGGGCTGCGGGATACGGTGACAAGTGTGTTGAAAGGTGATGTGCAACTGGTTACGAATCCCAGCCAGCACTTGCAACAAATAAAATGTTCCGTTGGTCTGAAAATGGACGTGGAGGTTAGAAGAAAGCATTGCCACTGACAACATCGGGCTTGTGGTATCACATAGGTATTGCAGACAGCATACACCAACAAATAACTAATTCTCCGTCCAAGCACGTTGTATGTCATCATGCACTCGTGGCACGCCATATTATATAGGTCTATTGGTGTGATATATATAAGCGTAGTTTCACTTAATATGAATGATCGGGTAGACGGATTTGTCGACTACAACGTCGCCGGCTTGTTGGGTCAACTGTCCCTTTACCCTCTTATGTACTTCCTGCAAACGATGATAACCACATAATCATTAAAGGCTGACTTACACATACATACAAACAGTCAAACAACATACAACCAACCATACAAGCTACTATACAACCACACAAGCTGTTGCGTAGCTTCCGCGGAAGCAAACATGAAAATGTGCACATAAACACAATACACAATATACGCGTGAGTACACAGTAAGTGTGCCTGGTAGGGTATTCGGGCAGACATGGAGGAGGAAATGCAATATATCTCAATTTATTATGGTTGGCGTGGTCGTCCAGTTGTCGGCATGGGAAGTACTACTCGTACCATACCTGGTACCTGGTACCTGGTACCTGGTACTACTCGTACCATTCCTGCCAATGAAACACACAAAACAACACACAGGTAGCTCCACCCTCACGTACAAAGACCGAATACTGGGTCATCGTTTGAATGCACAGGAATAACAGAATGGTCTTGGGGCTTAATGGAAGTTTGAAGCATGCTTGTAAGAAAAGAGTATGCCGCAGATAATGATAGAAACTGCTCTTTAATGGCAAAAGGAAACAAATAGAGGACAAGTACGGGTAAATGCATATGTAGGTATATTTATGGTACTCATATGTATTCACATATTCGTATCGTATGGCATTTATGATAGTTCATCTATCCCATAAAGCTTGCGACCTCGAATTATTAACACAATCCCTTTGCAACTGCACACAAACCACTATTCGCTGATAATTTTTGGGGCGTGCACCTCCCACTGATTAGTAGGCTCAAACTATAATTTTATTTTACGGAAATATAAGCGTATATAAGCTTCGACCTGACCGACATTACCGTTCTTACTTGTTTTCTTTCTAAAAATCATGCTAAAGCAAACATTGTTTTATTTCTATAATTTCTATTCGGTAACTCGAGACGTGTGAGATGAGACTTGTAGTTAATCGGTAATCATTTGGGCATTCTCGTATTCTTAAGAATGCACTAAGAATGCATTTCAATAGAAACCCATCTCTTTCTCCAAGTTATACATTTCTTTTCATGCACCCCGCCGCCGCCCTTCTGTTTCTCTTCACCTAACTATCGGATCTTAGATTCTAGCTAGACCATAGAAATGAATGGATCAAGTATCCCCACAGTAGCACGTTGGTGCGTTTTACAAATGAATCTCATTTCAATGACTCCTCCGACAAAAGTTCACACACAAACACACACATTCCGACCAGAATCCCGTAATTGACAACAACAACTCATCGTATTTAGTAGCTAGTTAATAGAAGCCTAATAGAAGTCAGTAGTTTAATTTTATAGATAGTATTAAGCAGACGTAGTTATTTATCTGGAACTAGATATATAAGTTCAACAAAAAAGCAATGAACACAACTAGCTAAAGTCTCGCACAAGTTTAAAAATAAGCTGCGCCAAGTAGATAACTAAGCAGACGACGATAGAGACTATTTTAAAGAGAAAGGTTATGAAGAGACAACGATGATGACTATAATTAATTATTTCTTAATTTTGTAGTAAAATAATGTCGAATCGAGTAAAGGAGGTCATAACGAAGAAACACTATCATCGAAGGATTAAGCGCATACTTAAGATGCTTTTACGAATGCATCAGAAATATGTAGGGGAAAAATGGGGGGAGGGTGAAAAGTATGTGCGTTTGTAAAAGCGTTGATACATCGTTGAAAGCTTGAAAATTTTTGAAAAATGATTAATTAAGGCTTCAAGATAGCTCGCTTAATCTCTTCTGAAGAATAGCCTTCGTTTATAAAATTAATTTTTGATCAAAATAATAAAGAAATATTTTTCTCCACCATAAATAAATATCAATAGCAATGACATCTGAGTATTGGTGCATCGATTCGGCTGCAGTTGACAACCATCATTTATTTAACCCATACGCGGCTCCCGAGCGAAATGTCTTACATTTTTAAAAATACACAAATTCCTTTATTACATTTGTGTAAAATATAATACATATATAGCATGAAATCAAGGCGCTCTCCAACAGACGGCCTTTTTATTAAAAAGCTTTAGTTTGGGTACAGTAAACATAAATTACTTAAAATCTCCAAAAAGACGGTATGAAAGAGAAGGAAACGTTAATCAAATTGTGAAGGGGAAAAAAGGAGAGTGAATAGAAGTAGATTGGTAATATAATAATTGCGCGAACAGACAGGTCCGACCAACTAAACAAATAAGTCCCATTTGTGTCTGTCCCATAGAAGCATCATCCAGGGTGTGTCTAGCAATTATGACGGTGACGGTGATGATGATAATTATAGAGATGGCAAGGTCCCATTCTAACACCCTCTCTCTCTCTCTCTTTCACCCATCCACTGCTCTTGCCGTTCCCAAATTATTCAAAAGGGAAACAAAAGCATCCTGAAGTACCGGCGACCTAAAATGAATCATCATGGCGACAATCTTTTTATTCTTCTACTACTTTTTTCTTTATTTTTTTCTAAACTCGCATCAAAGGAAAGGAAAGGAACAAATTTAGTAAAGGAGGCGGTAATGAAATGATAAAGTTAGCACGTGGCAACGTATAAAAGAAAAATGGCCGTGGCAAAGAGGGAAAAGGGAATCATGTATCGCCCCGTCAACCAACTAGCCGCCAACACAGTCCAACGACTTTTGCTTTGAAATTTTCTTTTATAGTCAAACGCGCGATGTAGCGACAAAAACAACAACAATACATTCTAAATGAAAAGAATGAGAGGAGGGGGGGGCGGGTAAACCTTAACAAAAAGTAAGAAAATGCTAATAAAAGGACATAGAGTTGAAACTAAAAAAGGCTAGGATAGCCATACAAACAAACACAACAATAAAAACAAAAACAACATCGACAGTAACTGAAATGGCAGTGATGGCAATAGCGTCAGCAAAAAAGCAGGACATAAAACGTCGGACACAAGGCACGAACGACAGCGATAGTAAAGCGTTTCTAGATATTTTTTTAAATCTTTCCTTTCACTGAGGGATGGTGCCTAGGACGGTGCTATTCTTTTCAACTGACACGTTTTCTTTTTACGACGTTTACTCGACAATACTGCTGCTTCTTCTGCCGCACGCTATAAAAATGAATTTCTCACCGACTTTTCCGGATGATAAAATAAAAATTGGTTTGAGTGAAACGACTAACAATTCGGAAGAGAATAAGACGGGAAAATGTTGAGAGTATATTTTCTATATACCGGGGTCGTAGAAAAATTACTCTACATTGTATGAGCATTGCGAAACACCCACCAACAATCCGGACCAAGCCAAACCACATCAAACTAAACGAGATCAACCATTCCAGACTAAAGTATGGTAGTCGGTCGGTAGATACAACAGAATGGTTGGTGTCACGACAATGACATGGCCAAATTTTTGAGAAGACTTGGAGGAATGTGTCCCCTCGAAATCCCCTTCGATTAATTTAATGGGAAGGAGGCATAAACACAATGAGATGTGGTTTATTTTATTCTCTTCTTTGATTTCAAACTACGTCGTGTTGTCAGGGTATTAAGGAATCGGGGTGGTGTTGTGGTTCAGGGAAGAATGCACTAGTAATAGAGATCAAGCCATTACGAAGATCGTCCGACATTTTTAATTATGCACTATAATGATTTTCCAGTCCATTGAATTCTTTTGGAAATACGTAAAGCTTATTCAATTCAACGGCATTTTTCATTTATTGGCCCCGTCCATTTCCCTATCTCCTCCGCCCCCTGTTTCTCCATCTCTTTGTTCCTTTCTCACCTTTCCACTCTTAGTTTGTCTTAAATAAAGCTATTGAAACGACGAAGTTTTAAATCAAATAAAGTCGAATGAAAATCGAACTTATCAAAACAGTTTTCAACGTGGTCAATTTGGGTCAACCTTCACCGCCAAAGTAATGATAAAGCCAATTATATGGCAATACATTTTTCAAATATTTTTACATCGCATTGTATACCAGAAAATGTGTCACACCCAAATTTAATAAGCACCATTGCAGAAAGCTCGTCAATAGGAGTTAAACTTCAGGCCGGCATTTTCCTGAGAAATTTACCCCGAAGAAGGTAAACGTCTATAAGGAAATATTTAAGGAAATCGTGCAGTCTAAAACTTTAGCACACTTCAATTATTCGTTCTCTTGTAAAACTCTTGGTATTTCGAATACTATCGAACCCCACCCATCCAACTACCTTGAAGAAAAAGAAATATGTTTGTGGCGCAAAGTCTGAACGAAATATCGCTCTGGCAGTTGACAAAACAAAGAGTAGAAGCAAATGGTAAAAGCATAAGAAATACTATTGATGTTATTGTTGTTATTACTTTGTGTTATTATCATTGGGTCTTGTTGCGGTAGCGGCCGTTATTTTTCTTGACGTTGATTCTTAAATTAAGCCTTGGCAATAACAGGAATTCAAGGCTAGGAATAAGGCGCCTACAAACATCACAGTGCCTACAACATCAGTGATATTTAAACGAACTTCGATTGTTCTTGTCTGTTCCTTCTTCTGTCATTTCCGTTGTCGTTGTTGTTGCTTTTGTTGCGGCTCTTCTACTAGTAGCAGTGCCTTTATTGTTGTTGGTTTAGTTCTTGTTGTCTTTTGTTAGTTTTACCAAGAGCAACATATACTAGATCATCACCGAGGAAATTTTAAGATGTCTATCAATTTGTTGAAATCATTTCCGCAATTGTATTTTAGTAAAATGTATTACTACGGGGAAGAAGCATTGAATCCAAAGGAAGGTTGTCGGCTTGGAATTTAAGACATAAATCATTCTGAAACAGGGTGTGTCTGTAAGAGAGAAACAGTATTGTGAAGTTCTACAAAAAACATGTCCCGACTACACACCTCGCTCCTTCTATTCTTCGCTCCTTTCGATCTCTCTATTTTCCCTCCATTTTCAGCCCCACCACCAAACAGCGATCACCGGTTTTCTATTACACAAAAACGATTTTGTATTCTATGCATCTCTTTCGTTCGAAATGTCTGAGACCTCTTGATTCTTAATACAAAATGAGGGCGTATGCATATATTTGGCCCAAGGATCCCCAACGGGTTTTATAACTACTATTGCTATTCCTTTTATGGCGGTGATCGTTCTATTGTTTTTTTTTTTAATTTTTGTTTTTGTCGGTAGTAGTGCATTTTCTTTTGTCGAGGTGAAGTTCTAAACATTTGCAATCGAAATGAATGATCGCCAACAATACGATGGCTGCAACGTTTAGATTGCAATAAAATTTCAATCATTTATGTTTTTTAAAAGGCTTTACGATAACCGAAATCAATCCTCGACATTGATTAAAAAAACTTTTGTGAAACAATAAAAAAAAACGGTGACATGAATTCAATTAAATAAATAAGACAACAGTATAAAATATAAAGCGCAATAGTAAAAAAAATTTAACCCAGAGAAGATATATTTTAAAAAGTTACCAAACTCTACGTAGCTCTCGATTGTAAACTTAGAGCCTTATTACGCAAACCGAAACGAAGGCGTTTCTTCGTTTCCTGTTTGCGTTCCCCGTAATTTTTCTCTGCTGTGACAGCTTGTTGCTAAGCAGAAATCTTTCAAATTCAGTCGGCGTCAAAGTCAACGTCGACTTCCTTCCATTCGTTTCGTTTTGCGTAATAAGGCCTTCATTTCCACAAACTGAAGCGAACAAAACAAATATAGGCCCAATAAAAAATAGCGCAAAATTTTAAAAAGGAATCCTTTACGAAGCAACGAAAAAAATTCAATCATTCAAAATGACAAGCAATTCCAAAGTAAGCAGAAGACATATAACATTTTACATACAATTTGTAACGTTGGTAACCGAACAAAAAACCGAACGATAGAAAATTTTATAAGGATTGCCATGAGTCCGTACCGGGTACCGATTGATGATGGCTCTGTGAAATTGGTGACGCAATTGTAAGACTCCGAACAAATGGAACAGCTATGGCAACGTCACGGACGGGTGGGGGAATAATATAAATGATGCCACAGCAAATAATCTTCAGTGAGGAAAACGAGAAATATCATCAAAAAGAAAAAAAGAGAAAAAATAATAAAACAAGTAAGAAAACAAATCAAACATCTAACGCGTTTTTTTTTTTTTGTTTTTTCATGCAACTCGGCCATGGCTGAAAAAATAATCGGGTCAATCGGGGTGGTCTGAAGCCGCAGTTAGAAAAACAAGTTAAATGAGAGGGGGTGCGGGTGGTGGTGCCGGCAGAAAAATCCGAGCATCAAACAAAACTATGGAAACCACAAAATAAATGCAAAAATAAAAGAAAACATCAAATCGAGAAAGAAGAGAAATACTAGAGCAAAAACACATTGGGAGTAATGAGCAAAAAATGCAAAGTGTAGACGAATGAGAGGAAGTACGGGCAGACGAACGACCGGAACGCAGAATGAGCACAAGTTTTAACAACAATAAAATCAAAACCGAATGAACTCAACTCGGTTAGATGAAACACGTCATTGGTTTCTACGTAGCCTCCGTTGTGACCCAAATCCATTTGAGCCACGACGGCTCATTCCGGTTTCGCTAACATCCGCTCCGTATAAGTATTCCTTACACAGTTCTCCCCACTCGCAACGAAAACAATTGTGTTCGCATGAAGGATAAAAGTTGAATTGATAGTTGAATGAATGGATGGATTGTTGGTTTTATAGTTTATATTTTGCCAGAAAGCGCGGGGGAAAAAGAACAGTGAAATTATAATTGAAAAAATTTTGCTAGCCACAGCTTTCTTTATTATTAGAAAAAATACGAATATTTTTTTGAAAAAAATTGGAAAAAAGGAAATTTTTTTATGCAAAAAAATTAATATTGTGCTGCTGAAACTGAGATGACTTACACCAACCAATAACGTTTTCATACTTACAGTTGCCCGCCTGCATCAACAACGATGCGAATCGTTAGTAGAAGGGGGCGTGAGAAGTAAGGATGAATTGTATGTAGATTTACCTCGCTGAGAAGAAGCCAATTTTATTACACTTTTCGATACGAACAGTATAGGACATTGTGATATATAGATGTAATAACGAGCTTACGGCACTTCGAAAGTTAACCCGCTCTCTTACAAAAAACACGCGAGAGAAGGAAACAAAGAGAGAAAAAGAAATAAGGAGCTATACTAAAAACCAAAAAGATTTATAATAAAAACCAAAACCTAATCCAAAGAAAACACAAGACTTAACTAAAACATTTCGCATACTTTGATAGATCATCAACCCAGCTCCCAAGGGAAATCAAGAGAAATTAAAAGTTGGAAAAGATGGAACTTTTTCTGAAGAGAACTTCAACAAAATCGAACGTCCATGCCTGGAGTGACAACTTTAAAGTTAGTCTAATTCGTTAGCTCCAAACACCATCCCAAATAAAATTATTATTCCCGACATAAATTCTTGTTTATATTGACTTAAGTTAGTCAATAACAACACCTACATCCGTTATACACCTTAAGAAGATAGAATTAAACACGGACGTACCGCCCAAAGCGACCACCTTCAAACCCCGCACACACGCAACACCCACCACCCACTTCACTACCGATTTCTCAATCAATTCCTTAAGCCTACAAAGACAGGACTTCGGAAAATGCCCTTGAGGCAATAATTTCTATGGCATTTTTATTTTTATTGGCATATTTTCTATTTCCATAAAAATATCTTAAAGGAATAAATTGAAAACAGAAAGGAAGTCATACAAGAAGAGATGAAACAAAAGGGAAGGTAGGAATGATAAAGATTAAGATAAAACGAAAAAGGAGGAAGTTTCAAATGAAAGACTGAGTAGACAAGAAGTTTCTGAAAGGGGATAATGCGCGACGACACTACCCACGAAAAACCAGAAGCTGGTTAAAGGATCATAACTAACTGATTCACTGACTGAGTAGGTGGCACCTACTAATACTATTTGGTACCATGATAGTCTTGTTCTTATTCGGTTTAGATAACGTCGAGACTAAGACAGAGAGGAATAAAGAAAGAACAGAAGAACGGTGGAAAGGAAGGAAGGAAAGGAGGGAAGAAGAAGGGCATTTAAATTATGTCTAAAAGAATGATTGGAATCCGGCTGAGTGAGCAAAAGAGCAGTTCACATAAATTATATTGCGATAGGTTGCGGTGGTGGTTCAATCAACGTATGCACCCCTCACCCCTCCCCAAAATTCTGAATTTGTTCGAACTTCCTGATTGTTGTTTTTCTCATCATTTACATTCCTTTCATTTCTACAGCCGCCACCTCTCTTACTCTTTTTCTTCTTTTGTTAATTTTATTTAAGCGTTTTTCCTTTGCGTTTGCGCAATGTACGAGACGGTCATACTTTGAGACGTCAGACAATTGGTAAGTTAATGGTCTTCAGAGGGTCACATATACATACATACTCATGTAGAGACAGAAAGTGAAGGAAAGGAGAGGGGAGAGAGGAAAGAAGATGAAAACTTGTAAATGTTCGGTTATGTAAAAGTATTTATCTACCCTTAAATAGTATAAATGCTTGTATAGGTGCAGCGGTTACCTTTGCGTAAATGCGGGTGAAGGCGTGTATATATGTGAACGTGCCTTTGTCTGCTGGTACGTGGCGCATGTAGCTCATTATTAAGACCGAAGGACAAAGTATGTTGACTCCTAGGAAACTAAAACACAGAAGGTGTCACAAAAAACATTAAAAGCAAAGCGGAAGAAAGAAATATGAAGAGTGAGAAAGAAAAACCGCTCGGTGACATTTTTGGGAGGAGATGGTATTTGAGTTTCGGCCAGACCGAACTTAACGTTCCTGTTAAATTAATCGCCGTTGTAGAAAGAAAATTAAAAATATTGAAGAATTCGAAGAAGTTCGATTGAAACCGAAAAATAACACGGAAATCCCAAAAAAGGATAATGGCGAAGGAATAAGAAGGAAATCATGATTAAGATTAAATCTGTGCAAAACCATCGCAGCAATAGCGCCGTTAAGAACAACGAGAAATGGGGCGTGGCAAGGATTTCAGTCAGCATCAAACTATGAAATATGCTCGCGTTCACTAGTTGGGATTGTGTAGGAGACGCCGGGAAGGAAATGTCATTGTGCGTCCTTGGACAGGTCGTTGTCAATATTGTGTAGCCTTCAGTTTTGTGACGTTTGTTTTAATTTTCATTTCTGTTCCTCGACACGTTATTGTTTTATTGTTTTTGTCATTATTCTGCTTCTCTATCTTCACTTTCTTCCTCTTATGAGTATGTAGTGCCAACAATATATTGCCGACTTTTGAATAAAGTCAAATAATGACATTCCGAAATTATCAAACTGATAAGCATGAGATTAAAATTATGCTTCGTAATTTTCTTTTTTCTCCTTTTCCTTACTCTCTTGATTAAAACCAAATATATTCATAATGAAAATATTAATGTCTTAGTAATTAATTTGCTGCTAAATAAATCCTTTACGTTTAATTTTGTAATAATAAAGTACTGGAAAGTATATGAAAGCTTATCAGTTTTATCAATAATGCAGTCTCTGTGATATAAAATCATTACAATAAATGTTTTCGATACAAAAATTACCCGAAAATATTTGAAAATTATCGATTATTATGAAAACTATATAAAAGACACTGAAGATTCACTTCCCCTAAAAAAGTACATTACAATACTTCTTAACAAAAAAGATTCTTCAATTCAATGTGAAACTATTAAGATTTTGTTTATTGTAAAATAAATTATTTACAATTATTTCTTTTAATACAAAATGTAGTGAAAAATATGTTTCGAAAACAAATTTCATGAAAAATGTTTTCGGTGAAAATTGTTAGTATAAAATGAATAAAAACGCTAATGGAGTTAAAATTCCTGACGAAACTTGCCAACAATTTCAAAAATTTAAGAATCAATAACTCAAAACTGCCAATGTGTCAACCAGAGTATGTAATGGACGCAACAACAACATCATCATCATCAGCAATAACAACAACACTTCCAAAAGCAACAACAAAGCAATCTACATCCTGAATGAGTAATAGGAATAAAAGGCTTTCCATTAGTCCAAATCGTTTTTTGTTTATAATTAGAAGGAAGCTGAAGAAGCATAACGAAACACGAAATTGAAGGATCGAAAGACAACGTTGTGTAAAAGCAAAAACACACATTATTTTGGAAAATTTTACGTTCTTTTTCATTTTGCGCTTTGCAACAACACATGTCTATTTATGTTGCAAGCGTGGCAGACTGAAAACCGAAACCGAAACCAACCTCAAAAGCCCTCCAACCGCAAAAGTGT
This sequence comes from Physocephala rufipes, assembly GCA_963966595.1. Lineage (NCBI taxonomy): Eukaryota > Metazoa > Arthropoda > Insecta > Diptera > Conopidae > Physocephala > Physocephala rufipes. Next base: position 44,610,758 of record OZ016502.1, on the reverse strand, counting down.
AAGAGTCTTCTTCGTTGGCTGCCTTTAGGGGAAGAGAGAGAGAGAAAGGAGAAAGATACACCAAAAGAACTGGCAAGTGTTTAAGAAGAAGAATGGGCGCCACCATTCGTTCTCTCTCTACCATTGTAATGTATTTTTTATGGATTTTCCTTGCTTCAATGTTTTTGTTGGTGCTTTTGTCTGTGCTGCGACTGCTGCCTTTGTTGTTCGAAAATAAAATTAGTTCGGCGCTAGTCGGGCTTTTTTTATGTTTATTTTCTCTGTTGCCAAACTTCTTGTAAACCTAAAAACTTTTATGTATTTCACTTTCATAAAACATTTCAAGTACTAGACGCCTGTCATAAAAATTGGCGGAACCGACCGCGCCATTCGTTTGCTTGTTCGGTGGGTCGGTCGATCGTTTGGCATAGACGATCACGAAGGCACTGCCAATAACTACGGCACCAGCAATAACGATGCCATCAACAACTTGAGGGATCGTCCTAAACATTTCTCCCCTTTTCTCTCTCTCTCTCACTCTCTACCTCTCTCTCTCTCTCTTTCAAAGCTCGTCGCTGGGATTTATTTCAAAAGTTGTTTCTGCTCGTTATTCCTACGTTGGTTTTGCTGGCGTTGGTGGTGATCATATTATATTGGTGTTTGAGTTGGTGTTGAAATGACTGTGCCGTTGTTGCAATTCATAAACCATCAAACGTACGAGCGCTTCATTTAATATTTATGATGCTGTTTGTTGTCTTAGCGATTTATGCGAATATTTCGAAATGCAATGAAACACACTCTCCCAAAAGGCATATACGCGTATAAGAAAACGAGCGCACACACACCTACGCACACATACCCACACACACAGACGCATACCTTGACTGCTAGTCAATTGAATTGCTTCTCATGATTATACTGCTGTTGTTGTTGCCGCGATGATAACGACGGCATTAGCAACAACGAGAACAACAACAACAATAAAAACAAACTAATATCCACTTAATATTTAAAATAAATAAATAAATGCAAACAATTAATAGTGCATGAAATTATTGCAGTTATTAATTTTACAAAAATTTACAAGCAATTTTACAAAAGTTTTTCTTAGCCTTTTTTCCAAACGATTGCTCAAATATTCCTATAGGAAATATTTTGCAATTGTTGTTACTATTGTTTTTATTTAATCATTTACGAGTGCGCACGCAAGAGCATTTGTATCGCAAACGAAGCAAATAATAAGTGTTGTTTCTTCTTCTTAATCATCATCATTAACTTTTTCTGAACAAAGCGGAAATTTGCAAAAGGGCTCGTGTGCCCTACAATAAATAATATTCAGTATCTAAACCTTTCCTAATAAAAGCGATAACAATAAAAACAACAACAATAATAATTAAGACAATCGATCGATCGCCCCAACCAGTCAAATCAGTCAGCCTAAATCGGCGATATATCCTTGTCGCCATTTTAGCAACTTCGGTGACGATGATCTGACAACTGGCTACAGCTATACATTTGCGGTGCAGTGTGCCCATACGTTTGTCCGTCCGGTCCATCCATCGTGTCTATACGTCATCGTCTATTTTTCTTTGCATCGAAATACTTTGTGCGTTCGTTCGAATAAAAATGCCTTTGGCTTTCATCTCGAAAATCGTGGCAGCACAATAACTGCACGGATGATAATGATGACAACTACAGAAATAATAATAACAACAACAACAATAGCAATAATAATAACAACAACAACAATAACAGAATACAAAGGCATTTATTTTGAGAATGGCAACGGTAACGGCAATAGCAATGACACCAAAAGCAACAATAATATTTGTTTTTATTTATTTATTGTTGTTGTTTTTCTCCGATAATTTATTAGTCGAAAGAAGAGTTATTGCTTTTCTGTAATTATTTTTCGTCAGGCGCTACAGAAGAATCTCTGATTCTCTCGTTACTTCCTCTTCTTCTATTACTACTTGACTTCTAGGCACAGCGTCTTGACTCAAGAAGTACTCAAGATGAAAGTGAAACTGATAGATTACTATTGGCAGTTCCTGCCGATTAATGAAGATTAATGATCTTCTGATTCGTTACAGATTTGATAATTTTTTCGGAAACATGATTCACTTTTTCTTTGTAGAAAAATTTTAATGTTTTTTCAATTTTTAATTTTTAAATTATTTTTTTTTTTTTTTGTATTGAATGCCCATCGTTTTTCTCTACGATCGATCGCACATTGTGAAAATGCATTCAAAATTCTAAAAATACTAGCATAGCCGAAAAAACTACGTTTTATTCTTATCGTTGTTGCTTTTCGTCATCTTATTCCTCTTCTTCTTTTCACATTTTGTTTATTTTTAAAAGTTTATGAAAAGATTTACGATCGATGAAGTAATAAATTTAACAACATTGAGGAAACCAACCAGACTCGCCCAAATTGTATTTAGACGCGTTTAATTGCTTAAATGAAATAAATCACTACGGTAATTGTTCTTGGTGGGGTGGAAGGCAGCGGTAGAAGTGGCAGTAGCACTATCTGCAGCAACAGCAACCATCGCAAAAACAAAACGCAAAACAGTTGGCAAATTTTAGAAGAGAAACGTTGAAGCAACAGTCTTTTTAAAACAACAAAAACGATAAGAGCTGGATAGATATGCACGAATTACGTTACAATTGTTATCTACGACATATATAGAAGATAAGCTCTGTCTGTGATGCCAAGCAAATTATATGGTATGACTGACTGGATGAGTTTGGAAGGGAACTACTTAGAATTTACTCCGTACAAGGCCATAAAACCAACTAAGTTTTGTCTTGTTTTACCTACACAAACTTAGTCAAATCTGACAAAAAAATACTTGTAAAATTTAGTAAAGTTTGTAAGCTTTTAAAAGTCTTCATGGCAATATTCTCGCTTATATTTTTTGTCTGATAAAGGGCTGAGTCTACACTTGCTGCCAAAATTATTCCAGAGATTATTCGTCGAAGTCGAATCGAAGTAGTTTTCATTTAGGAAAGCCTTCCAAAAATTCTTAAACATTATTTTAATTTTAATTGCGTACTAGAATTATTAGAATCAATAGTTGTAATAAAATACATTAATTTCATCAAGCATAATTTTTTGATATATTTCAAATTATTTTATAGCATTTATTAGAAATTTATTAGAAATTTATTAAAAATTCTTTAAAGGAATTTGTTGTAGTTTTATAGAAGCAATTTGAGAAAAGATAATTACCGGAACGTAGTCGAAAGCCACTGAAAAACATGACTTAGCAAAAACTAAGTCGCCAAAAACTAAATACTCGCAAGTACATTAACCTATAGAAAAATCGAAAGACAAACAGCGTCAACAGCAAGAGTTATAAAAGCAACTGATAAGCAAAGAGAAAAACTAATAAACCTGGCGACCGATCGTCAAACTTGAACAATAAAGCAATAGAAATTGAAAAAAATATCAACACAATCAAATGGCAGTAAAAATTATTGGGGCACACTAACGCACAGAAACACATGCACGCGACAATAGACACAGACGTATTAATTGATCAAGTCATTGTCAAGTACCGTCAAACATAATACGAAAAATTCACAAAAATATAAGTTAAAATTTTATGATAGACTTACAAAAACAAATAGTGATATATCGCAGAAAATACCAGGGTTTTTTGGCAAAAAATTACTTTCTTAAAAAAAGATAGGAACAATTTTAAAGCCTTTTTGAAAAAGTCGTATCATGCTCGAACTGATAACGAATACACTTCAAATTCATAATAATCAATGAAATAGATTTAATGAAATAAATTCATTGCACTGAAGGAATTTTATAGAACCTTGTTAATTTTATTTTAAAAATTAAGCCCAAAGAAATTGAAAATAAAAAGCGAAAATGAATTTAATTCGAATGTTCGAATTTTTTATTGATTTCGAAAAGCATTAAAATTCTACGGGTCTAAATAAAATTCCTCTCAGATGTTTCGAGGAGTTAATTTTTGAGAAAAGGGATGATGAAGATATTTATAAGAAAAATTCTCGCTCTCCATCTATTTCGCTCTTTTGATGAGAATTCCAAAAAATTTTATAGGTCGCGGTAATGTGGTTGCATATTCACAGCGTTAGCAACCGTGCCTTCAATATTTTTTTAAAAATTAGAATCATTAGAATCTAAATCTAAAATCACTAGAATGCAATTCAACTAAATTCCTTTCGCCAATTCTTTGTTTTTGATTCTTATTAATAATAATGTTTTATTATTAATGAAATATAAATAATTTATAGTCAAAATTTTGCTAAATTTAGGTGAATTTTGTTATGATTGATATTTCCTCTCTTCAAAAAGAAGTAAACAAATTAGAAGGAAATTATAAATAAAATTCATAACGAATAGAAAATGGTGCAAAAATCGCAAATAATAAATAATTAAATTGGCATGAAATTTTTTGTTTTTGTTTACAATTTTTATAGTATCAATCGAGAATCGATCAAATGCATCGCCCATTTCTTTCTGTTTTTGCCTCAAACGTTTGCTATTCATTTCCGATTGATCGTTCGATCGAACAAAAATCGTAATTCAATCCAATATTGTTTACATTTTCATCGAACTAATTCCTGGACGAGTGCATGGATGGATTGATAGATGGATGAATGGATGAACGGATCGATGAATGCTTACTTGGTTGATTGGTTTGAAGATTGCACGACGGATAAAATTGAATGCTTGTTGAATGGATGAATGAGATGTGGGAGGGGAGATAGTTTTTATGGCTTTGCTAAGCGCACTTTGCGTTCCATCTCCATTTCCTGGACCCATTGTACCGCGACCCGACCTGACAGTGACTCGGCTTATTTCTTCATTCTATTATTCACACTTCGCGCAAAGCAAATTGCTATTGCGAAATCGAAGACGTCGTTTGTCATCGCATTGCACTTATTCTTGTTTCCTGAATTCTCGTGATGACGTAGAAGTTAAGATCATTGGCTGGATGGGTAAATGTGTAAAAACGTATGTGTTTCCGTGTATGTAAGTATATGCGTTAGAGTATGTGTGTGTGTGTATACATGAAGTCACACAAGCAGATGGATGCAAACCCATTAAGTCTCTGGGTGGTCTCGGTTTCATTCTTTAAATGAACCGTTTGACTCTCTAATGATGATTATATTGATCTTAATTATATGTCGTTTATGATAAAATTATCACACAGTTGGTTAAGGAAATTCTGGCGACTAAGAATTTTAATTTCGGCCAATCCTAAAATATCTGTGAAGGAAAACCTCATACACTAAACGACTTTTCAATCTCTATAAAATCTTGATGTTGGGGGTGAATTAATTTTTTAATAGTTTTAATTTATTAATAATTTGTAATATTTTCGAAAAGAGATTTTAACCAAAAAAGAGCAATTTTGACATCAAACAAAAACTTAAAGAATTCAAAATATTCAGAGAAAACTTAAAGAAATCAAAATATTTTAACCCCAGAATTCACGATATTATTGAAGACAGCAAACGGTAACTTCAGTGATATCCTTCAATGTGACCCGGTTTTAAAAGTCATTTCATTTGCAATTCAAGTTATTGTCGTGATGTCATAGACTGTCATACGGTCCTGATTATTTGTTGGTGCATGTATATGTATACATGTATTACATACACATATAATAAAATAATGTATATATGCCCGACAAAATTGGGTCGTGTAACTGCACCACGTCCCAGCATGCCGTAAATGTTATAAATGCAGCCGAGTGTACTCAAAGCAGTGTGTCTGTGTTCGTGTGCCTGAATGTATGCACATTTTACGTATGTGTACATGGGTGTATGTATAAGGAAGCATATGCGTGAGTGTGCCAGCGTGTGTGTACGTGTATTGGCTTATATGTACATTTGTATATGTGTATGTGTCTTAATATATACAAATGCTTGGATTTATTGCTCCACCACGCCTGTGTGTAGATCTGTGAACTGTTCTGTGGACTTTACACACAAACTCGCACACACACAAAAAACGCACTGCCATACAAACCCAAACCTAATTTTCTAACGCACCAAATTCATATTAAAATGTCTGGCATGCTATCACGCCTTGATATGCGCTGCTTCTATATACTGCAGCACATGTGCCTTGTGGGGATGGATGCACCAACCTTTTCTGGGGGCATATGCGAGTGGAGTCTTAACCTACATCATTTTTTTTTTTGGTTTTATATAAGCAAATACCCGATAGATTATAATTTCTGTAATTACATACACGCACTTGAGTATACACGTATGAGTAAAAGAAATAAAGCGGTGGAGGAGGAAGAATTTAGACGTGTTGTCAAAAATAAATGGAAGAATGAAATGTCAACCAATTGCAATATTTTTCAGATGTTATTTTTTATTAACTCTAAACTATTGCAATAAAGAATTAATAGAGGAAACGTACAAGATTGCAGAGAAATAATTATATTAATAATATTCATAATTAACATTAATTGCATTATTTACTCATATCGGGATTTGCTTAGACTTGATAAAACTTATGATAAACACGAAGTCTTACTGCTAAAACAAATTTCGAAGGAATTATAGGCTCCATTCCATTATCGATATAAGTTATGGCAAAAAGAAACTCAAACTAATTACATTATTTGGTCCGATACAAAAAAACTAAATACAAAGTATTAAGTTAATGATAATGTTTTCATTAAATTGCACGCATTAAATTAATCTCAAAATAGGTTTTATTGCAAGCATTTCAGTCCTAAATAAATTAATTACAATACTTTATATGAATAAAACGCGAAGATTTTCTTTCTCCTGCCTAACAAAGTACAACAATAGTTGTCCCATACTCCCGCCCCCCCCCCCTTCTTTAAAGCCATAGGATGAGGATATCGAGGAAAATTTATTGTAAGAAATTTTCACATCCCTTTGGCATCACTTTACGCAGTGCAGTTACCGCAACTTTTGAGACGACTGCGTGTACGCACGAACGAGTAGAATATTATCATATTTGCGTTAAATGATCATAAACGCATGATAGATTAGTTTTATGTATGAAATGGTTGGGTAGAGTTTATGCGGACAATTTTTAGTTTTTCTACAATATCCTAGACTCTCTTCTAGAATATTCGCCACCCCTCCCCCTCAACCAACACCACAAGAGATATTGTCTATGTTTTTCTAAACATATTGTAATCCCTTTAGATATTCCCTCTAGTTATTCCCCTCCTATCGCTCTCTTCCCTTCTTTTTTTTTAACTCTCTCTCTCTCTCTCTCTCTCTCTGACGTTTGCCTCCTTTAGTAATTTTCTAAATTCATTTTAAAATGATCGCGTGCAGCATCAAATGAAAAAGTCGGTTTGTTTCAATTTAAATGCGTTGCGTTTTATTTTTATGATAATTAATTTTTATTACTTCTGCTTTTTATTCTTGACAAAACAACAATTACGCCATGAGAATTGAAATGTTGTTTTTTTTAGTAAAAATACGATGATGATTATCAAGGAAAACATTGGATGATTTAATAGAAAAACAAAAACCAACTAAACGAGAAGACGGGTATAAAAGTTTGTCAGGGCATCAATTTATTTATCCACACATGATCCCGTCTGGCTCCTGGACTCGCCTACGACCAAATAGATTTCATCGGCTTCTTCGGTCGTCTGGTCGGTCAGAAATGAAGGAAAAAGCGGAGATATAAGAGATTCTTTATTAAGTGCCGCTCACAATGCCATGACACGCAATGGGCAAGAATAACGACTCACGCTAACACTAATATCCATTGATGACCCCAACGGGTGGTCTCTCAATCTCGATTCCATGACAAACGAATGTGGTTCATTAATTCTAATTGACGGAAAAAATTAAATACAGACTTAGTAATTACTTTCGCAACACTTTTGCGAAAAGCGGTGGGATAAATTACCAACGTGATCGTTTTGCACGAATATGTAGCATATATTCCTCAGGGGAATATTTTAAAATATTCCTAGAGGACGGTTTTAAATGAATGATATTACCAATTTTGTAATAAAATTTTGCAATACAAATTTTCAAAAAGTTAAGCAGAGTGCCGAACGCCGAAACGCCTGCCGAAACAGTCAGAGATCGGAAGAATAACAATTTGTAAGCCCAACCGTTGAAAAAACAAAGTTAGAAGACAAAAAAAAGATCAATGAAGCATAGCAAGCGTGTATGCGATGTCGAAAAGCAATAGCAATAAAAATAAACAGCAATAACAATGACAAACGGTTATAACACCACTACCACCAGCTCCTTTAACCCACGCGACTAACTTAAGCAGCTACGTGAGATTCTAAACACTGCCAATACGTACAAAACAAACGCAAGCACAAACCAAAAACCGCCAACTCCACCAATAGCGAAAACGACAACAACATCATGTCAAAGCAAGTGTCGACGACACGCAAGCAACGAATATCAATAACAGGAATAACAACAATAAAAATGAACGAAAATAATTTCAACATCGCCATTCTTGTCCGCGCCATTGTCACCGTCACAGTCACTGTCATTCACATCACAAGCACCAGGAAGCAAGCCACCACAATCAATGGCAAACAAAATATCGGCAACACAGCAGCAAAAACAAATCGTCGCTTTGACAGCAAAGAATACAAACCAGCCGTGACAAAACAACAGCAACAGCAACAAGAGTGACAACGGCAACAACATCGAGTAGAACAAGATCAAGAACATGAAGAAGAAGAAGAAGAAGAAGAAGAACGTCGACACATTAATGAGAAATTCATTCCACACTTTTGCACTCCCATGACGAAATGCAAGGTTTCGCATTTTAATCGTTTCTTTGTTCCTTTGTGTTGTTGTTGCTGCTGTTGTTGTTTTTGTGTTCCTATTGCCTTCTATTGTTTTTGTTGCAACTGCTTTCGTTGTTCTCTAACTGATCGTATTATTATTGCTGGTACTGCTGGTACTGCTGGTACTGCAACAGCTTTTTCTTCAGCATTAATTATCGCTACTGGTATTACGATGATTATTTTTTACCATTGCAACATCGACGTCGTCGAATTGATGAATTGCTGTCAAACCCACCGGGCAATGACCAGGCGATGACCCAACTTAATTTGCATTATCAATAACTACTGCATAAATAAAAATAAGAATAAAACAACCACAAGAAAAAAAACAATCACAACTAGTAGAAGAATTTCAAATCATTAGCATTAGCATTTGTCATTCGCTACTTAGGCATGACAGACGTCAAAACATTACACACTTGCCTTTCCTCCCTTTCTCTCTTTCTCAATCAGTTTTATGTTGCGTCTGACCATTAAAATATATAATTAATCATTGTCTCGACAAAAACATTTTCTTTATATAATTAATAAATCAAAAAAAAATCACTCATTTGTTTATTATTTATTCATTCATTCATTCATTCAATCATTTGGTTATTCATTCATACCTTCATACGCGACATTCTACACCTTGTCGCGGCTTTCGTCGTCGCCATTGCCACCACTGTCATTATCGGCAAACGTAATCGTGCAAAGCCGGTATTGGTGCCAGTGCCGCCTTTGGTTATGCGTTCTGCAAGAGCAGAATTACATTCTGGCGCATAATTTTAACCAACCAATGGTAATGTTGTGCCCGCTAATTGGTTGTCATTGAAATTTTTAGCACTTGCTATGTGTTTGTGTATGTGAACACATATATGTGTGATATTTTTATTTGTATATTTATTTAGGTATATTTTGACACTTGCTTATAATTGTTGATCAATTCGTAATAAGCTTTTATTAATTTATATTTTTATAATTTTGCTTTTGTTTTTAAGAAAATATTTGAATTTTAAGATTCGGAATTCATTTTGCAACTTATTGTTAAACCATTATTAACGTAAAGAGCAATTTAAGGAATGAGAACGAAAAAAACACTGAAGATGGCACATCGCCGAAACCGGTTTGTTTACAGATCAGAATTGACAAGGAATGACGGAAATTCGTTCCAAAATCCATCATCATCGTACCCTGTCGGAAAAATATACAAAAATCAAGAAATTTAAGGAATCAGCTGATTGTATTAAGTAACACATATAACAATTTCAATGGTTTGTGTCCTTGCTTAAAATAACGCCAGAGAGAAAAACTATTTGTAATTATCAAGCAGAACTTTCAATTATTAGCATTAAATGTGTTGTTTATTTAAAAATGACCGACACGCAGTTTTGTGAAGAGTCAGTTCAATTGAAATATTAAAATACTTGTGTTCCAGCTTTCGTTTTTAAAGGTGAAGAATTTTGGTGTTTTATGAAAAACATCAAGACTTCAATGGAACAGCTATCGATTTAACTATATATAATGATGTATTAATGATATAATGATAGTATTATGAAATAATATTTTAATTCTTTCAAGAGAAAATCCAATAAAAAGCATTATTTTCTCCTATTAATATTGTAATGGCTATTTTATTCTAATCTTTTCCGCCATTCAGCCATTGTCAACAACATATGCATTATCATTATCATCATCCCATCTCACTGATGAGTTTATTACTTATTACTTATTTTTATTATTGTGCATTCTCGGGAAAAAATACAAAAGGATTGATAGAATCGTTTTAAAGAGGAAATAGCCATAATTTTGAAATCATTATTTCGGTTTGAATTGATTGCAATTTCAATTTATCGTTAGTAATTAATAATCCATCATTCCTACCGTCATTAAATAAATATGATGAAGAAATAATTGATTGACTTGTGAAAACGATATAATGATCGCTGTTACGGAAAATGAACTGGTTCAGATTGCTGCATCTGCTCCTGATTTATTATAATCACATTTGTGGTAAAACAAAATGAAAAATCAAATGAAAATTGCTTATTATTGTGGCCTTAATCAACATAAAACTATCTTCATAGCTGGCAAAATTAAGAGCATAAGTAATTTTTTTCATCTTAAATTTTTAATTGAAACAATCAAACAACTAAATTTTAATTGCTAGAAAATTGCTAGTAAGTTAAAAATTATTAAATAATTTTTTATACAAATAAATAAATAAATAAATAATTTTTTATAATTGATTAAAAACAAACTAAGATAACTACGAGCAAAACCAATAAAAACCAAACAAAATAAATAACCTCGTCCTCGCGTAAAATTCTTCTAGACAAAACCTTGTCACGATTTATGACTTCTTTTAAATTCGGTGAAAATTATTTAAATGAAATATTTTTATATTTTTATTATTATTATTATTGTTCTTCTGCTTTAAATATTTTCTTATATTAAAAAAAGTTGTTGCCAAAATACTCAAGAGAATTTATTAAATTTTGTGGAATTTCATGTCATCACATTAATTTTTTTTATTATAAACACAAAAGCCAAACGCTTGAATGATTAAGCGCTTCAACAATTTCTCTCAACAACTTTTTTATTTTCTTTTTTTAATTCAAAACATCAAATTTATGATGAGTGGCTTTAATCGTAAAAAAAATTTTCACATCATTTTCGCTTAAAAAAAACTAATTGATTTATTTTTTGAAAATATTTTTTTCTTTTTTTTTTTTTTTTTTTTTTTTTTTGAATTTCAACAAAATTTAAAAATACTATTGGCTTTTTCGTGCTTGAGTTTTATTGTTTTGTATCGTTTTCTCTTATAGTGGTTTCTTTTATGCGATATTAAGGAGAAGGCAGAGGAACAATATGGGAATTATTTTTGTTAGAAACAATCTCTAATACTAAAAATAAAAACGATCATAAATTCATTTAGAAATGTTAATTAAATGTGTGAGAATTTTACTTTGTTTATTTATTATAAGCGGCACCGCCAATGTTGTTTCTATTTTCTTTCTTTCTTATTCTCTCTTTCTTTCGTTGTCTCTTGAATTCCGTAAAAATGTATGATTTCTGCTCTTTCAACAAGCAGATAACGATGGCTGCGAGATTATCTCAATCTACACCACTGCCCACCGCCACGCTGACCACTACCAGCAACAACAACAAAAACAAAGACAACAGTATCTAGAAGAGCAACAATTTATTCAACAATTTCATAATGCATCAAAAGTAGAATTTTTTGCAATTTTCGTTTTTGCTCAAATTTTTTTTTCATTCTTACATTGCCACCTTCATTGTTGTTATTGTTGCTGCTCTTATTATTGTTGATGATGATACCGACATTACTGTTGTGTCTGTGCCTTTAAAATTAGTGTCATTCCAAATAGAAAATCTTCCTTTTATTTTTCGTTTAACTTTTTTTGTCAATAAAAAATTACGGATTGCTCGTTTGGCATTATCAAGGTTACCTCAATTAGAGAATTCAATTTAAAATAAATTTTTTAAAACATATTAAATTTGGTCCAATTATAAATTTTTTTACGGTTATTATTTCCCTTTTCTGGTTACCTCTTATTAGCGAAATACTTTTCCTTAAAATATCTCTCTGTATCAAAAGCTTTATATCTTTATATCTCACTATCTCTTCTTTTCTCTAAGTCTCCCTCACTCTAACCAACTCTATTCACCTTCTTTTTTCACAATCTTTAATTTTTTTTAATTTCAAAATAATCGGCATTTTTGAAAGTTCACACAAGTTTTGAATACATGGTCGTTTTACTGATTTGTTTCTGTTGATTCTGTTATTTTTTGTATAAAGAATTTTTTGTATCTTATTTTTTCATAAGAATTTATGGTTTCTTAACTGTTTATTTTGTATAACTTTCTTGATTTATTTTAATTAGATCTTTGTTAGAACGCTTTGGCGCCGTGTAGCATGTGCTTTCTTTTTTCTTTTCGTGGAATTTGATTCAAATCTATATGACCTATTTTTTCTATATGATTTATAAAAAAAATTGTTGCAAAAGAAATATATTGCCAGAGTATTGAAATAATTGCAAATTAACGATCGGCAAATGGACATCGAAACATGTTGAAAATCAGCAAATCTACACTTTACTCTAATATTTTATACTTTACAAAATATATTCATAATAGGTGTTGTGTTTTCTATTTCTATTCTGTGTGAAAATGAAAACGAAAATTATTCCAAAAATAAAATTCAATTGAGAAACACAATCAAATATATTTCCCATTGAACCATATAACCAATAGGTTATGGGCACAACACGCTTCCACAGCTTAAAACAAATAAAATGAGTTTCACAAGCGTACGAATTGATCCTCTTGGAAAGGAAAACTTCGATACTTGGAAAATCCAAGTCGAAGCCCTCCTGGTAAGAAACGAGACCTGGAAGTATGTTTGCGGAGACTGCGTTAAACCAGATACGCAGGAGGAAATCATCAAATGGAAATCTCAGGACGACAAGGCAAAGTCAGATTTGATTCTAACAATTCTCCCTACCGAACTGAGCCAGATTAAAAACTGCTCAACATCAAACGAAATTTGGAGGAAGCTTCACAAACTGTATCAATCAAAGGGACCAGCAAGGAAAGCCTTTCTCCTAAAATCTCTCCTTCTACTCAAAATGGAGAGCGGCGGGGACATGAGAAATCATGTGCGAAACTTCTTTGACTTAGTCGACAAAATCAGAGAAATGGATATCGAAATAATAGACGAATTATTAACTATACTCTTACTGTATAGCGTACCGGATGAATACGAACCTTTTCGTATAGCCATCGAATCTCAAGAGAAACTTCTTGAACCAGAAGCACTAAAAATAAAACTTATAGAGGAATTCGAATCTCGCAAAAGACACACGGTCGAACCGAAAACAGAAGCTATGTATGTTAAAGGAGAAAGAATGCCCAGGAACAACATGCAACCGAAAAATCCCAAAGACAAGCCAAATGAAGGTTTTAAATACACCTGCCATTCATGTGGAAAAGTCGGCCACAAGTCAAGAGACTGTATGTCAAAATATTTTAAAAGTCAGAAACCGAAGCCGAAAAATTCAAGCTACGAATCGACTCGTAAAGCAGAAGTCGCATCGCAAGTCGAAACCGAACCCAATATATGGTGCTTGGACTCAGGCGCCTCAACACACATGTGTTTCCAGAAAAGCAAATTTGAGAATCTTCAGCCAACAGGAACAAAAGTACTCAATTTAGCTAATAGTGCAAATACAAAGATAGAAGGAGGAGGTACAATCAACTTACATACTAAAGAGGGATTTTATGTTCGCCTGGAGAAAAGCATATATGTTCCTGACCTACGATCAAATTTGCTATCGGTCGCGAAAATAACAGAATTAGGATTCGAAGTTAATTTCTCCAACAAAGAAGCTACAGTTGTAAATTCGAACACTGGAGAAAAGATTATGTCTGCTTATCGTAAAAATAATTTATACCTCGTCGAAGAACACACCGAAGACTGCAGAGCTGCACAAGATTCATCAATAGTCGAATGGCACGAACGTTTCGGCCATTTAAACGCAAAGGATTTATTGAACATATCGAATACTGGTAAGGTGCATGGCATTAAAATTAAAAGAAATGAAAACTTACCTATGTGCGAAATATGTGCAAAAAGCAAACAAGCTCAGAAACCTTTCACCACCTCAAGCTCCATATCAACCGAATTATTAGAACTGGTACATTCAGATATCTGCGGCCCCATGCGAGTTCCATCTCTTGGAGGCTCTAGGTATTTCATTACGTTTATTGATGACAGAAGCAGATGGTGTGAAGTATATTTCTTACAAAATAAAAGTGAAGTCCTGGAGAAATTTAAAGAATACAAAACTATGGTTGAAAGGAAAACTGGAAGAAAAATTAAAAGTCTCAGGACCGACAATGGAACCGAATATACCAGTCGCATCTTTGAATATTTTCTCAAGCAACAAGGTATTCAGCATCAACTCAGTGTACCATACACACCGCAGCAGAATGGGTTAGCAGAGCGGAAGAACCGTACTCTAGTGGAAATGGCCCGTTGTTTGATGATTCAATCAGGACTTTCATTATCTTTTTGGGCGGAAGCAATACTTACCTCAAACCATATACGAAATAGATGTCCATCGCGAAGTTTATCAGGTGAAATCCCTTTCAAATTTTGGAATGGCAAAATTCCAACGGCTAAATATTTTCAAAAGTTCGGTACAAGAGCATACGTTTTAAACAAGAAGAAGGGACAGGGAAAGTTTGACCCGAAGTCGAAAACTTGCATTTTTATTGGATACTCAACAGTATCGAAGGCATATCGATTCTGGGACCCTAAAACTAAAGAAGTTATTCGAAGCAGAGATGCAATCTTCACTAATACTTTTCAACAAAGAGAAAGTTGCACAGAATTTATTGATCCAGAGAACTTACCATCGCACGAAATCATTTTTCATCCAAATTCTCACGAAGAAACAAAAGAATCAGAAGTCGAGGAAGAAAGAATACAAGCTGTAAATGAAGAAAAACATATTCCAAACGAGTTAGAAGCAGATCCTGAAACATCCGATCAAGAATTTTATGAAGATGCAATTTCTGACGAACAAAACCTCCATGAACTGGAACAACCGACCACAACAACTACTTGGAAAAGAGGTCCTGGTCGTCCAAAGAAGATTCTAACAGGAAAAAGAGGCCGTCCTAAGAAATCTTTTAACATGGTACCAAATCGTGACAATTCACCTCTTACGGAAAATCCAGATGAAGACAACGAAAGTTTTGCCGGTCTTGTCGAGATTACTGATCCAATCACACCAAGGGAAGCTTTATCCAGTCCTGAATCCGATGAATGGAAAGCAGCGATGAAGCAAGAGTACGAAGCTTTGATGAAGAATAAAACTTGGAGCATAGTCGCAGATCCAAAAGGTAAGAAGTTAATTAAATCGAAATGGGTCTTGCGTACGAAGTACAAAGCTGATGGTTCCATTGATCGGCGGAAGGCGAGATTAGTAGCAAAAGGTTTTACTCAAGTACCAGGTGTTGATTACTGTGAAACATTTGCACCGGTAGCTAGAATAGGATCAATTAGAAACATCATAGCTCTAGCTGCAGAGTTAGGTCTTGAATTGCATCAACTTGATTTTATAAGCGCTTACCTTAATGGCGACATATCAGAAGAGATATTCATGGAGGTGCCAAAAGACTTTAACGAAATTCTTGACGCGAACGAAATAAAGAAATACAGGGGTAATAAAGTCTGTCTGATAAAGAAGGCACTTTATGGACTTAAACAGTCAGGCCGTCAATGGTTTAAGAAATTAGACGAAAAGTTGAAACAATTAAATCTAAAGCCATTAAAATCAGATCAATGTGTATATATGTTCAAGGAATCAAACAAAATCATACTCATTGCAATCTATGTAGACGATTTAATCATAGCATCAAACAACGAACAAAAATTGAAAGAACTCAAAAGTGAACTATCAAAATCTTTTGAGATGAAAGATTTAGGACCACTAAATATCTGTTTGGGAATTGAATTTAATAGAAATTCCATCACTAGACAAATAACAATGAGTCAATCGAAGTACATACGTTTTGTTTTACGCCGGTTCAACATGCAAGATTGCAAACCTATTACAACGCCGTTAAATCCAAACGAAAAATTGTCGAAAAGCATGTGTCCAAGCTCAGAAGAAGAGAAAAAGGAAGCGCAAAGCTTTCCTTATCAGCAATTAGTTGGATCGTTAATGTACTTGGCTGTATCAACAAGACCTGATATTGCTCATGCAGTAAGCACATTAAGTCAATTTAACACAAATTTCGGAAAACAACATTGGATTGCAGCAAAAAGAGTGCTACGATACCTGAAAGGTACCGAAAATTTTGGATTAACATTCAGGAAAACCAAAAAGGATCTGGCTGGATATGCTGATGCTGATTGGGCCGCCAACACAGATGATAGGAAATCCTACACGGGTTACATTTTTATATTTGCAAATGCAGCCATTAGTTGGGAGTCCAGAAAGCAAAGGACCGTAGCCCTTTCCAGCACCGAAGCGGAATATATGAGCATCTCCGAATCAACAAAAGAAGCAATTCACTTGAGAAGATTTTTCTCCGAAATTTTAGGACAACAAGGGACTACTGTTATATTCAATGATAACCAAGGTGCTAATCTATTAACAAAGAATACAGTTTTTCATAATAGGACTAAGCATGTCGACATTCGTCACCATTTCGTCCGAGAAGCTGTTGAAAATCAAGCCGTTAAAATTGAATATCTACAAACAGAGCAAATGCCAGCAGATTTTCTTACAAAAAGCCTATCTGCCTCAAAGAATAATAACTGTATATCAAAAATTGGTTTAAACGTTATTAACAAAATTTAAATATTGTTAATTCGATGATTATGAAATGTAATTTGAGGGGGAGTGTTGAAAATCAGCAAATCTACACTTTACTCTAATATTTTATACTTTACAAAATATATTCATAATAGGTGTTGTGTTTTCTATTTCTATTCTGTGTGAAAATGAAAACGAAAATTATTCCAAAAATAAAATTCAATTGAGAAACACAATCAAATATATTTCCCATTGAACCATATAACCAATAAAACAGCAGTTGCATCCAATAAATACTGACAATTTTTGGTAATTTTTCTCAGACAAAATTAATAATATCTGATAAAGAGAATGATTATCCAAAAAAAGAAAAAAATAATTATCTGAAAAATTGCTTAGAGTAATGCATAAAGGATCATCGTGTACGTCTTAATCTGTTGCCAATTTGTGAAATCTACCTCCTCCTCTTTTTCACCAAGTTTCGAGCCACCACCTTACGCCAACACCCATTTTAAGCAAAAGAAAAATATTGTTTACTTTTCGAGCGCCCTATTTTTTCTGCAAGAGTGAGATAAAGTAAGTAAGCATTTTCTTTTTTGCAGTAGTTTTAGCAGCTTAACAACACCGAGATAATGAAATTGTTGCCGCCTCAGCAGCAACAGCAAGCAACAAAAACAAGGCAACATTATCGGAAGTAGTAGAGCGAACAATTCAAACAGAAAAAAGAAAAAGACAAAAAATAATCGTTATGAACAGCTGGTTGCGAAAAAAGAATATACGATAATTCAGATAAAGCGATAGAAGGAAAAACCCATAACAACAATAACAACGACAGACAAATATTAGCGCAATCAGTCTATTGGTCGGTTGGTTCATACGGTCGGTCGGGTGGTCCAACTGTATGATTTACTTTGTCTGGTAGCCCGTTCGAGAATGAAATAATGAGAAATGTCCGCGAAGACCGCGCAACGGCAGACAAAAGGTCGCGCCACATAAAATATAGATGAATAGAAAACATATATGTGTAACAGCTTTCATTAATGTGTAAATAATAATATACATATAATGTGTTTCTATGTATCGGTGTCTGTCTACGCGACGAAATTTTACTACAAAATGAAGGTGGAAACAAACCTCAGTTGTTGAGACATAATTTTCAAATGAATCATATATCTATTAAAAATCAAAAGAAAGGAGAAGAGAAGATCCCTTTATTTCAGTCACCAGCTTCTGTTTTTCAAAATCGATGAAAAATTTTCAATATGGATTTATTCTATTTGGGGTTTCTTTCTTATGCTTCTATTTTGTCCTCCCTAACTGACGTTACCTCTTCTTATTATCTTTCTTATTTTTTTTTTTCTATAACTTCTTGCACAGTCATTTTACCAAATGCAAATAATTGTCCACTAACTGCATGATCAGAGCAATGTAATGGACGAGACGATTTGAAATGACAGACGTGAACCAGACATGAACAGCCCATGCCAAAGGCCAAGCAGCGCACAAACAATCGAACGAGTAGACATCTCAACGATAACCATGTCTTCCAAGAATGATTTGAAGTATCAGCAACCAGCAATTGCTCCCTAAAAGTTGTTCTTCACTTCTTCTCTTTTGCTGCTTCGTAGTTTGCTTCTTCTAGTTGTTCTTCTCCTCCTCATCAGCACTCCCTTTACATCGTGTTATTGCCGCTGTTACGCGTTTAACACTAAAGTAATGCTAATTAATTTAAAAAAAAAACGAGAAAATTACCGACAATGAAAGCAAAAAAAAAACGGCGAAAAAGTCAAAAGAAAATATTCATATTCTTTGATGTTTCGAAGATGTAGAAAAGGATAGAGAATATAGAGAGAAGAACTCTTCTTCAATAAACGTTTGAAGAACGTTTTTTCTTACCACTGCTTTCACAATCAATTAATCAAACAATTAAAAATATTTTAATTTGAACCTAATGAAGTAAAATTAAGTGCATTTTGACTGAATAGAAAAGATAGAATGAAGAAGACATTATTTCCTTCAGGGAAGGATTTTGAACGAACGTGGCAGGATATAAAAATTTTCTGAGTCCTGACAATTACAATGTCGGTAACTAAAAAACAACAACAAGAACAACAATGAGTTATGGCTTCACATAAATTAGAATAATGTTAGGATTACCATTCAATCCATAAATCATACCAGGACACTTCATCAACCGCAGTAAGGGCAATAGAGTAAGGAATGAGAGGCAGGAGAGTGAGATGACAAAAGAGTTCTAGAGCGAAGTAATTGATGGAAACGACTCATATAATTATGACAAGAACAAAGAAGAAGTTAAACAGATTTGAGTTTATTTGAAAAATATGCAAAACAATTAGACAGGCGGTCCAAAAGGTAATCACGAGACAACGATAAATAACCCTCTCATTCTCTTGTACCTAAAATTTTCTTACATAATTCTTCATTTACTTTTAAAAAGAAAAAAGAAAAAATAAAGTTTTTTAATATTTTGTCGTTTGCTGTTACTTTCTCGCCTGAAAGGAGATGATCTGGAAAAGTTGCAACGTGTGATCAATCAACATGTGACTCACTTATTGCATTACAATACGCGTCCGTGAGCCAAAGGCGATGTGCATGCATTCCCCTGTCATAGGAAAAGTTAGAGAAACCGGTGCTCGTGTCTTAATGTGGGAAGTGTCAATATGAATAGATTACTAACCCTACGTTCGAAGCATGTGTGACCAACACTAATGACGAATACTAAACCGAAATAAATTCGAACGAACTCGAACTTCGATAGATCGCTACGAATACTCGCAATAAACTAAATCACGAGGAAACAATCGGAGACACAAGGCCATACGAATCAGCGATTAATCAACAACAGCTCTCACCGATGTGATGGGGCTACAAATTGATCAAGCTACCGCGCAACGCACAACCACAACACGATTGAGACGTCGATGGTGGTGAGAGGAAAAGGAACTGGCTGGAGGTGGTAATGGTTGCGTAAACTCTAATATATTGTCGTCATTGTTGTCGTCATCGTTGTTTTTCTTCCTTGGATGGAATTCATATTGATTTACACTGTTTTACAGAATGTTATTGAACTCCTTGTTCTTTAAGAAGAAGTACATATATATGTTGTTGCTGATTTTGTTTTACTGTAGTCAACTAACTGGCCAATGCACAAAATAATGCATCAAACAAGGATGCACGATTTTAAAAGCGAGTAAAAATACCAATTGACGAGATAAAAGAGCGATCACTGTGTTGAACGTACTCTGAAGGACCCAAATTCGATATTGGCTTTAGTAAAATTATTGCTGGGAAATCCCGAAATGACGAAATATATAATAAAATTATATATTCCTCGTTGATCATAATGATAATTTAATTTCGTTATTAAATGCGAAGGCATGATAAAAACAAAATCGCAATATGCGATTCAGTGCGTTCAAAACGCAAGTGACATCTCCCTAACCGCACAAGAATAACGCAAGAGATCAAGAAAAAACCCACAAAAAACATCAAAAAATCTCTTCATCTCAACAACAGCTGCAACGACAACAAAGACAACAACAAAAACGCGCAAAAATCAGTGAAGCAGACAGCAAAAAACCGCAAAATACTAAAGAAATTAAATCATTATCTGCTCTAACGTCGCGACCGCTGCGACCATAAACACAAACATAATTACAAGCCTTAGAGTGCACCAACAAATCCAGCCGTCTGATTTTGAATTTTGAATCTGAACCTCGGAGCCAACAGCAGCCACCCACCCGTGGCGACGTAGCAACAACAATAACAACGACAATAATAAACGACAAGAAAAAATAAAACCCACAGCAGTAGTAGATCGTAAACTACCTGAGGCTAAATCGGCACAAGCACTCATCATCATCATTCACTATAATTATCGTCAAGAGTGGTGATGACGATGATGATGATGATTATAAACATATGATGACGATGATGATCATCATCATGGTACAAGGTCTCTGCATATTGTAAAGATTATGGCTCGATTCGTTTTGATTTGATTCGGTTTAGTTCAAGCACACGATGAAAACTTGCAATATAAATAATAGCAAATCAACAACAACAACTACAACAAATACAACATCATAATATGTTGTTAAAAAATAAACAAACACATCAATTCATTCAACTGAATTTGAGCCAAGCCGGCATAATTTCAATTGTTTTTATTCTTCGATTTTCAAAGTTTTATTGTCACTGCCAGCAATCGAGCAGAAAGGCGCATATACAAACAGCAGTCACGATCGCAACGGAGCAACAGCAGCAACTGCTCTCTCATTACATGCATTTTCAAATAATTTTTAAACTTGATCTTAACGTTTATTGAATGCCTTCTCCAGCACTTTTTTAAAAGTTCCTCCCTCATCCACCATCGCAGTGATCATTGTCAGTGTTATGGCTATAATTTTTTTCACTTTTGTTGCAAAGTCGAACATGTTCAGTATCGTCGAATGATTTGATCGCATCGATCGATTGCATTGAACGATATGGAAATTACAAAATTACATTCTCAGACTGTATTATTATTGTAGTTGTTTTGAAGATTATTTTATTTTCTAAATTTTTTTCGGTAATTCAATTAACAAATTACTTTGATTTCTTTTTTTCATGGACGCTTGAGTCAATATCGTGTTAACGATTATCGATCAACGTTTGTTCCGACGATTCTGTCAACCTATCTCGATTTTTACCAATCAATTGTCTTTTGAATTCTTCAAACAATTAAAAAAAACAAACAAGAAAAACGTGAGATCTTTTAATTGTTGACTAAGCGTTATTAATTATGTGTTTGTTGTTATTGTTGTTGTAACTTTGTTAAAAGATTTTCGTGTTAGCTTGAGACATATTTTTGAATGGATAAAAGAAAATACGAATAAAAACAATTTGAAAAAAGAGGAACGAAAGAGAGAAACAGAAATGTTTCCCCAAAATCCAATGAGTTTATTAAAAATCACAAACGAGTCGAATAAACTAACGAAAACTTTAAGCTAATGCGGGGCTAATTGCTTGAAAATATCTGCCATTTATCGAGTTATATTTGAAAAACTGTCCAATAATTATTTATATGAAAAAGAAGAAAATATTATTTAAATAAAATAAAAATTTCTTTCAAATCTCAAAGACTTCAAAAGTCTTAAAAAGTCTTAAGTCTTCAAAAGGCTTTAACAAATCTAAAAGACTTTAAAACTCTAAATATATTCCATTTTTGGTTTCGATATATCTTTCATAAATTTTAAATATTTTCCAACCGATATCATTTTGTTACAAATATTTTGATTACAAAGAAATATATAAATATAATTAAGGAAAGCGCTAAAAAAATTATTTACAATAATGGATGTAATAAATCTTGAACATCATAAAAGTTTCTCTTGAAATAAATCTAAACATATTAAAACAAGTCATGCCATTCATATGCTAAGAAATAATTTACACACACTCTGACTGCTGTCAGTGCAATTAGCACTGCTATGACTGAAAGTGTTGTATTGCAACATGTCGACGCCAGTCATTGTTGTTAAATTAACAGCAACAGTAACGGTGTCAGAGTGAGAGTCATGTCTCACATGCAGTTGTGTCACACATTAAAACTGGCTGAATACCTGAATACGATATGTTGACGGTTCGTCTACGATGGGAGAATGGGAGAAATGCGTCACTCGGAAAATTCTTAAGGAAGAAATAAAAAAAAATAGAAGGCAGGAAGATAACAATGATGACGACGATGATGAACGGCTAAGTAAAAGATGTTTTTTATAAAAATAATGAAGTATGATAGATACGAAAACGAAACGATTACCGAGATTTGACATTCAATTCACGTGATTTTAAAAATGGAAAATCGTGTCATTTTAATGCGACTAAATAGAAGAAGTCGGGAAATAAAAAAAATTCATTAATATGATATTTTGTTAGTGTCGGTATTATTTTTTGTGAAATAGACGGATAGGTAGACGGGCAGGAGTGATTTAAATTGACTCATTCGATTATTCTGAAGCACAGTACATTTACTTTACCATACCTGCCAAGCCTCCTCCAACGCCTTCCTCCAAAGGAACCCAAAACCAAAAAATAAAATAAATTATCATAATGATGTAGAAGTAAAGCTAAGAAATGCGTATACTATTTTATAAATGAGATTGATGATTATAAATTTAAAAGACACTTTCCGTAAGTGTGGTGAAAACAGCGAGAGACATTCGATGATTGATGACTTCAGGATATCATCATCGACGCTCGCAGTCATTGCACCTTGCCACGGCTACGAGATTAAGTAATAAATTCATGTGGTCAAATCTGCTTCATTCCTTCCTTTCTTATATTTTCTAATTTTGTTTTATTTGAGCATTTTCTAACATACTTTGTAATGCGTAGAGACGGATTAAATCCATTCGTGGATGAATAGCCAATGAAACCATTAATATGTGATGGTGGTACCAAGTCATACAATACCCAATTCTCATTAGATTTATACAAAATCTTACCTGAAAGAAGAAAAAAAAGAAACAGCAATTGAAATGACATTTTCAATGGAATAACAAAGAAATAGATGTGTCTTTGCAATTCAGTCTGTCAATTAAAAAATCATTTTCAAAAGCAAATTAAAAGCAAAATAATAAAAGCATGTTAAGGCGAAAAAATGAAATAAATAAGTGAAGAATCCAGAGGGGAAAAATCAACAATATCAGAAAAACAATTGACGCACAAGTAATAAAATAATGGGTTTCCTTAGCATCTCATCTCAAGATTGATGATAGAGTATCAATGATTTATTACATTTTTCAATAAAGTTTTACTCTCATTGATATTTTTTGCGTGTGTGTTTGTATATTCCATTATTTATTACAATAACGGTTTTTTATATAAAGGCAAACATTGATTTATTATTGAACGAATTTTTATTCCATTTTTATGACTTCAATTTTAAAAAAACATTTATATGGTTTGCTTAATGAACGCAATCGACAAGACAAAATAAAACTAACTGGATGGACAGACGACGTAAAGGCGACGACTATTTACTCTACTTATTATATTTTTTACGAAAATATATTAGTGTCTGATTATATTAATCTTTATTTATTTGAATATTTCAAGGAAAAACATTTTTAATTGTCTCAAACGATAACATAATTTATAGATTCTAGAGCAATTTATAATCAATCATTTTATTATTATTATTTCTTAGTAATGTTCAATATGAATTAAATAATTCTTTCTTTCTAATTAAATTCTAATTAAATTATTACTAAAATTTTTAATCAAATTACTTCAATGGTAACGAATTTATGGATTTTATAGTATTTAAATTAAATATCGCAATAATTAATCAAGATGATTAAATAGACAAAAGAATCTAGAATACGAAATCTGTTTATGGTAAAGTTAAGTAAAATTTTTTTCTTTATTCTTATCGACTCTACGCCTGAGTTTATCGCAGCAACGATTAAAAGTGAGTGGTGGTGGTAACGCTCACACATTTCCATGTGAAACAAATATTTATGTCAAACGACCAAACCAAATCAATTTTCGAGAGTAGTTTCGAAAACAATGGATTGTTCATTAGCCAAATTAAAAATTGCTACCTACGCCTGCCCCGCCTCTCATGTAACTTCTTTATATTTTTCCTACCAAATTTTATTCGTATATGATACAGACGTCGATGAATATTCGTCGATGAATACTCGTCGACTTCAGTGGAATCAAAATTTGACATTTTTATTTGATTAAAGAAAAAGAATAAAAGTGCGGCGGCGACAAAATGTCAAAAAGTTCCATAGAATAAAGGAGAGCAGACCTTTACCCACTCCAACATTTGAATGAATTGAAAATAAATAAACAGAGTAAAGGGAAAGTGATAAAAGCGTGGTAGCAAACAATGTTTTCCATGAATGAATATTTTGTTCTTTCATTACTCTTCCTGTTAATTTTGCATCCATTGATGACGACATTGAAAATAAAAAGAAACGCGCTTGTTAATCATGTTTCATACTATTTATAATTACGTTTATAATAATTACGTTCATGCTGTGATGAGACGCGTTAATGACGACGGTCATTACAAGCATCAAACATACAAAGAATAAATAAAAAGGTGAAAAAAGAAGAGGAAAACGCAAGACCAAGATCGATAAGGAGTCCACACAGACCATAATAGTAACAAACAAAAGTAACCAACTAATAGATCAATGTCATGAAAACGAGCACAAAAACGAAGGAAAAAATTACAATAAATAGCTGAAAATTATTGCGCCGCTCAAATTCTTGCACCGTAAGACAAAAGATATATCACAATGGGGCTCATCATGGGCTTAACTATTGAAGCACCGTATTGCTGACGAAAATTACGATCATGATCATGAAGACATTGATGGCTTTATTGCTAACAAAAAGGAAGAATATGTTTAAAGCTGAAGACAAAAATTATTGTATTTGGAGACTCTAACGGCGATGGTGTATGATGTATCACACCAACAATGACGATGGTCATCACTGCGATGAAAGAATTTCATATCTTGACCATTAATGAAGATTGAATCAAGGACTAGTCTGAACACGATGACGCTTGTGATAGGGTTTATGAGCTATCACGAAGAATTATGAGTCGTTAAGTTATTGATATCCTTAAGTTCGTAAACTTTTGTTTTATTGTGTGCAGATATTGATGAAGAGGAAAATGTCAAGAAGAACGTAAAGGAATGTCTTTTCAAGAGATTCAATTTCAATTGAAGTTTAAGAAACGACTACACATTTTTCTATCCTAAAATTGCATAAAACCTCCGATTCCATCTTTAACCATTCTGAAGACGTTCTAAATTATTAATATTAACAGTTGCAACAACAACAACAACGCTAGTATGATATAGATACAAGGTGCGAGCTAAGAATTGCATGAATGAACCAATGAAAACAAACGAAGAAAAAAATATGTGAACGAATAAACTGAGTTTCGTAATTGCCAGTCACACCGGCCGACCAACGGATCAACCGACTGAAAGAATGTCGTCGTAACTGAAGAGCAACTCAAACAAATACACGCAACGAACAACAATAACCATGAAGGAAGGAAAAACATACAGTGATTGGAGGAATCTCGAGTTCAGTTAAGGACATCAACTCGTCGAAAGAGAGTCTTTGACCCTTCAAGGATCTGCTGCTTTCGCTGGTGATGGTAACACGTGTTCCTAAGCCCAAGAGACTTATATAAAAATCAACCAATAGAAAAAGGAACAAGAATGGATGGCACGAAGGACAAACGTATGACAAAATCCGTGCTAAGGACAATCAGAAGTACGAAGAAGCAATAGGAAAATATACCAGATATGTTTTTCTTTGTGACGCTACAAATCGTTTGTTTTGTATAAGAGAAAATAGGGAAAACACAATGGGACAAATAGATAAAATTTGGAAAAAATTAAAAAGTTTAAATTGAAAATTGGAGGTTTTTCGCTTTAAAAGTAATACATTAAATTTACTGAATATTTTACGTATTTTCATTTAAATAATTTATTAATTTCAAAATTGAAAACGATAACAACACAATCTCACCGAGAATCGTTAAGACAAAAATCAAGAATATTACAAACAGTAATTTAGTCATTTACGAGGTATATTTACGGGTGCATGAAATGTAATGAAAAGGAAATCCCTCTCCCCCGACATAACCTTGCGTGATTTCTACTATGACGGCAGCCATATACTCCCCCCATCCCCTTTCTCTATCTCTCTTTCACTCCATTATCTTTGAGAATCATACTGAGTCCTTCTTTTAATATAACATTGTTGTTGCTTTAATCCTATTACATTCCGTTGAAAGGAAGTTTTATGCTCACGCTTCGAGACATTGACAGCTTAAACGCTCCAAGAAAATAGTCATAGCGTTATCGTTATCGCTTCAATGAACTGTTCTATTGATGCAAGACTAACTAACCAACAACGAACCAACTAAACGACTAACCATCTAATCAACCAACTAACCAAATAATATAGAAGATCTGTTAGACAGAGAAATCCTTAGGATGTGATATCCATATAAAAAGGTTCTTAATGCTCGCTCCAATTCGGAGATAGAGGAATGGAGAAATATTTAACTAGCATGAGCAATGGGTCAGACATAGTCGGATAGACAGAGGTGGGATGAGGAGAAGATTAATGAGAAGGACATAAATTAAAAGAGACGAGGATACAAATAATGGAAGACCAAACGACGTAAGGACTAAACTTGTTCAAAATAAAAATCATGCACACGCATAATCCAGAAGTGCTTAAGGAAATGTTTCTGACTCTGCATTTTCTTGTTCTTGTTCTGCCTCCATTCACTTTATTTCAACCGAGGTGAGTTTTTTATTTGCTTTTTCCTTTACGTTTTCAGTTTCTAACATGTCGTTTTGGTTCCCCTTAAATCATTAAATCTCTTGGAATTTTTTCATTAAGGTTTCCTTTTTTCCTTAGGTAAAAATTCTGATTCACTTTATGCTGACAGTATTCCTTATGCTTTTGTCAATGTTGTTGCGCCGACTAGTACTATTAACAAATTCACTGCTGGAGTCATAAATATTTTAAGCTGTTTAGAAGCCTTTATTTAAAAAATATATATGAAAGCACTAGAAATACAGTCTGGATTTACGCAATTCGCATTTTTGCTTGCAACATATTCTGCATACGAGAAATTAAATATTTATGTTTTCCTCGGGGAAACATGCCTTGGAGTGGCTGCGAAAGCAATTGTGTTTACTCTGCAACTGAATTGCTGGGGTCAAAACGGAAAAGTCTTAAATCGATACTTAAATGCAGTAAAGTGAACGCTTTGTTTCATCGGAATGTTTAAGATATCACAGACCTCATTATAATTATGGTGATGATAATGACAGTGATAACGGTACTGCCGCTGGAAGATCATCCAAAAATAACATCAAAGAGTTGCAAACCTTGCAAATGATTACATGAAGAAATGCTTTTCCATGAAGGAAAACTTCTTTTAAATTCATTTTCAGGCGAAAAAATAAATAGAAGCGTTTTTTCTCTCTCCTAAAGAAGATATATTATTTAATAAAGAAATAGAAATGAAATATAAGCATAGACAAAAGATAAACACATCGAAAAAATCACACATTCCGACCGAATCGAATAACTTAATTACATTCATACATTTCATTCTGCTGACTATTGTGTCTGTTTACTATTTGACGTTATCATGTCACGTGTTTTGTATTCCTATATCACCAAGCAAGATCCGGATGTGAGCAAAACAAAAGCCGCAATGCTAACAAAAGTAACAAAAAGCCTAAACAAAAAAAAATATCACAAACGCACTAAAAAATTATCAATTTCGCCAAACTCCCAGCCACAAACTAATCATAATCCGAGTCATAGACGGCCGACAGACATTCAGACATAACTTTTATTGCTTGTATTCGCACACATATACGCACATCCATCTGCTTGGATATATGTATACAATATCCAAATGAATGTATGAAACATATTATAAAAACAATTTCCCATAAAATATATTTACAATTCATTCGCTACTAGAACATAAACATTGTATGCACGTATCGCAATACGTCATACCAAAATTATCACTATCCACCGATAGATATAGAAACGAGTATATATGTTCGTACGTATTGTAGAGCAATTGTCTGTGCGAAACAATTATATCCGTCTGTCTATTTATACGTGTGTGTGTGTACGGGTGTCTACCGTCCTAAATTTATTTGTTTGCCATTTCAATTTGTGTCGTTACGTTCATTCCACGTGTCGTTTACATATCGATAAAAAAATCAATATAGATAACAAGTCGAAGAAGAAGAGAAAAGTAGAGTAGTAGTTGAAAAAATCTAACAAAAGTTGAAACGTACATCCACTGACTTGACTTCTTACTAATCAATAATTAGTAACATGTGCGTAAAACTACAAAAAATCCGAACCGAATCCGAATGAACAATAACAACATTTAGCCACAACACACACAATTGCTGTCGGCGCCCTCCGCCACCAGCCACCAATACGAAGGCCACTGATGTCCGAGATAGTGGTTTCCCATTAAACCGTCCTCCACGAGGGTGAAGAAAAACACTTCAAAATGAAATATTGGAAGCATTGTATGAAAACACAAAATTCTATAGCTTAATGTTTTTATTGTAAATATTTCAACTTGAACTGAAGGGTTAGTCACGCATTTTTCTGTCTTCTTCTCACTTCTTTCTTTTATCACTGTCATTAACATATGGTAATGCTGTTATTGTTGTTATTGTAACGTGCACATACAGTAGCCGAGACAGTTGAAATAATTTTACGACATATATCAAAATACATCTATATTTATTGCATTCCAGTAGTTGTTGTAATTTGAGATTTTATTATTATTGTTAATGTCATGTTCGTGTGCATTTAAGGCGACAGTGATGACAATATTACTTTCAAATGTAATGAAAGAAATCATGATAGAATGAGACAAAATGACATACACAGTATTCTCACAATCGCAGACAGTTTCAATAAACCGCCTCTCTCTATCCCACCCAATTAATGTAAGGTCCTTTAACGTCTCCAACAAGCATTTATAGAAACTACATAAATATAAGATTGTTAATAATGCGATTGTTCTCTTAAATAGTTAGCCCATAATTTTCTTCACTGCAGTTGTTAAGCGCCCTAACATTATTACTGATAACGGCCAATAGACGATCTTCTGCCCGACGGACTGATCGAGCAAGTTTAGCGTTAGACTTTATCCTCAATTTTAGTTTGAAGGAAAAATGTATTGGATATATCTATCTTCTCGTATATCCTGATATTCCACACTAAATATACTGCGTGTTCATCGCATCCGTTTTCGTTTACGCGACATATTTTACCGACTTTTGTCTTTCTCCACAAGAAGAACAATGAAAATAAAGAATGTGCATCGACCGCCACACAACAGAATCATGTTAAAGGAAGGGGGGGGGATGACTAAAGCCACGGTGTAAATTATGATATCGTATGGTCAATAACACACATTGCACTTGTTGTCCCAAAATAAATGCATGCGACGGCAGCTGATTCGCATACGTAGTGGACGACTTGTATAATCTGCATATTCATATATATTCCCGTCCGACAGCATCCTGCCACCATCTCTAATGTACCGTCTGCGTCTATGTTTTCCCCTATCATTTTTATCTTATGCTTCAGCCTACAATCGAACTTGATCCACACTTTGATTCTGCTATTCTGCTTCATCAACCTTTTGCTCCGTTTATTCGGGTTGATAACGTCTGCTGTTTGAAAAACATACAACAAAAACAATAATGAGATATACCATCAATAAGACAAACGAGATATCAAAAGAATGATAGGGGGGGAGAGTAAAACGAAACAAATAAAAATATTGCCTCTTAGAAACAAATCTTCCGGCAGCAGGCCGAGATGCAGTTCGAGATTTTTCGTTGCTTCAATTGTTGCCAACAATGTTGAGCAGGTGCGTTTGACTGATTCCCATGCATACCGGTTGGGTAACACGTTATCGTATCGTGTACACAGTTTTTCCGTAAGAAGTCTTCGATATTTTGATTAAAGACAGTGTACGGTGCCTTCTAATGTTGCCATCCTGTGCGCTAGACCTGTGTGCTCGCCTGGCTCTATTATACTTCCAACATTCTAAGGTTGCAGACCTTCAATTAGAGCGCTTGTTTCTTTTTAGTTGCAGATATTCCTTGTTTTCGAATGAAATGAATGTCGTTGTCCGGTTTCCTCCCCACCGTTTCAGATGTTGTTGTAGTTGTTGTCAGCTTTACGACTGTTTAATACAATTTAGTGTAATCGTTACGTAATTATTTATGTTGCTTGTGGCCAATTGGTTCGTTTTATGTAAAATCTCTGAGAAAAAATTCACAACCGATGTTTTAATAATTTTTCTTCTTCCTCGTTGTCGGCTTCTTCTTCTTCTTCTTGTGTACACTTCTTATGCCAGAAGAAAACGTTTGTAAATTAAAATTAATATATGTAATACGCACAAAAACAGACAAGACTAAGAATTACTAGCAGAGATACAAAATAAGATTAATTCTTCCTCTGTTATCATTCACTCAACTCTTTTCTCTTTCTCTTCCTTTAATAGGCCGAATATTCACCTCATGTTGAAATTCCAACCAATCCTATTCATTCAAATCACTTGAAGTTGGAAATTAAGAACCAAATGTATGACAATAAATTTCACCACTAAATTTGTAATTTTGAGGAACAAATACCATTATGAACTGATATAACGATAATCTCATATTCATCAATCTTTCTAATAATCCACCATTATTATTACAAAAATAAAGCATCATGCTTATTGTTCCTTTATAGAATTTAATAAGCGACTGCTGGTCGTCACGTCAAAAGCTCTTTAAGCAACCGTTTATTAAGAACGTACTTAAGTCAAAATTAAAAATTCAAAGCTGTTATTATTCTATTTGAAATTAGTGTCCGTTGTCTTCTAAAAGACACATAATTTTGTTAAAAACTGATTTGTTGTTTTACAAAATCTGTAATTATCCATATTTTAATCTGACGTTTCGAGCTGAAAAATTGTTCTATATACTAAGATTTACCCTATATTTCATCGTATACTTATATATTTCGAAATACTTATTTTTTCAACAAATTATCAACTCAAATTTTTTTATAAAACTGTATCAACCAGACTAGTATTAAACCATAAAAATATGTCCTCATTCTTAATAAATTGATCAATTAAATTTTATATCTATTTTTTTAAGAATTTTTTCATGTTGTTTTTGTTTTCAATTTGAAGAAAAATGACAAAAAAATACGAAATTTTTTATTTTGTTTGAAAATAATGTGATAAAATAATTTAACAATAATTAAGATTTTTTAAAAGATATAAGCTACTTTTCTGAAAAATATCGAACACACACGACTCAAGATAATAATAAATGACTTAGCATTTATATGTTGCTACTTTTGGTTGTTTTTCTTACTACAGAAATTTTATAATATTCTAACGAATCGCTATTGGTGCCTATGTGAAAAATTTAACTCAAATTAAGGCGTCAAAATAAGTGATGGTACGATAATCATTTTCCAATCCAGACAGAAAAATACTGACAGACAAACAGACACAGACTTCCTTTGATTATTATTTGCTCTATAGCCGAAATAAATAAAATAAAACTAGTATTGATCCAACGACGATCAGTTAAAAATATGATGATATTTCCGGTAAACCACATTAAGCCATCATTCACATTCTCCAAATTAATGGCGTGGCATTTCAACAATTCTTAGAAATTGTAAACTCATTTCGAAGAATTTGCGACAAATGAAACGGTGATAATAAGATTATCACCAATAATCCAAACATCATGACAAGGAATGACTGAGCTCAATAAATCATAAACCGTTATCACGTTCAAAATTGAAAGGAATGAGAAGAGTCGAAAGTGGGGGGAACTCTCATTAGATCAAGAAAAGACCGGTAAAACAACAAAGCAAACGATGAAGTGATTCGCGATGACTAAGTAATAATTAAATTAATTTTATTTATAGAACCCGCATCAATCGATAAACCAGTTAACCGATGAATGGATGGAACCAAAACCAAATGACCAATTAAACAACCAACCAACCAAACAACTAAACAACCAAAACAACCAACCAACTAATCCACTCCTCTCTCTCTTTAAACAAATCATACCGGACAAGCTGTCATTCCAGCAGGTGTGAATTGTCAATAAGCAAAGTAAATCAACCAAGAATGGCTTTGCAAATAAAGGTGTCACCATTCCTCCGTGTCTCCGATGACACCGATATAATTCACAAAAAGTTCAACAATGGCGCGACGTCTCAAGTTAGTTCCCCGATACCGGATAATGGTGATGAAAAGAGTTGGAGTGATAGTAGTCGTGTTGGCGACGGTAACAGTTTCGACAATGTGCAAGCTTATTAACCGAATTATGAAGCCGCTGAAGTAAAAGCGTTATAAGAGCAATATTACTGAGGCATAGTATTGCTGAAGGAAACTGTTAAAGAACACTTATTTTAATGAGATCTCACAGATTTAAAAACAGACTGAGACAGAATGAGGATGAGAACTACCCCGAAGTTAGCGAGAAAATCTCTAGAAATATTCACATTCATGAACTCGAGCTTCCTAACACTATCGGGGGATTAGTCAGAATTCGTAAATAGAAGAAACGTTCAATAGAAGTAACAAAAATATCTGTAAGATGTACAAAGGAAAAAGCGCTCTTCGTCTTTTTGTTAGTATTATTCCATTCCATAGGAAACATTTCCTTTTTCTTCTTTTTCGGGTATAATTCCATTCCTTTGAAGGGGCTTGCACTGAGTGTCACCTTACCAAAAAAAAACCAACGTCCAACCGACGTTTTCTTGAAATTTGTTGAGTGTGAAAAAGAGTGAGAAAAGCCTTAAGCAAATACCTTCGCTTAAAAAGCGACAGACAAAGAATTGAGGTGATTGGCGTCTTATAGTGACACACTTTAAGCGTTAAAAATTGAAATCGCCTGAAGTCTGAAATCGCCTCATCAGTTTTACAATTGTCACCAGCATAAACATTGTCACTGCTATGGCCACCACCTTCTTCTCATAACCTCAAGCAACTTGAATGTAACCGAATATGTCTGAACCCAGCCCAGTACGCGACTCTTTTGAGATTCCCAGCAATTCCACCCAACCCAAAAATACATTCATTCCAAAACCACACAAATACCGCAAATAAAGAATTCCGATAGATATTAGTTGGTTCGTCAGTTAGTCAGTCACAAGTGGTGGTCAGTTAGTTTTCTCTCAAAACATGCTATCATTGCATGCAACATGACTGCCATCTCTCACAGTCAGCTCGTTTACTTGATGAAACTTTATTTTATAAAGCCCGGTCAAAGCAACTTGTGGTGGCTTAAAAATACACTTTATTGGTGGCGGTGGGGGTGAGTATTAAAAGAGGTAGAGAGAGCAACACATTTCCTATGTGTTTCTAAATTTTACTTTATTGGCAAAATATATTTTTAGCTGATTAAAGTCGCGCCAATGCACAAGAGTAGTGTGACGCGACGACGGTGTCATTTTTTTCCATGTTTCGCCAACATACAGAGAAAATTAAGTAGAACCCTGTTAGAGGGCTTAAAGATGGCAAATGAAAATTCCAAATAAATGACAACAATTTAAGCTGTTCTACTTGTGGCTCATTTATTAATAACGGCATTTAGACCGCAAGAGCGAGACGGATTTATTTTAGAAACAATTTTTGATAAACACCATGAAATGAATTGATTGAAACTCGACTAGCATTAACCGACAGGATTACCAAGCTCGAACTCAAACGAAGCATTAAAATTAAAAAATTTATCAAAGCCTAAAAAATTAGAAAAAATTGATTAATCCAAATTAATTACGAACAGAAAACGTTAGTTGGTTTGGAATTTATTTAGGACATTTTTTAACTTCACGTTATTTCCTATAAATGACTTAAAGCCAGCCATAAAGAATATTTGAGTTTTATTGTAAATAATTATTTTAATTAAAAGTGATTTTCCTTAAATGTTTGAAATACTAAGAATGTTTAATCGCTCCACATAATCATTGGATATTCCTCAAATATATTTATCGTCTTCCTTCAACATGACGCGGCGTTTAATTCACCCAAAAAAGTTATCAGACCTTTAATTCTAAATCAGGTTTCTAAAATGATGATAAGGTTTTAATAACCAAGAACCCGCTTTTTCAAGAAAAAAACCCCACAAAAACCTTTTCAATGTGAAGAAATCAAAGGCAGACGAACTTGACGAACGAACGAACTTCATTGTTTTCTTTCCTTTTTTTCGCAGGTAATTCATACCTAAAGCTACGAGACTGGAAACGATTAAAATGCCAAGCTAATAAAACTGAAATTAATGCCTTGATTTGCGCATTTGTAAAAAACAAGATTTAAAAATACTCAAATCAGGTTTCATAAAGTTTATATTATATATAAAAAAACAAAGATTAATTAAACCTTGAGACACTGAAACCGTAAACTCGTTGCCCAGACGCAACAACAGAAACGACCTTTGTCGACAGAGACGACGAGCTTTTTTACTCTTTCGAAAAGGAATAACTTTTTCTTTCATTATCTTCTCTTTATGTTCCTCATTTTTTTCATGTTGAATTTTTTTTATTTTATGTTGAATATGGAAAAAAAATTTCATTAAAAAAGGCCAAACCGGCTTAGGTGAAAAGCACCGTAAAAAAAACAAGGGCAAAAAACAAAACAATCACTCTTATGACTTGAGACAATGCTAAAAATCAACAGCAATAGTTATTCGAAAGTCATGAATGACAATTTTGAGAAAAAAGAAAATTAAATACAAAATAAAATAAAAATCAAATCAAATACAAAACATCACGAAATCAAATAAAATTCAAAATGAAATAAAAATCAAATAAAATTCAAAATGAAATAAAAAAATAAAAACCAAAAAACCAGACACAATGAACACAATATTTGGTGAATTGTGCTGAACAACGTGAACTGATTGTTTTGTTAATTTCTTTTATTTAATATTTATTCGCTCGAAACGTTCGCAACACGTGAAAGAAAACAAGTAAGAACACTAACTCAGTTATGGTATAAGTTCATACACCCTACACCGGTAATTGAAATTTATGGTTTAAATCTAATAATCAGTAGGCGCAACACGTCTCTCTTTTAATATTACAGTTCCCTTTTTTTGGCAAAATAAAATGTACTAACTAATCTTCAATAAAAGTGCTCTCTCTCTTTCACCACTCCCACTTTTTGGTGGATTTATAATGACAAACACTGGCGGTCATGATATCATTGGTAATAGTATTCTCTTTCTTCATATGTCTCCTTATTATGTCTGGCTTTTCAGTTGGTTTCCGCATCGTCATTCATTTTAAACCGATATGACAACCGCTTAAATAAAGGCAATCTAAAAAAATATACACTACACTACACTACATACACTACTACATACATACGAATAAATTATTTACTGTAAAATGACAACAAATACAAGGCAAGGCAAGTGAGTTCAACAATTACCACGATATGTTTTTTTTTTTTTGTATTAATTATTTCACTTAGTTTTTATGTCTGGTTTGTTTACTGAACAAATTTCGGCTGGTTTTATTTTCGATTTGGATATTTTTCTTCTTATTATTAATGACATTTTATTATTTTAGTCGCTGCCGATTAAGCTTAGGTTTCTGTAAGCATTTATTGCGTTTGAATACATTTCAAATGTGTTTTTTTGTAATTTTGTACTTCTTCGATTATTTTCTTCGTCCACAATTTTTCACTTATTTTGGAACAGAATCTCTTTTTTTTTGTAATTTGGAATAGTATATGATTGTACTAAAAGCATTAGTAAATGATTTTATCACGCAAATATATTCTCAATAATTAATTAAATTTTCATTCATTTTTATCGTTGGTTTGGTTTTTTCATTTAACTTTTAAATTTAATTTTAATTTTTTTATATAAAATCAAACAATTGAAATACATAAAATCCAAAAGAAATTGAATACAAAAAATGTAGATTTAAAGTATAATACGTTCAAGTTTCTATCTATTCGACATCAAATAAATCTTGTTACATTGAATTTCTTCTAAAGTTTCATAATATTTTCAACTTCACCACATTTCCTAAACTCACCACTATCATTCTGTCGCGTTGGATTCTGCCACAGTAATTCCATTCGTCCATAATTTATGACACCTCGATGAAAAAGAGGAAGAAAACTATGCATCGAATAAACCACTTCGAACGATGAGCTTAGAAATCCCTGGCGATCGATCCAGTAAACAGTAAACAACAACAACAACAACGCATTTTGCATGCGTCTGCAGAATATACAGTTTAAAAAAACAGTTCAAAAGAAAAAGAAACAAAAACGAAAGGAAAATAAACTAACGACATAAGCATTTACACGCCACACAAAATTATCGACATCGATCGGCCATATCACGAACATAACGTAAAAACTGAAAACACAGACTAAAACACGCTTTGATAAAGGGACGGCAAGAGGGAGGCTCTCTCTTGGCATGTGCTGTCATTCGATGTTAAGCAATTCTAATAGGATTGAAGATCTCCCTACGACCAGTTGTAGACAACGTCAAAACCAGTAGCCGCCGCTCATTGTACGTCATAAATTTCGTGCTTATACAGAAGCTCATCCAGTAATTAAAAACGAAATAAATAAAAGCAATAAAAAGGCGCAGACAGTCACGAGTTATGGAAGAGAACGACGATGGTGGCGACGACGAGTTTAAATTGTGTTCGGACACAGAAACGAGTTCGGAATTGAGGATGTTCGTAGAGGCACACATTTCAGGTCGGATCGGCGGCCGTCAGGAGGCAGTAGGCAGACACCTATAACTACAAATTATCATACAAACTAGTATTCGCTTCGGGCCACTGGATTTGTGTACACGGTGCAGCAGAAGGATACCAGCTAATTGTATTCATATTTTCAAAATTATCAGTCTGAGATGGCGCCAATGAATGCCATCTATTTGTGGCACGTCGAACGAATGCAGCGATGTTTCTGCGGCAAAAGAATTTCTTGTTCATTTAATAGCCTTTATTTATAGTTTTTGTACAAGAAAATCATGCAGAGATTATGATTATCTTTACTAGTGCTGACTTATACATGAAAATAGCTAATCACGGAAGCACAAAAATGATCCGGAAGGGAAAAACGAAGAGAAGGTTAAGCAACTGCTAAAGCTATTGCTTCCGTGAGCAATCGAAGAATCTTTTCGGCATTAATTCTTACAGATTTAAATAAAACCGGCAGTCGGATCGAGTCGCAATTCGGTATTCCAATGAAAATACTGGTCATAAATTGTTCCAACGAGCAACTGAAAGCAATACTTTCTCTTCGAAGCATCCCAGAGGCGCAAGATTTATAGGATTCTTTTTCATACCAAACAAATTTCAAATAAATTTTTAGGATATTCGACAAATTGCGTTGTTCACATCATCAGTAAATTCAGCACCAGGAAGAATATGACCGTCATATCTACTACAAAACCCAATGGGTAGGTCAAATATGGGCATTCATAAAACCTCTCAATCCAACCCCTTCCCAGCATCTTTCCATTCCTTTCGAATTTAATGAGAGAGATGATACAATAAAATCTTCTTCATTCCGAAAGACGAGAAAATTTCTTATGCAGAAATTGGCCTGACAATAAACTCAAACGACCCATTAGATGCTATAATCATAAAAATTAAGAACCATAAAAATGAAGAAAAAATAGAAAAAATTCAATAAAACTGTTTACGAGATGTAGCGTCGAAAAAGGAATTGGTTAGTAGGTAGAATAGGCTTAGCAGCTCGACAAACCAATCGAAGCTAACAAACACACACACGTACTCACACACACGCACACACACATAACCTTAACCATACTTGGCAAGATATTCCAAGTGAAGGAACGAAGACAAATTATTTACTAACCAAACGTGATAGAAAGAATGCCCACCAAGAAAAAGGCTATCATGCATGTTATCAGCTGTCGCTTCGAAAAATTCACCAAATGATACTCCAAAAACTAGCAGAAGACACGACATCCCGATATCCATTGATAGACTGTCCGGTAGACGCTATTGCTGCTACAACATGACAACGTTGAACGATAGCAACAAAAGGAACGAGAATGGAATGACAAAATCATATCGCAAGCTCAAACATTTACTACGACCAAATAGAATGTCTTCCGATTTAAACTCAAGGCTAAACTAAGGATTAAACTCAGCTTCTCCAAACTACCGCTAGAGATATTCTGACACCTTATTGGTATCGTTCTCATTGGTAATAGAACCAAGTCCTATCGAACCTGGCTTAGGCTTTATCGAATTATCGCTACGAATTCATGTCAACAGCCTGCAGGTTGCCGCGTTTCTAAAATAGACATTTAAAACTGTGCGACGGCAATGGAGACAAAAGCTAAGAAACTAAGAATAAATAACCTAACCACGAATGAAAGCCAGACTACGACTGACAGTTGTTGGTGGCTGCCGCCAATAACGAATGAAGA
The DNA here is from genome assembly GCA_963966595.1 of Physocephala rufipes. NCBI lineage: Eukaryota > Metazoa > Arthropoda > Insecta > Diptera > Conopidae > Physocephala > Physocephala rufipes. Next base: position 44,571,539 of record OZ016502.1, on the reverse strand, counting down.
CCTTGCCGAATAGGATGTGGCTATGGCCAAAGTCTTGACCCAATACAAGGCAAAAGAAACAGAAAACTCAAAAAGAAACCAGAAAGTGTGGGCGAAAACTAGGGAGAAAAACAAAATGCAATCTCTTCACAACCCGAAATCGAAAATGAAACAAGAACGACGACAATAACAACAATTTAGTCCCACCAAAGCGAGACTAAACTGTTGAAAAGCGAGCAAGTAGAGCATGTATGGACTCACGCACTCACATATTCCCACATGAAGGACCAAGATCGTTTCATTCGCTTCTTTTTCATTTTGGACTCTGTCTGTTCTTTCCGCCCGAATTTCGTAGTTTTTCTCTATTACGATCGCCGGATCGATTTATTAAATTAGGGATAGGTGAGACAACCAATCGCTTCGAAAGATATCGACGGCAACATTTACCGTAAGTTAGTCTAAATCGCTATAGATGAACGAATCGATTGCAATGAGTTTTTTGAATGCAAGTTCGTAAGTTGACCATACGGATCAATCATCATCAGTTCGAATGGTCGTCGAATTATTCAAAAACTTAACCAATAATGATAACTACTCAACAATACTTGGAGAATAATTTATGCAGAAACGGACTTGGCCCGAATACCACCGCCGTTTTTCTTAATGTCAAGCTGCAACGACATAAGCAGAAGCAATGATCACTCGCACATCTCCACGTCAAACGACGGCTAAGTTCCGACGGCTGATTAGACAAAAAAGAAATGCTAACCTTCCTTCGGCCACGGCAATTGAAATAACGGCCCCCTGATATTTATTTTACTGCCACGATTGTACAGTTGGAGGCCAACTGCCAAGCACTAGCATCCGACAAAGCATAGTTTGTGGTCTTACCCGAACAAGTAGATAAGGGGCCAACAGGACCTCATAGCAATAGCGCAACAATTGGTCTCGCGATGCTTTTTCTACTGCAGTTTTTTTAGTTCTGCAATCATTGCTGCTGCCAAGAGTGTTTTGTAAAATGAGTGTACGTAGAACTAAAGGCTATCAGATGTAGCTAGACGGTAAGCCGATCGGTGAGTCGGTTTATCGGGTAATCGGTCAGTCGATTGGTCAGTTGGTCGTGCTTTCGACATCATTGCCATTTGTTTGTTGTATGTCCGTCATAAATTTTCGTCGACATTCTTGACGGCCTAGCGGCCTGGCGGCTTAACGACCTGACGGCGAACACACATCCGACGAACGAGCGTAATCATCACAGTGAACAAAAAGAATAAGGAAAGAAGATTCAGCAATGCATCGCACAGTTTTCCTGCGCTATTGCTGCGCGAGTAGTAATTTGGAATTGTTGTTGGCATCGCATTTTTTGTTTGGAGTAACAACAGTATCGAATTTCATGGCATTGCCGGCACATATAATTTCTGCGGTAACGTCAAAACGTCGGCACTATCAGCGCGGAGGACAGCAACATAATCATTGCCATAATCAGGGTCATCATTTTCGGTAATGGTCACTCACTCACGATGAAGAGTTTTACAGAAACGTATTATATACGTTTGCAGGAGATTGCCAATGCGACAAAAGGAACAGCTGATGAAGCAAAAGATTACATTGTAAGAACAATCAAACCGTCCAAGCTTAAGCACTAAGAAAATTATTCCCGTATAAAAGACAAAACATGGAAAGCAATGGTAGCAATCACAAAGCAAATATTATGGTATTGAATCAAAATGAAAAAATCAAAGGAATAATAAAAAGTGAAAGAAAAGTTCGATTAATGCACCGATATTCAATGAGTGTTAAACTAAATAGAATAAAATTAATTAAGCGTGTTAATCCAGTATCGTATCTTGCCGCCGCACAGTGGCAGATATTTTGAAATAGCGGTCAAAAGTCTATATCTTCTGAACGCGTTAAATTATTTAATTTATTTTTTTTTTCTTTGCTACCCTAATCTTTAGCTTTAATTTCATGCTACAACCATTAAAATTGACATGGGGGAACCAAAGATATGACAGATTTTATCAACCTACCTCGTACTTTTACTACAATCTAAATCTTTCTAAGCATATCCGTCATGAATAAAGAACACTGCAAACATACTGCGTTTTTTTATAAATGTTGTGTTTTTTGAATACTTATATTAATTATTTATTATAATAATAAAGGCAAAATACAAAGATATATAATTTAAGATTATAATTCAATAAATAAAGACAAAATATTTACATGTGTATGCAAACTAAGCAATTTTTACAAAATGTTCAGCAAAATATTTTTGTTGGTCGTCTAATAGTAAATTTTTAGCATCATTATCCAATTCAATTGATGAAGACTTCCATTTTTGACGAATATTCGAAATATATGGATCTGATGTGCAGAGCAAAACTGTAAGAAGATCCTCATTCGTACAATATCTTGACATTTTTCTTGTGTTGTGCTCACGAAAAAATCTATAATCCTTATTTCTTTTCTCTTGTGCTTCTTCGGAAAGATCACCTAGTGGAAGCAGACTATGTTCAATTACTTGTTCTCCATGATACAGAACTTTATGTATTGTTGATGGCATATTCCTCCAAGGGTATTTTTCGTTATATATCTCTGCGGTTTTCTTAGCATATATTCCGAATTTCTTCGCATCAATCATTTTGCTGCATGCTATAACTTCTATAATTACTTTAAACCGCCTTATTATTTCAATATCCACTCCTGTTATGAAAGCTGCAGTCTCAGGATCAGAGAAAAACCTTCGAGCAGTGTTTCCATCATTTGTGTTACCCTCTCCTTGTTTTGGTTGGTCAATTATCAGACCTAGTTGACGATATTGCTCCTGTATTTCTCTTTTCCTTATGTTTCTTTTTTCCAGATTCAATTCATTTCTTCTAACTGTTCCTGTAGCTCCGAATTCCAAATCATAAGCCAATTTGAGAATATGTTCCATGAAACGAATTCTAGTGTGAAGAGGGGACAATCCAAATTCGTACGCATCTTTACAGTCATTATCACTTGGTGGTACTTGGTTCAATTTACTCGAGGTTTGGTGACATATAATGCAGCTAGATGATGCCTTAGTATCCGTTAAGGCTTGTCCTACTTTTCCATCAATCATAGTGAGAAGAAGTTTGAAATCTATTTGAATACGATGTCCATAAATCTCAAAAAATACTGGCTGCAGTTCCTGAATTTGGCTTTTTATTTTATCAACTTCTTCGACTATGACATCTTTTGTCTCCTTTTTGAATGCAAATTTAATTGGTCTGCAATATTTTGTTGAAGAAGGTGTTTCATTTCTCCATATATCTTTGCTGGTTGACGGCTCAGGTTCTATTTTATTTTTCCTTAATCGCAAAGGAACAAAAGAAATCATAAACAAGTTGCCGTCATTTGAATTCTCTGCGTTAAATTGTTTATATTGCTTCTGACCAGATGATCCGTCACATCCCCACTTAGAAACAAGAGTAAGATTGCAATCGCCAAGACTTTTTAGACAATTTTCATCTAATGAAAGCAATAATCTCTCGGCAGTGTGCTCTAGAAGATCTTGTAATTTAACCTCTGCTGAGCTTGGAGTAATTTCGATCGCACTTTTCGAAGGTAGGCAGTCTTTTTTTATAGCAATTATTTCGTCGTATGATGGAAAGATGTTGCATTTTTTTCCATTGGCTCGCTTGCGTAATTCTATATACTGATTTTTAGTCAATTTTAAATCTAGGAATAATGCAAATGCTTCATCTGGGGTAAACTTTTTTTCTTCAGTTGGAGTTTTAACGTTGGTCAGTAATCTTTTTATGCGTTTAGGGGTAGCTTCCATTACTTTCTCAATTAGTTGTCCTTTTTATTTTTTGATGGACCTAGTTGATGAAGAAATGATTCCTTTATTATTTCGGTGGATATTTCTTCATTGATGTTGCCAAGTTTGCGCCTTCGAGATCGTTCACTGCACTCATCAATCGATTTCCTTGGTCGACCAGTCTTCTCGCTGCCTTTATCAGTAGTTTCATTTTCAAAGACGAGTTCAGTTTCCATCCAATTTTTATAGCGTTGGTACATCACCTCTTTTTTTCGATGCACATCCTTATATCGCGTTTTCAAATGCGACAAAAAAGTTTTTATTTTATTTGTATATGTTTCAATACGTTCTTCATTACAAGAATCGCAAAAAGTTTTACTGAGAATATACGAAATAACATCTTGGTCCTCTTTTCGTACAAAGTAAATATCGGCCAAAGTCTTATATGTGAACTTCACCATGTTTTTATCAACACTACAGAAATTATATTTTGGCAGCGCTTTAAATACTCTAATCTTCACACATCCTTAACAATATTTGTAGGTAATTATTTGGTCATAAAATTGGTTTTTTTCTTCATAAACACTGCTACCTGATTCATCAAAACGTTTAAACTTTACTTATACCCATACCCTACCATTACCTAATGTTTTAGGTACCTGATAATTAAGTATAGGTACCTAATAACTAAAAATACAACACTTATTTTTCCAACGAAACAATCATTTAAAGAAACAAAATACTCATAATCATTTAACAGCCAAAAAAAAAAACATGAAATAAGAATCCTTTAATTTTGCATTAGATGACTTTGTGTCATAAAAAATACTCCAGGTACCACATCCGCAAGCTTCCGCAAATAAAACTATATACAGAATCTAGAGAAAAGACTCAGCTATGCGATCGTGTAAAATTTGTTCTGGACGACGCTGGCCCTTTTGATTCCCGATCCAATTTACATGAAAATTTATTGAAATTTGGTACATTTTTTAAATACCTGTTACATATTATTAGTAACGCTTATTTAACTTAGTTTAATATTATTTAAATATAAAATAGATTAGAAAAATAAATAAAAAAGACCGGAACTTAATATCAGCAAAACTCGCCGAGTTATAATTATTTAAACTATAAAAAAATTACAGAAAATCAAAAATTTTAGGCCAAAACAGAAAAGGACTAGCTTTGATTGTCCTGTTTTTAGTGAAAGGATCAAATTAGAGCTGTTATTTTTTGGCACCCTAGGTTCTGATGTATTATCTTTCATATAAGCATACTAATTGTAAAATTGGCGACTGTGAAAAAAAAAACTTTTGGCCGCTATTTCAAAATATCTGCCACTGTGCGCCGCCAATTTTCATTTGTCAGACACATAGGAGTTAAATATATAGCAATGTAGCGGCTCATTCGATAAACGGGTAGATCAATGACAGCGGAAGGAAGTTCCAACGAGTAGCTTGTTGCCCATCAAGTCCATTGACTTGACTCGACTCAATCCGGGACTGTTGAATTTTGTATAAAAAACGTAATATATCCAGGACAATGTAAAAATGGGCGCGTATATAAGTGTATATTCTTAATATGAGCATACGCGTGTGCGTTTGCGAAAAAGAAACCACTTGAATTTTGATGAGCAACTTTATTCGAGGGCTCTGATTTTGCGGTGGGAATGAAATAGAACGACTGTGACTGTGACATTTGTGACATCGAACGTTTATGGAAGTATAAGAGGCAGGCTGACAAAGCAGCAACGGCTGTTATGTAAAAATGGCGGCAACAACACGAGCAACAAATGTATTGTTAACGAAAATCCCATTAATCATGTCTGCGACGAAGCGTAGAGAATACAGTTTTAATTTTTTTTTTTGCGATCATCATGTTTATAATTTCATTTTGAGAGCGGCAGGAAAAGCATTAGCATAAACCTTGCAAGGCAGGGGAGTAGTAGCCGGAGCAAAATAAAAAAGATTTACATTTTCTAATAAAAAAGGAAAAGGTATATTCCTAATATATTTTAAATATGCCAGAGGTCAAATTGTGAATCAAGCGAAGGAACCGTTAATTTAAATAAAATTAATTTAATAAAAAAATTGTATTCAACATTTCACGAGAGAAAAGCATGCACCAGGTATACCGGTAGGATACTCGGCCGGCAAATCAAGAGAAGATATTGTAGAGGACGAGACAACAACAACACAGCAAACACTTCGAAATTACTGCAGTTCTCAGAAGAAGCATATTTACCATGACAATCGTCCCAACGACATAACTACCAGCAGCAACAAGAATAATACCCGAAACAGCTACAACAATAACATTCAAGGGTAAGCACAAATACAAGCAGCACAAATTAATTGCATTGCATACTTTGCGGCTTTTAAGCACGAGTTACGCCCGCATTAAATCAAAATAAACTTAAGTGAGAATAACTGAAATGAAAAATTTATGTATAACTAAAAAAGGATATATAAGAAAGCATAAAAAGGAATAATTTTTATTTTATTTCTGCTGTAGGATTGACGTTGCCAGGAACTCCATCCCGGACCTGAGCATTGTTTTTACTAATTCATTAAATTTCACTCGACTTTCGGTTCGTTGGCTCTCAGAGGAGTTAAGTGTTTTTTTTTGTTCGGCATTTTCCTTTGCTTCCTTCCTTTCATTCCATCTCTCTCTCTCTTTGCTTCCGAAGGAAGCTCTGCAGGAAAGAGCCCGATCCTGCCGGGAAAGCGCCCTGCCGCATCCTCATGGTTGTTGGAGATGCTGAAGCTTAACGAACTTCGAGAGGTTTTCGTTGTGTTGTGTGTGTTTTGGTGGTGTTGGTGTTGTTGTTCTGTTCAAACTTACAAACAAGTTCAACGACACCCTAAATGTGCTCGAAAACAATAGCTGATGGAAATGGACGCATTGACCAACCCATAAGTTGGAAATGGATCCATAGATGAATGAATAGATGGAGGGACGATAGAAAAGGACAAATGTCGAAAAACGAATAAACAGGTTGACTCTTATGGAATGGAAGAAAAGAGAAATTACAAACCTCTGACAGCATCGAACGACCTGACGTGACTGACGTGATTGACGTTAGTCGATGCTGCAATGGTGCTAATGGTGATAGAGGGGAGAGGTTAAAATACGATTAACCACGTCAAATTAAGCACGCAACCATGTGTAAGGGAGTTTGCTACAGTTGTTCCGGGAGATGGAACGGAAAGTGCACATTGTTTTGGTAACTAAATGCGCTTCGTGATATAAAAAGAAATGTTGAGCAAACAGATTTTCGTTTTCAAAATAGTTTTGCTTTTAAAGTGACGTTAATTAATAAATTGCATAAAAGAGAATTAAATTATGATTTAAATATTATTTATTTATACGCAAGACGCACTAAAAGCGCACTATTGAATTTAAATTAAGAAGATATTTTGTATAAACAGCATTACTACGGTTAGACGTGAGCGAGAATCCCAAAAATAATATACACAAAATAAATAAAGAATTTTTTATAATTTTACACATAATTTTTTCTTGGTTTTTTAGGCATTTATAGAGAACTGCCACGGGTAGACTTCTTAAATAGCAAGGAGTTATGAACAACTCTCTGCAACTCTACTACTCGCCAATCATACGCCTAACTAGTAGTAATAAGAAACATTAGCACACCTAGTACTCTTCAATATCCTTTGCCAAATGTATATATACATTTTTTTGGATAATCGTTGGTTATTTTGCGTAAAACAAAAGAAAAGGCAATGCTCAAACAGGTAGGTGAATAAAGATAAATATTTAAAACATTATATTGCAAAGCATAAATAGAAAATTTCTAAAATGAGAATGATTTATTCTACAAATGCAAGAAACCGTTTCAAATTATAAACTACAAACCGCAAGATTTCCGACAACTATCAGCCACCAGCAGTGATAATAATTACAACATTAGCTACAACACAAACCTACAACGCAAACGAAAAAATAGCACCACTATAACAATAATTGCCAAGAGGAAAACCTTAAATGCAGCGTAAACACTTGAATATTTAAAGTTTTTGTGGGCGTGGTTAATGGTACTCATTAAATTTTGCTCGCCGGTAATGGGCGGGAACGGGGTATGATAGGAGTGCAATTGTTCTGCGTAGGAAATTAAATGTAGTGCTACGGTTTGTTTCCTCTCTAATTTGTAGTAATAATTACAGAGCTAGAAAATCGAGCAAAATATTTAATTATAAGTTCCTGTTGAAGACTTTCAACAATCAACCGACTCCGCTGACTTAATTCGTTTATTATTAGTCTATTAGTGTAAAAATTACTCGGTAGTAAATGACTCAAGAATGAATTAGAGCGTAATTAAAATCAGAAGCGTAAGAGTAATAAAGAAAGTAATGGATGCAATACACAAATTATTGCTATCGGGAATAGCGTTTATCGACAAAATTCTCCAGAATTCAATTTCTTCAAATCACTTCTAATTATAGTTAACAAAACAAGTTAGACATTCTAACAATAATTTTTCTGGTTCTTTGGAAGCCTCTAAAACTTTCAAGAGTTCACAACATGAAAATCACGTTTAAAAACGTGAAATCCCCGAATTCTTCGTATCCAAAAAAACTAAACAAAATTAAGAGCATTTTTCTTTTTATTTTGAAAATCTCAACCATATTTTTTGCAATAAAAATACACGGGAAATATAAAATTCAATTATGTTCAAATGGAAGTTAAAGTCATTAAAATTTCATGACAGCACAAGCGCAAATCTCATAAAATCTCAAACGATAGTAATTAAATTCCAAATAGATTACGGAGACACTTATTTATATTTTTATTATTAAATATTTATGTTCTCATATAATGATTAAATGGAACTATTTTATGGCTTTGTAGTCGATAAAATATTTAAATTATTATTTGTCGTTGGCAATATCTAAGAAAAAAAGAAATAAATATAATATATATCGTAAAAGTCATTCGAGAACCACAAAAATTTATGAAGCTCTCTAGAAATTATTTATGGAATTTTACAGATTTTTATAGATTTTTATGGATATTTATGGGTTTAATATTATGAAATAAGACTTTTAATTAAATTTATTTAAACCATAAATTTTTTTAAAACATTTTTTAGAAAATATTTTGGCATTTTGAATACCATTACTCATAACGAATTATAAATATCCAATCATAATGGATTTTTAGCATGTGTTTATCAGATATGACTATCTACGAGTCAGACCAGTTCGAAATTAAAGGTCGAATATTAAAAGTTCTAATTTCCAATTTTTGAAAAATTATGGCTCGTTAGCACCATTTTCGTTGGCATCGTTTTATTTTCATTTGAGAGTTTTTTAGACTACTGGACTTATTTGATTTATGGCGAATAAATCTTGGTAATAGATTTCTGTCAAAAATTTTAATTAATATATCGAATTTTTTATATTGGAAATTTTTCAGTTTTGCCCATTTCCCAATAATTATAAATATGGGGAGGAACGATTGAATTAATGGAAGTCGCCACCTTCCGCCACACTCAATAAATTTCTAAAGACTTTTATGTGTCCTTTTATGTGTCCAGCCGTTTAATTTTGAGATTTTCTTCGTAAGAATTTTATATAAAAGATATCTTCAAGCATGATCAGAAATATAATGAAAACAAAATATATGTATGTATAAGTAACCTTATTAAACCTTTCGATTTTATTATATCTTAAAGTATATTAATATCTTTCTTTAAATACGAATTGCTGCAAAGTCGAAAATCTTATTGCAAAAAATTTTGAACGAAAGTCTCCCCTTTCGAAAGTAGGAAAACCTCTCCTCCCACCCTACACCTCATAATTGAGCGATATTTAAATGAGTTCATATAAATACGAAAATCTATAAGAACTTCGGGGTGGTCGAAGCTGTGGCTTTGCAAATGATTGCCGTGTTCACACAGGCGTCCAACGCATACCCCGTCTGCTCCTATTTATTTAATATTTTACTGATTTAAACAGATGAATGAATGGATGCATCTATGGGATGGATGGATGTATGGCCGGATGATTCGTTGGTTGGTTGGGTGGCTCGCCTATTGCTTCGCTATGTTGTTGAGCTAGTTGGTTGGTTGGTTGTTTGTTCTGAATGATTGTTAAGTGAATGACCCGGATAATGGAAACGAAAGACTCCATGACAGTGATATTGCGGGGAAATAGACGAAATCTTGCATGGATGGTTAATTAGTTGGGTTGGAGAGTGCTGCTAAGTGACTCGGCTGGCGGTTTGATTGGTTGGATGATTGCGTTGAATGTGCGTACATACAAATCATCTAAATAAATCTAAATAAATGCAGCAGAAAAAAACGCAAACCGCAGGAGTTAAAATACCAAACAAAACAAAAAAACGAATTAATAAATATGCATTTGAACTGAATGTGAATGCAGAGTACCTCACACATTACATTCATTCGCACACACGGTGGTCGATGACTGACATATTGCGAAACGTAATTGCGTAAAAAAATATACCTTTTCAAAAAATGCAAATAAAAACTAATAAAAACGAGGTAAGAAAACTAACTTCGACGTAGCTAAAGTTTACATACTTTGCACCCACACCAGCTAACTGCTAATTAAAATTATGGTCTAAATCCAATCGACTCAGGAGGTGATTCTTAGCAAGAATATATATACATTTCTTTATCTAGCACACCTCCTTTAATACGTTACAAACGGAAGTGAAACTCTTCGGGTGTAGAATATATTTATAAAGTTAATATCGTTACGATGAAAATAATTATTTTTGCTGCGAGGAAAAACGTCAGAAAACTGACGGTTAGAACTGTAATGCATTCCATTCTATGGAATATGAGCCAATGTAATTCGATTCAATGCTGCCCCGCCCCCTCTGACACTTTATCAACTAAGTATTAATTAATAATAATTTGAACAATAGGAGCTATCTTACAATGACTGATTTTTCAATAAATAATAAATTCTTATAGAAAAAACTCAGAGCTCTTCACAAAATGTATGAGATCTCTGTAGTGTTTTATATCCCATGAGTAAGACATAAAGGCGGCCTAACAGAAAATTCTTTCATAAATTATAATAAAAAATAGGGTAAAAACGCAGATCGTTTTTTAAAGTATCAATAAAATAATTTTTAGCTTTTTTAAAAAGGTATAAATTGCAATACTATATTTTTGGGTGTTGGAAATCCTAAAAGATTTTAAATTTAATCAGTCGAGACCGTCTGCTTCTTCTTATTGCTTCGTTACTTTCGCTAATGATCGTTACTGATCTCTTATTCGTTACTTTCTTCACATTCGTCAATTCGTTAATTCTGTTACATTTAATGGCTTATACCTTTAGTTATTAATTTTCGAAATAACTAAAACATTCTGCGTTGATTTTATTTCTATTTTTTTACTTATTCCTTACTCTTCCCTTCAGCAAGAAGATGAAACAGAACACTTTAATTTTAATCTACAAAGAATCATGCAGTCACCCTTGTTTAGGGTGACTTGATTGTTGGTTGGAAACGTGACCGCAGGGAGAGCGTTGTATGTTGCAGTGTTGCAAGCAAACAAGAGTACCGAGCATTAAATCATCTTAAGTGAAATAATAATGAAAAAGCCAAATAAAATAACGAAAAAGTATAACAAGCAAATAAAACAGAGAAAAGAGAGAGAGAGAGAGAGGAGGAAAGAAAAGTTCAACCAAAATTAAACAAGAAGCAAATGCAAACATTTGCGAAATGATCAACGGATTTAACAGATGGAGGACAAACATGCATGCATACGATGCGCACGACTATTACGCCACCACAACCAACGCCGCCCACCCGCTTAAACACACAGATACAACAATTGTGAGGACTCCACGATATGCAGCACTAGAGTAATGCAGGGAAAATGTTAACAATGCTTGCCATACTATGAAAATCCCTCGGCACTTCTGTCCATTCGGAGCCCCGCCAACGGACCAGCATGCCGCATCGACTCATCTACTCATCGCATTTTATGCCCTATGCAGGCGCCAGCAAAAGCAAAAGCGAAATTCTTCATTTCACAAAAGAAGACGAAGCATTAAAAAGGAAAACATGATATACGGCGGAGAAAAGGAAAAAGTAAGCAAAAATAAAACGAGTGCAAATGGGATCATTGGTGCTGGGATGAAAGAGCGATGACCTTCTCAATGGAGTAGACTGAAACAGTAAGGATGGATAAGATTTTGGGAGTAATGATAAAAGGTTGGAGACGTGTAGGTTGAATCCTACTCATCCAGATGGGTACGATGATAGATAAAAGGCCTTCAAAAAGACATTTGCGGTAGCTGACAGCAGAAAGATTTGATGGAAGGATTGACGAAAGAAATGGGTGGACGGAGGAATTGATGGATGGGCAGAACAAGTAGATGGAAGGGATAAAAAGAAGAGCAAAATTTACACCAACGTGTACATGCAGAACTCTAGGCTCTGCGACTCGGTGCGAAATGTGATAATAATATTGACAAACTCACATTGCTTTTGCTGCTGTTTGTTTGTTTCAATTCCATTCTATTTATATACATCTGGACATACGCGAGTCCGGCATGTGAGGTTATTTGTACAGCTTAAGTGCATCGTAAGATTTTAAGGTATTGTGTCATTAAATGACCCATCAATTGTACTTGATGCGACAGAAAACGGCGAGAATCTTAACGAGGACAATATTAATAAAATTAGTTGTAGAGAGTGAAGGATGAGTGAAAAAAAAACGATAAATTGCGTACGAACAAACAAGCATAAAGCTAGGCAGGAAGGAAAAAAGAAAGAAAGAAAGGCCTTCCTTAAAATTGAAGTAAATGGAAAAAGTAAATTATTACAAAATTTAGCTCGTCTATATAATAGAACAGAAAGAGTACAAGATCTGACCCATCACTTTTCTCTTTTAATAAATTTTAAAAGTTCTTAATAAAAATTTGGCCAGTTGTGAAAGATCGCCGCATCACCGCTGCTGAGCCCCTTTCATAAATCTCTTTCCCTACGCCGGAGTAGAAAATACTATAATAGTATTCATCGTTAGGAAGGAGGAAAATACAATAGTGCAAAAAAAAAAACAAGACGTCGGAATAGAGAGTGAAGTTTTTTATGCCAGCATGGAAAAAAGCTTGCAAATGCGATCAACAAAAGCAGCAATACAACAACAATTATGTCTACGAGATATTTTTACGTCTGTCTGAAACCGCATCTGTCTGATAGCGTATGAGATGAAACCAAGGTTTCCGTACATCCTTAGTTTTATTGCTCCCTTTTACTTCTTCAATGAAATTTTTTTCACGTCTTCGAGTCTTGCACAATCTTCTTCTAAAAAGACGTCATCGCGTCGCAGCAATTCTTAAGGAATTCCGGTAAAGCGAGTACAAATAAGAATACAAAAACCGATAAAAATTATATAGTCTTCTTTACTCTTCTATGTATTTGTCTTTTGTATAGTGTATTATTTAGGAATCGCATTTTATGCCAATCAAAATTAATTAAATAACGATTCTTAAAGGTCGACATTAGTTCCAAATCGAGTGTCCAAAAAACTGCTGGGATTGATGAAAAATTGTATCTACATATTTTGAGCGTTACCGGAAAAGATTGTTTTAAACAGTTCTCGATTTTCGCGTCTCGATTTCATTTTATCACTTCCTGTTTCTTACTACTTTTATCGATTTTTCTACGCATTTATTTTTCTCATTTTTTACATTTTTAAATGATTTTTTCTTAAAGGAATGCGCCGAAGCGGTTTCTTTCAAATATGCCGATTAACGAAGGACTTTTTACGTATATAATTTTCTTGCAAGCAATTCATAACAATTATATTATGATACAATCGATCGAGAAACTTGTTTAGTTGACCAAGGCAAGATTTCAGATACGCTAGTGACCTTGAATTCTTGATGTAATGACGGATAATTGGCATGGGAAAGGAGACTCATCAGATGTCTGCTCTTTCGATGTTGGATAGTGAGTCGAAATAATGTAGCGGGTTTGTGTAGAATGTATCGACAAATTTATCGACTTACTAATATTTCTGTAAATTTTTGAAATGTTTTAAAAAGCTTTTCAAGCATAAAAGAAAGATATCACGTTAACACATCACGGTCATCAAGATTTGTTTAAAGATTACAAGGAAAACTTTTCTAAATATTATCAATCTGGAGGTGATACGACCGAATCGATCCTTCTGACGCGCAAATTCCTTTCAGGATGTCTATGAAATAGATATGAAATATGGTGACTTTTTGTTGGAATAAATAAATATATATCTACGAATTATAAAATAACATAAAAAAAGCTTCGTAATAAAACCAAAAATAAATTCAAGTTCATTGCCATTCCATTCCAAGAATCCAATCATCCCGCTAGAAACACAGGAACACCCCACCGCTTCATCATTAACCAACCGCACCAAATCTAAACACAAAATAAATTTTTGTTATTTCTTATTTTTCTCAACCGTCGATTCCGGGAAGGGCACATTTTCTAAAAGAAATAGCAAAATAATAAACCGAAGAAGAAAAAAAAGTAAGACTATCCCCAAATTTTTCTAGGAGCTCAAGCTCGATGAAGTTCAACGAAATAATAATGACGATAATGATTGATTAAAAGAGAGAGAGTGGAGAGAAAGAAAGATCTTCCGCTTTGCGGATTCTTTGCGCATTGTGATAAACACATAACTAAAAAATGTTTGTTTTATTTCTTTTTTTCTGTTCGAAGAATTCAAAAGGATGCAAAAAAGAGACACAAAACAATTTGATATTTCTAATCAAAACAAAAAAAAATTAAAAAACTCTTTTTGTAGAATAAAATTCATAGAAGCGTAATACTTTGAACTCTCTCAAGAGACGCAGACACCCATCAGGAAATATAAACTATAATGCAAAATGATATTTCTTTAGAAGTGAAGAATGACTTAAATTCTTCATAACGTCACTGAGAAGTGACAGAATAAAATTCCAATCATGGACAACATTTCTATTTTTCGCATATGATTGACATCATTTTTCCTGCTGGGTAAACAAGGGTAAAGACCTCCAAAGCCAAAAAAATTGACAAAATGAAATAAAGAGCAAAAATGAGGAGTATATTAATGCGAACGTCTAATAAATGATTTAAAAAAGGTCAAAATAAAATAGCGACCCTTTCTAGACAAAAAGCAGGACCAGGAAATGATGTCATTGACCGAATGATGGTCAAGGTTAAAACAAAAAAATATTAAAATAAAAAAACTAAGCACAGGAATGGTTTCGAGGATATATCTGTTATTAAATTCTCACAAATAGAAAACAACGTATATTCAGAAATCTAACTAATTCTCTGTTTTTAAGAGGTTTTTTATTATTCGTTCAATAACGCACAGAGGTTTATAAAAATAACCTTCAAGCGAATTATCATCATGTTAGTGGAGATTATTTAAATTGATCAAAACAGATCACATTAAATTACTTCAGATCACTTCGGATCTTCACTAGAAAAATCGGATTAAATTACTAATATCATTATCACAAAGTCTTGATGACAACGGATTGAACAAAATGCGAACCATGTGAACGATAAGGGAGTAAACAAATCAAATGCGCGTGGGTCTCTGGTAGTAGAGTTAGGCTTAATAGTAATCACGATAGAAAGGGCCACACATAAAGGAAGATAACATTAATAAAAAGTTCAACGAAATAGAAGAAAAAGAACTAGCTTCTTCTTCTGTTGGACAGACATTGCAGATAAGGATGCCACTTTTTTATACAGTGTTTTTTTATAGGAACGATCACAATCGAGAAATTAAATGACGGTTCGATTGACACGACCAAGAAACATTCCATATTCCTTTCTTCTTTAGTCAATACGAGTATCGATTTAGTAAAGGCTTAGCTATCTCTATAATTATAGAAATCTATAACTCGCTTCACAATAAGCTTGTCCTCGATTCTACAGATCATGGATCCAGAGGTCACGGATTATGAAGTTAAGGATTATGATAATGATAATAATAGGAATAACCAATCTTGTGATTCTTATTATCTCCTCAAGTACGTTTTTTCAGTCGCTTTTTTAAAACAGAATTCGAGATTATTGTCATTGATTGTTGACCATGATGTCAATGTCCATAATAGTCACATCAGTGCGCGTTTCAAATTGATTTGTAGATAATCGCATACTACTAATTGCCAGACAGAGTGCCAGACAGACGCTTATATGGGCACGTCATATTATCGATATGAATCAATTCCTTTCTTCAGAAGAGAATTACTCCGATTTCATTTCATCAATTATGCCTGGAATTTCTTTAACATAGACTTCTATCAAATTTCTTTAACATCGAGTCACTTTTAAACTCTTACGCAAGGCTGGAGCCAAACTGGTTCTAGTCATATGTTTTAATTTTTCATGAGCTTTTATTGTTAAAGAAAAATAAATAAATAAATAAATAAATAGTTAAATAATAATAATAACAATAATAATAATAATAATAATAATAATAATGATGATAAACCGGACTATTGATGAATCCTCGTAGTTTGACCTTGATGTTTAAGTCAGAAACCTGATCCCACACCCAATATCGCAACAACAAAAGCTCTTCTTGCAAATTCCTTCGATGCCTTCCGTGGCCACTCTCATTGCTTGTGAGTTAAACAAAACTTCCGAATAAAAAATTAGCAATTAATCAAATAACATTCTCATTTTTATTCTGAAGAAGAATTGGTTACATCTGTAGGATAGGAAATATATATACAGTGTAAAAACAGTGTACATCGTGTATCCTCGTTTTTCAAATGCTTTTATAAAAACGAGACTAAAAAATGTATTCTAATATTTTTAAAATATTTGTAAAAAACTATAAATTCCTTAAAAAATAGCTCCCAGATCTCTTAAACTTCACAAGTTGTTGCATTATAAAATTAAGAATTACAAAAGAGAAATACTTAAAAAATATTTTTTGAAAAACTATTTTTCGAAAAGTCATTCCGTCTGGTTGTCTTCCAGCGTGGGAGGAAGAGAGATGTATGCATGCATTTTGTCATTCATTTGCATAAACTCACAATCACAATTGCTTTCTTATACACAAACATACACAGTCACACGATGACAAACTATACATTAATTATCAATAAATTGTTCTTTTTGCTTTTGCTGTCCAGCATTGTCTGGCAAAATTCCAAACGGGGCAACCCCGCAGCACCCACGCTGACTTGAACAACGACAAAGACTCGTTGTTCCAGATAAGTTTTTTAATTTATAACAATGCTTGTTTTTTTATTGTAGCAGCTTAAAATCTTTATGGTCCAACACAATCAAAATTTTCATATTTTAAAACGTATAAATGCCGGACGTAGCATTTTTTAGGGAAACAAATTTATGGAATGATATAAAATAATCTCATGCCATATTCTTTAAAAGCATAATATTTGAAAAACAAAGACGCAAATCTGATGAGAAGTAATTGGTAGGAGCTTGTTAATCGAATTAACTTCCTTACAGAGAGTTTACAGAATATATAGCAAATACAAAGAAGATAAAGTCGGATATCTCCGTATCTGCTCTATCTGCGGATATCTCGTAAACTGCGCTCCAATTTATTTAAAACCCAATTCGGTTTTTTGCCAACAACTAATCTTTCAGGTTCAGATTTTGTTTTTTAACGTCCACAGAATATTATGGTGTATCCATTTTATGCCGAATACACGTCTATATATAATATATATCTATATATAAGGCAACAATATAATTTTGTTGCCATTGATATTAAGTTGCTAGTTTTATCCTTATTTCGCATTTTTGTTATTGTTGCTGTTAACGCATGCTCTTGTTGTTGAAGTTGTTGTTGTTGTCATTGCGTGTTGTTGTTGTTTATTTGCATGCGGTGTTTTCTTCGTTTGTAAAATGCCGCCAACAGGCGGTATAACTGACAACTTCAATCAATTTAATGTATTGCACACGACGTCGTCGTCGCTTACCACTAAAGCGTATGCAATAACATTGACAAACAACAACAACAACGACAACAACAACAAATACCTACATATGTCGGCAACAATCAAAACAACACAAAACCCATAATGAAAACATGAAACAACAACGAACGACAACAGCAACAAAAACGAGACAACTATTCGAGAACTGAAAAAGGCACCATGTGTTTAACAAGGTGCATGGCGCGACGTGCTTATACAAGTACTTCGCACATACGGTCACATACGGTAATGTCCGGCGGTGGTAACAAATGTATATTTTATGATCACTTTAGAGAATTCGAGACTCGAATTTTAAATACTACAGTTTTCCTCTATGAAAATTCCGACGGAAGAAATATATTTTGCTTTATGAAATCTATTTTACTATTGCATGCAATAATAATTCAATTATTAGAAGGATTTTATTGCATTTACAAAACTATTGGCGGCATTTTTGGTCGGAAAGAAAGACGAAATTAAAGCAAAAAGAAACGTAATCAGAAATGAACAAAGCAAATATTTATTCGCAATTGTTTATTTGTAAACGCCTAAACGGCTGATTATCATTATTTATTCTACATTATATTCGTGAATGATTGTTAGTAGTTTTAATTATCTCTATTTACGTCAGCGACTGTCAGCAACATCTAACAGATATAAAAACAAAACTAAAGCGTTAACTATATCGTTACTGGTTACTTGTGTCGCGGTAATAAAGATAATTTGTCAGCATTAAATGAAATTAAAAAAGAATACCACCAGTTATTTTAATAATAATAGAGTAAACATATAAAAAAATAATTAAAAACAGAAAATATAAAATTTGAAAAAATTACAATAACTAAAGCAGATAAGTGTTCTCTAACTGTCTAACGATAGTCACACCTGCTACATTTAAATACCAGTAAATCGAGTATTTTCTACTGAAAGTAGGCGTATCCACGAATATTAACTGTAAAGATTCAACTAATTTTAACAGGTGGGAATATGTATTTCTAATAAATTTATGAATATATAAATGAAAATTTCGCTCTTTGTGAAGCAATTTCATTTGGAATAAAATTTCACTGACAAATAACGAAGCATTGAAAGGAATTACATGAGTAGGCGAAAGTTTTCGAGATATCAAAAAAAAATACAAAACCAAATATTCATTTCTTAATAAACGCCTTCCTTAATCAGAAAATATTTTTTTAATTAATTATATCTTTGGTTTTGTTGTTGTAATTGTATTCACAATAAAATGCAAAATTTAAAAACCAAAGAAGACAAGAATTTATGGGTGTCTCTCGTTTGCATATTTTCACAATTACTTCATTAGAAATGGGTTTGTTGCGTTCATCAAACAATGTTTTTTTTTTCAAAACTAATATTTGAACAACAACAAAATGAAAACAATACCCAAACTGTAAAGCAGACAAAACATATACTGAAATCCAAACTATTCGAGCTGAAGACACAAAATATGTGTTGGCGATGAATTTAATAGCGTTGGCCGTTTAAATAAAAATCATAAAATTATAAAAGAAAAGAAAAAAAAGAAGACGAAGAAGACGAAGAACAAGAAGTGCGTAGGGGTATGCGGTACGTGTTACGCTGCTCGATAATGCGCTAAGGCGTGAACACATGCGCAAACGCTTTTTGTGCTTCTGTAGTGGCTTTTTATGGAATCTAGTTTTGCCGTTAAAGAAAATTCGTTTTGCGAGTGAGCGTGTGTATGTATGCATTGCCAAAAACGTTTAACGAGTGCGTGATTTTTTATAATTTAGGTGTAATTAAATTAAATTTGCGAAAATGGCATAAAAATTCTTTAATGATTTTGAGGCGTGATCATTTGCGAGGCCACCAACCAACGATATCATCTATTCCCATTTTTTTAAACTCAATTATCGATTCTGAATTAATAACTGATTTTTTTTGTTCAACCAGAATCCTGGATTCGAAGAAATTTTTCGGGAAAAGAGAAAAGGAGGAAAACATTTCAGGTTCTCCGATATATAGTATGCAATAATCCGCAATTAACAGCATATATTGCCGATAATGAAAATAATAATAAAAATAATCCTGGAAATGTTAATAAAAAAAGTAAAAATCTTAAGCATGTTTTTATTAACGAGATAAGACGTAAAATTATTAGAGCAATATTATTGATAATCGTTAAAAATTTGCTTTCTCTCTCTTACTCGTTCTCAAGAAATAACGATTAAAGTAACGAAACGAGAGAAGTCGACGGGACAGAGGTGAATGACTTCAATAACAAACACCATCTTTTTCAGATAAATGTTATAAAATCATAGGAATCTATTGCGTATTAATGATAATAAGTCATGACTTTTACAAGAAGTGCCTTTCGAGAATTAAGAATGAACCGTAAACCAAAAACTAGATTAACTTCTAGTTGACATAATTAGTGTCAAACTGAACAAATCAATATCCAAAGCAATTAAACCAAATCTAAATTAAAATTTAGTTGTATGCATTTTAAAGAGGTCAGTAAACCGTAATCTGTTAAGTGGAAACATGAATAATGATGAGCCCCTAAAACCCATTTCGCATTTCATTTTTATCAATTTCAATCAAAGCTTTGTGCATATCTACAGAAAAATCTAAGACACTGAGATAAATTTGAATTAACAGAATTTTATAGATTTCTAGGACTTACCCACCACAAAAACCAAAATTCACCATGTATTCTTCCCAATCAGATATTCACCAACGGAAAACTAATTCTCACATTCATTCATCAATTAATACATTCAATTAATTATTTGTTTATCAATCGATCAATAGTAATTTGTCGTGAACTGCTTTAAGAATTCTTTTAATTCTAACTGAATTTTGGTCCTTTCTTTAAAATGAAGAGAAAAATCAAAGCATTCATTTGTTTGAAACTAGTTAAAAATTATATAGGTATTAAGTACTTCTCAATATTTGCTCTGTATAACTCCTTAAAACTGTGGTGAGTCCTATGTAGTTTAAGGCTCCCTGCGTATTTCTTTAATTCACCTAATATGCATTTTAATGAATTCATTCCTGATAAAATATTTTTAATAAGAAAAACAAAATTAACGACTGCTATTTTGTGGTAACGACTTTTATGATTTCCGGAGCCATTTTCAAGGAATTAGTAAGAATTAAGAGAAGATCGTCATGATAACTTAGTTAACGTGATCGATGAAAATTCGGTTTTTGTAAAAAAAATCGCTTAAACCAGTAAAAAATACGTCATTAAATTGACATTGAGTCAAGCTAAATCAGATATCCCAAAATGGAATATACCAACTTTTTTTAACAAAACCGCTTTTTATTGCCCACGAATTGATCGGTATGCGTCCAAAACTATGTCACTAACAATAAATTATACTATTCATTGATCTGATGGGCCAGGCGACCCGAGCAGTGGTCGTCATTGTCAAAGGCGAGTTTTGCGAATATATCGTATTCACACCGATTGCAATTTCCAGATTAGCTTTGTTTATTTCAAACTGAACAAAAGTGATGTAATTAAAAATATATTTTTTATTTAGTGCAGATGGCTTGGCTTGTTTTGGAATTAAGCGCGCAGACAGAAATTTACTATAGCTGCTTCAAAGCTATAAACGCTTGATGACTAAATTTCATTAATATTCAAACGCCCGATGGTTGACTCGATCAAAATAAAATGATACGCAAGGAATGTTAGATGAAGACGGGCTGATAAAATTAAACTAATAGAGTCTGAGGCTTAGTAATTGATTGGTTATTGTTTCATTTATTTTATTTTTTTTTCGATTACATTTAAAATTTACAAATCCGTTGTTTGAACTCGCGGCGGCCTTAGTTCGGAAATCATAAAAATTTTATTAGTAAGTAAATGTTTGCGAGACCGTGGTGGAGATACAAGAGAAAGCAAGCGAAGTCAGAGGCGGAGAAACAACTGGATGAGAGAAAAGGTGGCAAAAGATAAGCGTTAGTGATATATAAATATAGGGCTGTTATGAGTCTGTGCCGACATATCATGGTCTGTATACGGTGTACAGTGCATAATTTTAAGTTGTTGTAAGAAATTTTTACGAGAATTTTTGTGATGAGTTTTTATCACTCCTCGGTCCTTCGAAACCTGAACGTAAATCTTTGTTTGGTAGAAGCGTACAGTCATTCGATGAGATCAAAAGATTATTGCAAATTATTAAACCGATTATCACAAGAATGAATTATAAAAACTGCGTACTCACTGAAATTTTATAGTGTCGAAAAATTTTATGAATATTTTTTACCACCAGTCTTGTAAAAATATATCGATGATAGCAAGACAAATATCACACATACCTGTAAAGAAATAAAGAGAAAATAAACTCATTAAGCTAAATCCGGTCAATTAAAATGTATGAGAGAAAATTTTCTACTAATTATCAAACATTTCCCAAAGAAAAAATTTGAGTTAATTTCTTATTGTTGTTTCTTCATCATTTCAAATTAAATTTATTTCGTAATAAATAAGAAAGAAAATATTATCTGACGAATAAAACACTTCTACAAATTTTCAAAAAAATTATTAAAAATATTAAAAAGTTCGATAATACACAAACAATTGGTTTCCCCTGGCACAAAGTCCAAAAGCTGGAAATGTTGAACAACTTTTGGACTTTGGAATTATGGCGTGCGCATGGATATGGCATACTATATCAGTATTTCTTATCTACTAGTGTGAACACACAGATGTGAAAAAATTTACTCGTTTACAAAAATGTGTTCGACGGATGGCCTAAAGTCAATAAGAAAAAACAAAACAAAGTAAAAATCCAACCAAACTTTCATTAATTCGGAAAAGCCTGTGTAGACACAGATATTCACCACGTTCTGCCTTCCCACCTCATTCAAAAGTCAATACTTATTTAATTTGTTAAAACTCTGCAGCAATTTAATTTATTTTATTTTATTTCAACTCATAAGCTCAAACACTCATACACTCAAAAAAAAGCATTCAATGAAATCAACGACAGTTTGAAAACTGCAATTGTTCACATTGTCCTGCTGGCACTATTCCACATGACAATATTGATGATTAATAATTAATAATTAAATCACTGCTTGCTGCAATTTCCACTCGTCGTCGTAATCAAAATGAAACTTGATGAACGTCTTAAAGTAATTCTTGCCAATTAACCATAGATGCTTCTAGCCAGAGAATCACTCAAGAATGTTAAATGCACCAGATCTCATCTGCGGCACCGCCATCACTACGACCACCAATGAGATTCCGATAGAAAAATTTTAATCGGAAAAATAATATTCAACATTTCAGAGACTGGGGAGACTTCAACCACCATTACGTGATGCAAATTCAGTTCGATATATGAAAAGACCAGACATAAAGACGACAGGTGATTTTATGACGACAATAAAAACAACATGAAAAATAACAACAAAATGCAGGTGTTTAATGTATACGCACACAATTATAAAAGCAGTTAGAAAATTGCGACAAACTGTAAAGGGCTGGAATTAAGCTTCTACGAGTAAATTATTTCGTTTCAGTTTTTTCGACATGATCATGATTTTATTGGAGAAAACAACAAAAAGTAATAATCATTTGGATTAAATATGATATTAGGTACGCCCTACGAGATTATTGAGGATATTGAATATTGATATTTTTTAAAAGCAATGTAATTTATTGTTTCCTATCATTCAGAGGTTGGTAAAATATTTATTAAAAATATTTTACAAAAGCAACAATCATGATTATCACAGATATAATTAGTGACAATTATATTAATTGTCACTAATTAAATTATATTAAACAATTATATATTGTTATTATAATAAATCTAATCAGAATATTAAAATCAATAATTAGCAAAATTAATTTATAAAATGGTTAAAAATTACTAAAAAACGACAAAAACATAATAATAAAATTTAAAAAACAATTTCCTTATTTTTGCTTGATAGTAATTTTATTCTACAAAACTAACTTTTTTACCTTATTTTCTTTTTGTCTTGGCACAAGTAATTAATAGAAAAGGGAAGTATAAATAATTAATAAACGAAATAATTTGAAAATTGGAAAATATTCAAATTTTTCTAATTAATAATGTTCGATAAAAAAAACTAAAATTATTATAAAATAAAATATTAGAAAATTGTCAAATTGTTGTAAAAGAAAGCACAAAGAATTGTGCAGAGCACAAGAATAAAAAGTTGTTCCTTCTATATGTAAGATGCACAGTTTATTAAACTTTCTATTAAAAAAATAAAAAAACAACAAGAATTAAATTTAACAGACACGAAAAACGAGCAAGAAAGAAAATACAGATTAATTAATAAAAACGTGTTTAGAGAATTAAAATTATATTCAAAATTTTTCACCAAAGTTAACGATTTTTCTAAATTAACTTTTGATATTAAATTTTTATTTTTATTTTTTGAAAAATTTTCTTTTTTTCTTTTTTTTTTATTAATTATTTTCTAACACAGAATGGAGAAAATATAGCAAAAAAGGGTTATTTTTTAAAAGGAAAACCAAACATCGAACTTGAAATGGATGGTTTTTTAATTCAAGCGTCAAATTCTGTTGTTGTTTATGCTGCTCACTCTCAGCAAAAACATATCAATTAAAGAGAAAAACGAGCAAAGACTTTGAAGAGTAATAAAACGGTATGTGAAGGACGGGTCAATAAATTTGATTTGCAGTAATACTGTTGTTGCTTTGCCGATGACGCGGGCGGTAGCTTTAATGGCGAACACGTCGCAATAGCTGTAAGAGCTGTTTGATATAATAGAAAACTAGACCGCTCGCTGTGGTATCGGCAATAACACCGACAGCAGCAGCAACAACCGCAGCAGCAGCAACAACAACAAAAGAAACAGCAGCAACAACCGCAGCAGCAGCAGTTGTGGGCATCGGCCCTCACACGTTCAATGCCATGAACCACTTCTGATGGTCGGAAAATCGGTCGAACGGTTTTGCGCTTGAACGAATTTCATGACTTTGAGGTTTATTCGTTTTTTCGTTGTTTTTTTTTTTCATGATATGATATTTCTTTGAAAATACGGTTTCTCTCACCTTCAAAGTAAGTAAGCTGGCTGATTGGCAGTACGTCGTTGGTCAGTAATGTGTTGGTCGACCACTTGATTGTTCAATCAGTCAGTCCTAATAAAAAACTATTTCTTCTACAGTTTTAACCAAGCAAAAACAGAAAAATGAGTGTTTATTCTTTTCACTTTGCTAACTCCTTTGGTGGCTTTTTGCACTTGGAAATAATATGTGTGTATGTGTAATAAATGTGTGTTTGTGTTTTCTCCTTGTTCTAGAATCTAGATTATATTTCAGCTTCAACTCCAAGAAAACTTAACATCATAAAAACGACACTTAAACGCAATAAGTCAAAAGATTTTAATCACAAATTAAGTTGTCCACAAATTTTTCTAATTCTTTGCTTAAATTTCGCTTCACCGTTTTCATTTTGCTTTGGCTAATCATTTTCATTTCTCACTTATTTAGACTTTTTAAGCTGTAAACTCGATTTTTATTATTCATTTCCTCTTAAGTTGGTCACGGATAACCCAAACTTGGTCCGAATGTCTTGATCAGGTTTTTCTTTTTAGCCTCTATTTGCTTTTGGAGATTGCTTGTAATGGATGCTATATATTCACATCTACAACAACAGCAAATGTATAAACTCAAATATTAAACTAATTACCAAAATGCGGCTAAGAAGGAAAATCTACTTTAGAACCGCGTTCATTAATCAAAGTTTATTCTCTTCAGTATATTTTGATAAATCTGGAGGGAGGAATTTTTACTCGATAAATGTTAAAGTCATGGAAATTAAATGCTTCTTTTTAGGGCCTAATGACAATTATATATCCTTCTACTGTTCAAATCAAACATGCTTTCGCAATAAAATCGTATTCACAGACAAAAACAACAAGAGACGCATGAGCCACATTTCTATGTTTTATATTGTGAATCATATCAAAAAAGTTCATCGAGATACTTATGAATATTTGAAAGTAAAATGAAGGAGAACAATTTGTAGAAGTTATTTAAAAAATAATTGGCGATATTCCAAAATTTTGTTGTTCTTCAATAGAAAAAAAAATCGCAAGAAAGCAAATTTCTCCCCAAGAAAAAAATGATTGGATAAAAAAAATCAAAAAGGTAAACGAACACTTTGAAAAAATGTATCTTGACACAGGAAAAATAATTATTAAGATTTATATACATTTTTCTACGAGATCTGTTCAAATCTTATTGCTGATTACTTGGTCAAATTGCGCTTAGCTTGTACGTAATATTTCTTGTTAATCCTTCTACCCCATGGCATGAATTTCTTACGAACTACGTCTCAGTAATCGAAGGAAAATGCAAGCAAGCAAGCCCTTAATGATACTTATTATACAGACCACCCATAACGACCACGCGATCATTATATGTGTTGCAGACATATAAAAATTATTAACTATTAAAACTATAAACACATACTAAACAAATTTAATAACTTATTAACCCTTCTTTCATTCTTTAGCACCTTTCTATTAAATTCATAATTTTCTACGGCATTTTTATTGATGAATATTGAATGATTTTTACGTTTACAACTGATAAAACTTATCGCAGTTTCAGTTCATTTTAATGTTAGGATTACGCTTAACCGCTTTTAATTTGCATAAGCGGCTAACTGCTACCAGCGAGAACAATAACAAAAGTAGCAAAAAACACAATGAAATTCAAAACAATACAATTAATTGAATAGAAACTATTGTTTCGTTTTCTTTACATTTCTAATTTATTTTTAGAATTTCAAAAAATGAAGCATATGATAATATCAATAAATAGCATTAATAAAATAATAATAATAAAATATTAATGAATATAACGATTAATAACAACCAAAGCAATTAGAATAAAGAAATTATTAACAATAACAGCTTCTGCTTCGGTCTGGTCGAGTAACAAATACTCTACACGATCCATTTGATCGTTTGTGTTAGAAACAATATGATCACAAACGCCCCGTAAATTTAGAAAACGTTCTCGACCAGATCAGATGTATGCCGCACTCGCACACATATCGCCGAAGAAGACGCATCCAACCAAAGATCTACTTCTGACACATACGTCCCAAATTGAACACACACACACATGCTTAGGAACGCCACATTGATTATTGCTTCGTTAGTGCCTTCTGACTTCATAAACGAAATCTCTAAAAACCATACGAAAAATTAATGTTTTTATTAAATCCGAATTTTTATCAGCCTATTGACAGGCCATTATCGGTAAAACCGCTGTCGGCAAGAAACTCGAGCAGCGGAGTAATCGATAAATATGCGCAGCACGTGCGCTTCGATGCTTCGGTGTTCAGCAATTAGTTGTCAACTGCCACTTGCTAACTGACTGAAGGTAAACTAATTGAATGCGGTAACGTCTTTCATGAAGCGGCTTCGATGCATTTACTCGTATTTCACATTGAAAGTAGCTTTAAAGCTGTGAATGTGATTGCAATGAATGGATGGAGATAGTCAATAAGAAGAAGATCACAATAATTTAATATCTGGCAATTTACATTTACGCATCCACCCCTTTTAAAAGGATTTAAAGGATCTAAAGGATTCTATAGAGGGACTGTTTACATCCCAAAAAGGTATGAGATACCGTTAGCTCTTCATTGTATTTCATTAGCGCTACCTCAGCTATTTCGCATCAGTCAATCGCCCTAAATGTTGAAATGTCGAATTTTTTTTTCATAGTCTATAAAGCAAGTACAATTTTCGTTTTGAAATGTTCGTTACCAATTAAAAATAGAAGCAGTTGCAGCAGTAGTAAAGATAAAAGCATAGATCGCGGCAATGACTCCAACTTCACAATTAACAATAATAAAACAATAGTAAAACAACAATAGTAAAAAAACACTAGTAAAACAACTATATCGGCGTACATACCTCAGAAGAAAAAAAGAGGGACAACACCAACAACAAAGAAGAGCAGTGGCAATAACTCTTTAATGCAAATTTGTTAGTCAATATTGCAGTTAGTCGAAGACGCGTGCGACTTTCAGTCGCATGAATATTTTATTTAATTTTCTCCTTATTGTTACAATTGTTGTTCTTGTTATTGTTGTTGTTTTATGTTCTTCTATACTACCATAAACCATTGTATTTGTTTCTTTTTGTAATTTTTTAAGATTAATAGACTTTGTTTATGTTGTTTTCGTGCAAGACATTTATTCCATTCTTGTTTTTGTTGGCTTTTGTTCGTTGTTTTCCTTGTGCTTGATTTCATTGTTGGCAAAATTAAAAAAAAATGTCCGTGGCATTGTTTAAATACTTCTAAATAGAGTACACGGATGTCTGATAGCAGCAGCAACAACAACAACAACAAACAACTATGGTGGCGACGACCAAGACATAAACAACAACAACAACAATGTCGGACAAGAAGGCAACAATAGAAAGATTTCACTAAAATACTGAATTTAAATTTACAGAATAAATTTTTGCTAACAAAAAGAAAATTGCTGAGGTGATAACCACAAATTGTTAGCAACATTGTAGTCAACAAACTAACAATCAAACAAAGCCATACACGCACACAACAAAGCCTAAACAAACGTATTTTATACAGTTGCCGCCACTCTCGAAAAAGAAAACGAGAGACAGTTAGCGAGAATCGAACCTAGTCATACGAATAACGGCTATTTCCCCGCCATCGTTCTAGCAGCAATGCTAAGACGCAATGTATCTGTGTATGTGTGATTTTATGCGTACATTTTCAGCATCGCTTTTAATTTACATCAACGATAGTGATAAAAATCATCGCGGACTAATTTTCTTTTATAAAACGCATACAAGGTTCGGAAACCGCAACGGCAACACGTAGAACAGAAACAACTAAAGCAAATAAATGAAAACTCGCTGGGGATGAGATCCAGAACACCAAGTACAACAACAGCAACAACAACAATATACAAGAACAATTTCCTTAATGGAGGAGGGGGAGGGTGAGGGTATAATATACTAAGGAAATTTAACAGTTCAACGAACGTTTAGTATGTTAATCAATATGATTCCAATGATAAAGACTATATTTATTATTATAGTTATTGCGTTTATGATAATCTATGTCATAATAAACACGATAGTAGGTATACTAGGTGTGGTGGTTATACAAGCGACTAATCATAAATGATTCCTCAGGGAAATGTCAAAAAGCACCTCTCTCTCTCTTGAGAGAGCTGAAAATTATACCACGAGCAAACCAGCTTAGCTGGTTTATTGAAAATCAATAATTTATTTTAATTAATTATTTATTTTAATTATTCATTTAGAATAATTAATATTATTAATTTAAATTATTAATAATTTATTATTTATTTCAATTATATTTTAATCAATAATTCATATTTTATTGATAATCCAGTTTCACCGCTGGGTCAAAGTAAGATTATTATTTAATTATTCTCACAAATTTCCTGTCGTTACGACTGTTACGATAAAAATAATAATACATTTTTATTAAATTTAAATGCGAGGGCAAGTGTTGCGATATTACTGTTTGCAGGATGGAAATTATCATTGTCGTAAAGAACAAGCAAAATTGATGACATGCCCTTTAGTATCAAATTTGTTTACTTTATTTGACCTTAATGATATACACGCACTAACTCACCCACATAAACACTCAAATTTATAAACAGATTCTTTATTAACAGTTGATTTTTTTTATCTAATCAGAGAATCCAAAGGCTTGAACTCATTAATACCCAAGATTGTCTTCATTACTGAAGTAAATCTTTATGGAAGGCATTAATGTTTTCATTACTGAGCATTACAAAATTTCAGGAAATCTATTAGAAATGAACCAACTTCATTTAAATTCTATTTTGCTTTTATTCGCAACATGTTTTAAATCTTAATCTGTTAAAAAATACTTCTTGGTCCCAAAAGATCCTGCACAAACCTTAACTAATTTACGGTCATGTTAACAAATGAAACTGTTACAAAACACCTCGGGCGAAATTTAAATTTGTTCTGGTAACTAAGAAAACAAACTATAAGCGCCGAAAAACCTACGAAGGTAGAGAACGTACCTTACGTACCATACGAGAACGTACTATAATGAGTAAAATCGTATGATACCTTTGCCTCGTGCTTTTGTAATTTTAACCTTTGCTTTAGGTGGGCGAATAATGAGCGTATTTGGGAGAATTTTGGCTTAAACGAAGAGCTCGAATATACAAGTTTTGCTATAAATTCATTTCTAAATTTGAGAAATTTAAGCCTAAGCACAGACAGACGACTCATATCTATGCACGTCATAATAATCATAAATGTATTCAGCTTTGAAAAGTAGGTGAGACCGAGGTGCGAAGCAAGATCCGATTTCGCCAGTCAAAGTAAAATTAATTCCGGTGAGTCGATGACATTACAATATTTATAATTGATTATTATTGATTTATGTTAATTAAAACTTAACTGCTTTTAAGATTATTTCAACGAAACGAATGGCAGATTCGAAGGTTTAGAGTCATTACTATCATTATACTATCATTATGATTATGATTATTATCACAGGACGATGATGATGATGATGAGATGGATGGATGAATTCCGAGGATTTTTCGTAAGTATTTTCTATTTCGCATTTGAAGTAATAATTATTAGGGCAGCCTCACCAAAAATCGCAATCCGAAAAAGTTTGCGTTGCCGACATTCGACGACGCCTCATCTCACGTTGAAGCGCCCGCAGAAGCAGCAGCACCAACCGAACTAACCCACTTTTCGTTGTATTGCATCAAACTATAATTAATTTTACCGAACATGCGTTCTACCAACAGGAACTGATACCACCACAAAAAAACTTTTTAACCAACAAATAGAAACACAATAAAACTTTTGTGCATCTATCAAAATAAAAACAATCTAAAAGTTGCATTACTTCGCCAACGTATTCGATGCGATGCATCATCGTGGAAAGGAAGCGCAATTACGAGTAACGGGAATCACTGAGAAAACTCGCTAGCCTTGAGGCTAAAATCAGAATAAGGATCAGGATTATTTATCAGCAAACAACTGCAGTTACAGTGGGATATTTCTCAAAAGGATGTCACAAAAATGCTAAATTAAAAAATTATAAGAAATAAGCTTATATAAAGGAAAGGAAAAAGCTTACAGTGTTCATATAGAAATCTAACAATATCGACAATAATACTATGCGTGTATTTTAAAATTTCAAAAATTTTTTCCGAGTATTTAGTAATTTTTGCTTTCTATTAATTATAAAACTTCTGGAATGAAGTTTGGTTAATTCTGAAATACATTCGAACTTTTCCGAAATAGTTATTCTCAAATCGCATCGTAAGTTTCTGAAGAAGAAAGAAGTTTAAAAATTTAAGGAGAATCTTAGAAATAAATTAATGATTATTAATCTATAGTTCTTTTTTGATTTGGTAACATGTCCGCATCTTCAGCAATTTTATTGTCTATTCTTATTTATGTGGATCAGTGATTGTTCTACGCGAAGAAGCAGTAGCGTATCAGCAGCTCTTCCAGTATAATCCACACCACCAAATGTTTTACAACACGGAAGTAAATGTATGTGGAAAGATTTGTTTATAATCAAGCAATTAAGATATAAAATTGGCAGGAAATTATAACAGTTACCCTGAAAACGCCGCTGCGTTAACAATAACAACAACAACAATAGCCGATACAATAATAAACTGTGCGAATCGACGAGAGATGAAAAGAAATCAGCCTGCAGCTTAGCCATAAGTCAGGCAGCAGCAGTGGCAGCTTAACGAGGAGGCTAGTTGTCAAAAGTAATAACAACAGTTGCAGCAACAACAACAACAGTATCAAGATAACCAGACCAACCAGATCAAGGCTATCTAGGAATGTGGTGGCCACAATCGACATGAAATCCTTTAGCCTTCACAAAGGCCAAGCCAAGTTTGTCTGGTTTTAGTTTACAGATAATTTTAGTCATTAACTTTTCATGAGAAGAAAAATAAAACAAAACCTCATAAAAATATCCTCCCGTATCTTTATAGCATATTGAAAGAGGTCCCCCCCCCAAAAAATACGAAAATGAGCATAGGCATGAATTTGGAAGTAGTGAGTAAGTAAGCGAATGAGCAGCCTATCTATCTCAGTCTCTATATTTGTTTTTTATATTAATTATTGACTTAAAGTGTCGCTAAGACTAAAAAACCCGTATTAAAAAAAATAGTCGATGCTCCTCAGAGTGGTCTATGGTGTTGAAGAATAGACTAATCATAAAGTTGGTTGTTCGTTGGTTTTTCTAAGAGATGTATTAGAGGTGCAAATATTAAGGATTAATTACAAAATTTGAAAAAAATTAACGAGACATCGCTTGCCAAAATGCCGAAAATTTATCTTAAAAGATCTTTTAGTGAAAATAGAAAATTATTTTTTTGTTAAAGAATACTTGATCTTCTAGAATAAATGTTTCTTAAAAGAATCTTATTCATCCGCTTTTTTCATTACAAATTTGTTTATCATTCTCATTGTTTATCTCATGACATTTTCTTTACAAGCTGTTTACATTATCTAATTGCCGTGGTAATGATGACAAACGCTTAAAAGGAAAATAAAAGAATCTAATCTGACTAAGATGTGTCTAAAAGATTAATAAAGAACTTTTCAGTTCGTGACGGCTCGGCAGTTTACGGTCTTTCAATCTTTATATTTTTTATGTTAGACGGTCAGTCAACACGCTGTGACGAATGACATTTCTCATTTATTGCGTAGACGGCCAAAGAGGATTAAATTAACTTTAATTCAACCATAGTTACCCAAGTCGCCGTCGACAGATTATCTTTCTGCATGCTTATTTTTCTCCTTAGTGTATATTCCTAGCTCTTCTTACTTACTCACTCTCTGTCTCCCTCCCCCTTTCCCTCTTTTCCTTTCAACAAATAGAAGGAAATCATTGATTTGGTCGATACAACCAAAGTAAAAAACAAATTTAAGTAAAACAATTTAAAAGTCAAAGTAGTTCAAGAGTCCGGGACAAAAACAGACTCAGAGTCGAGTTGTTTATGGGAAATTCTTTATATATAAAGTGGCCCTCTTAGATAAATAGTGTGGATATAATCCAACAAAAGTTTCATCAAAACCTTCATTTCTATTGATAATTTCCTTCAAATTTCGAATATCTTCAACATTATTTTATTTCAGCACAGTTTCCTACCCCTCAACAACTTTTGCTTTTGCATTGACCAAACTGTCACGTCAATGTCGTTCATACAATTTACACTTCCATTGTTTTCTGTTTTCTTTGAATCTTTCTAATTCTCATTGTTCGTCCCTTTTCGTTGTTTACGCTTTTGATGTTTTTGTTTTTTTTTTTTCGAATAAACCGCACAAACCGCACATGTTATCTATTCAAAGATTTGGCACAAACGAACGCCTCACTTCCCTTCTTTTCTTTGATGAAGAAGAAATGAAAACAAATCCAATATGCTGGCTTGAGAAAATGAACAGTCAACTAAGTACTAAAAGAAATTTATACGATACGCCACAAAATAAAAAGCCTTGACATATCAATGGGTTCTATTGTCATTATGGAATAGAAAACCATGCGTCATTTGATGTAAACAATGAATAAAGTAAACAATTTTTTTTCATCTCTTTACGTTGTTTTGTAAGATATTAAAAATTTGAAATATGTGAATACGTTGATAGAAGGATCATCTTCAGACAATAAAATCTGCAGACGAATAATTTTGTGTAAAAATACAATGCGAGAATG
The DNA here is from genome assembly GCA_963966595.1 of Physocephala rufipes. Taxonomy (NCBI): domain Eukaryota; kingdom Metazoa; phylum Arthropoda; class Insecta; order Diptera; family Conopidae; genus Physocephala; species Physocephala rufipes. Next base: position 44,538,061 of record OZ016502.1, on the reverse strand, counting down.
TGGTTTTGGTTTGGTTTGGCGGTTTTCTGGTAACGACAACCGCAATAGCTTATAAGAAAAAAAACGATGAAATTCGCGCAATGATGCCAAATTTTCAAAATAAATACAAAAGATGGCCACTCCAAATTTCATGACAGGATTTCTCAAACTGACAAGTCCATCAATGAAATCTTGGATGCGGGTATGGTAAATTTTCTTTAAAAGCCGACAAGGGGAGAGTCAAAGTCATCTCATCTTCAATATAAAAAGACAATAAGACCAAATGAGCAATTGATTTTCGAGTTTTTGTTAACCACTTTACAAGAAAATGCGAGTGGCCAGCGCGATGAAGTATTATGCGATATATGAAAATCTTTACTGAGAAGTAGACTTCATAAATATGCCCAAACATTGATAGAACCATAGAGTAAGAAATAACTTATTATTTCTTACTCTATGATAGAACTAAAGCGGATACAGGGCGAGGGGAATTTCACTCTTTATTATTATTTCATTTTATAATGTTTTATATTTTATTTGTTTGCTCTTTCATTTATTTCCCCTTTTGTGAGAAAGTCCTTGAGTATTTTTAGTTAAATATTTCTTCAACGTATGTGTGTACCACCATTCATGTTCTGTTGCTGTTGTTTTTTGTAATTCCCTCAATACCATAGGTACGCACTTCTTTTGTATAAAATTGGCAACAAAAAACTTCATTTAAAGGAATGCTTATTTTTAGTTAACGTTTGTTTTAGTTGTTTTACTGGAAGACCTCGGTTTTTACTCGATATTACTTAGGGTAGTCATGCCTTATGAGGTTTTTTGTTGGTTTTTTTGTTTGGTCGTTGCATATTTTGCCGCTAAATTGCACGCCTTAAAGGTGCGAGAGGGGGAGAGGATCCTATAAGAAAAAAAGTCAAATCGCAAAAAGAGGGAATACGCTTCATTTCTTTCAGAGCACGATGAGATTTAACGTATGTATCCCTTATAAATGCACACCTTTTTATACGCTACATTCCCCGCATACTTCCTGTTTCTCTTTTTCGCACTCTCCCACTCTCACCCTCTCTCTCTCCAACTCCTTGCTATCGTCTTACCCTACACACAACAAAAACTACAATTATCATCAAGTATCACCATCACCCCCTCACGCCCCATCTCAGGGGCACAGGAGGCCCTGTCTCTGTGTATTCCATTTTCATTATCGTTGACTTCACGCTCCAATTTGCAATAAAATTTCCTCATTCTAGCCCCAGTCCGTATTACGATTTCACCCTTTCATCTTCTTTCTGTTCATTTTTTCCTGCTTCCAATTTCATGTTTCCTTCACATCGCAAGCATCGCACATGTCTTTCATAGTGCATACATTATATAATTAATCCCAGATAGCATCATCTATCAGAATGATGGTTTAAACGTGTGAGCAGGATTACTACAGGCCAGTTAGTGATTGGATTGGTTGAATGGTCGGTCGCTGAGATTACTATTTGTCACTGTTTCAATAATTGGGTTAATGAAGAATTGCTTGCTTGAAGTGTATGACTCAAGATAACGTATCCTTTCTCATTCTACTTAAAATGAAAACATTTGATTTTCTTTTCAATTTAGATTTTTCCGAAGTCACCCATTCTTTTTTTCGCCGCTCTTCTTTGTTTGACTAAAATTAGATTATTGGAAATTAGAGGGTGGGGCGGTGATATGATCAACGAAGTTATATTTCCTTCGTCATCCGTCGTCAATCGGTTTATATTTGGCTATCTGTTGATACAGAAACAATTTTTCTCACTGGGTATGTCTTGTTAAATGGATACCCAGTCGTCAATATACAAACTACAACTGCAATATATATGACGAAATATTTCGTCACACACGAACTGCAATAACAATGAAAGCAACCACATTTTCATGTTTTTTCAAACCAATACAGTAAGGCAAACGGTATGGTAAAAAGTATGGTGAATTTAGCACTCCAAGAGACCCGTCTATAAGAGATTCCTTCGATATAAGCGTGGTTCGATACAAGCGTGGTTAGCTAAATTGTGTAGCATTGCTTTCAAAATCATGAAATTCCAATCGACTTGAAATAAATGATTAAGTACGAGATTATTTGTTAAAAGGATAAACTGCATATTTATTGCCAAATCTCAACCAAACAATTGAGAAACTAGATGTTTTGCTCCTGGTCAGGGAAAAATCCCCGAAAGTTACCCCGCCTTTTAAAAGTCAGCTAAACCACTATCTCCTATTTATTTGTATTCACCAGTCTATTCATGACCAAAGTGTGAGGCCAAGTAAAACCAAATAAAAGAAACTAAAGTCACAAGTTGGAAATGAAAATAAAAGCAAGCTATTCAAGCAGCCATAAAAAGCAGCAACACAATGTGGCACGGCCAACAAGAGAGAAACAACAATAAAACGATGGCGACGTACTAGCATTCTGCAAAAGTTTCCCCATTTCCCCATTGGAACATCAGACAGTCTGTGTGCCAGTCTATATACTCCACCAGCTACCCCGCCCTTTTTCCTGCTGTGGCTAACGGTCTTTAACGATTCCTCTCTCTATCCTTTCATCTCTCTCGCTCTGTGTATCCGCTGTTATTTATTGCTCCGACCACTCTTGGTTTTTCTGTCTCTGAATCTGTCTAGTTTGTGTCTGCTCACAAATTTGTTGGCTACTGTACACGTGTCTCTCTTCTCCTTTCTCTCTCCGACGCTTCTGCTAAACACATATATATACGCGTATTAATTCCGAAAGCTATCTCTCTTTCACTTGACGTTACACTCCGTCTCATTTAACGTTTGTTGCTGCTGCTTTCGCTACTGCTTCTGACGCAAGGACAATGATTAAACTGCGAGAACTGTCAGTTATGTCTGTCATGTCTGTTATGCGACCTAAAATCGTATATACTTCATAAGGCTTAGCAATGTCTGTGTGTTAGCAGGGTTACGCATGTATCTGTGAATGTTAGCATCTGTGTATGTATTTAGGTAGTATATATCCACCACTATCTACAATCTTTTAGTGTATATGTGCGTGAATCCAATTTTGCAAGTAGGAGTGTCTACCATAAAAACTTTTCTATTCGTATCCTGCGACATAACAAAAACAAAATTTCTAGTATTCAGCACAAACCAGAATGGCTTGATTTTATTGTGTTGGTATTAATTTATTGTGTGCGTACCGTTAAAGCAGACTTCCTCTGGAGTAGACACAAATATTTATCCATCCAAGTGAAAGGAATTCACTTATAGTTCCTAAATAATGTTTTATTCTCTTGTCTCGAATTGTAAAGAAATATTTTATTCTTTACAAAACTCAGAAACTTGAAGCAACTTTCAAACGGCAAACTATATTTCAGTTATTCTCATAATAAAACATACGCCCAATAAAATTCACCAAATTTTTTAAATTATTTAGATTGTAATGAAAATATTTCAATTTTTCTGATAAAGCCAGAAATGAGACAAAGTCTGACCAAAACCGAGACAAACCCGAACTGCCAAGCGAAATATCGAAAGAAATGACGATGAGGATACTCTCCAATTTTTGAAGAAATACAGAAACTCAACTTAAAGACCACACCCAGTCGTCGGAATATGATTTTTATTTCGTAAAGTGTAGAAACCTCGAACGATAAACGCTGTTAAATCCCTTTTCACACTACCCCACCCCCATCAGTCCCTCTTCAACAAAACATAAAAAATGTCAAACATTTAATATATATATACGTATATATATATATATATATATATATATATATATATATATATATATATATATATATATATATATATATATATATATATATATATATATATATATATATATATATATATATATATATATATATATATATATATATATATATATATATATATATATATATATATATATATATATATATATATATATATATATATATATATATATATATATATATATATATATATATATATATATATATATATATATATATATATATATATATATATATATATATATATATATATATATATATATATATATATATATATATATATATATATATGAATTTTCTTGAAAAACTCACGGACTCAATGAATCCAGACTTCATAAAACCATAAAAATAGACGATTCCAAAACTCAGGTGAGGGGATGAGTTGAGGAAAAGGGGATTAAAATAGATAATACGCAAAATACGTGGAGGAAATGTGGAAGAAAGGGAGAATGTGAGAGCATGAGCTACGATAGCAGACGATAAACAGCAGAGATGAGACCATATTATACTGGCTATATACCATAAAGTAGGCCATCCACAACGATGAAAATGACAGAAGGAGGAGGACGGGGAGGGGAAACAATCGAAGGTGCAGAGGCAGGCAAACCTGCCGAGGGAAATCTGACAACTATTCCAGTTGGGTGCAATGCGGTGAAGAGTAGTGTACTAATGGTCACAAATACCACTTCAAGATAAATATAATGCTCCACTGGTCTGGAAGTGGAGAAGGAGGTTGGAAGAAAACAGCACCACCAACGTTCGTCGATTGTTTTGTGATACAAACATGTGGGCAGCCTACCCCAACAAATAGATAGCTTTATATACAAGCATGTAGTCACCCCATCACGTGTACATATCATGCTATATTATGTAGTCCCACATTATATTGGTATGGTGTATATATATACATATATGAATATTTGCTTAATGCGAATGCAAAGCCATGCTTCGCAACATCATCGGTGTTCGTTTGGTTAGATCGTCTCGGTGTCTGGATTTGTCGACCGACACGTCGCCGGATTGGTGAGCCCATTATGCCTCTACCCTCCTATATACTTCCTGCATATAATCGATGATAATCACGCAATCAAAAAACACTTATACGCATAAAAATAACTGCATCAGAAACATTAAAGCCTTTCTGCGACAGACATGAGGACGAGCATATAAATAGAGTACTCTATGGGTACGCAGCAAGTGGCACGCCGGCAGAGCAGTCAAGTGGGAAAGAGGAAGGGAATGCGTAAATGCGACATTTCAATTTACTATCGTAGGTTTATTCGGTCGGTTGTCGACACCGGAAGCAAAAATTTGCGCAGCATGACACCCGCACTAATCCGGTCAACAAGCCATCTCCACCCCCTTTTGAAAAGTTGAAGTAGGTCATGTTTTCAGTACACAGAAACATTCAAACGGCACTGAGGGTGCTGAGGGAGAATATAAAGGCGAGGTATATGTATGCACGAGAATCTCTTATGATTATCTGATTGAATCTCGGGCCTCTGTTTATTGAGGAAATTCTCTTGCAATTTCACACACTCACCAATCGTTCAGCATTTGCTGACCGTTAGACCGCTTGTGGTCACTGGTTCAACAGACTAGCAATTGATAGAATTAATAGAATTGATAGAATGCCTCAAAAATTATTTGTTTAAGCTCTACTAGACTTACAGACAGCCGATTACCCAAGTAAATCGTTTGGAATTGCGCACCGAATACATATTTTCTCCCGCAAAGAGAGACAGAATTTTCATAATCATGACAAAATTTATCCACAATGCATTTATTCACTTTTTCCTTCCTTCTCAAAAACTTTAAAAGAGTTTTATAGGTTCTCGTGGGGAAGAGAAGAGAGCTTTGTTTGGAGCAAAGTCAGCACAAATAAATGGGTCGAGGATAGAAAATTTCTTCAAAATATATAGACAATTCGCTTCTTGAACTATAGAAGTTCGTCTGGAAAAGAGTCTACAAAATAGAGGTGAATATTTCTAGGTGGTGACGAATTAAATTTCTCAATATCATTACTTCCGTTGCCGGGATGGCAATTTACAACTAATGACAACGTTAACATATTATTGGCAAAAGGAATTTCTTTCTTCTTTTCTGGCTCTCTCAACCTCTAGCCTTTTTCGATTCAAGCAAAACCATTCTCCCACGAATCGATTCATGCAGTAACAAATTAATGCGTTATAGTAACAGATCGTATTTCAATGATTCCTCTCAATGATTCCAATAGTTCCAATAGTTCACATATACATTCCAACCACTGTCCAGCAATCCCATAATTGACAACAACAACAAAAACAGCATCTAGAAGCAGGTGGTGACCAGCTAGAGTACAGGAATTTTGTATATTTTGTTTGTGATAGATCGCAGCAGACATAGATACGCATTTGAAGAAGCCAAAGTCTAGCCAAAGTCTCGTGCAAGTTTAAAAATAACCCGTACCGATGACGGATTGTAACAGCGGCAAAGAGAAAAATAGCGGCAGTAATGACGACGACGATGATGATACTCACGCAACCTTTTGTAATTTTCTAGTGATATAAATTTGAATTAAGAAAAAGTTGTGATAATGAAGAGGCTCTACAATCGATGAATTGAGGAACAATTTCAGACGTAGTAAGCTTTACTAGCTTTTTGAATGTCAGAGAAGGAGAATAGTTCAATATATGCAAACGAAACGAACATTGAGAAAATGATGATGAAACAAATGAAAACATGGAAAATGTATGAAATGAATGATTGATATGGATCTCTCACAAACTAAATTGTTTTATTTATGACGTCTAATTGTAATTTTATACCTCGATCGATGAGATAATTAATACCGCCGGGGTGAACGAGTATGCACGCCTTTGGTAGGTTTAAAAATCTCACATATATTTAATATATGTGAGAGATATATAGCTAAAACTAGTATTAGGCTACCTACACAAAATATCAACGTTTAATTATTCGTAAGCTCTTGAGGGTACATATGCGATGTTCAGAAAACGTTTATATCAATAATAAGAGAAACATGATTAGTTTTAAAAGAAACTCACTCCGGGGTATGAAAGTATGTCTTGTTCTCAAAATATACAACGTGTCTGCTTTATAAATACTTTATTCGTACTTGTGTTAATTCTAAACAAAATATGATTTTTCCAAAACCTGAATATATATTAATTTCACTCTGGTTGTATCGTATAAATTTAATAGTTTCCTAGTTTGTTCTAAACATTTAACATAAACCAAGGGAACATTTTTTTAGAATTTATTAAACGGCGGAATCTTGCTTGCTTTTATTTGAAAGCTTTGTTTGAGCGATACGTACACTGATAAAAATCACTAACACTTTATACTGGCATTAGAATAAGTATCAAAGATAGAAGAAAATATCTAACAATGATAGGGAGGCTCTATCTTCTCAGACGTAGATATTCAGTGGACGCATCTCGTTGCTAGAAATCAACTCGCGGAGGGCTAAGAAAACTAATAAAATTATATGGATAAAAAAGTAGAAAAAGCAATTTGAGTAGGAGGAATTTTATCTTAATGTTAGAGAAGCCAGAGTTCAACAAACACATAAAATCGTGCTATAATTAATGAAATCGATGTATGGCATATGCTATATAACAAAATCGGGATATATTATATTACACGAAGTTTTCATTGAAGAGCTTTATTTCGCATAAAAAAAACTTGAATTACTTAAGCAAGAGCTTTGGGAATGTTTTTTTTATTTTGAAAAGAAGAAAGTGAATAGAAAAATACCGATAAAATAAGAATCAAAGGAACAAATGAATCTGACCAAACAAACAAATACAATACATTCGTAGCAACGCCATAAAGACAGCCTTCAGAGTCTGTCTAGCGACGACGATGATGATGATGATGATGACAGGTTGGCATTTCTAAACCCTCCCCTCCACCACAACTTTCGTCTTTACCAGGATATTGAAAAGGAAAACGCTCTGAAGGCCACGCAAACTAAAATAAATCAACAAAACGGTAGTCTTTCCCTTTCCTCCATTTTCGCCCTCTTTTGTTGCTTCAATTCACGTCAAAAGAATTGAGAATGAAAAGCTTACGTAAGACAATGTAGAAAGAAAAGTAATCACAAAGAACAATCTCCATCCCCTGGAGGGGGGAAACATCGGAGTGATAACATTAACACGTGCCGACGTAAAAACGAAAAAAGACTGAGCACAAATAAAGAAAGGAAGACGCTAGCGGCATTTCGCAGCGACCGACTTATCAACCAGTCGCCTAAACCGACCATCGGCCTGGGCTTTCAAATTTATTTACGAGATATAAGCCCGTGATACAACGATAAGAACCAAGAACAACAACAATACACATGAAATGGGGGGGAACCGTAATAGGAAATGGAAATACGTTGGCAGCAAAACTATGACAGCGATAACAATAAAAACAACAACAACAAATAAAAATATAACGTCGAATGAATAAACAAGACAGAAGCTACCATGGCAGCCATACAAACAGCAAAAACGTCGACAACAACAGCAAACGGTTTCAACAACAACAACAGTCATAGTCGCTATAGTTTCCTCAAGAAAGCAGAACATCAAAACAACAACTGCTAGACATAAATGGTTCCGATAATAAAGCTTTTCTTACTTATCTTTCCTTTCACTGAAGGACGTTGGTTCGTTTCAGTCTCTTTCGTTTTATGTCAGTGAGAAAGACGACTGTACTAAATACAGAACCAACAACAACAGACAACTGAAACAAAAGTAGCTCCAGACAGGCTCTACACGCGCACGTGTAAACACATACAAACATACATTCACGCTTTTCCATAATCCAATGACTTCTACAATTAACTTCGAATATACTAGAAAAGGAGGAAACAGAAGAAACAAGGAAGATGGTCGAGAAAGAGGATAAAATAAACAAATCCTCATCGTTCCGAACTCACCAACTCACAATCATAGAATAAGGATATCGTTTGCGTGCATTTCAATATCTGTAGACTTTAAGCAAAAGTTTGGGAACCGCAATTGGGTTCAAACTGAAGTGAAGCAACAAAAGGGAAACGACAGACGACATCCATCCATAGAGTCGAAAAATGATCGAAAATGTATAAAAATAATCAAGAATATGAAAATATCATGATGATACTATAGTGATGGTGCCTGATGAAGGTTCCCTTCCTCGCAAGTGATGGATTGATGATGCTCCTTCCGCCTCTGTCGCATGTTTTAGAAATAAATTTCTGTCTACAGCAGATCAAAGGAAACTATATAGACCAACCAGACCAATCAGTAGGAGGCCAGCTTGTATGGAATAAATCGCAATAGAAAAAGATGATACCCGAATAGTACTCCTCTAACTCGTCAAATGACTTGAACGAATTTAAAAAAAAAATATTTTGTGCTTCGCTTCGCATTTCGATTGCTTCAATTAAAAAATACACAAAGAGAAATGTGGTGTGGGTTATTTTGCTTTCTTCTATACTACAAACTTTTCTTGTTTGCCTGGGTTGATGGAGGAGGAGAAAGGCAGTTGTGGATGAAGAAGAGTGTTGTTTCCAATATAAAAGAAGCCACTGAAAAACACCCGCTGCTTTTAGTAACACTCCATAATGGTTTTTCACAGCCCATTGAATTCTTTTGAAAAAGATAACGTTTATTCATTATTCAACTGGCTTTTATTCCCTAACTTCTTTGGCTGTGCCCTATCTCCCTCTGTCATGCACATAATTTCTTCCCCTCTCTCTCTCTCTCCCGTTCTCTCCCTTCCTCCAACACCTTGTTTGCCTTAAATAAAGCCACTAAAATGAAGTAAACTTTGAATAAAAAGAGCCCTTACAAAACCCAACCTTATTCCCAAGATAACCTTCAAAACTTATTTCTTCCTTCGGAAGGTGAAGTTTGTTGCTGTATTTTCTATAGCTACCTTTGTAGCTTTGTATGTCTCGATAAGGCAGACAATAAGTTAGAGAACCGAGCTCCAAGTGTTATTTTACCCGTTGCTTTTCTTGATTTTACTAATCGCGACATATCTTTTAATATTGCTAAGAATATCTTAGGATGACTATCAATTTGTTGAAAATATTTCCGCCACTTCATTGTTTTCCGTTATTTATGCAATAACAACAGTAATAACATCAATAATGTATCACTTAGAGGTAGTAAACAGACCCCGAAGTAACAATCTTTGTAAAAGAAGGTGTTTCTGTAAGAGAGGGAGGGAGGGAGGTAGATAGAAGACAGCGATAGTGGTGTTAAAGACTAAATAATACATATTTCGACTACTTTCCTTCTTCCATTTTCTCCTCTCATCCGCGTAAACAACAACAATTTTAATCATTCCCTATGCGCTGCTCAAAAGGCGTTTACGCATATCTTATATTTTATGCATATCTTCCGTTTAAAGTGCCTAAACGTTCTTGATTCTTAAGATACGATGAGGGCGTATACATAAACATGTCTGAAGGCTTTTTCTCCCAGCAGTTGGTTACTGTTGTTGGGCCGACTGTGATGGCAATGGTAGTGTTCTATGAAAGATTGTTGTGTCTTATTATTATCGATAATAATGCATTTTTTTTGAAAACCTTTATCGAGGTCAAGTTCTTTGCGATGCATTTGTTGAAATCGAAGTGAATGATGAGCAACATTTTAGGAGACGGACAACGTTTAGATTGCAACACACTCTCAATTATTGAAATTTTAAATTACTTTTCAATTTTTACAACGATAATGAAATGCACAATTTTAATTAAAGAAAAAATTGTTTGTTGAAAGGAACAGAAGAAAAAAATAATACAAAAAATAATACAAACAAACAAAACAACAAAAATATAACAATAAAATAATACAAAAACAACAATTATAGAAACATAAAAATAGGCATGGTTTTCAAAAATTTTGCCAAGCAAAAGCTCTGCCAAGCAAAGGCAGAGAAACACATACAGAGAGATAGAAAAGGAGAGATGAAATCATTACATATGTGGAGGAGAGTGGGGGAGAGAGGAAAAGGAAAACAGCAATTCTTCGTTTTGTGAATATTATTGGTTTCCATCATTACTAGACAGTTTCATTACTTTCGTCTCTCCGTCTCCCTCTCCTTCTCCCTCTCTCTCTCTCTCTCTTCCTCACCACATTCTCTCAGATTTATAGTTTACAATTTTTAACTGGTTTGTTGCCGCCAGTGCAATAATTTTCCTTGGTAGTAGTGTCTTATGCATTACTGCCGCAACCAGTCGTATCCAATTTCATCGATAACTTTGCTGCGAGCTAATCGCACGACCTCGACTTCTTTTGGTAGAGATCACTACAATCTGTTTTTATTGTTTTCTGCTGATTTTTTATAATTTTTTTTTTATTGAGAGAAAAAATTTTGTTGTTACTTTCGTTAATTTTTAGCCTTGATCCAGTCTCTTCAGTTTGCGAAGCTGTCGGTTGTGGCAAATGCACGTGGCTCAGTTTTTTAGTGAATTGGCAGACGAAAAGCGAAGATAAAATTGAAGTAAAATTATAAAACTTTGAGAGTTTAAATTCAGTTATTAAATTGAAATTGAAGCAAATTTATATATGATTTAATATTATTTTGCATCTGCAACCAAAATCTCGTCGTCATTCATTCATTCACTGAATTTTTTCATTCATTCATTATTCGGTTTTCATGCGCAAATAGTGATCAATATGAACTGCGAATAAATACAAAAATTCCAAAAATTTAGCACTTGATATTTAAAAATCGTGTTACCAACATCACCAGTTCGCTATTTTTTCAGATTCGTTCGTTTCTTTATGGTTCGTTACCAAAAGCAAAATTCCTAGAGAGAGACGAAGAATAACGACATTAATCGAAAGAGAGAGAGATACACACACAAATATGTAATGATGATTACTACTGCTTTAATTATCTGTACTGTAGTTAATTATTATCTTCGTGACAAATGGTAAAATAATTTTTCAGCAGACGTACAAAAATCCAAAAGAGAAGATGTGAAAGATGTTGGGTCGACGAGGCGACGTTGTTGCGTGTGCTTGACGTCCTCGCAGCAACTAGCAATTCAAATTATATCATAAAGGAAGAGTTCATTAAAGTTTCTTAATCCTATAATTCCTAAGAGCAAAATCGGAAATTTTCTAACTAAAACAACTAACCAATTATTACAAAAAGAATTAACGAACGAATACAAATCAAAATGAATCAGGCATGACTGGTGATAGGTGGTGACTGAGTTACCAGTTGCCACAGGTTTCATTAATAAAATTCAAACAATTTCAATTTCATTGACAGATACCGTAAAATGCATCTTTGAAATTACGTTTTATAATCGCCAACCACAAATATCGCAAAGGGGATCACAAAGTGGTTTTACCAACGCAATGGATTAGTTATGCCCCATATAGGTTCCAACGAAGAATAATTAAACAAATGTGAGAAAGAGGGGTAGAGACAGAGAGAAAAAGGGAAATGCAACGGAAACTTCCATATAATACACCCGACGATATACGAATTTTATTATTACTCCTATAAGAGTTATTCCATTTTCAAACCCAAAGAGTTCATGGCAGAGAATATTCGTGATTTCCACAAACAGAAGTACTGGCGGGCATGGATTCAGAAGTTGTTTCTGAGCCGGAATACATATACTTTTCAACACCGGTCGTGTCTCCCCCTCAATGCGTTACAAACGGCAGAGTAACGTGAATACACCCTAGTCCTTTTGGGTTGTAGGTTTTAAAATAAAACATCCAATCATTTTTTTTTCATCCAATTGGGTCATGACAGAACAAGTGAAGATCGGTGAAGTGAAGCATCGGTGTGGCCTGGAGCCGCTGTTAGAAAAACAACACGCATGAAAACAAAACTATGGAAACTGTGCTAAAAAACATCAAAACGAAGAAAATTAAAAAGCAACTCAAAAAAGAGTGAGAATACTAGAGCAATAACTCCTCGGGAGTAAAAGGTAAAAATTGCGGGGTTCAGAAAAACGACCGGAATACAGAATGCGCACAATACTTAAACGGAACCAGATGAACTGAATTCGGTTAGATGAAAAACGTGACTGGTTGTAACTTGCCTGTGACCTAAATCCGTCACAACCATGCCGGCGATAAGTTCCGATCCCGCTTATACCTGTAGAAACAATTATTCCAAAGTTTTTCACTTCAACGCGAAAACAATTATGTTCGCATGAAGGATAAATTATTGCTTGATTGGATAGCTAGATGGTCGGTAGGATAGCTGATAGCCAATGGATGGATCGATAGATTAATGGTAGGATGAATTGTGCAGCTTCCACCAGCAGCGAGCCGAATTGGGACTAGAAGAAGGAGAAATCAGGATAAGCTGAAATGTGTGAAATAATGATTTCAATACTTCGATAAAAGACGCAAAAATATTAAAGACACAATAACTGCAATTAAAGACTTGCTTTAACAGTTTTAAGGATAAATCTTTGTTATATTGGCGACCTTTGGCCGCTGGAAGGACTTACAGCCTTCTGAAGCTAAATTTTGGATTACCAGAATTTTCTTGTAGCTGGAAGATGTAGAAGTTTAAAAACGTGTTACAGGACCCTTTTAAAAGATATATATTAGCGGCCTTATTTTTTTTAATATTAATGGCCTTTAGTCGCCACACGGAATCAAAACCTTCAACAAGATATAATTTTCAATTCCATGATTATTTTAAAGACTAAATTTTTTGTTTTTTTGGTGATGGAAATTGATTTTGACTTAAAATATACAGCAGATAAGGATACGATAGACAAAGATAATGCAAAAAACGTGTGGTTCTTAAGAGAATTGCGGTTGTGGTTAAGAAATTGTGTGTACATATTTTAAAATATTTATAAATTCATTCATTATAATATCTTTTAATAATAAACGTTTATATCTTTTTCGCTACCCGCGAGAAGCTTAAATTTTAGTTAACATTCACTTCTTAATACCCAAAAAGGCTATATAGAAAAAATCTCGATTTTATTTGGGCTTCAGTTCATAGCATGTCTAAAACCCATCTGCCTGTAATGACAACGTTAATGGCAGTTGCATCCGTTAGCCTTAAGGAGCATCCAAAAGATAAGTTAAACAACATTCATCGCAACAGTAGACCTAAGATACTAAATATAAATATCATCAGACCGACCAAAACGAACATTCTTCAACCTCCGCAGATACACTTACAACCTCCTCAACGAATCATTTAAACCCATAGAAACAAGACTCCAGAAAGTATCCTTGAGACGGTTTTTTTACGACTGTCATAAAAGCATCACAAATGCATAAAATTAGAGCAGAAATGAAACCGTAAAGGGGTGAGAAACGGAGAAAAGTGGGAGGAAGGAAGGTTGGAGAAAATTAAGGAAGGAGAAGCAAAAGATAAGAAATAAAACAGTACAAATTCCTGCAACGGAATAATACGCGGCGGCGATACCCCCGTCCTGAAAAAAGCAGATGTATTTATCTTCCGTCATCTTGTTTGCAACCAACTTACATAGAAAAAGAATAAATATAATATGAGAAAAGAAAGGAGGAAGGTGAGGAAAAGACATAGAAGTGAGGCTGAAAGTATGATAAGAATTCCTAACGAGCTAACTGAGCGGAGGAGTACTTCATACAAATGGTATTGCGATAGGTTGCGGTGGTGGTCCCACCAAGATATTCAACACTCCTCTCCCCCACCAATGATGGGTTGCTATTTCCCTTTTCATTCATTTTTTCTTTCGCTACTACAACACTCTTCAGCCTTTTCCCCTTCTTCGTTTCTTTATATAAGAGTTTCTCGTAGGCCGTCTGCTTGTGTACGACGACATTTTCTTGCCTTGAGACGTCAGACAATTGGCAAGTTGATGGTACTTAAAAAGGTACATATATACATACATATTCGTATCAAGAGGAAAGGAGAGGAGGAAGGAAAGAAGAGGAAAGCTCGAGTGTTTATGGTTGTGTAAAGGTATTTACACAATCCTCAGCCGTTGTGCGCGCATAGGTGTGGGTGTGGATGTGTGTGTTTGTGTGTGTGAGAAAGAGTGTGTGTATATGTTTTGTGTCTGTATGTGTGTGTGTGTGTTTATACCTTTGTCTGCTGGTGAGTGGCGCGTGTAACGCGTTAGTAAGAACGAAGGACATTCAAAACATATTGACGCTAAGAAAACTAAAGAGGCAAAATGAAAAAAAGCAAAATGTGAAAGAAGAGAATGAGTAGGAAAAGCCACGAGGTGGCTCCGTGTTGTCTGACTGACTGCAGCCACCCGATATCGAGTTTCCCCTTCTTTACATTTTGCACTGTCCAAACAATTTTTTACACGATCCAAAGCTTTAATTCTTTTTACAAATCGCTTTGAAAAACAAGAAAAAAATTATGTTTAATTAAAATTGCGATATAAAATGTATAATGACTGAAATGCATTTGGAAATGATGACCTTGTGAAATAAAGTCATGATCTAGTATTCATTAAATCATACAAGATTATGTTTGGACTAACATAGAGAGATCTTCATTAAATTTGTTTTTTAATTTCAAATCAAGTTTGAAAAGACGGTTCTTGACCTTCTCTGAATTTTAATACAATCATAAAAATCTTTTATAATAGAATAATAAAATCTTCACAAAACAAGTCTGTTTTTTTTTAATTTTTCATACTTTTTTAAATTTTTTTTCATTATTTTTCTTTTCATTATTTTTTTTTTCATTATTATCTTCGTCACGATGAAGTCAAGTGCAATGGTTCAGACTAAAACTTGAACTCATGAATAAACTTATATTATTATCGAGTAGCCTTGTATTAGTGTTAAATAGTATTAGTAAAACTTGTATTAGTACCAAGTAGTCTAGGAAGACAGAAACTATTTGCGCCAAAATTTTCCATTTCTTCAGGTGTAGAAAAGGAAAGTTAAATAAAAGTGTTGAATAGGAGTAAAAAGGAAAAATTCGCTACAAATAATTTGCAAGCAATAACTTATGACTTTTAATCGAAGCGATTGTAAACGGTTTTAAATTTCTTCAATCACATTTATAAATTTTACATCTAAGTTACAAAAGAAAAATTAAGTACATCAAAATAGTCGATGTTTGTTTAAAAGCGAAAATGAAAATTGCAATAGGCGGGAGAAGTGAAGAAAGAACGAAAGAAAAGCAAATATTTTTAATGAAGAAAAATAATGAAAAACATTTTTCTGTTTGTACAAAACTGTCACAAAAACAAAACCGGTAACAAAAGAAAACAGGAAGAAGAGGACAGGGATTACAGCCAGCAATAATCGTTGAAAATATGCTGACGTTCAATATTATTGCGTTCAATATTATTCACCACTGGTGGTGAATGCGAAGGAGCCGCCGGGAAGAACAAGTCACCTTACGGCCTTGGCAGGTCGTTGCCTATAATATATTCTTTTGTGTTGTTTAATTTCCACTCCTTTTTCTATCACGCGTTTATATTTTTCTCTTCCTTTGTTTTCGATTTTCTTTTATTTTAGCGCGTGGTACCAACAAATTTTGATAGCTTTTGTATAAAGTTGAGTAATGGTATTTCATAATTATTGAAATAATGAATATGGGGTGAAAATTATGATTCTTATTAATTTTTTTCTTATAGTTAGTTTTTTTTTAATTAAAACAAAATGTATGAGTATTAAAGATTGCGGTAAAAAAGAAATAATTATAGAAGAAAATAGTTTTGTTCATCAAAAATGTAGTGAAATGGAACGAAATACAATAATAAAAAATATTTGACAAATAATTAATTCTATTATTATTTAAATTCAAAGACAACAACAATCAAAAAAGTTAAGCTCGCAAAACACATAAAAAATTAGTCACTAAGTTTTCAAGATATAAACAAATTTATTTAAAATTCTTAACGTAATAAATGTATCGAAAATTTTATTTAATTTCTCAAAAATTTATTATGTCAAAATAAATACTTTGGGGTAAATGATTTAAACAAAAAATATTATTAGAATATGTATATGAAGATTATTTACTAATCCATCCTTGTAAAACAATTTCTTTAAAACAAATTCATTTAATAAGAAAAGTTTTTAAAAAATATAAAAAATTTGTAACAAAAAAAGCATGAAAAATATATGAATATTATCAATTATTCCTTACAAACTAAATTCTTTAGGAAAGATTCTTCCTATACAAAAATTATTGAAAAATATATGAAAACTATTAATAAATCATTTCCTTAAGAAATTCTTCGAAAAAATATTTCTGGTGGAAATATTAGAATACAAAATAAAATAAGAATTTCAATGGAGTTAACCACCAGCGAGAATCTGGCCAAATATTTAAAGAATTCCGCAATCAATATATCAAACATGTCATCCTGTCATCGCAGTCAACATATCGTCGTCTTGATTTCGAATTCTTTATGATGCGAAACGAAAACGAAAGTATTTCGATTTTTCATTTTACAAAAATGGAAAATTCTAAACCCATAAAATTCTTCTTATTCAGCCAATGTAGCAATAGCAGCATCACCATTATCAGCAACGACAACAACACCAACCAAATAAACTTCATTCTGCAAGAATAAAAGAATGAAGGCTCTCCATTGGTCCAAATCGTATTGTTTATAATTAGAAAGAAATTGAAGGCACAAAAGCAAACACCGAGATCAGAGCCTCAAAAAACAATAACGTGGTGTAAAAGTAAAAAGTTTGACAAATTTTATGATATTTGCACTTTGCAACGGCATACCATGATTTATGTTGCCAGCCTGACAGACGGCAACCCGTTGAGACCAACATCATGCAGCGTCCTCAAGTGCAGGAGTCTCTTTTCGTTAGTAGCTGTTTTCCGAACACCAAATAAAACAAGATCAAAAAATCGTTGATGCGAGGAGAGAAGAAAGAGAAAATTGAAGGAATGAGTTGCTCACTAAAAGGGAAACGAGCGGTATACCTTTTTCTCTCTCACTCGCTCGTTGCTGTTTGCTCATACGCTATAACACGCTCTTATAAATACTCTCTCCTTCAATGTTTTTGCTGATGCTCTTTTCGATATTTTTGTTATAGTTGTTGCCACAAATCTTCCTTCTTTTTTTTGCGTTCATTTTCATTGTTGTGAAACTCTCTTTAAAAAAATCTCTTCATGTATTTCACTTTCATAAAATGCTCAATTTAGACGCCCGCAATAAAAATCGACTAGACCAATCACGCCAGGCGTCCGCTTTAGCTTGATGAGTTGATCGATCGGCAACGGCGACACCGTCAGCATCTCAGAAGAGCATCATCAGAAATTATCTCTAACACTCTCTTCCTCGCTTCATCTATCTCTGGTTACTTCTGGCTGGAAATGATTCCAAAAGTTGTTTCTACTCGTTATTGCTTTTTTGGTTTTTTTTGGCATTGGTGATGATTTGTTGGTGTTTGAGTTGGTGTTGGAAGGCTTATGCCTGCGCCGCTTTGCCAATTCATAAAGTAACGAGCGTGCCAGCGCCTCAATTAATATTTATGATGCTGTTTGTTGCCTTGGCGATTTATGCGAAAATTTCAATGGAATGCAATACTTCCAAAAGCAAGCGATGCACAAGAATAAGAAAACAAGGCACACCCACACGCGCACTAACTTCTTCACTACTACTAGTACTTGGATGGATGGATTGCTACTCATGATTCTATTGCTGCCGTTTTTTGTTAGCGATGGTTTGAACGAGGGCATTTACAACAACAGCTCCTACAGCAAAATCAATATTCTCATTCATTTTTTAAACAAACAGAAAATGCTACGAAATTAATTGTGCATGAAATTGTTGCAGTTATTAATTTTATAAATTTGTTTTCATATATATATATATTTTTTTTTGGAAATTTGTTCTCAAAATAGTTTTGTTGTTTTTCCTCCAACTTCCCGTCGGAAATGCTTTTATGGAATATTGCTATAATTTTATTGGTATATAATTTATATTATTTAAATTTTTTATTATATTATTTTAAATATTCTTATACTTTAATATTATTTTCAATATTTTTTATTTTCCCATTTTGAGTTATGCCTGTTTTTAGATTGCTCTCAATCCGTCTCTATCGCTCTCGCGAACTTGCAATTATCAAATGACTATTGGAGAGCTAGACATGTAGATGGTTTTAAGTGATGATCGGTAGAAGATTAGGAACAGAATTATGCAATTTCGTTTCTTTTTTTTTTGTAAAATATCTTAGTTCTTCTAGATATTGTTATTAAATCGCACATTCATATTTTCAACGAAACAGAAGACAATAGGACAAAGCGCAACGCATAACTAAATTTTATTCTTCTTATTTTACCACTTCTTCTTCTAAGCGAGCATTGAACAACATTTCGCACATCGAACAGCAGACAGACATTCGACCAACCCAAACAGCCCAATCAAACAGCCTAAATCGACGATAAACCGTTGTCGCCATTTTGACGTTTCGGTGACGATGATATGACGCTTGGCAGCTTTGCATACGCGGTGTAGTGTATTTACACCTTCGTCTTGTCCTACATGCATCCGTGCATCCGTCCATTTTCCGTGCATTTTGCATTAAAATATATTTCGTGTTTGTTCGAATGCATGCGTCTTCTTTTCTATCCCGAAAAGGACGAGCCGCCGCAGAGCAATGGCAGTGATGACTGCTATAGCAATGATAATACCAACAACAACAAAAGCACCAACCAAACACAAGGAAACGGAATTGTATTTGCATTTGGCAACGGCAAAACCAATGACGATAAAAGCAACAATAATATTTATTTTTACTTATTTATTTATCTATGTTTTTTTTTAATTTATTGCGTTAATTTATTGCGTGACAGAAGAGTTATTGCTTTCCTCTGATTATTTTTCATCAGACGCAACAGAAAATCTTAAAATTTTGCACGTTTCTTCTTCTTGTTCAATTGCTATTTGACTCCTAGGCAGCACAACCTCTTGGTTCAAGAAGTGCTCAATTCGAATGTGAAATTGATATATTGATATGGACTTACGGTAAATCACGATGACATGTGCCTTCAGTAAATACAAAATAAACTTAAAACTAATCGAGTATAAAAATTAAATAATAGAAAACTGCTGTTAAAGAGAATTCAATTTATTCTTGATATTTTTATCATTTTAAATTTCAACTCCCGAAAAAAGCGATTATTATTGCCAATTATTGGCGATTATTGAAACTGGAAACTGGTGATTCCGCATTAACTTTATATTTTTCCGAAAACTAGCTTTAGTTTTTCTTAATTATCTAATAAAATAAATGCTCGAATCGAATTATTTGAAAATCGATCTATTGCTAATAATTTTAATTTTTCTTTCGTTTTAGGTTTTTTATTAGTTTTATATAATTGGATGCAAATAGTTTTTCGCCTTTAAATGGAAAATTATTGTTGTATTTGTTATTTAAATGGAAATATTGTTGTTATTGTCACTGTTGTTCTAATTGATATTATTGTTCTTTAGTTTCCATTTTGCCTTTATTTATAAAAGTTGATGAAAAGATTTACGACACGCACAAGCAATAAATTGAACAGTATTGATCAAACTAACCAGACCCGTCCAAATTGTATTCAGACGCATTTAATTGGTTAAATGAAATTAATCACTACAGCAATTATTGGAATGTGTCCACTACAAAAACAACAGGAAAAGTCTATAAAAAATTCTATAAAAAAACTCTAAAAAAGTCTATATAACATTGTAGAATTGTTACGTTGAATTTCTCTCTAATAACAATAACAAAAACAATGGTAGTTACGCCCATATATCGGATAACACTCGCTCGATTCCTTCGAACGAGCACTTCCTGCAAAAAACACATTTCATCTTACACTTTTTTGCCCTTCGAATTTATCTTCAAAGGTTTAATTGATTTGTAAATTAGTCAAATATTAGAAGTAATAAAAAAGTAAAGTAGATAAAAGCGTTGCGAGAAAATTGTGGATCATTGTGTACTATGAGACTGCTTCGATTGAACGAATGATCCAGAATTTGATCGCTCGAAGTAATTCTGGAAATTTTTATGTCGATAATGTCGATGAAATATTTTTGTGATCGTTAGAACTCAACAGTTTGAACGGAGCAATTCAGGGAGAGCGACCAAAACTGGCCAACATAAAGGGGGTTGTTTACCGTCACGACAATGCACGAGCCACACATATTTTTGACAACACGTCACGAAATTACAGAATAATTTTTTGAAAATGAAAAAATTAAATGAAACCTAAAATATAATTATATAATTTAATTATATATAGTTTAATTATATTTAAGGAAGCTAATTTCAATAAATATAATTTTTTCCATGTAATTCAAATTCTTTTCAATTTAAATATTTTTTGGAAAAAATATTGAAATTTTTTTAAATGAAAAAATGATAATTACCGAGAGGCAATCGAGAACCATTGAAAAACATGACTTAGCAAAAATCATTCACAAGTGGACAAGAAACAAAAAAAGATACTCGAAAGCATATTAAACAACAAAAAAAATGAAGAAAGACAAAATGTCACGAACAGGAACAGACAAAAAATCTAATAAGCAAAAGAGAAAAAAACTGATGAAAACAAACAAAAAATGACCGATAGTCTAATTCAAGCAGCAAAATAATGAAAAGCAATAAAATGGAATGGCAATAAAAATTATTAAGACTCACACATAAACATCCAAAAACCAATTAATTGATCAATCAGCCTGTCAAACGGACTCACAGTCAAACAGAGTGAGAGGGGAGAGGGAGAGAGACGTATATTAAACAAAAAATTCATATTAAATACGAATTAAGGCTTTGTGATAGAATTAGAAGAAAACAAAATAATTCTTAGAAAATTAGATAAAAAAGACAATCACTCTGACAAAAAAAATTAAAAATATATTTAAAGATCTTTCGAAAGGTTTGTGCCTTGAGCGAAAAAATGATGAATAACTGACACTCAGATAAACTAACAGTTATTTTGAATTTCAAAAAGAACACACAATCAGAGAAATTACACAAAGAGAATTTGTGGAGCTTCACGCATTTTGCTTTAATAATATCACGAGCTAAATAAATTTTATTTCCGGATTTAGAAAGTTTTATTGATTTTTTTCATTCTTCTTTAAATCGCTTTCAGAAGATCTAAGGAGAAATGTTGTTCGTGAAGTAACGCACATAATAATTATTTTTAGTTTAAGAAAAATTTCTAAAACAGAAATCCAATCAAATCGAAAATTAGATAAAATCGAAAAAATTAAATAATAAAAAAAAATTAAATAATCAATAAAAAATTTTAAGAAATTATTTTATTTTAACTTAGTCGATGATTAAGCAGCTATTGTACTTTTGTGGTTCTATGGGCTCGTAAAATTCATTGCAGAGAAAATTTTTATTGGAAATAAATATTCTTTTGTAAATTAGTAAACGACTGAATTCATCCTGGTAGAATACCGCTCGTACGAAGAGACCTTAATTGCAAGCAAAGCAAATCCTGAATTTCCTTTTCCCTGAGCATCATTTTGCCCACCACGCTTTCTATCATTGCTCCAAATACACTTAGAATTACAAGTCTTCTTCTGCAAGTCTATTACACAATTTACTCCTTGTTCAAAGTGCATAAGCAAACATCGGCCATGTAAAAGAGTTCAATTCATCTTTGCGCTTATGGCGACCTCGTTTCTGCAGTCGATGCTGTTAAATTATTTTGGACGTTATTTTAATTTTAACGAAAAACTTGAATACAGATAAAACTATAGTTAAAACAGATGTAATCAGACCTAATCAGAATGAGCTGAAAACAGATATAATCGCCCACATAAGCCATATGGTAAAGGTTCATATGGTAAGAAGTGGTTTTTATTTTATTTGGGAGCTAAATTTTACAGCCCACAATATTCGCATAAACCAAATTATTTCCAAATTATTCAATATTATATATTGTCAATATAATTAATCCACTGATTTCTATGAATTTCATAAACTTAAAAATAAATTGTTGGTTTTGTTCATAAATAATAAATGACAAATGATCTTGAAGCACGATTTTTAGTGACAAATTGTTAAGAAAAGATTTCTATGACGTTTATAAAACAAACCGAATTATTTGCAATGATGACCATGCTCTCAATTTTGTTTTTTTAATTTCTATCAAAAGAATCCAATTAAACTAAATTCGTTTTGGAAATTATTCATTTTTCATTTTTGTTAACACATTTTTGTTTAAGTTTATATAATATATAAATCATTTACAACCAGCTAATTTTGCTAATTCTGTAAAGTTTAGTGAATTTTATTATGAAAATTATCTTACTTTTAATAATGCATTACGTGTAAAAAAATTGTCAAAAATTCTTTTAATTTTGTTTATTTTTTTTATTACAAAATAAAGTCTATGTGAAAATAATTAAATTGATATTGAATATTTAGTTTTGTTTGCAACTTTTATGGTTTCCATCGAGAAACGATCGATTGTATTTACCATCTCTTTCCAGCTTACTTCTTCCAGTTCGGTCTCTCTTAGAAACAACTGCTATTAATTGTCGATCGATTGATCGTTCGAGCGCAAATCGTAATTAAATATAATATTATTTATATTTGCGTTGAATAAACGTATGGACGGGTGTTTGGATGCATAGATAAATACATGAATTAATAGAAGGTAGCATGACTGCCACTTGGTTTGGTCGATTGATTTGATGGCAGTATTGATAACGGATTGTGTTGAATGATTGTTCAATGGATGATTGGGATGAGGAAGGGGGTTATGGCGTTTTAGTGTGTGCACTTTACATTACAATTCCATTTCTTGGATCTATCGTATCGTATCGTATCGTATCTCGCCTTGACATCGGCCCGACCTGATTCTTGATTCAATTCTTAGTGGCTTCAAAAATTGCACAAATAAAATTATTTCTATAAAAATATTTCTCATTTACATAAAAAAAATAATTACTACGGCTCTTGATAAGGCAAACGTGCAACACTTTAAAACACAAACGCCCCTGGCGGTAAAACAATTAATAATATCGAATATTCTACAAAGTAAATTTTAGCAGAAAAATTTTTTAAATATTTTTGTCGCAATCAATAACGATATGCTTTCTAGAAAGAAAGGAAAAAATTCAATAAATGCGAAATATTTCACCCAAACATTTCTGATATTATCGAATGAACTTTTTTTGTCATTCACGCATATTCATCTCATTCATTCAATGTATGACCTGGTTTCGAAAGTCCTTTCATGTAGAATGCAAGTTGTTATTGTCATGATGTCATAGTATTTCTTTTTGTTTATCCGAAGCAATTGGGTTGTGCAAATACCGCACGTCCCAGCACGTCGCGAATCATTTAAAGGCAAGTACAAACTGTATATGCATTTGTACGTATGTGCGTGTATGTATGTGTGTGTATTTGTGTGTATGTGTGCGTGGGCCCATGTGCGTGAATTTGGCGTGTGTGTTTGTGAATATGTGTGCATATAGAAGAGTGTGTGTGCGCGCGTGAACGCATGTATATGTGCGTCCTAGTATATACAAATGTATAGAATGTATAGTGTATAGTGTATGGTGTATAGACCATTGACATGCGTGCACGCATGTGTACAGACCACTGACGACATATGCATGCTTGTATTGTGCATTATATAATACACCCAGCCCCATTAACACCTTTCCAACGCAAAAAATTCATATTCAGACGTCTAGCATTTTACCGTGTCTTTGTATGTGTTTCTACATATTGCAGTGTGTGAGCCTGTATGGACAGATATTCCGATGCGTTTAAAAGGGCATATGTAGGAGGTGTAACCTACATATAGGACTTTAGTTTTCTTTTATATGAGTAAACCTCTAACAGATTACAATTTACCTATATACTCGTATGTGAGTGTGTATGTGTGTGCATATATAATTATATAAGTGTGCAGACATACCCAAAAATAGTTGAGAACGTATCGGAAACATAAACAGACAGAGGGAGAGGTACACAAAAAGAGAAGGATAAAAGAAATGGAGGGCGTTTTATGTTGTTGTAATCTAATAATTACTTGAATATCTTGCATAAAAATGTCTGGCAGACGCCATGTTTGTTTGAACAAACGCACACATTTTCATGATAAAACAGTGTCTGACTATTTGAATATAATTCAATGAAATAGAGATATTATACTTCTCCATATTGTTTGGGCTTTCCGACGAGGTGAATATCCCGTCATTCCTTACCAATTTTGATTCCTAGATAAACTGGTTCGGTGATATGACGGTGATATGACGGTGACGACGGAAAATCGTTTCAAATATATAATTGTTGCATCTCTCTCGATCAATCATCATTGCAAGCTATTCTTCAAGGAAAAAAATGATTTTATGTTCACCAAATTTTAACATAAATTCTGATCAGAATTATTTGCACTAATATCACAAGTATTGCGATACACTAAGACAAGCCTATTTTGAAGTTCAAGATTTCTTTAAAAATTAAAATTTTTTTAAAAATAAACTGATGTAAATATGAATTGAGAACAAAGTCATTTATGTTTTGTTTTTTCGTAAATAAAGTACTAATTGAAAAATTAGATCTCTTAGATTTTTGATTGCGGTAAAAAATCAACAGAGGTGTCCAATTTATAACGTTGGATGTAAAAAAATTAATAATAATAAATAAAAAATGAATAAATAAAAGAATTAATTAAAAAAAAATAAAAAAATTAATTTATATACTACGCATTAAATTAATTTATACTAATATACTACATTAAATTAATTCGACCAAAATCAAATTAATCCATTAATTAATTTTATTTAAGCAATTGGCTTAAGGCCAAGTAGCTTGGTCGTAAAGGAATTTGTTCTTATATTTTTTGCAAAGAAAACACGAAGTATTTTCTTGCTTTTGCGTAACAAAGTATCAAAAAAAATATATATGGTCACAATCACTTCCATTCTGAGCCCTGTCCGTCTTGTTCCACCATCCCCAAAATCATTCGCAGCGGGGGGAGGCAGCATTGCGTGCAGTAATTGCTATCTTTAAGACGACTGTTTATGAAAGAATAGACGAGACATCTGCATTAAACGATCATAAACTAACGATAGATTAAATTTAAAAATGAAGTGACTGGTTAGTTAACGGCGGCAGTTATTTTATAATCTCCTCCCAACTTCGAAGCCAACCACCGTCTCTGTTTTTCTAAGAGTAGTATCTATGATATTATCCCTCCCCATGTCTTTCTCCTTCTGATATTTCCTCCCTTCGGTAATTCTTTCCACTAAATTTAAAATGATCGCGTGTAGCATCAAATGATGAAAAAAGTCAATTTGTTTTAATTTTAATGCTTCGCGTTTCTAATTGTTATTTTCCTTTTTTTTGTGATAATTAATTTTTATTATTTTTGCTTTCTACTTTTTCAAAACAACGAATTCATCCTAAGGATTGAATCACTTTTATTTGAAATACATAATAATTATTTTATATGAAAAAATATAAATTAACAAATAATAGATAAACCTACAAAGGTTTATCAGGCAACCAATCTAAACGATTTCCCAATTCAAAGAAGATTTCATTCGAAATCGGTGCGCCGGCCATAAATGAAAAGAATCATAAGGAGAAAAAAATAATGAATTCTTTATTAAGTGACGACGACATGCAAGACACAAGATTAGAATGAGTTACAATGACGGCGATACAAATTTGTGACTCGGCGATCTCTCATTCCTGATTCCCCGGCAATAGATCATTAATTATAATTGATAGAAAAAACACTTTTACAACACTCTTGCATTGAAACATCATATATCGAACTATATATCATACATCGATTGTCCAAAACTCCGCCAAATTTATATTCGTCAGAAACCGACCATGACAAACTGCCTTCTTTGAATGGCTCTCTTCGTCCTCGTATTTTATTAATTCCGAACACATTTCAAATGAAATGGCAAAAGGCATTAAAGAAGTTGAAAAATACCCTGTCAATAAAATCCAATGGATGGCTTATCAAATGTAAAACTGTCAAAACAATATGACAAATGAAATATGTCAAGAGTCAAGCGATATACATTTCGTAACCAATAATATCCCCAATTCTTCAGTAAAAATTATTCTTGGAATTAAACCAAACACCACTAGTGGTGAGTAGGTGAGTACGTAAGTGAGTTGACTTTCAATGAGATTTTGAACGATGCCCGAAATTTCCATCAAACTTAACGCCTCCTCTCTCGACTGAAAAATCGCTTTATGACTGAATTTTTTCGCCTTGCAGAAGAATTCTGAAAGAAGCAAAGGGATGCGCAAACATTTCAGCTATCCAGATATGCACGCATATACGATATAATGAATTTCTTTGATATCTCAATAATACTGTGAATATCGTAAGACCACAAAAAACCACAATAACCGCAATAACACAAACAACGTGGGCCGTCAACCACAAAGAGAGATTCGCAGAAGGGCAACGCACGCCAAAGTAGATTCGCGGCAAAGTAGAAACAGCTTAAAAGGGCAAACATTGATAAAGTAAAGTAGAAAACAAAACAAACACAAAATCCAGCGACAAGCAATATCGGGGACAACAGAATGAAGTAGCAATGAAAATAGGAGCAACAACAGCAAAAGCTACGGTAACCCCATCGCAAACAGTAAACCCGGGAACGCATGCAATTAATTTAAGTATCTGCTGGTTGAGGTTGAGGTCTGAAATACCTTTGGCGACACGAGCAAGAATAAACACAAACACAAACACAAAACGCAAACACGAACACAAACGCAATAAAGCAATAAGGGAGCAGAAGCTTCAACTATACGGAAAACACCATCAAGAACAAGTCAAAAGTTCGACGACAGGCATGCAATGAATATCAATAGCAAAAAACTTTAACACCACCATTCTCGTCCTTGTCATCGTTCTCATCGTCCCACCTCCGTCATCACCATGTGATGAACATCAGCAACCCATCAATATCAACAGCAAACAAACCATTGACAACACTAACATCGATGCGTAGCAGCAAAAGCAAATAAACGCTTTGACAGGATTAGAAACGTCAGCAACACCAACAACAGCAATATTCAAAACGCTTGACAACACCAACAGCAACAATAATATCTAAAACCTCTGACAACAGCAACAACAACAATAACAACTGCAAAACGAATAAAAACGCATTAATGCGTAATTCATTCTCTATTTCTTTTTTTTTATTTCTATGAATAAATGCAAAATATTGCATTGCGTTTTCGCTGTTGTTGTTGTTGGTTACATTGTTAATATTGTTTGTCTATCTGATGGAACAGTCGTTGCGGGTGAGTTCTGCTACTGCTATTCCATTTTAATCGTGACCGTTACTGTTACGGTGATTTTAATGGTAGGAGACGTTCACGACGTCTGCTTCGGCAACATCGACGTCGCTGTCAGTTGCAGCGGACAATGACCAGACAATGACCTAACAACATTTGCATTACTACAATCTATTGCATAAATAATATTAACAATAAAACAATAACAACAACAAGTATTCGACTAAACTACTGCCATTAGCATTTGTCATACAATACTTGAGGATGACGAACGTCAACCACCCTCCCCTTCCTCCACGACTATCAATTTTATACTTTTACCACCGTATTGTGCTTGGTTATTAAGAAATATAATTATTCATTGTCTAAGTAACAACAAAAGCAATTTATATAATTAATATATACAAGAAAAGCATTCATTTATTTATTATTCATTCATTGATACATTCGATTATTCATTCATACATTCAAATAGCTGCGATTGTCGCCGTCGCCATCGCCACCGTCAGAAATTGCAATCGTGCAAGAAGCTATGTTGCTGCAAGTCTAGCCAATATTTTTAGTCAATTAATTCTAACCTCACATTCTGATCAATACTATTTATTCACTAATTCTTATTCTTAAAGGAAATAATGCAATATTTAGATTCGAAATGTATTTCGTAACTTAAACTATTATCAACATAACGAGTAATTATGAGCTTATAATATCTAAACATATTCCAGCTGTATTCATTTGTGTCGTGGCTAATGGTAAAGACAAAGAGTGTGTGAAGTGAAGAGTTCATCAAGCAGATCTCGTAAAAAATAATGCTCTTGAAAAAAATCGTTTTAACATAATTTTCAACTATTCATTAACAGCGACGTTTACTTCGACAGCGCAATAAATCCATTTTCAGATTAAGTTAAATTGAAATATTAAAATATTTGTATTTTAATTCTTTTTTTTTTTTTGAAGTTAAGGAATTATTATTTTCTGAAAAATGTAGGGATCTTAATGAAGTAGATATCGATTTAACAAATAATACCGGTAGTAATAACAAATAATTTTTCAATTTGTTCAAGAGGAAATCATGTCCATTCATGTTTCCATCTTCCGCTGATAATTATTGTAATGGCCGTTTTATGATCGATGTCACAAATTCTCCCCGTCATTCGTCCATCAATAGTATCAACATTATCATCATCGTTGCGCTGCGCCAACATGTTACAATAGTAATTACTTACAGTTTATTACTTACTTTCATTATTCGTTTTAAAGGGGAAATAGTCATAATTTTGAAATTGTTATTTTATGTTGAATTGATTGCATTTGCTATTGATCGTTAATGATTAATATTCCTTCATTCCAATTGCCATTAAACAAATAGGATGAAGATGAATAATTGACTTGTAAAAATGTTGTGATGGTCATTAATATAGAAACCGAACTGATGCAGCTTGCTAGATGTGCTCTTGAAATTAACACAATATTACGTTTATAATTGAGAAAAAATTTCAATTTTATCTAATGATCCAATTCTTTATCTAAAGAAGATTAAAAACAAACAAAAATACTAATAATGATTATTTCTTCAATCAACATAAAATCACTTTGATAACTACAAAATTTATGCGCATAATTTTTTTATTCAATTTTTTTATTGGATCAATCAAAATAATTATGTTATTAAAAAAGAAAGAAAAAGAGAAGAAGATCAATAACATTACAAAATACTAATTAAATATTTTAACTTTTCTTAAAAAAGGCACCAGTTTTCAATTTTTTGAAATAAAACCAAACAACAAAACAAAATAGAGAAAAATTAACAAAAAAAGACCTCATAATTGTGTTTATTTTTACACACACCAGCTTTTGACACTTATGGCTTTGTTGGAATTTTATAAATAAATTTTAAATGAAATATTTTTATGGTTTTTTTAATATTTTAACAAAACTATTTTCTTATATAAAAAAATGGTCTCGGGAATATAGCCCAAACATTTATTAGATTTTCGTAGTATTTAAAATTATCACATCATAAAAATTTTTTTTAAAATCATAAACAAAACGGTCAAACGTTCGAATGATGAAGCGCTTTAAGAATTGTTTGTAATCTCTTAAATTTTCTTTCTTAATTCAGAGCATAAAGTTTATGATAAATGACTGTGATAATCACTTATGAGAATTTCCTCGAATTTTTATTTTTAATTGAAAAAAAACAAGTCGAGTTATTTTTCGCAACTTTTCGTATAGTTTGAAAAAAATGTATATTCATTTTCATTTGTGGTTCATTATTCTTTGGTGTTGTTTATTTTGATTCCTTTTATTTCTTATTATTTTTTTCTTATTGAACTAGTTCAAATCCTTAAAATGGAGAGGGGGGTGAAGGGAAGACCAATATATGAAATTATTTGTATACGAAATAAATTCCAACGCTAACGAAAATAACAAGCAGAACATTGTCTAGACATATTAATTAAATGTGTGAACATTTTCTTTATTTTCTCTTTTTTTCTTGCTATTGGCGGCACTGTTGTTGTTGTTGTCGATGTTGTTGCTTCCCTTAGTCTCTCTCAGTTCATAAAAAACATACTTTTGTAACTTGCTCAACTAACGAGCAATGATTTTTTCAAGTTTATTTCAATCTGTTCATCTAAGGTCATTCTAATTTGACCAACACCACCACCAACAACAACAACAATAACAACATCAATGAGACAATTTATAGAACAATTTGATAATCTAGTCAAATTTTTGTCTCTTCTTTTTTTCGGGTTTTATTTTTTTCCTAATGTTAGTTTATGTACCTTTTATTGTTGTTGTTGTTTATATGCTGTTCTAAACAAGTCAATGTGAATTCAGTAAATTATTCTCTTCATTTTTCCTTTCGCTTTTTTAAATAAAACCTTATGTATTAATCGATTACAACGTATTCGGTTTTTTAAAGGTCAAGTCAGTCTAATCATTTAATCTAAAGTATTTTTCTAATAGAAATTAAATTTAGTCGGATTTAAAAATATTTTTCATTGATATTATTCTTTCCTTCAGCGCAATTTCATTGAGGAAATACCTTCCCCTCAAACAAGCTCTCATCCTATGCCACGCTTAATCGCTCCCGCTCTCTATCTCTCTCCCTCTTTCTCTCTCTTTCTCTTCCTTCCCTCTTCGCCGTTATGCGATCTTATCACTATCATGTCATCTTATTTTTTTATTCAATACAAGTCGGCACTTTTCAAAAGCTCTCACAGTTCCGAAGACCACACAAATTTTGAATACATGACCGTTTTACTGATTTGCTTTTGTTGTTTTAAAAGAGTTTTTGTATAGAAAAAATGTTTCATTGGAATTTATAGTTTATTGATTGTTGATTTGTTTGATTTATGTTAATTAGATCATTGCTAAGCCATTGACGTCTTTGACTTTTGCAATTTGTACGTGCGATATAATTCGAATAGATTTGTAATTTTTCTTTTCAAAAAATTACCCACAAGTAAAAATTTAATGAGAAAAATTTATCTCTGAAAGTATAAGAAATGATTGCAGATCAACGATTAGAAAATGGACAGGAAAACGGCAGCTGCATCCGATAAAGGCTGACAATTTTGGCAATTTTTGTTTGAAAAAAATTACCAAAATCGTTTGGTGTTTCCAACAAAAAAAAATAAAAGAAAATCAATTATTTTTCAATTCAAAAATAATTTAAAAAGAAAAAAATAACTGCCTGAAAATATATTCCCAATAGTCGAATGAATTAATGATCATTATCTTAGCGTATTCGTACTTTATGAAATCCAGCTCATTCCTTTTCTGAGGTGAATTTTATGAGTCGCGAACCCAAATCAATGGCAATATAATCAAACATGTGAGTAATAGGCAAAAAGGTGCGGTTTCCTTTTCCGGAGACCTGCTTTCTTTCTAAAAAAGGAACCCATTCTTGCAAGGCAGTAAGACAATAAGACAGTAAGACATTCTCAGCAGCAACAAAGAGTACGAGCAACGCAACATTATCCGAAGCATTAGAGCGCACAATGCGAACACAAAAAAAAACAAAAGGTAAATATTATCACCAGAAATGACTGACTGTAAAAACCATATAATTTAGACAAAACAAAAAGAAGAAAAACCGATCAAGCAATAGCAGACTACAGTCTACAGACTACAGCGGCTTAGTCTGTCCATATGTCGGTCGGACGGTCGGTCGATCGATTGCTTCTTTACCGTGCGCTTTACTTTGTCTGGCAGCGCGTAAGAAAATTAAATAAAGGTAAAAAACAAATCGTGAAACGGCAGACAAAGTGTCGCGTCACATAAAATACAGACTGACTATCTATGAGTGTACAATATTGCCCGCTTTTACAATTTATCATAATACAGTTTTTTATAGAAAATACAGTCATTATGAATACATACACAAGTAATTACATGTACATACAGTGTGTCTTAGCATCTACATATGTGCCTGCGCATGTAATGACATTTTACTTCAGAACGAACACAAAGGAGGAGAAGAGACATTAATTTCAGGATGAAAAACTTCGTATGAATAATATATTAAAAGGTTAGAAGAAGAAGAAGACCAGAGGGAAAACATCAAGATGCAATGCTTTTCAAAGTCGAGGAAGTGCTTTAGACATGGAAACTCTTTTTGAATGAAAGGGCAAAAAGTTGGTAGACATAACGTCCGACAGAATATAAAAGTAAGTATGATATTCAGCACCATCATCATTATCATCGCAATCATAATTTGTGAGAAATGATACTTTTAGCAATTTCTTTATTATTCTTCATCTCTAGAAAGACTTTAGTGATTTAAATTATTACTGCCATTTTTTTCACATTTATAGAGAAGGATTTATAGGATTGATAACATAATTCCGGTAGGATCGAATCTCGGAACGCCAAAATCACAAGAGACTTGAATAATTAGAACGCCGGCTTCGCTACCAACACTATTGTTTTTTGTAAACCAACTCTTTGTAATACTATTAATATTTTCAAAACTATTTCAAAATGTTTTTATATTTAGAATTCAGTATTATGAATATTAATCGCTACAGAGTATCATCATTCATTCGGAGTGTTTTCGTTCGAAATTACGTCCTTTCGGGGTTTCGTCATTTGGAGTATTTGCTGTTTGGTAATCTTAAAAGCTGTCGGAACTTTGCCATCCGAGATCAGAAACAATTCTCCTTCTGATATTCGGCATATTTCTTTCTAGGTCACTGCTTTATTTCTAGCCCCTTAGACAACGACCTAATTTTTGTACTTCCTGACTGAAATTGCAAAAATCATTAAACTGCACCAACAAATCTCTGCATCTCGCTCTTACTCTCATCTCTCTCTCTTTCCAACAAGCTTTTCTCAATGAGGAAGGCCTTTGGAATGAAAATAATCTATTTTCTTCTTTTTTTCCTTTTATCATTAATCGTGCTCTTCTTCTTATTTCTCTTCTTGTTATTTTGTTGTGATGTCATTTTATTCCATGTGGAATAATTGTCCAGACAGTTAGACAGGCAGCTACATGATCAGACTGAGATGTGGTAGACTGGACGTTTGTTGAGCGACAGACGTGAACCCATGCCAAAGGCAAGACAGCATGCAGCGAGCAATCAAATCGGCAGACGTTTTAACGATAAACACGTCTTCCGAGAATGACTTCGAATAGCTGCAACTCTATTATTGCTAACATGTTGTTATTTATTCCTTCCCTGTTTCTTCGTCCCCTTCTTCTTTTACGACTCTTTCTCGACCATTCTCTACTCCTCCTCTTCTACGCCTCCTCTTCCTTCATACATTATTGCTGCTGCAAAGCGTTTAACGCTAAAGTAATACTAATGAAATCGAAGGGGGAGGGAGAAAATAACCGGCAATAGAAACAATTACACCAACATCGACAACAACACAAGCACAGATTAAAAATGTATTTCATTTCCTTTGATGTTTAGAGGGTGCAGAGAATAAATAAAAGCCAAAGAGAGGGGAGAAGGAAGGAGACTGTATGAACTAAATTGTGTTCAAAGAGATTCGAAGAATTTAAATTTATCTCTTAGGATTCGCAATCAATCAATCAAATCATTTTAAAACTTTTAATTTGAAATTAATGAAACGAAATTAAATTAATTGCACTTTCATTAAGTAAAAGAAACGGAAAGGAGAATAAAGAGAACATTATTTGCTTTAGCAAAGGATTTCTAACAAGCACGTCGGGATAAAGAATGTTTCTACTTTGAATGCTGGCAACTACGATATCAAAGTGATTTATTAATAATATCGCTAATTTGACTAATTATTGTATTACGACACCAATATTAGAAGATATACACATCTAATTTCATGCAGTTCTAATCACTAGTTGGTGATTTATCTCTCTTGATCGATAAACAAAGAGGGATCAATTTTGAATAAAAGTCAAGTGACTTGTATGATAATAATCCAACGAGTATTTTCAATCGTAGTGTTTTTAGGGATGAAGTATGAGATTCATCATTACGCTTCTAAGAATAAGCGGCGAGCCTCTTCAGTGCCACAAAAAACTATCGCCCTCCTCCCATAAGGGTACTGACTTCCTAAGAAACACCAAGTTTTAACTGCTTTAGTGGTTTGAAGACGTGAACTCGTCGATAAAGTGTGCTAGTAGACCATAGAGTTCATTCCGCACTCCTCAATTTCTTTCTTCAATATATGACCCAACGCAATTACAATCGAGAGATGAAGATGAAAAGAGATGAACAAAAGAGAACCCAAATAAAAGGGGACCAAATTATCAATTAGCGTTCGTGCAAATACGCAAATTACGCAACGGTATTTCCTCGTTCTGACTAATAAACAACCAAGTTAAAATTATTATTGCATCATTATTATGAAAAAAACAACATGTACGGCAGCATCGTGCAGCAGATGGATAAATTTAGCACATAAAGAAATGACAGAGTGATGGATTGCCGGGCAAGAGACAAACATTAAACAGACACGGCCTGTGGATAAATAAAATGGCATTAAATTCGGTCACCGAGCACTGTTCATTCGATTAATAGAAACATATTTGCATGCAATATTTTAAGCTAAGAAAAAAAATATGAGTCAGATCACAAAGGCAAATCGTCAGACTTCAGTGGGAGGAAAGAAGACTGCACGCTTAATCCACTTCGAATTGATAATAAATTGGAGAACTATATCAGGTTATCTAAAGGCTCACCCCGTGGAATATTGAACGGACACTCTTCGATTATTTTCACATTCTTTTATTGCCAGCCACCTCCCCCCCCCCTTTCAAAAGACACAAATTTAAAAATGACCCATGTGTTTTTTAAAGTGATTAAAATTATGATTGAAAATCAAGGTAAGTCATCGAATTTCATGCCATTTTGCAGGTCTTTTTCACGTTTTTTATGGAAGTCTCTGTTAAATTTTTCATGAAGTTTTAATCAAAAAGAAAATGAGAATTAACCA
The DNA here is from genome assembly GCA_963966595.1 of Physocephala rufipes. Lineage (NCBI taxonomy): Eukaryota > Metazoa > Arthropoda > Insecta > Diptera > Conopidae > Physocephala > Physocephala rufipes. The sequence goes on along the minus strand of OZ016502.1, from coordinate 44,502,690 downwards.
CAAAAGTGGATAAACGTGACCAATCATAAAACTGAAGATTTCAAATTTTCAATTATGAAAATATCACTTAATTTATGTCACGAAAAAATATTTTGAAATTATATTCAGTATACGTTGTGGTAATTTAATAGGTATCACCTATTAAAATATAAGAAGAGCAATTTTTAATAATTTAAGAGGAATAATTAAGCTAACATTTATTTTCTAGCTTACAAGCAATTCGTTACCTTAAAAACAGCACGCTAGAGACGATTTTGGATACGCAAATAAAATTACCCTATTTCAACATGTAGTTCATTTAATCGAATTCATAAACATCTTCTGTGCATCCTTAAGGATTTAATTGTGTTATACTTCATCAATATTCACTGACACTGGGATATTATTGTCTCATTACGAACTCAATTTCGACTCAATTGTATGCCCAATCAACGCAGGCCATACTCGTGGGCTTCGGTAGCTTAAGATCTTTGGGGTCCATTTCATTTTCCAAGATTTTTCATACAAATAATTGTTACATGTATAAGAAAACGATTATGAAAAATTTATGTCACAAATTTTAATAATGCTTAAAGGTTTGTTGTTGTTTTTGTTATCACAATTTTTTATTTTTATTATTTTTATTATTTTTATTATTTTTATTATTTTTATTATTTTTATTATTTTTATTATTTTTATTATTTTTATTATTTTTATTATTTTTATTATTTTTATTATTTTTATTATTTTTATTATTATTGTCATTGCCACTAGTGTCTTTGTTTTCGCATTGAATTAGCAAGAATTTCAGAGCCGGCTGGCTGACTTTGCAGTCTTCTGAAAAATAAAACTATTTAATGCAAAAAAATTATTCTTTTCTTTGATATTTTACAGATTTCGCAGTCTACTTAAAAGTGGACGCAATAAAGAAGATATGAAATAGAAACTCATTAGTACATAAAAAAATGTTCAAAATTATAAAAATACACAAATTTTCAAATTTATAATAATAAACACTAATAACTTCTAATAAGGAAGAAAATGTTACTCTCAGCATTTTTATCCTTCGAAACTTGCTCGAAGAAATGTAACTAGATAAATTTTTTTAAAATAAAATAAAGCTGTAATAAATGAAGCATCGAGAGAAATTTTGTGTTTGAGGCAGTCATTTTTTATGAGCTTTATTTAATAAATTTTTATGAGCTTTATTTTTATATATATTTTAAAACTAATCGAGTGCATCCCTTTCGAAACCCACCAAAGCACCACCCAACCAAGCATAACAATAAAAACAACAACAAAATATCAATATAAAATATATAAATAAAGAAGATCCATTCAAATTTCAAAGACTTTACAGAAATAAGAAACATCCATCCATAGACAAAACAAAAAACAACGAGTAAGTTACAAGCAAGATTTCCGCTACATTACGTTACATTACAAAAACTTTCTTAATAACAATACCAACAACAATGTGCAAATGCAATAAAATTTATTGTACAACAACAAGAATGTCAACAACAGCAACAACAACAACAACAATGATTTAAAATTTACCATAAGTTTGAAAAACATAAGGATTCCCCACCCATAATTCATACCAAAGCACTTCATCAACCGCAATGAATTATGGACGAGAGAATAGAGGAAGAAAGAGATAGGTAGAGAAAGAGAGAGAGTGAGGAGAAAGAAAATTGTAGACATTTAATTAAAATGAGAAGCAAAATGTAAGGCTGATTGGGGTTTAGACGGAAAATATTTAAAATAACGAACAGACGGCCGAAAAATAGGAATGAGATAACGATCTAAAACGGTTTATGATACCGAATAGGGTAGTGGTGAAGGGCGGCCAAGAGCCCACTTCTTCCCAACGACTACTCTCCTGAATTATGTGCGCACCAATCATTTCGATAAGCAAAACTTTCCTTGAGTTTTGAAAGAAAGGGCAAGAACTTCTTACGAACATTTTGCATAAATATCGGTGCAACAAATACAATAACACCTCTTGGTAATATCTCAATCGTTGATTTCATTTTTACATAATAATAACGAATGAATATCACAGTGTGCTTCACAACCAACTGAAAGGTCGCCCCCGCTCTCGTGCTACCATTAGATATCTTTCTCTTTTTTGGTCTAACGAAGGCAGATCCACAAATTTGGATTGGACTATGCAAACAATCATCCATATGACTCATAAACTAGATCACATCATGAGCGATTGTGCGCCACAAGAAACATGTTTCCAAACCTTTGGAAGAGGATAAGTTCGAACGAGCATGCATGTTAGAACTTAGCATGACGCGATGCGATAATCGTGTTTAGAAAGCAGAAGACTAAAATCGATAGAATGAACATAAACTTCGATCGTAGGCAATACTCGCAAAATACAAAACCAAATTATCAGACACAGGTAGGAATGAATCACCGATAAATCCGCATCAACTATATATTGTCGATGTGACAGGGACACGTACTGATTAAACTGCCGCACCATGCAGCATCACACGATGACCAACACATCGATTTCGGCGAGAGCAATAGCAATTGATGGTTGTTGGCAGTAGCATAAACTCTGGCAAAGTGTCATTGTTGTTGTTGTTTTTCTTCCTTCGGTAGAATTTATGTTGCCTTACAATGTTGTTCGGAATGTTATTGAACTTCATGGTATTGAACAAGGAAATAAATATATAAATACCTTTAGAACTGTATGTGCATTTGCATCCCTAAATAAAAAATATAATCTAATTTCGGTAATACACAATGAAGTCAAGGGCAAATAAAGGACGAGAGTGATAAAGGGCACAATCACAAAATTGTAATTTTTCTCAGTGCATTTAAAAATACGAGTGACAGTCATAACCGCACAAAAACAATAACATAAACCAAAAACCACTAAAAACATCTACAAGTCTTTTCATCTCAACAATACAAACAACAACAAAAACAACAATCGTAATTAAATTGATGATAATAGAAAAAATAAGATAAAAGTTTTGTCAGACGCGCCGCACAAAAAATCATTCAAGCAGACGATGATAAACCGCAAAATTCTAAAGAAATTAAATCAGTACCGTCGCCAACGCCTGCCACTGCTCCGACCATTACGATCGTAAGCGTAATTACAGACTACAGGGTACCGAGGTGGGCACCAACAACAAAATCCAGCAAACAACGAAAACAATGAAAGGCGCGCAATTGAATTGAATTGAAATCAACAGCAAACACCCACCCGCAACGACAAAAGCAGCAGCAGCAACAACAACGGCAACGACAACAACATCAACAGGAAAATAAAGCCTTCAGCAATAGTCGATCGAGCACTATTTGAGGCTAAAACGCCACAAGCACGCATCATCATCATTATCATTATCATGGGCATCACCAATACGATGATGATTATGATGACTATGATTATAATAGCAATGATGATGATGACGATGATGATCATTATCGTACCACAAGGCCGAAGCTGCAGAAACCGATCGTAAAGATTGTGGTTGAGTTGGTTCTGGTTCAGTTCGGTGTAGTTTGGAACGAAAACGTACTACGAAAGTAATAGCAAAGCACACCAACCACAACGACAACAACAACAACCACAACAAGAACAACAACTTCTTTATCCGTTAATGATAAATTCAAATCGTGGAAATTTTCACAAAGCCGTCACAATTCATTCAACTGACTCTAACTAACGATGACAACCGGTTCGTGGTTCATACTAAAGCGATGGTTGGTTGCTGCCGCCAGTGATGTTGTTGTTGTTGTTGTTGTTAGACGAGCTATATTTTATTGTCATTGCCAACGATCAAGCACTGAATTGCATATGCAAACAGTAGACACAGTCACAACCACCGCTCAACAACAGCTGCTCCTCTCTCTTTCGTTTGCAAGCATTTTTTATTAATCTTAAACTTGATCTCAGCATTCATCGAATCTCTTCTGCACTTTTCAACACAATGTTTCTATTCCATGCATTGCCGCTATCACCACCGCCACCACTGCCATCACATCACTGCAGTCAGACTGGGGCCCGGATAGCTGTTGTTAGTTGTTTTCGTTGTCATGCTGCCACAGAGCCGAACATTTTTTTTGGGTCGTCGTCGAGTCAATTGATTGGTCGATCGTTTGTGTTGATCGATGTGGAAATTACTAAATGACATTTTCAGATTGTGTTTTGGATTTTTTTACCAGTTTTTCCTAAGATTATTTAATTTTGTATGTCATTATTTTTTTTTTGTAATTCCAAACAAAAAAAATGGCAAGACACGATATTGAAGATATAATTAACAAATTACTTTAATTTCTTTCATGGACGCTTAAATCAATATCGTGTCGATCAATTATCGAATAAATACGCGAGATATTTCTCAATTTAATTGTTTACTATATATACGTATTTTTTGTTGTTGGAAATGTCGTTATTTTATAGAATTCGTATTTGATCCGCAGGATAATTTTTGAATGGATCGATCAACAAAATTCGAAAAAAGAGAAGAAAAACAAAAAGAGAAAAAAAAACAAAAAAACGAAGAAAAACCTTTCTTGTAAAGCAAAAGAAATTATTTGGGCGTGAAAATAATGAAAAATCGCTTGGAAATAATTGGCTTACAACTGATTAAATTAGCACAGATAATGATCATTTAGCACAGGGTTCATTTTACAGTAATTTGCGATAATTATTTAAATAAAAAAGTTTTACTTTCAGAGTTTAGCATAATTCTAATCAAATTGCAAGATTTTACTGTAAAATTCCATTAAAAACCTAAAAACCTCTATTTGGTTTCTACTTTGTTTTTATTCGTAATTGTAAAAATTTCTAATAATTTCCATTCGTTTTTTTAATGAACATTTGGGTTACAAGAAACTAAATTCCCCCAAAAAAATAGATAATACATAAATAAAAGATTTTTAGCAAAAGGCTCAAGAGAACTTCGAATTTTTCAGTATGTTCTCTTCAAAAGTCGTTGTTGTTGTTATTGTTATTATTTTGATTGTTGTGAGCGTGTTGTTAAATGACCTATACGATTTATTCCCGCTATTCAATATAATACTTTTTATTCAACTCTTGCAAAATTTTAATTTTAGATTTTATTTTTCTAATAATTTATTAACATTCTTTTAAAGACGCTTTAAGTAATTTTTTTCGTTGAAAAATTTGGGTTAAAAAACTTAAAAGACATTGCCTTTATTTTGTTTAAAAAAATTGCAAAAAGAATGATACGAAGAAGGTTAGAAGTGAAAAGGTGAAAATTCAAATAATTGAGCAAAATTTGAAGACCATTCCATTAACACATACCATCAACTCTTACATAATGGCATACTAAATATTTCTCTTGAAATAAATCTAAACGTATTAAAATTAAGCCATTCCAATTTTTATGCTAAAGCATAATACGCACAGTCTGTGACTGCTGTCAGTGCAATTCATAGCGTGATGACTAAAGCTGTTGTATTGCAACATGTCGCCGCCATTCGTTCTTGCTAAATTAACAACAACAACAACAAAAGAGTCGGAACGAGAGTCATGTTTTACATGCAGCTGTTGCACATTAAAACTGACTGAATGCCTGCTGACTGCCTGCTGACTGTTGGTCTGAATTGTGGATGGGAGTGTACGTGCGTAACAAGATTGAAGGGAGGAGGAGAACAGAAGGAGACAGGAAGATGACGATGATGACGACAACGAATACGTTTAACGGCTAAGTAGAAGATATTATTTATAAAAATAATGAGATAAAAATATCACGCTCATGACTGTAAGATATTGTAGAGACAAAAACAAAATCACTGACGAATCGCATGACTCGTTCGACTCACGTGATTCTTCAAATGGAAAACCGTGTCAAATGCAATGCGATTAAATAAAATAAATAAAGAAAAAGCTGAAGAATCGTAAGCTTAAGAAATATAGTAAGAAACTTTGCTAAGCTGATAAGAATCATTATAATGATGTTTTGCTATTGCTGTTAATATTTTTTGTTATGGTTTTTAGTTAATGTTATTGCTTGTAATCTTTAAGTGTTTAGAGATATCTTCAAATAATTAAATATGAGAATGAACCCAACTCACATGAGTCTGAATAAAAAATAAACATAATTATGAACATCGAGCCACAAAGAATATCTCCAGTTCGCCACTACGCGGTGTTGATGTCTAATTAACGAGTAGAGAGAATCGAATCGAATTGGACGCGAAGAGTAAATAAAACTTCCTAATTCGTTGCTGGCGTAAAAGTTTTTTAATAAAAAAAATTTCGATGAGCCGTTAAAGACTTTTGTAGGGCCGAATAGAACGTGTAATTCTACAGACACCCAAAGTCACTTATGGAAATTAAATCGTGTAGATGAAAAAGTTCTTAACCCTGAATTGACTGCTCTAATTGTTGTTGTTTTTGTCTATTTGTAATCTCTTTTCAAGTATTTCTACAAAATTAAATCGATTTGACCCTTTGAATGTAGTCTTGTGATCTTGCGATCTATCGAACATAGGATTCATTATCATCGAGAATTTTCTTAGAAATACGAGACATACTATTAAAGAATACCGCCATATATTTTGTACAGGCTATAAAGAATGTTAATATTCTTCAAATTCAAAATTCAAATTTAATAAATAATTAAAACTAAGCAAAAGCATAAGCCGAAAGGAAAACTAAACAAATAGAAACAAATTATCATAATGAGAAGCTAAATCATCACAACTAAAACTAAGAAACACAAATGATAGTGATCAACATAAATGAGATTGATGATTGTAAATTCTAAAGGAATTTGCCTTAAGTGTAATTAAAACAGTGGCAGATATTCCATGATTGATGGCTTTAGGGAATTATCGATGATAGGTTTTGTTTGATATTTTTTTTGATTTTTGTTTGATATTTTCTGCTGTTTTTTTTCTTTTTAATTTTTCTACTTTTTATAAACTCACTTCGCAGAATGTGGAGACAGGTTAAATTCATTCGATAACCAATGGAACCATTTCCTGGTCACGCAACAAGCTAGGCGTTGCTTGAGGTTATACAAAAGCTTACCTGTAAAAATAAAAAGTAATGGGAAATTATTAAATAAATGTATTATAGGCATTTCTTAATCTTATTATAATGTAAATAATATAATATAAATTTAAATGTTATACGAAAATCTAATAAATATTGAAATATTGTAAAAAAATGTTATCTATACAGACCTTTAAATAACAGAAATTTCGTATATAACTAACATTTATGGATTTTTTAACATTTAAGTTTTTGGAACCTAAGCACCAAAATGTTGAAATTCAATCTACTAAACCGTTTTTTCTTATACGCTGATTAAGAGACAGAGATTACTAATAATGTCAGATTATTCTTTCTAATAATCGATTAAAAAAATTAAAGCAAATTAAAAACAAAAGTATTAGAATGTTAAAAAAGAAAATATGAAACGCATTAAACGAAGAATAAAACAGATTATTTGAGACATTATCCGAAAAACAATTGACGCACAATTGAAAATATTATATTTTGTTAATATTCTATTCCAAAATTGATGATAAGACGTCAATGATTTATTATATTTTTCAATAAAATTTTACTCATTCTTTTGTTGTTTACATATTCCCGTTTTGCCACAATAGCATCATTATTTAAAAAATGTAACAATATTTTTAATATTTTTATTTCGAAACATATTTCAATTTTGTTTTTTCTTCTTACACGCAACTGATAACACAGAATGAAACTGACGAATAGACAAACGAAATGAGAACTTAATTTTCTACCAAGGTCTTACGATGTTTGTTATATTTATTACGGAAAAATATTAATGATTGAATTAAAATTTTCAACTGAAATTCATAGGTCGAGTCCTTGAAAAATCATCTAAAAAATTTAACATTTTTCTTTGATTAAAATGAAAGAGAACAAGGATAAACAATAAGAAGTATAACAACTCTATAGAATAAAACAAACCGCCATTAACCACTCCTACATCCTAAACTCTGTCTTTCAAATATTTCTATTCATCGCGATTTCTTTGTCATTTTTTAAAGAATCAGAAAGGAGGCAAATAGATAGAAAGGCAGACAGACGGGAATAATGCTTGTTAATCGCGTTAATGACCACGGCAATTACAAACGTGCGCTACAAACAACAAACTGTAAAAGGAAGAAGAACAGAGATCAGAAAACTACAAAACAATGGCACAGAGACAATGATGATAACCAACAAAAGAAATGAACAAAAAAAGATAAATTTCGGAACAAAACGATAGAAGTAATTCTAGTGAATAGCTGCACAATTTTTTTTTGCTCCCCCTGCAACGCAAGACAAAGGATGCAACACAGAAGAATTGATCACATGCTCAACTATAGAAGTGCTATGCTTACGATAATTATGGTCATGATCATGAAAGCAATGAAGGCTTAATTGCTGACAAAGAGAGAAAGAAATTGTTGAGAGCTGAATAAAAAAAATTGTATTTGAGAAAACTAATAAACAAAACTCGGTAATGAGCGGCCCAATGGTATTCCAGCAATAACTATAGTCACCACTACAGTAGAAGAATTTCGTAACATGATCATTAAGGCTATAATGAAGATTTGGTCAAGAATTGTTATGAACCTGATAATATAAGTGTTAAGAATTGTGTAGAATTTTGAAGACTTATAAGTCGAGAATTTATTATTATCTTTATGTTCTTAATCGTTTCTGTTTTTACTAGAGTTGAGAAATATCGAATAAAGGCTATCGACTTATTTGATAGTTGTAAATTATTTATTCATTCGATAGTTTTTTTCGATAGTTTTTAGTAATTCAGAAATCGAGTCAGTCAGCTAGTGAATCTGTCTCCCAGAATTAGTAATTAATAGAAACTATCGAATAATTTAAACATTCGGTAGTTCTTAGTAATTCAGAAATCGTTCAGAGAGTAAAAGCCAGCGAGCCAGTTGATTATGTTGTCATCGCATGAACACGAATTGGTCGAGTAAATGAATGAATGAATGAATGAATGAAAAAATCATTCGATAGTTAAAATAATTCAGTTAGTTATCGAGAGTTGAAATCAGTCGATAATTCCCAACACTAGCTTTTACTGCGTGCAGAGTTTGCTGGAGGGAAAGGTCCAAAAGAGACCTCTTTAAACAGATCGAATTCAATTTAAATTTCATTAAGTACAATTCATTCATTTACAAATTATTTTTTGTATTCTAGATCTGCATCAAATCTCGGTTTGTTTGTTAAACGTCTTCGAGCGCTCTCAAATCGGGACACCGGGATGGCATTCAATTACTTAACGATTAGGAAAAACTGATTCCAGAACACTGACACTGAAGAATACTCCAGAATGAGATTCCTCAAATTTTTTCCGAATAAAAAATTATTAATTTTTATTTAAAAAAAAAACCCTATAGCAATTTTCTCAGAATGTTTTTTTACAACTGTTTTATATATAGTTTATAATATTTTGTATTTCTTTTCTAATTTGCTTTTTACTTTATTCTTTGTCAAAAGGACAGTCATAGACATAGATGGCTATAACACGCAATTCGAACATTAAGCTTAGAAGTCGTCTAGACACGCACTTCGGCGATTTTCTGTACATCTTTTTTCAACCATAAGAAAACTGGAATCATTAGCTTTTCCATAAAAAGAACCGATTTCATTAACTCAAGAAACTCAAGAAAGATTTGTTATAACAGAAATCTTGTATTGAAATATGGAAATATTATATTATTGCCTCGTGTCTAGTCGCCAACATTCTTAATACGAAAAATCTATGAATTTGTTTTCTCTCTAATATTGTTGCCAAGATAAACAAACATCAAAAAAAAACAAATTAATTAGTTCAAAATGAACTAACGATCTTCGAATTAGTTTATTTAATTATCCATTTAAAAGAAATTCAAGGAAATAATAATTTTCGAAACTTGAAAGATGTAAGTAGATTTAAGAAACCGAACACCTTCAATAATTCCAAATATGAATGAGAAGCAAGTGGAATGTGAGCGATCAGATGGAGTTCTTGTCAGTGAAACAAGTTCACATCGCTTGACAGTATTATTCAATCAATTGGTGACACCAAAAAAAAATGTGTTACAAAATTGAATTACGGTGACGAAACGGTGAGGAACCGGTCGAGGAAAACATTTGAATTTTCTTCAATCAATTGGAAATTTTCCTCCTTCTGATAAATTAAAATAGATATCTATTAGTTATATCTATTATACGTTATTAATGAATAAGGTGCGATTTTTTAAGAGTAGTCTAATCTTTTTTTTTAGAAACTGTTGGTCAGTCAATATGGCGGAAAAATTCATATATCGTTGAATAAATAAAAAGATATATAAAATAGTTTAAATTCAAAAATAAACCAGAAAAAACTTTTATTGATGGCCACGGAATATTTACTTAAAAATTATGAAAAAATCCACTTAAGAAATGAAAAATTTCATACTAAAAGATGATAAGAATGGCAAAAAAATAAGAATCATGAATTATTAAACCGAACGACACTTGGAACAAATCCAAATATTAAAAACTAATAACACTTTTAGTTCTTAAAAAAATTAATTATGTATAAACAGAATGATATGCACTTAAATCTGTTTTCTTGAGTGCGATATATATTTTTATATTTACGTATATTATACATACTTTTCGCAAAGTAAAGAAAGCTTTTAGAAATTTAATCAAAAACCAAAAAGATGTATCCACTAATAAGTTGTTTAATTATAAAAATTCTTATCCGGTGATGCTTAAGGCCTTTATGAGAGATCTTTATTTCTAACAAAAAAATTAAACAGAAAAAATTTATCAAAATTATAAATCTCGAAATTTGTTCGGCAAATGGATATAACAAGAATATTTCTTTTAATGAGGAATTACAACAACAAAAACATTCATCTGGTTGATTTTTAATACTACCTAATTCTGGTTTTTAAATATATAGTTGAGTTTTTAATAAAGTTGACAATTTCATTTTAAATCGTTATATTTCTTAATGTTTCAAAGTGGGATCGCTTGCAAAACTGTTTGAATACTTACTGATATGGAAAATAAAGCCCCTTACCACCTACCCCCCCCCCTTCCAAACACACTTGCTTCAAGTGATTTTGTATTTAAATGCATCGAATAATTATTAATAAATAGGCGTTAAATTCTCTGTCTTAAATTCTCATTAGGCGAAAATAATTATGTCTTCTTCTCGACTTATTTGTCAATAATGCATTTTTTAACTATAAATTAATCCATTTATTGCACTGGATGTAATTATTGACTTAATTATGACATAATGGATTGGGAATGCTAGTTGATTAAAGCACTATTAAAGCAATACTAGTTGAAATAACATGCATATTCATAATACACAAATATTTACAACGTACACAAAAATACGTATATGTAAATACGTTTAAAGCTTCTGGTATTGTATTTCATGAAGCAAACTATATTTTTTAAAACATAAAATTCATACCAAAACGTTTAGGTATTTCAATTGGAAGTTTATTGTGTTAGATCTAATGATCTTACACTGATAATTTACCACCTGTGTTACCCTTCCAAAATCGCTAGCATATCATTTTTTATAGCACAAATTTTTATAAATACAAAATAAGATCATAAAATTAAAACAAAATTAATTCTATACAATAATAAACACACAGTGTGTTGGTCCACTGACGGCAATATCCATTTAAATCGAAAAGCTGTGGAATTTAATAAACAGAAATAAACCTCTTTTAAATTCAAATTAAAACGAATTTCTAAAAATATCTCAGATTATTTCCATAACCAAAGAAAAAAACCAAAACAAGGCAATAATAATGCAAAGCATCAACGTAAATTTGTCAGATTGGAAAAGTCGCTTGTGTTCGTTTACGTTTGTGTGTTTCGAGATAAGCTTTATTCCAAAGATGAAATTTAATGTCGCACAAGGATATTTCCAGCGGAACGCGATGAAAGGGCAGTAATAAAATTACAGGAGAAGTCAAAACGAAATGTCAGAACAACAACAACAACAAAAACACTAATGTAATAAGGATACAAGCTGCGCACGAAGAAACGCACGACTAAACCAACGAGCAAACGAAGAAGGAGAAGAAGAAACCAACGCGCGAACTGAATTTCGCAATTGTCATAAATGGCGACCGACCGACGGACCGACGAACCGACGGACCGACGGACCGACTAACAGACCGACAGAAAACGAGCAACAAAAACAAATACTCACAAGGATAATAATAATAATAATAAAAGAATGAAAGACGACAACTGATTGGAGGAATCAGTCGAGTTCATTTAAGGATATCGCCTCGTCAAATGCAAGTCTTTGACCTCTCAAGGATTTGATGCTCTCTTTCGCCGGTGGTGGTAATACGTGTTCATAAAGAAACTTATATACAAATTAACCGAAAGAAAAAGGAACAAGAATGGATGGCATGAAGAACAAACGGCTGACGATGGAAGACGATTAAAGGAAGCACGGGAGGAAGAGGGCGGAAATAAACCTGATATTCTTTTCTTTTTATTGTTTCAAATCGTTTGTATTGTATTAGAGCAAATTAATAGCGCACAGTGGAGCAAATTGGTGGAGCAAAACAGAAGAAATTAAAAACATATTCTATTTCATATTTATTTTAAAAAAAATATCAAATTGAGGAAATTTTTAATATTGTCAAATCAAATACTGTGTCATTAATACGGGCTTTGTAAAGGACTCTTTAATTGCATTTCTAATATTTAATTTATAAAAAAATCTAGTCTACTTTGCTTGAAAAACAAATTGAAAAAATATCAAGAAGAATGCTCATTGAAATAGAACAGGCTTATAAAATGAAAATATTACGGTCTGAAAATTATAGTGTTTTTGAGAATAGTGAGCAATCCTACTGTCACCTTGATGCCACTCAGACCTCTCAATTCCATGTGAAATTTCTACACAAAACAAAAAAAAACTGCAACAGCATCTAAACGAGAATGCAGACTGCTTACTTATTTTCTTAAGAGAATAGATTCGAATAATACGTGCGTAGAAATAAAACAATGACCTTCCTTTTCAATGATCACTAACAGTACGTTGGTCCTTTCCGAGGGATACTTGCGTCGACTGAACAAAATGAATTGAAATGAAGGAAACGAAACGAAATGAAACAATGAAAGAAAATGGGGAAATGCAAGCAATGATACTACCACCTTCCACCGTACCCTTCCACGAACTGTGGATTTCTGCTGTGACGGTTATCATATTCCTTTCTCTTTTCTTACCTCCCTCTCTTTCTCGTTACCTTCATCGATGGAAGGATGGAATCCTCCTCGGTCAACATTGCTGATGCTTTAACACCATTGTATTCGATTTTAAGGAAGTTGTATGTTCATTCAGTGCGTTGACAGCTTAACCGCTCCAAGAAAATAACCTTAACGTTATGGTTTCAATGAACTGTACCGTTGACGTAATGACCTAACAACCAACCAACGCACTCTGATCACTGACTACCAACCAACCAACCGAAGGATGTGAAAGCATGTGCTAGACAGAGAAATCCTTAGAAAAGAAAGAAAGTACTGGAAAAGTTATTAACTATGCATGAGAGAAATGGGGTGGGTGGTAGATACACGGTGAAGACGATAGCGATGAAGGCACGGTGGAGGATATGAAGACAGACGGGGACGCGAATAATATAAAGCATAACGCCTTAAGGGCTAAACTTGTTAAAAATAAAACTCACGCACACGCACATTCTAGAAGTGCTTAAGGAAATGTTCCTGATTATGTATATTTTGTTCTTACTCTTTGCCCATTCACCACACTTTACTCGAGGAGTTTTTTATTTGCTTTAGTCATTGCTTTTACAACTTCTAACATGTCGCGATTTTTTTTCTTCTTTTAAAACCAGTAAATCTCTTAGAATTTTTGCATTTAAATTTTCTTTCTTAAATACAATGATTTTGTGATATATGCTGTTGTTGTTGTTTTTTTTTTTGTTTCTTGTATTCCTTCTGCTTCTGTTTTAATGACGTTATTGTAAGTGAACGTTACTGTTAAAAAAAATTACTACAAAGGGACAAAACGTACCCTCTAAAGAAATATACAATACGTACGCATTTCCGCTTGCAATATATTCTTCGTGAGAGAAATAAAATATTTACATTTTCGCATTGAAACTCTTAGTGTTGGAACAATAGCAATTGTGTTTATTCTACGGATCATTTGCTGTTAAGATTATGAAAGTCCTAAACCGAGGGTTAACTAAAGTAAAGTAATCGTTTTGCTTCATCAGAAAGCTAAGGACATCATGTGTTTTATTGCGGTAATGATGATGATGATCACAGTGATGACGATAATGACCATACTGCCGCTTTTCCTGATTTGAGAGCACTTAAGAATAATTGTGTGCGTAATATTTATTTATACGAATACAACTAAAAAAATCAAATCTATCTTAACACTTTCCCTTCGATTTGGGTCATTTCGAATATTTCAAACACTGGCAGATTATCACAATAGACCACAAAAAATTTCCACCAAATAGAAAGTATTGTCAAGAGCAATTCTATAATATAACAATTATATATGACGATATCTACGAATGGGTAATGAACTCTGAAGTTGATGCATAACTAACAATTTAAAACAAAAGAATGTCCTTTAAGAAATCGTGACAAATATTTCACTAAATAATTTAGAATTTCTTTTAAAAATTCACACAATTCCCCCAAAGAAGTCATAAAAAACAAATGTAAATTCAACTGACAGCTGTCTGACTGACTGGCAGGCAATGGCAGTCTCTATGGGAATAAAAATAAAACAGCACCGCGGTAATAAACTGTCCACCCCACGAAGTGGCAGATAAGGCAAGGACGCAACCATTGCCAACCGGGCAACAGACTGTTGCAGCACGATCGCAATTACGCATAACGATTGGCTAAGGAATTCATAAAGTAACGCATCATAAATATTTTTAAACATTATTAAGAAGAATCATATAAAGAATTGGATTGTGAAGGAATAGCGTTTTCCTACACTCATAAGTAAGTGTGTGCGTAAGTGTATTTAAAAAAACACGAACATGAAATCAAGAAAGAGTGTTTGCACTTTTCTTATGCATCGACCAGCTTCAAACACAGAAGCTCAAATTAAGATAATTTTCTTCAAGGTTTTTCTTCAAGTAGACGAAGACACAGTAGATTGATTGCCTCAGAAGTTAATCCATTCCTTTGTCAGCGATATATCCGACAATATCGACAATAAAATATCGACAGTATTTTGTAGGCCGCAAATTTCTTGATCCGTCATATTAGTGTTAGATACCAAGAAATATTAGGTTAGAATTTTGTACAAAATGACAGGAGCACAACATATTCCACCACCATCAAAATTGCTACCGCCGACACTATCTCACTATTTATAATGTCTTTTTTATTGCAATAATTATGACCTACTGAACGTGTATTGTTGTTGGTTTCTGTTTTCAATCAAAAAAGAACGAAAATTACTTTATAAATCCATTCGGTCAGCTGTAGAATTAATTATTTATTTACCACCATCTGATAAACTAAACCTTCAACAACTGACAACCAAACGTCAGCAAAAACAAGAAGAAAGCAATCAAAAAACAACAACAACAAACTAGCGATCATTTTATCTTGCCCAAGCGTTTTATCAAGATTTTCTTCGCATGCTTTTGTTTCCTACCTTCGTTGCAGTTGGTTCGTTCCGTTTTTTATGAGGCGTCCAACCTACCAATTATGTTAACACGCCCAGCTACCTGTTCAATTAAGCCATAGCAAATTCTGTCTACTACGTGACCTTAAAACTATATCACGGTCCCGTAAAAAAAGCATTAATATCACAACAAGAATTATTGGTGGGGAATGAGTTGGATGGAATTTTGAAGCGGTTAATGGAACGGAGGGGGAGGAGAGGAGTTTAAGAAGAAAAAGGATAAGTGAAAGGATAGAAGCCCACGATTCCATGATGTTAGAATAAAAACGGAGTTATATGCATTTTATCATTAGAATTTATTTATTCAAAATAAGCCCCCAACTAGCTATGAATGGCATAAGTCACTGAAATTGAGACAGGTATGACTGCCAACCCCTCCCTACAGAATTCCAGAATGTGAATAATACATCTTGTTTTTTGTAATTATGGTTAGGAATTATGATTATATATCCTGATGGATAAACGCAAATCATAGCAATTAGTGCATAGCATATAAATGATCATAACGGAAATCATATAAATGAATCAACTTTAATAATCTTAATCATCTCACACTTCACCTCGTTCCCTTCACACCCGACACTTCAAATCATCTAGACTTTATCCATTCAAGATTTTATTTCTTACGTGCTATTACTTCACCTTATGGTGCCTAATTATTGAGCTTCCTTAAATTCTTCTCTATGCTATTTTTCTTACCCCGCCTTCTTCTAGAATGAAAGACATGATTACATTTTTAACCGACAATTAAAGTAACATAAAAAATGCTTTATAATTTATCAAAGATACGGTAAAATACATCATATCATTTAATTATTGTAAAAAGAATTGTTTGTGCTTTGCAAATTATTAATGAAAGAAATAGCGATAGCAAAAAATTGCAATTCCAGCAAATTTCACTTAAGAATTTATGAGTTGAGATTATGAATTAAAATTGGGGGTAGATCCATTCACACTCTACGAAACTGAAGCCAAAGCAAGCTCGTTCTGCAGACAAGGCTCGCAGCCAGGAAAATGCATAACGTTTCGACATTTTCGAAATCATATGCCTTTTTGAGTCTTTCACAATTTGCGCCGTCAATAAAGTAATATTTCTTACAGAGAAACCAAGAGTACTAAGCATGTCATGACTTCGATTTTACTTCTATGAGATCTTAATATCTTTTTGATGGAAACACATTATGTTGCTCTCTCTTTTACAAAAAACAAAAAGATATTATCTCCAATATGTATAAGAACTTAATAGCTTTAGAAAAAAATGCACATTCCAACGGAATCGAATGACTTAGTTACGTTCATACGAGACAATCATCTGATTACCGCTTGCACACCTTTTTGACGTTGGAGCATGTCACGTGCTCTAGATCATCAACAAATAAGCAATAGCTTGAAGCAAACCAAATAAAAACTACATTAATAAAAACTTAACAAAAACACAACGCGACAACAACAACAAAAGCGGTTAGACAACAAAAGCAACAGAAAGATTAAACAACAATATCGCAACAACAACAACAACAACAACAACAACAACAACAACAAAACAACGTCATCAATTAAACCAACACGGCTTGCTTCAAAATAATAATACAAGCAATAATAAAACAAGCTAACAGACATCCAGGCTAACTACTGCTCCAAAGTAGACGCAGTCGCACCGCATACACGCACATCCATCCATTCATTGCGATATAAGCTTATCATATTTGTATGCATATGTATGTGTGTGTGTGTTTGGGTATTGAAAAACGTGAAGGAAAAAATATATAAAATCATTCCCAGGTAAAGGAGAAACGTTTGCATGCTGACGTCGATACGGCGTGACAAAAGTATCATTACCCGCCGATAAATACAAACGCGAAACACGTGATTATGTTTAAAAAGGCTTTCGTACGTATTGCCAAGCAAATGTCTATGCCAAACAATGATACCCGTCTGCCACTATCTATCTGTTTTTTTTTACATACAATTTAAGAGAAAAACATTTAAAAAAAAACAACCGATGAAGTAGTAGAGGATGAAAAAGAAGCGTAGGAAAAAGATCCGTTTAGGTTAAAGTTAAAGACTTATGATAAATTTCATCAGCTTCTTTAAAAAATCTACCCAAGATTGTAATAGGAATCCATTCGACCTAACCTGATCTCGTAATCAATAATTAATTGTCTGTAAGCAAAAGGCACGTTGGATTGTTTCTATTTCCCCCCACATCTTTTTTACATTTTTATACCTTCAGATTTTGTCATTTTCTAACCACAAATACACATTTGTATATTTGTGAATTTGTGTAGAAAATTTGGAACGGAATAAATGTAGTCCCATTCACGCAATCTTCACGCGAATCAATTTTTGACCCAAAAAATACTGATAAAAACATTTTTATCTTAAAATGTGTTGATTACTGACTTATTATAATAAAAAAACTCGCCGAATCCCGTATCTTCCTCGACCTCAAACCCATCAAAACACTTTCTTCGTCGCCAACTTTCTTCTCGCGATAAGTATTCACTAAGCAACATCGCTGATACGCAATTTAACAAATTTAAGAACTTTCCGTTAAAAACACGTTGGCGAACACAAAAGATAGAATGAAAATTAGAGGCCGAGCAAGAGATAGAGGCATGAGGGTAATGAAGAAAATGAAAATAATTGATACAGTTGCTATGGAGCCCCCGTTTCCGTGCCGCGACAATGAAGACGCCAGAGGGAGATGATGATTTCTATCAAGACGCACTCCACAAGCGTAAAGCAGAATATATATAAGGCGTAACGTTGGAGGAATCGTATCAAACCATAGAATTATGTATTATCTGTTATTGTTTTTATTGTAAATACTTTAAATTGAGCTGAAGTTTTCAAACTCGGATGACTAAGTCAGTCAGGCGCAATAAATGAAAAATGATACAAGCATGACGGTCTTTTTTGCAGCTTTTAAAATCTCATTTTCTGTTATGACGGTTATTATTCATATGATGATTGTTTTTGTTGTTGTTGTTGTTGTGGAGAACGCGCACAGTAGTCGAGATGACTGAAATGCTTTTTCGATATATATGTATAAATATTTTTTGCATTCCTGTAATTTTTGTAACGTGATATCTTGATATTATTCTTAATGTCATATTAATGTGCTTTTAATGCGACAGTAGTGGCAATATTTTTTAGGAAGTAATAATAAATAGAAATAATAAACAAAAGACTTAGAGGAAATTATATTCCACGTATTATCACAGTCCAGACAGTTTTGGCGGGAACAAATATTTTCAAAATAAGGTTCAACTTTCAATAATTAGAGACATTCGCTGTTGTGAGTTTTGAATAGATAAAATAAATTCCTACAAATATTTCCTCTGCATCTCCAGCATATTCGTTTTAAAAGTGCAACCATGTTTGAGTCGGGATAATTTCATGAACTTGGTTTTTAAACGGTTTTTTAATAAAAATTACACATGCTTTAATTTCTTCTCTTTAGTCATCATGACTGACAATACTGCAATTTTGGCTTTATTGATATAAAACGTAAGAGAATTTACTAATTGTTGAACCATCCGCACAAATACATATTTCACTAAATAATTTTTCAATAACATCATAACAGTTTTGAGTCTAGATGAAACAACGAATAATTAGCTATATAGATTCAACATCGATTGATTTTTTGTAAGACCAATTTCCCAAAAATTTTATATAAAAAATAACTCCGCCACGAATGCCTCTTCACGCCTTTTGGGTGTTATTACGAGACATCTTGCAATACGTGCGAGCTTATTGCTTTCCACTAATGCATATTTTGACTAAGTGAACCTAAAAACAACCTTCGTTTCGATTAACTTAATAAATGATAACCTCAATCAGGGTATTAACATTGACAGACCAAAGAAAACGTTTTCAACGTTTTCACGAATAATTTGGAATTCATTAGAGTGGAGAAACTCCGTTATAAACGCAAGCAATAAAAACTTGCTTTGATTATTAGTTGTGAAGAACACGAATATTCTCTTAAATTGGTAATCTGCAACTTCGTTAGAGCAATTGATGAGGATATTATCATTATTGTGTTAATATTCCACGCTCTAACTACGTTGTGACTTCAGCACATCCGTTTCCGTTTATGTGGCACATTTTACCGCATAAGAAATATCATTAAGATAAAAAATTAGGTGCCATTTATCGGTGTCTCTCGACTGCTATGTAAGAAAATAAAACCAAGTCAAGACAACTAACGTCTAAAGAAAAAATCAGATGATATCGTATGGACAACCAAAGCCGCCGCACTTGCTATCGTAAACTAAAGGAGATCTAATGCATGTGGCAGCAGCTGATTCATGTTCGTAATAGACGACTGGTATGTTCCTCATATATACATATGTATATATATTCCCTTCCCATCCCGCGCGCTGCGTCCCGACGTAACTGAAAGCATCCACCCCGTGAACGCTGCAAAATGGTTTGCATTTACGTTTTCACCTCAAGCCCATTATCGAACTCGATTCAAAACGAGCCTCTTTTAGCACGCTTTCAAATTACTTCCCGATGCTACTTCTTTGAAAATGGTGCTCCGGTAGATTAACCTTCTGTTTCATCTATTCTGGTTACTGAATGTGTCTGCTGCTTCTGCTAACTGTCTGCTTCTGCTCTTATGCAAAAATATAAAACAAAAACAACCAAGAGTTGACAGACGACGTAACACAATAAAGAACACTGGAGAGGTAAAGAAAGAAAAGACGGGGGAGGGGAGGGGGGAGGGTCAGTTGTAACAAATAAAAAGATTACGTTCTAGAAACAAGGCGACAAACAGGCGAGTGGTAGACGACAGAGCAGAAGTAAACCTTCGGGCAGCAGGCAAATGCTGTTCGAGATTTTTCGTTGCTTCATTTGGTATCGATGTTGGGCAGGTGTGTTCGACTGAGACTCCCAAGCATACCGGTTAAATTATATGTTATTACATCGTGTACAAAGGCTGCAAATAACAAGATTCTGAGATATTTTGATTTATGATGGTGTGCCGCCGCGACTACGACTACGACTACTAATGTTGTAGAGAGACTTGTATGCATGCCTGATTCTATTATACTTCCGACATTCTGAGGTTGTAGACCTTCAATTAGAGCGCAGATTCTTTTATAGACGCAGATTCCTTGTTTTCTAGTCAAATGTCGATGACGCTGTCGATGACGTTGTTGTTGTTGTTGTTGTTGTTGTTCTTTTCTTTGCTTAGCTATTGCCGACGGTTAGTAGTATATGATAGTAGTAGTAGTTGTTGTTTGTGTTGTCCGTCGTACGTCTATTTAATGCCATTTAATATAATCATTACGCAATTATTTATGTTGCTTGTGGCGAATTGATATGTTGGTTGTAAAGCCACTGATGGAATTGATGCAATTGATGCTTTCATATTTTTCCTTACTCTCTTCTTCTTGGTCTTCTTCTTCTTTGTGTATCACAAAAAAAACATTTCCACAAATTTTAACTAATATAATTAATTAATTAAGCAAAAACAAATTTAGCCAGGAATGACTGTTGGAAATACAGAACAATATTTTTTCACTTCTCAATTATCTAATCCTTTTCCGTTTCACCATTTTTACAGTCTTTATTCTGTAGTCGTTTGCCACCGCCATTGACATTTTTATCGCTATTATTCTATTTCTTTCTCTTCTTTCTGTTCTTTTTCTTTCCTCTAATTTTGCTGCATTATTTTCCATTCTATTAATTACAATCAATTAATGATGACCTTGAAAGTTATTTACAAAAATCAAAGTCAATTATTGATAGCTAAGTCTTTATTCAAAGAAAAAAAAATGAACAAAGCACAGAAACACAAATACACGAAGGAAACATAAAAAAAACGCAAAACACAAAAGTAACAAATTAAATAATTTTTTCTTAATCTCTTGAAATGATTACGTTTTATTATGTCTGGCACCTTCTTCTAACGCACACAAATCGAGTCAACTAATTAACATTGTCGCATTATTTCTTGAAAAAAATTTCACAAAAAATATTATTTTATAACAATAAGATGATAAATTGCCAAAGTAGAATGAAATCAAAAAGATTTTTGTGAATAAATATAAGAAGCAGAAACGTTAACTTCGGCATGGTCGAAGCTCATATACCCTAAATCTGCAATTTGAAATTTTATGGTTTAAATCTAATAACCCCATGGGCAGGATAGCCCGCTTCTTGATACTCTAATCTCATTGATTTACAGTATAAAAATTATATAATTCAAATTGCAAAAGATTTTCCAATAAGGACAAAACATTGAGAAATCTGGGTTATCCGGATGATCAATAGGCATCGATCCCCGATTCAGTAGCAGTAACGTAATCCCAGGAGTTCACGCAAAGTTTGCCAACTTTGTTGAATTCCTAACGACAACGACGAACGAAACGACAATGACAATGATGACGAACGATAAAATCGACAGATTTGTCTCATGAATAAGAAATGATACAGTAACGGTTGCAATATTTTCGTTACATATGTCGGTGTGTTGTCTCACACTCATGAGACAACACACCAGTTGTGAATATTTCAATTTGAATTAATCCAAATGAGGAAAATCTTGCCTAAACTTATCAGATGGTGTAGCAAGTAATTGCAGAAATCGTCGAATTGCGTAGTAATTAAAAATCATTCAACTATTGATCAGTCATTGAACATTTATAATCTGTCTCGGCCATATTGTAATTGCCACTATATGACTTTAGTTGTTCCACGGTAAATTTAACGAACGGCACTCCAATTGAATTTACAATTTGGGGGTGGTATCCAACCCCTTCCGGCCCCCATTAAACACTCTGGACCGATATAAGAGTAAAAACCATTTATGTATACACTATCAGTGCGTTATCGTTACCGCAATAATAAAACCCTGAGTTAGTTATTCCTTTTATGGTTTAAATAATTTTATTAGTTCCCGTGACGTCAAATACACTTTGGGTAAATAACTATTGCGTAAATTTGTTTCCAGTGATTTAATGAAAGCGCACCATTTCGAAAGTATACTAAGATAATATTTTTTCAGAAATTAAGCAAATGATTAGGTAACATTCATATGAATGCGATTTTTTAATTTAGGATTGAATTGAGAAACAATTATTTCAAGAATTCTTTTTCGCCTAAATGAAATTTTGGGCTCTAATAAAAGGATGATAATCTAAATTTCAATTTAAAACATTTCACCTAAAGGCCAAATCATTTATTAACTACTTTTTAACACTTCATTTTTTTATCAATTATTTATCAATTATTTTTTCAGTTATCGCTCCATTTTTTTTACAAAACTATATCGAACAAACTGCGCAAGCCAAAGGAAAAATTAATTACTCCTAATCATAAAAAACGTGTCCTCATTTTAAGCGATATATTTTATAAACGATCTAAACTTTGTACTTATCAACTTATCAACTAGATTTTATTTTATTTTTTTTTTCTATATATACATTATTTTTATGATAAGAAAGATAACAACAATGTTTCATTTCATTTGTGAGCAAATTAGATAAAATAATTTCAAGCATCTTTATGATCTTAAAAAACTCGAATCGAAAAAAATTAACCGCCATTATCAACCACCATTATCATGATATTTCTCGGCTTTAAGACGACTACACGAATAGCGATTAGAAAAATTGTCAAAAAATGTTTAAGGTATACCTTATATACTATTGAAAACTTGATAATGCGTGACTTAACCTTTACATGTTTTTACACGTACGTGTGACTTTTTCCTCTTACAGAAATTTCGCACTATTGAAACGTGCCATTGTCAACACTTTTTTTAAGAAAAATTGCTTGTGAGGTTTGTGTGTGAATGTTATAGCGACACAATAAGGTGACGACTATACGATAATCATATCAAAAATTCTCGACTTATTTTCAAGTGTGGTCTTCACTAAAAACTTCTTAAGCTTACGGTTATCTTTACAAACAACCGAACAGTTGACAAAAAAAGAAACAACCAAACAGCAAACAAACCTTTGCTTTTTAGCCAACTTATGCCGACCGTACTGTGATCACATCAGGTGGAAATTGTCAATAAAGAAAATAAATTGGCCAAGCATGCCCGTGCCAATAAAGATGTCGGATTTTTTTTTTTTTTTTGTCTTCTCATCGACAACGAGATCAATATCGTTAGCATTACCGGTACCGGTATACCAGTAATAAAACTTAGTCACCCAACATCACCGACGGTGGGATGAAGAGAATGTAATGACAGTGGTGGCGGTGGCAGCAGTTTTGAAGACGTGCAAGCTTATTGAACGAATAATGAAGCCGTCGAAAGAAGAGGAAGAGCATTTATAAAAGCATTATTATTAAGACATGGCATCACTGGAGAGAATTGTTGTAAAGCACTTGATTTAATTAGACTGAAAGATTTCAAAATAGATTGAATCAGGTTGGGTTGGGTAAAGAAGCTAACATTGAAAAAACGATAGTCTTATTAAAGAACCCCACCATACTCGCCGTTAGTTAAGGGATGGGTTCGAATTCATTAATAGAGGAAATATATTAGAAATATTCGAAGAAAAACTTCGAGAAAAGCTTTCTACTTCTCCTTTTTTTTTTTGGGTATTATTCCATTAGAGCGCTCTTATACCACGAGTGTCGTTTAACCAAAAAATAAAAAAGAAAACAACTCCCGTTGAACATTTTCTTGAGTGTGAAAAAGGAGTGAGAAAACTCTTAAATAAATTGTAAAAACCTTTACTTAAAAAAACGATCAACAAGGTATTCAGGTGACTGACGGCTTATGGTGGTACGGTACACTTTACTGGCGTAAAGACCGAAGTCGCTTTGAAAGTCGCCACATCAGTTTCAGTCTTGTCACCAGTATAAACACCATCACTGTTATCGCCATCACATCTCTCCATAACCTCAAGCAAATTAAATGTAACCAAATATATCTGAACCCAGCCCAAATCGACTAAGTAACCGACTGTGACTTGAAATTTCCAACAAATTTCGACCCAACCCAAAAATACATTCGTTCCAAAACAGCACACACAAAACCGCAAATAAAGTATTCCGACAAACATTAGTTGGTTCGTCAGTTAGTCAGTCGAGCATGGACAGTTAGTTTTTCTCTCATAACGATCGTATCATTGCATGCAACATGACTGTCATCTCACACATTCAGCACGTTTATTTGATGGAATATTTTACTAAGTCCGTTCAAGGCAACACATTTGACCGGGCATAAAGTAAGAAGAAGACATTTTGATGGTGAGGGTGGAGTATGTTAGGATGGAGAAAGAAAGCTTTCTATATGTTTTTAAATATTACTTTAGTGACAAAGTACACTTTTAGCCGATTAATGTCGCGTCAATGCACGAGAGTAGTGACGCGACGACAGTGTTATTTTCCATGTTTTGCCAATACTAAGGAGGAAACTAAGTAAAACCCAAACGGAGAACTTAAAGATGCCAAATATAAAGTCAAAAATAAATAATAACTATTTAGCTTTTCTACTTGTGACACCTTTACTAATAACGGTATTCACACGGCAAGTGACAAGAATTTTTGATAAAAAGAAAATTTAAAAAGCAGACCACAAAGTGTTATAATAATCGGTAATTATAGAGACGCTGTCTAGCAATATTAGGGTCAGCAGATGTAATCGAAACTACAAAACTCGGGTGAATTCAGCACGAAAACGCTTAAAGAAAACGAGATATGAATCAAAATAGATAACTTTAGTATAGTAATGTCTGAAATCTAGCTAGAGAATCAATATCTTATAGAATCTCAGACAATTTGAGGTACATCCTGTTGACGTTTTCTTCTCTCTAGCCTATGTTTGATAAAGTGACAAGTTAACCAAGAATAAGAATGTATTCATTTCATTCAGTCAATTAAATTTTTATTTTGTTAATTTTAATTTTGTTTTTGATTTATATAAATTGAAACGATTAATATATTCTTGATTTATATAAATTGAAGAACTGAAAGAATTTCTTATATAAAAGTCTTTTGAAATCACCAACACATGATAACCTCATAACACCCTGACTGTCATTATCACAACATGTTGATCAACATTTCAATTGTTGATTAAGAACACGCTGACTTCTACTCGTATGCACTTGCTTTCTCCAAGGCACACTCATTTCGTGTCTCAAATGGACACACCCACATTTCGTTTTGAAATCTTTTTACTGTTGTAAAGCAATTCTGATTCTGTAGAGAGCATTTAGGGTATCGAGTATACAACCATCTATTTAACCCATCAGTTCATTTACGTAATCATACATCTGCCAATCCATCCATCTAATCCTTTATCCAACCATCCATCCATCTACTTAAGCATGCAACGCTAAAACTGTTCGTATACCACATCATCCAGCTTAACCATCTATCCAACAAGCACCAATCTATTCCGCCATTTATCCATCCATCACAGTCTCCATGCAAAGCACAAAGGTAAAATTCAAGATTAACAAGTTTAAGAAATTAGCAAGTATTATAATAAATAGCAATCATGAAAATTGAGGATTTCGAAAACTTATAATTTAATGCATGTTGGTTAAAGCCACTCGTTCTTTTATTGCCCTTAGTCTGTTAAAGATTAAACAAACTTAGGAAACCAAAGTACGACGTAAATTTTTTTAATCATAATTTTTATTTTTATTTATAAGGCGGAGTCTACTCTCTGATCTAATGAGAAGTTAAAATACTAACATAGTTATTCTGTTGGTAATTGCTTGCATGGCACAGGTTTCAACTAAGCCAAACCCAACCCAATCCTCCAACCGACCGAATTAATTCATCCTTGGCACTCCAGCCACCCACGTTGTATCATCACATCAAGCAACATCAAGCAATTCAACAAATTATTTGTGACTCTCAGAAGTTGAATAATCCGACAGCAGTCGGCACACGCGAGTGTCGTTTAACTTTTTTATTTCTTTACTTTTTTTATTTATAAATAATTTATTTTCGCTTTATGAAAAAATTTAAATATTAAAATAATTAGTTGCTTTGAGAGCAATTAAATTCACATTAAAAATCCAACCAGTATCTCTTCACAAAAAACTCAACCAACAAAAATTCGAAGGAATCGTTTAACGGCGTTACCGCTCATTGAGAAATTAGTGAGTGTCTCTTCTCCGTCAATCAAGTCGCACGTGCATTTAATAACACCAAATATAACCATCAAATGCCTCACCACGGTTAAAGTTATTACGCAATCCAATAATATCTTAACTCCTTCGAACGATAAAGGAACTCCTCGTTTGGGAATTTGGTATTTCGAGTTTTTGCCGTTTAAGGAATTTATCATTCGTGATTTTGTCATTTCGATATTTTTTTCTTTTGGGTTGAAACCTTACGAAATTTGTTGATGGCCCGAGACAATTCAGCGCCAATTTCTTTACTATATGTTCTACAAGTCTAAACAGAAGAACTTGTTATTGCCAAAATTGCGTCGTCCTACCATGCAGCATTAATTATCGGAAATCGAAATTAATCAAAAGTTTTCTAAAATTGCGATTAGATTTTAATGATTATTATAATTTTGTTTTTTTTTTTTGCTTAAAAATAAATATATGAAAAAACGTTTGTAACATTGCACCAGACGACCTTGAATCGAACTTTCTTTTCCTTTCTACTTTAAATAATAAAATAATTCTCATTAAAACTGAATGATTAGAAAAGATTAGAAGTGAAAAGCTGAAAATAAAACCGAAACCATTTAAAAATAATCATATCACGCTTTGTAAATATTATAATCAATGCAAGCATAGATTTATTAAACCCTACATTGCATAGATTTATTAAACCCTGAGACATTGAAAATGCAAATTCATTGCCCAGACGGAGCAGAACGACCTTTTGGTCTTTGGACGATCTTGTTTACTGTTTTGGAAAGGAACAATCATTTCTTTCATTATCTTCTCTTTATGTCCTTTACCATTTTATGTTAAATTTTGTTGCAATGAAAACTGTCGTCATAATGTCGTTACCCACAACAACAAAAATATAAATAAAACAATAAAATCTCAAACAACAAAATCAAAACGGTTAGGCAAAAAAAAAACAACGACTAAAATGCCACAAAAACTTGAATGACCAAAAAAACGAAATTGAAGGAAAAAAACAAGAAAGAAAAACAAGACAAACGCATACGACAGGCGACAACAACAAAAACCAACCGCAATAATAGTGAAAAGTCAAGAATGGCAATTTTTTCGAAATACAAAACAAAAAATAACAACAAAATTTATATAATATTTGCTGACCTAGCCTGAACGACTTGAACTTATTTTGGTTTTTTTTTCTTTTGTAAATATTTATTCATTCTCGTGGCAAAAGGAAAAACGAAACAGACGTTCGAAAAACTGAAGGAGGAAAAGAGAGGAAAGATGTAATGGGATCAAATTGAAATCGTTGCGGTGTCGGTGATGGTGGCGGTAGTGGGAGGCGGTAGTGGGAGGACAGCGATAATGATAATGTCGTTGGCGAGTAGTGATCGTGTTCTTCATATAGTTGTTGTTGTTCTGAAGTCTGGTTTTTATGCCAGACTCCGACAATCGTCGTTCATTTCATTACGTTTCGGTTTATGGTTTTTATAGATCGCCAACCACCAGACCGAATGACAAACCGATAAACAAACGAATACTAAAAAAAATAATGTAAAATGATTATACACAAAATACCAATACGGAAAAATCGTTAATAATAATAAAAAAACAACAAATACAACGCACGACTAAATTTAAGAAAGGAAACCAACCAACCAACCCATAATCGAATGTGTATTGACATATATGTCTGCTATAGCAATAATCAGACGAACAAACAAGCAAAATAGAAAATGAAAAAAGAAGCAAATACACAAGCAGAGACGGCCAAAACGAAGTCCCAATCTTGACCCAAAGAAATCAACGACAGAATGGCAATCAAAAATACCACACGGTCAGACTGTCAGACACGATTAACCTCAAGCAATCACGAAAAAGTCTTTGGACACAAAAACACACAGACGCAGACAGTGAGACAGATAGATAGGCAGAGACGAAGCCAGCCAGGCGTAAATAGTATAACAAATAGTATAACAAATCAATATGCTCTAAGCAACGAGACTACGTATTTGATCGAGTTAACCGAAGTATGGTCAAAGGTCATATCGCCTTAATATATATTTAACTTTCATACAAAATCTACGAACAACAGACAGTGCAAAAAGTGGGTTGCCTGAAAGATAGATAGAAGGATAGGCGGCCAGAGGAATAGATGAATACTGACTGAAGAATATGGCTCATAGTCCTTGAAATTGGTTTTGAAATATTTATAGATATAGACGTATCGAAACACCGAAAAAAACGCTAATCAGCGTAAAGGCAAACACATCTATAGACAGACAAACAAACAGCAGTCATGCATAATTGCTGTTTAGTTTCAATTATCTGCGCCTCTCAATTGAAACCAATCGAAGTTGGACTTTAATTTAGTTTCCGTTGTTTATTTTATTTAATTTTTTATTTTATTGCTTTTTTATTTTATTCTATTTTGAATCAAAGCGCAAACGCTGTCAACAAAAACACAATGGTCTGGGGGGGAGAGAATGTCGACATTCTTGACGTAACTGTAAATAAATGTGTGAGTGAATCTGTCACTACAGAGATATATATTTTTATATAAATATTTCTTTTGCAATTTTGCCTTTTTTCGCTTCATTCATATTAAAGCACTTTTTGTATTATCGATTTTTTTATTAATAGTTTTTTCATTTCATTATATTTTTCTTGTTTGTTTATTTATTTATTTTGATTGGTTTTAGTTTCGGTTTGGATATTTACGTTTTTTTTTTTGTTTGTTTGCTCTTATTTCCTTTTTATTTTTATATTTTTTTATTTTTATTTTTTTTATTTTTTTTTTTTTTTTTTTTTTTTTTTTTTTTTGTTAACATTTTATTATTTTGATTGCTCGGGTTAAGCTCAAGTTACTGCAAGCAGGTTTCCTTTTTTGCATTTGTTGTGATTGCATTAATTTAAAGTGGTTTTTCCTTTGTGGTTTTGCACTTCTTTGGTCTTCATTTATTTTCTTTTCTTCATCGAAAATCCTTGGGTAATTTTTGGAACTGGTTTATCTTTTTCTTTTTCTTAAAATATTTCAAGTATTTTACGTAGTTTACCACTAAAGGCAGAGCAGCAATTAACATTAGTTTACGATTTTAGCACGTAAAGTCGATTTTTTTCTTAGCTTTTCATTCTTTTTTATTGTTGATTCGGTTTCTTTTGGGGCGGAATTAATGACTATTAAATTCATAACCTGCAATAAAATCCGTCTGATAATATTTTAATATAGTTTCATTCTTTTCTTTCTTTTTTCTTTTATTTTTTCTTCTCTTTTCTTCCTTTTTTGAATCGCGTAACTTTTGTTTAAGTGCATAATTTTTTTTTACTTAATCTAAGGAAACACTCTTAATGAAATAAGCATGTAATCTGAAATTATTATATTTTTTATTTAAAAAAGAAGCGAAATTATTTGGTTTAAGTAATGGCAAAAAGTATTTAATAACTTTTAAAGAAAAAGTGAAGGGTAATCCGATTAAAGTCTGTGCCAAAGCAAAGATTTTTCATACCCTTAAGAGGGAATACTTTTTTATAAAACATTGAAATAAAAATACATAAAATACAGAAGAAGAAATAAATAAAATTGCTTTTTTATCTGACAGATAAAACTGATAAAGGCTCGAATAAAATTGCCCGCAGAACGAACAAACAACAACCAACCAACAACCAAAAAATGCAATAAAAACAGTGTAATAATTTACACAATTTTAGAGTATTGAAAATTGTTAGGATCAATAATAATAATAATAACAAACAACATAAATAAACAATAACCATAGTAACAACAACAATAAAACCACCAACAACAAAACTAATAACAACAGAAGCCAATCAATCTCAAACGCCTGATTCAAAAACGTTATTTCTTTACTTGCGAGTATAGATTATAATTCTTGACAGCTCTTCGTCACAGATTTTGTTGGTTTTATTTTATTAATACGTTTTTCAAAAAAAAGTATGAGGGAGCATAAGAGTGAAAATGTTTTAACGACCTTACGAAGAATTTTATCTCTAACTTGAATACAAAATTCAGGCAAAAGAAATTATTGAACATAAAAAGAAATGTTATAAAAGAATGAAAATTATAGAAGTATTAAATATTGTCAAAATAATTCAATTGCGAAAAACTTAAAATAATTATAAAAAATTAATAACTTTTTGAAATATATATTTTTTCCGTTAAACTTAATGAATTATTAAGCATTTTGAAATTGTCAAATATTTGCAATAAAAAAACTCGCCATGACAAGGAATTCATTCTAAATATCCTGAAATGATGGAACGAAGGCTCTCAATGATCAAACGGTTTACATACGAGTATATGACAATTATACTCAATTATCGTAATTGAAAAATTTATAAAAAAAATATATAAAAAAATATATAAAAAAAAATCGGAAATAAAAAAATCAAAAATAAAAAAATCCAAGAGATTTCAGTTAAGAATTATAATTTTATGAAATTGGTCGGATATTGGAAAACTTATATGAAAAATTAATCTCTAGACAAATTTTTCAACTTGCCTTTCTTTTTAAGTAGTTCACATCACGCTGCGACTTCAACGCCTCCTTAAATTCCACTTCCTTCAATTCGTCAAGAATCTTTTGATATTTCTCACGATTCTCCACATCCAGCGCCACATGTAAATACTCATGCCAATTCCTAGAATCAAAACCCCAATGACATGTGCGATTCTCCTGCTTGCGATGCACGTGACCCACAAACTTTTGTGGTGAAAAATAACCCTTACACTCCAAACACATAATACATGTGGGTTTCGTATACGAATACATGTCTGGTGTGCAAATACCTTCGCACTTGCCAAAGCAACGATGATATACTTTAAATGAGATTGCGCCCTTCGGTATTTCGGCATCACTAATATAAATATTACGATCTGAACGATGTAGTAATGCAGCACACAAACGCTCAGCGTCTGTTCGTGTAATCAGACCACACGCCTTAACATCCGATGGTAGAATTTTCGCCGCTTTAAATTCCATCAATTGATCGGGTGTGCATTGCGAGCAAAATATTCCAAGTTCATCGAAAATACGATTGATCTGATCGAGTGTGAAATCGGCCAAAACGTTATTCAGAAATTGTGGCAAACAGAGACGCATTTCACCGCCCAACGAGTAGCATCCGATCGTTTTACCTTCAAGCCGCGTCTCGTACAATTCACCGGATCCCGAATCAGCAGCCGAAAGTATAGGTTGCGGCAGCTCTGGTGGCGGTGGCGGCACAATCGTTATAGATGGGGACTCATTCAAATCATATGGTTCCGGCGAACTGAAAATCTCCTTTTTAATGAGCGCTATCGGTGGCGGTATTGTAGAGGTTGTTGCTGTTGCTGCCGATGCTGCTGCCGCTGCCGCTATAACCGCAGTGCCGGAATGATGGCAATGCTCGCCAACAGAACTGCACGCAGAGCTCTGCGTAAGCGTGCTAGCCGGCACACCGGATAGTGTAAGATCACCCGTTGCAAGTGACGCATCGAGCGGAAGTGAAGCGACTTGTAAAGAATGGCCCGGCCCTTGAAGACTTTTTGGGGCGCTGTTTTGAAA